>OY979702.1:41179866-41779866 GCA_963855925.1 Inga laurina | reverse complement strand
TAAGATGGCGTCGTTCTGTTGCCTTGGTCATTGATGATGATCTCCACTTGATTGTGTTGCCATACAGCAACACATGAGTACGTGGTTCCAAGATCAATTCCAATGGCTAGTTGCGACGATCTCTCGCTCATCCTCTTATCTTTCAAGTCAATGGAGTTTTGGGACAGAGTCTGCAAAGAAAGAGTTAATGGAGGAAGGGAAGTAGTTGGAACTTAAAAGCTACGAGAGGATCAGCAAAACTGAGAGATTTAGCCGGCTCAGTTTTAGTAAACTCTTCAAACAATAAAGAAGCAGATGTATAAGGCTTTATACAAGCTAAAACAGCGCCTCGTTTCGAAAGCTGAGTACTACACTTCAAAGGTTTGGCCTTTTACACCAACACAAAATAAAAAATTGATAACTGATTGTTCCTAAGGATTACATCAGAATCTAATTAACTTTCCAGTTTTATGGTGACAATAGAAGCAGAGCTTACCTGGTTACGATTTCTGTTGGCAGGAACTAAGAGATTTCAGTTCAGTGCTGTCCTCCTATCGCCAAATGCTGTATTGCACGAACGCATCTGCAAATGGCTTCTTCGAAGTTGGAACCGTAGAGTCGTAGAGACAAGTTTGATTTCTCCGACTCTTGAGTTTGCAGGGGACTGTTTACTAAAGTTAATATAGGTGCCGTTAGTCCTCGTTTAGATAGGCAATAACGGACTCTAACGCTGTTATGATGTAGCCAATTGTCCCACGGTCTGATTGGTTGCTTGGAGGGGTGATTTTGTTTCTTCGAGGGTTTACACTCATGAGCAGGGTTATGAAAACCGGACCGAACCGGCCGGTTGGCCGGTCCGGTTTTCATTTTTTAAAAAAAAAAAAATTTTTTTTAAAAAAATTTTTCCTTTAGAATTTCATACTATAAGTCTAAAATCTTCAATTTCTCACCGGTTTGGTCCCGGTTTAGCTCCGGTTTGGTCCCGGTTTGACCCACTGACCCTTAACCCAGTACCCCGACCGGTTCAATGACCGGTCCGAGTTTTAATACCTTGCTCATGAGTCATGTCATTAACAACACATTATTAATGATTTTTTTTTATTTATTAAATGTATCCCAATGACTTCGTTGTCTATATTTCAAAAAATCTCTAATACATTTGAAAATTGATGAATTTATTATTTTAAAATGTGATTGGTTGCTCATAGAAGTGTTTCTTCCATGGGTTTATGCAAATGACATAATATTTTATTTTCAATATTGATGTATTGTTATTTAATAGGAAAAATGAATGAAAAATAACTTTAAAATTGTAAAATCCTAAATCAAGTTTCTTATCAATAATTGATAAGGTAATGACAAGCCGTGCAAGAATTGATAAGATAATATTTGACATGCTTGTTTTGACGTTGAGATTGCTTATAAGCTGTTTTTCACGTAAATCGAGACAAAACTCCTCTTACATACTTACCTTGTATATCGTAAATCATGATTGAAAAGCTGTTTTTAAGTATTTCAATCGCTGTTCCAAATGAGCAAAATGACGAGACCTGATAAGCAATTCACAACTGATTTTTTCAAAAATACCTAATTTAGATTTTTGCAACTTCAAAGTTATTTTACTGTTTTTTTTTTTTTTTGTATTTAATACATAGTATGCTTTGATAAAGAGTGCAAAATCAAAAATGTTGTTCCATCATATGATAGTAATGGTGACAGTTAGAACTAAGAAAAAGGGTTAACCCTTCACAAGCCCGTTAAATACCCAACTATTGAAAAATACCCATTTTTGCAAAACTCAACCCTCAAGCACGTGGGCTCAGGCCCATTTAACCCCCTTTCACATAGATATTATCAAAAGTAAGTTATTAACACTAAAGCAAATATCACAAGTTTAACCAAATAATAATTAAACAATAACTAATATATTTATTTGATCTAGGTGCTATCTTTTACCGGAGACGTGTTCTTCTCAAATGGATCAAAAAGATATATTGCAACAATAGCTTGCTACTGAAAAAGATACATTCAGGGTATGGAAATAGTATTTTTGTTGCTGAAACAATTGCTTGAATTTATTATACTCCCCCGAGTAGTGAATTGATTTTGACAATTTATACATGTAATGCTCATTGCATTTATAACTCTTTTATCAAATGGCTAACATATTTGCTTCAAAAACAAGAACAAGTTTTGAAGAGTATAAACACTTATTTGAATTAGTGGTATAAATTGTTTTTTCAACATGATTTACGGTATATGGGGTAAATATGTAAGAGGAGTTTTATCTCGATTTACGTAAACATATTTTTTGAACATCAACTCAAATAGATCCTAAAAGGCTTATACATGAACTACAGTATTGCCTAACTGGTAAAGAATTCCAAGTAACTAGGGAAGAGGAATTATGGAAAAAATTTTACAATATCATCCTTATAATACCTTATTTTTCTAATGTAAATAAAAAGGTTTCCACTAGGAAAAAAATCAAATAAAGAAGATTAAAATCAAATTTAGATAATTTCTTCCTATATTCTTTTCTAGTATTAAATTTGAAAAAAAGGTTAAGTGGGCTTAAATAGCCTGCCCATTTAAGCCCGTGGCCCTACAGATATGACATTTCTAGAACTGACTGCTTTTGAATGTTTTAAATTATGAGTTTGGCCCTTGACTTAAAAGGGCTTAAATGAGCCAGCCTAGAGCTGGTAATTCGGGCCAGTCCGCCTAAAATAAACGGGCTTGAGTCACCGAAATGGCGGCCCTTTTAAAAAAAAAAGATAATGTGTTTAATTAATTCCCCATATTTTTTATTTGACACTTATTTTCATATTATATTTATTTACTCTATTATTATTAAATTTAAAAGAGATGTATTTATATAGTTTTGTGTTGTGAGTAGATAAAAAAAAAAGGAAAGTAAGAATGAAATTGACTTCATAACATAAATATATAAAAGAAATGAAGTATGATATGAGAGGGTGCAAGAGAAAAAGAGTAAAAATTAAAAAAAACAAAGTGAAATTAAAAAAAAAAAAAATTGGCCTAAACAGGCTCGGGCTGATAAAAGCCAACCAGCCTCGCTGCAACCCGCAACTTGCGAGCTAGTCCGCATTACTAGTACTAAGCAAGACCAACTGGTTCGATCTGTTTCCCAGCTATAATGACAATATCCATTACACCATCAAGTACAATGTGAGCGGTTATATTTATTCAGTAATCACAATTGGGAAATTAATAATTGTTTTTTAAATAGTCTGTTGTTTGTAAGTGGTAACTTAAATGCGTTTCTTGTCTTGATCTGCCTAATAGTTAGGTGAGGATTTATTTTGATTTCCAAAAATCCCAATTAAATCTGGTTGAACTATCAAAGTTTGAACGTAGGTCTATACTCTTAATAAATTTTTAATAAAGTTAATAGATATGATTAGGGATTTTTTAATGTTGTTAAAAGATCAAAAAGCCCTCTATATTAATAGAAGGCTTTTTGATTTTGATTATGTCACCATGAAAAAGGAAAATTGATGGTAGGCATAAACCTAATTTTGATTTTGATTTATTTCACCATGATTTAATTGAGATTCCATCAAATGTTTTAAAAGCTAGATTGGATATTAAGCCGAAAAGATAAGCGAATCATGGTTTAAATAGTCAAATCAGTTAGACCATTTGATCGAGCTAGTGACATAATAATTAAATAAAAATAATGTTATATATATAATAATTTAAATATAACAAATACACTAGTAACAATAAGGATGGAATGTTAAAAAATGTAATATAATTATCACATAAACTTGTATGTGTGTTACCATGTAGTTGTATTAAGAAAAATTATTATTTTTAAAAAATTATACTAAACTATTTTTTATCATTTAAAATTTATTTGAAATTTGAATAAATTGTCCAGCCGGAGAGAGGATGTTGTGTTTTTTTTAAAAGAAAAAACAATCTCCTTTATTATTTATAATGTTGAGTGAAAAAACATTTTCGTGTGGGATGAGGTGACATTTAGCAGACTTAGGAAGAGGACACTTAAAACTTCTTGGAAACTTAACGGTTCCATCTTTTATCGGATGGTTTTTGTTTTGCTATTAAGACAATGTAACTTTATATTCTTTTGGATAATTAGATGCTTCTTTTAGGTTAAAACTTTTTCCTCTTCGTCTTCAATGTCCCCCCTTATTTTTAGTAAGTTTACGAATCTGTTGTGAACCAAACCGACTTCCCATGGATATCCGGGAAGAAAGAAGTCATAGAGATAGGGAAGTAGCTGAACTGGTGAGAGGATCAGGTCCTTAAAATGACGCAGAGATTTTTAAATTTCAATGAGGTATTTTTAATTGCGTGTGTTTGAATTAGTTTTGAGATAATAACTTTAAAAATTTATGAGATAAGTATATGAGAAGAATTTTATTTTAATTTATGTAAAAAAAACTTCTGAAACCGTGATTTTGATATTACCCAAATACTCACAAAGTTGTACGGTGATTTTGGTGTTATCCAAACACCCACAAAATCTTAAAGAAGTGAGTTTAAATTTTATACATATTTGGATTCGAACAAAGATAACTGCCCGTTGGATATCGGACTATTCTTTCTTAAATTAGTCTACAAACTTAAACAATCAAGTTTAGAACACAGAGACTCTTAATTTTGCAGGGAAGTGTTAAGACAGGATAGTTTCCGTTAGTCACCATTTAGCCTGGCAAAGCTAATGAGGCTGACGGAAGCTAACGTTGATTTTTTCCCCCAACGCTAACGTTGTTAGGATTTAGCCAATTGTCCTTTGTCTCGATAAACAGAAGGGAGAACTGTTTTATAAAAGAACTTGTCGGAAATTTATTTGTTAAATGTGATTTTTTTTTTTTATATAAGGAAAGATTGTTTCTACATATATATTGAACACATGAAATATTTTTTAAATACAAGTTAAGATCTCTTACACATGGGAAAATTATTTACTCACAAAAATTTCATTTGATAAATAAGTTTTTAATGAGATTCTTTTAAACGATTTTTCCTGAACAAAACTCGTTGGTTTGTGGTTGGTAGTTTTATTTCCGATATGTCAAAAGAGCAAAGGAAAACAAAAAACTAAACTCATAAGATCCAACGGATAAGAACAAAATAAATCAATTTTTTGACCGGTAAAAACAGTATAAATCAATTATGTGTTTGTTTGGGATAACTTATTTTTAGATAATAAATATTTATAAATCATGATTTACGGTATACGAGATAAGCATGTGAGAAAAATTTTATCTCAACTTACATAATAAGTACTTATTGACCCCAATAAACAATACCAAACATACACTATATAATTGGATTGAGGGAGTTATATCATTTTAAATAATAGTCAATATCTTTCAATCATCTTCAGTCAATCAATACCATCAATCAACAAATATCATCATCAATGTACGTATGCATATATGTAAAGCCCAAAGTCGTAAAGTAATTGATCCCCTTAATCCTCCATTTAAGTTTTAACAACTTTGTATTTAAAATTAAAAATTCAAATGTAAGAAGGATATTTAAACTCATTTTTTCTTTGTATATATTTTAGGGTTAAAGGTGTTAAAATAACTTTCAATTTTAATAAAAAATGTAATAAGAACTATAAACTATTTTTTTGAAATAAAAGTAAGCATAAAGTTACAAAATTGGGACAAAATCGTTAAACCCAACTAACTTTCATATATTATCATGGGAAAAATTAAGCTTTTGGCCCTGAAAGCTTTGACTCACTCATAACTCAGTTCCTAGAGTTTGATTCGGTATAACTTAGTCTCTAAAATTTTAACTTGTTTACAACTCAATACCTGATATTTCTGAGTTATCCTATGTGACAAAAAATGTTTAAAATATTGTTATTCAAAAAAAAAAAAATTTAAAATTTGCTTAGGTGAATTTTACATAAATTAAAAAAAAAAAACCAACGCTCTCGTCCCTGTCGACTCAAATCCTTCTCCACCTCTATTTTCTAGAAATCTCGTTGGGCATATGTGGCGTACATGACAAATCCTTCGGAAGCTCTTTTTAAGTATAATGTGACATCAATTTTCTTATATTAAAGAGCCTTGAAAATTATAAGTCTTATATAAAGGATTTGTTGTTTCATTTGTTTTTAAGAGAAGAAATTGTGTGCCAGGTATGTTAGGAAGAGGATGTATTTCGATTTTTTCTAATTACATCCTCTTCCAAGTATTATTCATTATTTATCATTGAAAAGTTAAAAAGTCACGTTTTTTTGCCACATAGAAAGATTGTGAAACATCAAGGACTTAGTTGCAAGCGAGTCAAAAATTTAAATACTGAGTGATATCAAAGTCAAACTCTAGAAACTAAATTGCAAATGAATCAAAAGTTCAGGGACTGAGTGATTCATAGTCAAACTTTAGAGATTGAGCTATAACTTATAAGTGAGTTAAAACTTTAAAAGGAAAATCTCATAAAAATACAGTGAAAATTCTTAAAAGACAAATCAAGATATCTATCTAATTTGTAAAATTCCATGTCAGACTAGCTATAGGAATATGGGATTTCAAAATTTAATAAATTTACTCCTTTACCCTTTTCTAATTAGACCAGCTAAAATGTTTCATTTGTTTTTAAGAGAAGAAATTGTGTGCCAGGTATGTTAGGAAGTGGATATATTTCGACTTTTTCTAATCACATCCTCTTTTAAGTATTATTCATCATTTATCATTCAAAAGTTAAGAAGTCATGTTTTTTTGCTACATAGAAAGATTCAGAAACATCAAGGACTTAGTTTCAAGTGAGTCAAAAATTTAAATACAGAGTGATACCAAAGTCAAACTCTAGGAACTAAATTGTAAAGGAATCAAAAGTTCAGGAGCTGAGTTATGCATGATCAAACTTCAAAAATTGAGTTATAACTGAATCAAAACTTTAAAAAAAAATTCTCATAAAAATACAGTGAAAATTCTTAGAAGACAAATCAAGATATTCATCTGATATGTAAAATTTCATGTTAGACCAGCTAGAGGGGAATATGGGATTTCAAAATTTTATAAATTTACTCTTATACCCTTTTCTCCCCCCTCCTTTGTAGTTCTTTGTCCCTTAGGAAACAATTTCTCCCTCCTTCTCTCTACTTTTTACCACCGTGTCTTCGTCTCCGTCTTTCCATAATCGAGAAAACCGAATGCGAGCTCTTCTTCCTCTGACGACACTATTGAATTTGCAGTGGGGTTTGAATTTTCTTGGGAATATGGGATTGAAAATGGCATCCCTGACAGTAAATAAGATTAGGTTAGAGTGGGTTAGGGAAGCCGAAAAGAATAGGTGGAGTATGGACGCTTGGGGTGATGATTTGCAATTGTTGAAAGACGCGTAATTTTTTGTTTTCCATGTCTCCCAACTTCTATTTGATTCTTGGAACCCACTTCTTCCGTTACTGAATAGCTCTGTTCTTGCTTCTTACTGATTTTTTTATGTATTTTGAACATTTTTGAATTACGCATCGGTATTTTGTTTTCAAACATTTAAAGTTAGGTTTGAAATAGTTTATTTTTTGAAAAATAAGTATTTACTATGTAAATCGAGATAAAACTCTTTTTATATATTTATCTCATATATCATAAATTATGATTTATAAACACTTATAAATAAAAAATAAACTATTCCAAATCAACACTAAAATATTTGATCGATAATATTTTGCTTGTTGCTTTTTTTATTGAGAATGTTGGCTCTTCTTCTTCCCATTTTTAGTTGCTTTCTTTTTCTATATTCGATTGCTGCAAGACATAGTCGTGTCTAATTGAATTAAGGAACATTCAATAAAAGAACGAAATATATCAATTTTTTGAAACCTTTGGCAGCTTATCCACATAAATCAAAACTCAAATAGTTCACTCCCCCAACTCAAGTCTCTGGGTGAACATTCCAGCAAGCCTCATCTCCCACTCGATCTCGTCATTCTGATTCGCCGACGGGGCACCACAGAAAATCAAGCTATTCATCATCAAAATTGGGTTTCGCTTGACACAAACAAATTAGACGCTTAAAAATGGAGTTTTAGAAGTCCAACAAAGAGAAAGAGCAGGGATGGAGCTCGACAAGAAATGGGAAAGTGCGAGGGGAGTGCCAGCGGCAAAGTTGAGTTAGAGAGAAGGGAAGGTAGAGTTGGAGAAAAAGAGATTCAAAAAGGGCTCAAGGGAGAAGAAGTTTATGAGGGAGTGGAGAGCCGCGGGACTAAGGGCCGATTTGGTTTAGGTTATGTTTGGTTCAACGGAGACGGAGGTTATGTTAGGTGAGGTTTATTTAAGTTAGGTTAGAGAAGGTTATAATGTTGTTTGGTTCAAGAAGAGGTTAGGGGAGGTTTGGTATCTTGTTTGGTTCAGGGGGTTAGTTTAGGGGAGTTAATTATTGTTACGAGTGTAAATGATCCATTAAAAAATGCAAGTGTACACTGTCGTAATCAAGTAATACATAAGTGAGTATAGGATCGTTCCCACAAGAATTGATCACTAAGTACCAAAATGGGTAATTTTAATTCTATTTAGTCAATCAAGTAATTGGTGGTTAAGAGAACAAAATAAAATGATTAAATATGAATGCAAATAATATGAAAGCAAATATGAGAAAAAGCCCCAGGAGTCAAATTTCACTTAAGAAATTTCGAATTGAATCACTTATCTATTCTAACCCAATTTATTCTACATGATTGATAGTCGAGTTTCCCTAATTTAATTACTAGTCTTTTCTAAGGTCAAGAAATTCTATAATTAATTGCTAATCCAATATATTCTTATATGAATTTAAGCAATTAATTATGCATCAATATTTATGGAACTCAGTAAGACTACATAACTTATATAAATATATTCCTATTTCATATATAAGTCATGGTTTTAATTATAGGATCTACACACATGCATCTCCTTCCGGTCTCAATATGCATATTGAAATCATTCAAAATGTGGCCAGTCAATCAAAAGCATTAAGAACAATAATTAAAACTCAATCATGAAGGAGAAATTAAAACTAGATTTAATAAATTAAGATTTAATCTGTCATTAGTAAGCTACATCATCACCCTAGGAAAATAGAAATTTAGCTCATGATAAAATTAAAAAAAAACCAAAATAAATTGAAATTATATAAAATTAGAATGAAATCTTCATAAATACTGTATAAAACTTGAATATTAAATTCTCAAACATAAATATACAACCAAAAGATGCATGAAAAATGGAAAAATCTAACCGTCTTTTTAGGAGGTAAAACCTTCCATATAGGTAGCATGCAAAAAATAATACAATCTAAGCCTTCCAAGATGGAGGCATGCAAAAAGTAATACAATGCATAAAATTAACTATAAGATGGTGTATGTGGAGAGGAGAGAAAAGTAATGGATATGAAATGGTTGTAAGTGAAGAAGAGAGGAGAGTAATGGATATGAATTGGTGTGTCAAATGTAAAAGAGATGGTGGCTATATATAAGGAAGAATGGAATAGGGTAGATAAAGTGGTAGATAGAATGTAGTAGATGAAGTAGCAAGGTGAAAAGAAAGATGAAGTGGTAGATGAAATGTGGTAGATAGAATGTGGTAGATGAAATAGTAGGTGAAAAGGAAGATGAAGTGGTAAATGAAATGGTTGGTGGAATGGTAGATAATTCCCTCTATTAACTTTCAAGCAAAATTTGAAACCTTTGGAGATAGGATTAGATTTTGGTCTTACATAAAAGTTGTAGAGCACTCACTTAGCTTTTTATCCATATAAAGAACATCCTAATCCGACATTTTGAGTTTCAGATAATGCCTGAAAACTGAAAGAGAGTTTAATTTAGTATTTTTCAAGAAATTATATTTTATGTCAAAATCATTATTTATTTATTAATTACACCCAAATTTATTAAATTGAGCTCAAATATCATCCACAAAAATCATCATATAAGGAAAAATTAATATGCAAATATTTTACTTATCAAATTCCTCCACACTTAACTGTTGGACGTCCTCGGACAAGGAGTGACCATTAAGTGCTTTCAACAAAATCAAAAGTGTCAAGTCCTAAGCAAGAATATAGTCGAAAAATAAAGAGATCATAGTATTCATGAATCAACAAAAATATAAATTGGTAACTTTATTTGAAAATGAATAAATTGAGTTAGTAATTATGACTTATTCTCCCAATCTCTCAAGTGTTTAAGGGTAAGTGTTTCGCTCGAATTTAATCGAAAAAATTTCACTACCATAGGCTTGCTAAAAATCTCAATCTCCACTGCCTAATTCACATGCATAATTCAAATCAAAAGGACTTATTAAGGGTTGTAATGGGGTTAAGGTAAAAGGAATGCAAAACGTGATATGAAGGGCTACATATAAAAATTAATAGAATAATTGAAAAATGGGTCAGCTTCTGAATAAATCTATTTCATCACAACAACCCACAATTCGAATATTCAATTTTTTTTTCATTTTTTTTGTAACTTTAAAGTTGATGATATATACACCCCACACTTGTCAAAAGCCCATTTCACAAAAATTTCAAATGCTCTGCTAATCTTCTAAATTAGGTAAAAGCACTTGATATACCATTAAAACATATGTTAATGGGTTGAGAACAAAGAAACAGACAATAAGGCTCAAAGGGGCTTTTCAACGGCATAATTGCAAGGTTTGCTATTTGGCTCTGGATAAATAAAATGAATGTCTTTGTCATTTTTGAATCTGCTTGTAAGATGTAATTTCAATCAGATTTAAAGCAAGTTCTAGAGTGACAATTTAATAGGTGAATGTCACACATTGTCCACACCCCATGCATCTAATGGTTTTACTAACTAAAAATTTTTTTTTTCCTCATCTCCCAACCTAAATCAGACATTGTCCACAATGTCTTTTAGAGCTTAGAGAAATCTTTTTTTTAAACATAAACATACAATAAAGTAAAACCAAGAGATTAAGGAAAGTTATAACTGAAGAGTGGTATCTGGGTTCTACTTTTGGCTGCTATCTAAAGATTGCCCACCTATTTGCTTGACGAGTAGATCTAGTTTAGGGTCATAGGTTTGCAGTTGATCAAGCAACTGATTAGCAGTTGGTGCAGCAATTATGGAGTGGCGAGTTGCTTGGGGTATGAATCCTATTTCCACAGCATGATCAAAAAAACATAACAAATCATAATAAAAATCATTAACATTTAACAATCCTAATGACTTTTTGTGATAGTTCAACTTAACCTAATATGCAATGCTAGAGATCCCATCCAACGTCTCCAAACCACCATGTACAGCAATAAAGCTTGAGCATGGTAGAACATTATGTTCAGGCTAGCTTAAAACCTGCAACTCTTGTCTGAAGGAGAAGACGTGGTCTTCTAACTCCTTCACATTCACACTCAAACCCTTGCTTTCATTCATCAATGCGAAAATGGCCACACTTCCCCTTTGGCCTTGGATGCTTCCCCCGTACACAAAATTGATCTTTCTAGCAGCTAATGCACTTCCAAGTTCACTTGCTGCTATTATAAACTCTCAATCCTTACCTATATTAGTTTCACAAAAAATACAGATAAATGTAAATCTACATCTTTGTATGATACCGTTTTTGTTTTCTTTTCTCTCGGACCATTTGTGCTTATAAGTGGAAGACTGTATATTTACAAGTGAAAGTGTGCATATTTACAAATGAAAGAGTACATATATATAACTCTAAAGTAGCGACAACAAAATCATACAAATCACTCATTTTTCAAAAAAATTTGAAAAACTTCTGACACGAATAACCGGCGTAATTTACGTGAAGAAAAAAAGAGAAAGAAAGTCAAAAGTTACTGAGAAGATAAGACATATTAGACAAAAACTGCTGAAAAGATAAGATAGATTAGACAAAAGCTATGGAAAAGATAAGACGTTTAGGCAAAAGCATGATTATGCACAGTAGTTTTGATTTTGGCTCACATCTTCCTCTGATTTTACGTCTAGCAACGGCTTAAATGCTTTCTATGAATCAAGGATTTGCTTCCCATCCAGTTTTCTTATAAACTGACAAGCAGGGTCTTTTAACGTCAGATTCCCAAGACAATAGCGCTCTTTTTCTCTGTTGAATATGTCCGCTAAATCAAGAAGAATATGATGAACATCACCACTTGGATGCATCTCAAGAGTTTGAATGATATCATCCAGTGACTCCTTACTTAGTCCTTCATTTATAAATTTAATTTTATCTTCTCGATTTATAGAAACCATACCTTTACTCCTACAGCGCTGATCACAATTCCACCTTGTACATTTATGGTAGACATTCATTCGTTTATTTCTTCTCTTTTTGGAGTAAGAACTTCTTCCCATTCCTGGCAAAGGTTTAACAAATGATTTATGAATTTCACCTGCTAAACGTACCTTAGCTTCAATGATCCAGCATATGTCCATAGGAAAGCCCAAGCTCTTGAATATCTTCATCCTTTCAAGTAGACTATTATAGATATTCCTGAGCACATCTTTGGGAAGAGTGGGGAACTTGTTCTTAAGCTTTACAAGAGATTCCTCCATGGTAACTTAAAATGAAACTGATGAAAACTAAAATTCTCAACCTAGTACAATGTGTTTCGGTGAGTAGAAAAGAAAAAATGAGAGAGTAGGAAAGAAATGAGTAAGTAGGAAAGAAGTTTTGGGTTGCCTCTCAAATAGCCGCCATTCTTTAATGTCTTTAGTTAGACAAAGACGAAACCAAAAAAATCTCTTTTATTTTTATTATTTTTAATTTTTTTAAAAAAAAATTACTAGATTGAGGACTTACCTGTTGGTTCCTCAAATGTGATGACAGATTTCAAAGTGTTGAGTGTACCTTCATTGTATTCTTTGAGCTGTTGCCCATTCACTTTGAATTTTTGATCACCATCTTGAATCTCCGGATTTCCATATGGCCATATTTGAATCATAGTAAAAGGACTTGACCACCTTGATCTTAGCTTTCCTGGAAACAGCTTTAACCTTGAGTTGTATAAAAGTACTTTTTGTCCTGATGTGAACTATCTCCCTAAAATTCTTCTGTCATGCCACATTTTTGTCTTCTCCTTATATAACTTGGCATTTTTATAAGCTTGTTGTCTGAATTCTTCAAGCCCATTGAGTTGGAGAAGCCTTTTCTCACTAGTTGCCTTTAAGTCAAAATTTAAGGCTTTTACTGCCCAATATGCTTTGTGCTCAATTTCTATTGGAAGATGACATGCTTTTCCTTAGATCAATTGATATGGAGATGTACCAATTGGTGTCTTGAAGGCAGTTCTATAAGCCCAAAGTGTATCTTCTAATTTTTATGCCCAGTCCTTCTTATTGGAATTCACCATCTTCTCTAAAATCCACTTCAGTTCTCTGTTTGAGATTTTCACCTGCCTACTAGTTTGTGGATGATATGGAGTTGCAACCTTATGAGTTACTCCATATTTAACTAATACCGAATGAAGCTGCTGATTGCAAAAATGCCTTCCTCCATCACTGATAATAGCTCTAGGCACTCCAAATCTTGCAAAAATATTTTTCCTCAAGAACTTCACAATCACTCTAGAATCATTTATAGGAAAGGCAGCTGCTTTAACCCACTTGGAGACATAGTCAACAGCTACTAAAATGAACTGGTTACTAAATGAGGATGGAAAAGGCCTCATAAAATCAATCCCCCATACATCAAAGAACTCAACTTCTAAGATGTTAGTTAAAGGTGCTTTGTGTTTTCTTGAGATATTTCTCGTTCTTTGACATCTGTCACAAGTTGCCACAATTCTGTGAGCGTCCTTGAAGAGTGTAGGTTAGTGAAATCCTAATTGAAGGATTTTAGTAGCTGTTCTATTTGCTCCAAAATAACCACCTTATGGGGATGAATGGCAATGATTTAAGATGCTGTCCATTTCTTCTTTAGGAACACATCGCTTGATAATTCAATATAGGCATTGTTTGTATAAGAACGGATCCTCCCAAAAGTAATGCCTTAAATTCATTAGAAACTTCTTCTTTTGTACTTTAGAAAGTTCATAAGGCATTACTCCGCTTGCCAAATAATTCACAAAATCAGCATATCATGGGGTAGGTTGTGACTGCATGATGAAAAGTTGCTAATCTAGGAAATTCTTCTAGATTGTTGATTCTCTCTTTCATTCAGGTGGTTCTAACCGAGAAAGATGTTTGCAATGAGATTCTCAATCCCCTTTTTTATCTTTGACCTTCAAGTCAAATTCTTTTAGTAGAAGCACCCATCTGATCAGTCTAGGCTTAGCTTCTTTCTTCTCAATTAAGTATTTGATTGCTGAGTGGTCTGTCCAGACAATGACCTTCTACTTGATCAAATATGCTTTGAATTTGTCGAATGCAAACACTGCTGCTAAGAGCTCTTTTTCTGTTATTGCATAATTCAGCTGTGCTTCTGAGAGCGTTCTGCTAGCATAATAGATAGTGTAATATCCCAATTTTTGATTAAGGGATAATCATGATTATTAATGATAATTATGAATTAATTGGGATTATTATGTGACTTATGGCTATATTAATTAATGTTATAATTAGTGGAAATTGGAAATATTAGTGCATATGTGTGGTATTTAAGATCAAGGGTGGTGATTCCTTGACCGTGGGTCGGGATCCAGTGTGCTTAGCTTGTGTGAGCTTATTGAGGGAATGAAGGAGATGCTGACATGTGGCATTGTGGTGGCCATTGGATGGGATCATATGAGGACAAGGAAACACTTTTCTCTTTTCTCTCTCTCCATCTCTCCATTTCTCTCTCTCGTTTCTCTCTCCTCTCTTCCTCCATTTCCGGCGGAAGTTTTAGGCAAGGAAGAGAAAGAAGAACTTGTGATTTTGGGTAAGTAAATGATCTTCTTTGCTCAAACACCATTCATAAATGTTGATCCTTGAATCATGGGCTTCATTTTGGTGTGTATAGTTGGGCCATTTGGTGTTGTTTGGTGCCACACGAAAATCTGATTGTTGGTGGATCAAGAACTCCCTTTGGAGAAGTTGATAAGGTGAGTGAAACTAACCTATCTATCTAAGTTTCATGCTATTTGGAATAGTTTATAAATTCTGGGAATTTTAGCCTAATCATGAAAATGAGTGCCACTGTTCATTTGGTATGTTTATGGCATGAGAATGGCATTTTGGAATGAGTTTATGTTAGATAGATAGATTAAAGATTGAAATATGATGTTAGGATGAAATGGGAATTTTGATGAAATTGTTGCCCAAAACCCAAATCATGATAATGGAGTAAGATTTTGATGATTCTGAGTATTCCATTGAGTTTATTGGGTGTTTTTGTGTGGGAATGGCTTTGGGTTAAGTTTTATGGCCATAGGAATCAATTGGGCAAGGGTTGAGGAGAGTGCCTCTATTCTACGTTTTCTGCTATCTGAGGGATTCACTCGAGCAGGGAGGGCTCTGCTCGAGTGAAGGATGAA
Organism: Inga laurina; assembly: GCA_963855925.1. Taxonomy (NCBI): domain Eukaryota; kingdom Viridiplantae; phylum Streptophyta; class Magnoliopsida; order Fabales; family Fabaceae; genus Inga; species Inga laurina. The sequence continues at coordinate 41,764,461 of OY979702.1, read as the reverse complement.
CATCACCCGAGCAGAGATGGGTCTGCTCGAGTGAGGGATGAATATCACCCGAGCAGAGATGGGTCTGCTCGAGTGCGGAAGTGCAATTCTCGTTTCTTGCTTTCTGCGTTCTTATTACACTCTCTGGGTCATAGCAAGCAGAGCCTCACTCGCGAGTGAGGGATGAACATCACTCGAGTGAGGATTTTGTGCTCGAGTGATGAGTGTATTTGACACCTAAGGGCTTGCTTCTCGAGTTGTCACTTGCGAGTAGGTGCACGGGTGTGCCTTCTCACTCGCAGGTATGGGCACCGTGCTCGAGTGAGCCGTGTGTGCTCGAGTGAGATTGTGCTTCAGGTGAGAGTTGTGCTTTCGGGTTGATGCTCGCAGGAAAGTTGCACGAGTGTGCTTTCTCACTCGCGGGTATGGGGTGTGTGCTCGAGCACACCTGGCTGTGCTCGAGTGATCCAGTACTTGGAGAGTTTCGTTGTGCTCTCGGGTGTGTGCTTTCTGTCTCACTCTCTCTTGTGCCCGAGAGATGTCCGTACCGTCACTCGAGTGAAACCATTTTCACTCGAGTGTCCGTACAATCTGTGCTCGAGCATGGTCATTTGTGCTCGAGTGAAACAATGTAAAATATCGGTTTTGTGCTTCCAAAAGGGGATCTTAAGGATAGTTCTTCCTACCCTTTAGGAGTGTTGTTAGGGGTGTTTAATGACTCTAAAAGAGAAATAATGATAACCAATTAAGCATTATAAAGTGAATCAAGTCTTGGAATAGAGAATAACTCTTCGTCCCTAATTGTGAAAATAGGATTTGATATTTGCCCGACGCGGGAGAGACCGGTGCCAAGGAACGCCCGGGAGAACTCAGGTAGTGACTTTTCTCTCATATCTTGTATGATGTTTTGGTATGCATATCTTATCATTGAATTTGTGAAATGTGTGCCATGGTCCATTACGGCGCGAGCAGGTCAGCGTGAGCCGTATAGGGAGTGACAGTGGTCATCTCTAGTTCGGCCGTTGGACTGCCGTCGTAATCGACATGGATCTTTGTGAATCCGACCCGTGAGGGCGGCGTATGTGGAAATCAGCCGTGGGCTGTGTGTGTGTATCTTGCCTATGTGGCTTACGAATATGATATGCTTTATATGGATCCCAGCTGTGGTGAATTATACTGTGTTGACTGTTGTGATGCAATACAGCGTGAGCAATCGTCAGGGATGACATGTGTCATACTAACCATTGCCGCTGCAACTGCCGTTGTAGTTGCTTGTATGGATGATGATTTGATTACATGCATTATTGTTGTACATTATATGATTGACTTGTTACTACGGGGATTCTTTAGAATCTCACTCTCCCAAAATTAAACCTTTTAGACAGGGCCGAAGGATCGAGAGGCAAGCGAGCGACAAAGAGTAGTTAGAGCTCCTGTTTAGGAGTGTATTTTGGAATTAATGGTTATCATTGTAGATTTTGGAATTGTACATATAGATTTTGTGTAATCCCCAAGTTAAGGGTATTGAATTGTGGCTTTGTGCCTTTGTAAATCCCTTATCTAGTGAATGGAACCCGAGTGAGTCGGGAATTTTTGTGCTCTCTGATATTTGTAAATGGAATCCACCTGTTCAGGCCAGTATTATTTTGTATTGAGAACTTGAGATCATTGTGAATAAGCTTTGAAAAATGTTTTTGCAAATCCGATTTTTGGGCAAAAGTGTATCTTATTAAGTCCCAAATTTCATTATGGTCTCTAATTACAACTTAATTATGAGTTTAAGAACTAAATCCCGGCCTAAGGTGGGAAGGGGGTTACAGATAGCATGAAAGACCTTATCTTTTCTTTGGCCTAAAACAGCTCTAACTGCATAATTACTTGCATAGCATGTCATTTCGAATAGAAGGTTCCAATCTGGAGCTCTAATGACTGGTGCAGAAGTCAAGGCACTTTTCAAAGTTTGGAAGGTTGATAAGCACTTCTCATTAAACACAAAAGGACTGTTTTTCTCTAACAACATGCAAAGTGGCTTTGTGATTTTTGAGAAGTCCTTGATGAATCTTTAATAAAAGCCAGCATGTCCCAAAAAACTACGAATGCCCTTGATTGAGAAAGGAGGTGGTAGTTTTTCAATTATTTCAATCTTAGCTTGGTCCACTTCAATGCCTCGATTAGATACCTTGTGACCCAGCACGATTCCTTCTTTCACTATGAGATGGCATTTCTCCCAATTTAGAACCAAATTTGTCTCCACACAACATTGTAAGACTTTTGCCATATTTGAAAGACAATGATCAAATGATTCTCCAAAAACTGAAAAATCATCCATGAACACTTCAATAAACCTTTCCATCATGTCTGAGAAGATTGCCATCATACTCCTTTGAAATGTTGCTGGTGTAAGAGGCAAGCTTCACCCAAGAGGGGGGTGAATTGGGTGATGTTATGTATTTTTCGCTTGATGTGGTGATATGAAGAATATAGTAGATAGAGTAGAGTTGAGAGGTTTTGAACATAGAGAGTTATACTGGTTCGGCCTAACAACCAGGCCTACGTCCAGTCCTCAGAGATCAAGACCTACTGAGATTTTCACTATACCTCCAAGATTAAAAGGGCTCTCAGAATGCCATAAAACAACAATCGTCCTTGAACAGACTACGAGCAGAAATATTCTCTCAACAAGAAACTTCTCTCCCCCTTACGACAAGTCTTACGTGCAGAAAAACAACCTATGACCCTTCTTACTTGCTTATGTATACAAGACTTATGAGCAGCAACGTTCTCTCCTGCTTACACCACTGTAAGTCTTACGAGCAGCAACGTTCTCTTCTGCTTGTATCTTATAAGGCTTATAAGTGGAAGGTACAACAAGGAATTCTCTCAACTGCTTCTCTCGTAAGGAAAAACTACCCTCTCAAGGTCCCAATACCTTGAGATCAAATAAACATAGAATTTGAATTGTATGAAGACTCTCTTACAGAGCAAATGAATAAGCACTGAAGATCAATGTGTATACAGAGAAAATGATGAATAACAGAGACTCGTGTATAAGCTTGTGAATTCTTGTGCTATGTTATTATGTTGATTATCTTTGAATCTCTGTATATATAGTTGCTTCAGTTTTTGCCCGTTTGGGAAATCAACATTTGAGGAGCGAGACTTTTGCAACTTTTGAAAGACACGCGCATGTTTGAATATTCTGAATGCGGTAGGTGCGAACGTGTCTGTAATCATGTTGTCTGCCGTTGTTTGACTTTCTCCGTAACAACTAATTTCAAACGTTCATCTTCCTGTGTCACACTTATAATACATTCAAAATAATGTTAAACAATGATAATAAGTAATCATGATATAAATAAATAACAATAAACCATATTCGGATTGAACGTTGTGAGACTTGGCATTTTTGATGATCTGGCAGAGCATCACTCGAGCACGAAAGGCTCACTTCGAGTGATCTCCTATTTTCCTTCATATGCTTCTGTTATCGGGTTGTGCTTGCATAGAATTTCAGAGAGACAGAATCCTCACTCGCGAGTGAAGTGGGGTTTCACTCGAGCACAACTTCCTCTGCTCGAGTGATCTTGCATTTTCCACTGGGAGTGTCTTATCGGGTCATCACTCGCACACCATTTTGACAAGAGTGAGAATTTGTACTCGCGGGTGATAAGGTCCCTCACTCGAGCACACACACTCCTGCTCGAGTGAGACGCATATTCTCCAGGAATATGCTCTCAATACCAACACTCGCATCAGGATTTCAAAGGGATAAAATTATCACTCGCAGGTGATGTGGGCCCTCACTCGAGCACACAGACTCCTGCTCGAGTGAGAAGAATATTCTCAAGTATTATACCTTTTAAACAAGCACTCGCATCAGATTTGGAGAGGGATAGAATTTTCACTCGCGGGTGCTGATGTGTCACTCGAGCATATAAGGTTGTGCTCGAGCACACTTGCACTTCTCTGAACTTCATGACTCTCGGCCAAGCACTCGCAGTACCTTGCTTGAGCACAGAATGCTCATGCTCGAGCATTGATGTCTCTGCTCGAGTGAATGAAGGAAGCATGACAATACTTGCTCTCGGGTGCACACTTTCTGGCTTTCACTCGCACCTGCTCGAGCACAGAAGAGATCTATGCTCGAGTGCAAAATCCATGCTCGAGTACTCCAGTGCAATTTCACAGCAGATATCAGAAAATTTCCTCTATGCATTTGGTAACTTTGTAAACTTTTCTTAATCTCCTAAAAACATGATTTGCACACGATTGTCTTTTTGTTATCATCAAAACTTGGGATCTAACAGCTGGTGCATTACATAAACCAAATGGCATCTTTTTGATGGCAAAGGTACCATATGGACATGTAAAAGTTGTTTTCTCTTGATCCTCTGGTGCAATTATAATTTGATTAAATCCTGTGTACCCGTCCAGGAAACAATAATAGGTTTTTCCAACAAATCTGTCAAGCATATGGTCTATATATGGTAAAGGAAAGTGATATTTTGTAGTTGTTTTATTGAGCTTTCTGTAGTCGATGCACACTCTCCATCCAGTCACCGTTTGTTGTGGAATCAGTTCATTTTTCTCGTTGGGCACTACTGCCATTCCACCTTTCTTTGGTACAACTTGAACTGGACTTACCCATTGACTGTCTAAGATTAGGTAGATTATGCCAGCATCCAGCCACTTTATTACCTCCTTTCTCACCACTTCCTTCATGTTTGGATTGAGTCTTCTCTGGTGCTCAATTGATGGCTTGTAGTTGTCCTCTATTAAGATCTTATGCATACAAATTGAAGGACTAATCCCTCTTATATTAGCTATTGACTATCCAAATGCTGTTTTATATTCCCTTAGAACTCTTAATAACTTTTCTTCTTTATCAGGAGTAAGAGCTGCTGAGGCGATTACTGGTAGTGTTGAATTTCCTCCCAGATAAGCATACTTCAAGTGGGATGGCAGCACTTTCAACTCTAGTATTGGTGGTTTCTTTGTTGATGGCACCGGCTTATTCAACCTTTCCCTCATATCTTCAAATGGTTTCTTGATAAAAATTGGGGAATTTGCTTCAAGGTATTTAATCTGCTCTAAAACTTCTGGATTAGTAGATTTTGATACATCTACCATTTTCATTGTTAATGGTTGATCCATGCAAATTTCGTTCACCACGTCTTTTGTGCAGCTGGTTAATGTATCAACTATGCAACAAGTGTCACCTTCATTTGGAAAGGACAAAGCCTTGAAGATGTTGAAGGAAACTTGATTATCTTAAACTCGTAAAGTTAACTTCCCTTGTTGCACGTCTATTAACATTCTCCCAGTTGCAAGAAATGGCCTCTCAAGAATGATAGGAATTTCTAGGTCTTCTTCCATGTCAAGTATTATAAAATCAACTGGGAATATGAGTTTGTCCACTTTCACCAGAACATCTTCTAAGAAACCTCTTAGATGTTTTATTGATCGGTCAGCCAAAAGTAATGAAACTGTAGTCGGCTTCACCTCTCCAAGACCGAGTTTATTATAGACAAATAGAGGCATGAGGTTTACACTTGCTCCAAGGTTACACAAAGTGACATTGACCTTTGGTGCAAGGTATGCAAAAGCTTCCTGGATCTTTTAGCTTTGGTGGTAATTTCTTTTGGAGAATAGCACTGCAATCCTCAATAATTGCAACTGTTTCAAATTCCTCAAGCTTACACTTATTTGAAAGAATATCCTTCATGAATTTTGCATAACTGGGCAATTGGGCAAGAGCATCTGCAAAAGAAATATTGATATGTAGCTTTTTGAAAACCTCCAGAAACTTACTAAACTGCTTGTCTAACTTTGCTTTCACGAGTCTCTGAGGATATGGAACTGGTGGTACATATGGAGGAGGATTATCTAGAAAGCTGATTCTTCCTGGTATTACATCATCTTCCTTTTGTTTTTCTCTACTTTCTTTCTTTTCTCCGTCATCCTTCTCCTTAATTACATGATCTTTCAATTCTTTACCACTTCTTAGTGCAACAGCTTTCACACGTTCTTTTGGGTTTCTTTCGGTGTCACTTGGTAGAGTTCCTGGTTGCCTGGAATTCATCATATTTACAATTTGACCCATCTGGATCTCCAAGTTCTTTATTAAGGCTTCTTGATTTTTGATTGTTGCATCAGTCCTAGCCATGAATTGAGATATATTTATGGTTAGTTGAGCCAGTGCATCCTCCAAATTCACTTTTTGTTGTGGTGGATTTGGTTGTTGAAAAGCTTGCTACTGGTAATTCCCTTTCAGCTTGAATGCATTTTGATTATTCCTCCAACTAAAGTTTGGATGATTTCGCCAACCTGGATTGTAGGTGTTTGAGAATAGATCATTCCTTTGATTTTCGATGAAATGAGCTTGCTCTGGCATGAATGAGTGTCCTTCTTTACATTGTGTGCTCACATGAGGTCCTCCACATTGATCACAAGCTTCAGTAGGAGTGCTGATTACATTTGCTTGGGTTACCAATGATTCTACTTGCTTGGATATAGATGCAACTTGAGAAGACAAAGTTGTAAGGACATCTAACTCGTATACTCCAAGTGCTTTCTTTGAATTGCTACGTTCAGAAGGCCATTGATATGCATTGGCTGCCATCTCCTTAAGTAGATTGTAAGCATCATTTATATTTTTTCCCATTAAAGATCCTCGAGTTGCAGCATCTACAAGAATTCTGGAGATATGCATCATCCCACTATAGAAAGATTGCAGTTGCCACAAATTTGGTAACCTATGATGAGGACATCTCCTTAGCAACTCCTTATATCTTTCTCATGCTTCATAGAGGCTTTATTGTTCATGCTGGGTAAATGAGGCAATTTCATTCCTCAATTTAGCAATTTCTGCTGAAGGAAAGTATTTCTCCAAAAATTTCTGCGCCATGATCTCCCATATAGTTATGCTTCCCACTGATAATGATTGTAACCAGCTCTTAGCTTTATCCCTGAGTAAGAAAGGGAAAATTCTAAGTCTAATGGCATCATCAGTAACACCATTATACTTGAATGTGTCGCAGATTTCTAGGAAGTTGGCTATATGTGCATTTGGATCTTTTGTTGGCAAACCACCAAACTGATTTGCTTGCATCATCTGAATAATTGCAGGTTAATTTCAAAGTTGTTAGCTGCTATTGGTGGTCTCGTGATTCCAGAGTTTGTCTCCATGACTGTTGGTGTTGCATAGTCACGAAGTATTTTGGTATCTGTTGTTTCTCCTTTCGGATTTGCCATCAGATTGCTTAGGATTGAAGCAGACTGCTTTCAAACTTTTCGATTTCTCTAACAAGTTCTTTCGATCTCATAATCAAGAGGTTGTAGTTCAGTTTCCTTCGATCTGGTCATACACTGAACAAAAGCTTGAAAAGAAACACAAAACACCAAAAAGAAAAATAAATATAATATAAAGACCAAATTAATTTTAAAATTACTTGGTATTAATATTAATGACTACAATCCCCAGCAATGGCACCAAAAACTTGTTACGAGTGTAAATGGTCCATTAAAAAATGCAAGTGTACACTGTCGTAATCAAGTATTACAGAAGTGTGTAGAGTATCGTTCCCAGGAGGATTGGTCACTAAGTACCAAAATAGGTAATTTTAATTCTATTTAGTTGATCGAGTAGTTGGTGGTTGAGAACAAAATAAAATGACTAAATATGAGTGCAAATAATATGAAAGCAAATATGAGAAAAAGTCATAGGGGTCAGATTTCACTTAATAAATTCCGGATTGAATCACTTATCTATTCTAGCCTAATTTATTCTACATGATTGATAGTCGAGTTTCCCTAATTTAATTACTAGCCTCTTCCAAGGTCAAGAAATTCTATAAATAATTGCTAATTCAATATATTCCTATAAGAATTTAAGTAATTAATTATGCATTAAGATTTATAGAACTCAGTAAGACTACATAACTCATATGAATATATTCCTATTTCATATGCAAGTCATGGTTTTAATTATAGGATCTACACACATGCATCTCCTTCCAGTCTCAACATGCATATTGAAATCATTCAAAAGGCAGCCAGTTAATCAAAAGCATTAAGAACAATAATTAAAACTCAATCATGAAGGAGAAATTAAAACTAGATTTAATAAGTTAAGATTCAATCCGTCATTAGTAAGCTACGTCATCACCATAGGAAAATAGAAATTTAGCTCATGATAAAATTAAAAACAAAACCAAAATAAATTGAAATTATATAAAACTAAAATGAAATCCTCATAAATACTACATAAAACTTGAATATTAAATTTTCAAATATAAGTATACAACCAAAAGATGCATGAAAAATGAAAACATCTAGCCATCCATTTAGGAGGTAAAACCTTCCATGTAGGTGGCATGCAAAAAGTAATATAATCTAAGCCTTCGAAGATGGAGGCATGCAAAAAGTAATACAATGCATAAAATTAACTATAAGATGGTGTATGTGGAGAGGAGAGGAAAGTAATGGATATGAAATGATTGTAAGTGAAGAAGAGAGGAGAGTAATGGATATGAATTGGCGTGTCAAATGTGAAGGAGATGGTGGCTATATATAGGGAAGAATGGAGTAGGGTAGATGAAGTGGTAGATGAAATAGTAGATAGAATGTGGTAGATGAAGTAGTAGGTGAAAAAAAAGATGAAGTGGTAGATGAAATGTGGTAGATAGAATGTGGTAGATGAAGTAGTAGGTGAAAAGGAAGATAAAGTGGTAGATGAAATGGTTGGTGGAATGGTAGATGATTCTTGCTCTCAACTTCCTAGTAAAATTTGAAACCCTTGGAGATAAAGCTGGATTTTGGTCTCAACATAAAAGTTGTAGAGTTCTTTCTTAGTTTTTTATCCATATAAAGAACATACTAATATGACATTTAGAGCTCCAGATATTGCCTGAAAACTGAAATAGGGTCTAATTTAGTATTTTTCAAGAAATTCTTTTTTATGCCAAAATCATTATTTATTCGTTAATTACACCCAAATTTATTAAATTGAGCTCAAATATCATCCACAAAAATCATCATATAAGGGAAAATTAATATGCAAATATTTTACTTATCAATTATAAATGGACAAAAATGCTTTCTACATATTTTCCTTCTTCTTTTACAATGTATTTATTAATAATAATTATTTGTAAAATTATTATTTATAAAATAATTATTCTAACAATTATATACACTTTTTTCACATATTCTTCTCTTTTTATAATACATAAAAAGATGAGTTATAATAAAAAAAATTGGATTTAAATTAATTAAAGACCATAAAAAATTGGATTTAAAAAATTGCAAGTGTCACAGAACTGAAAAAAACTGCAACTTTTTGTGGGATGTTTCGTATGCCATTGCGGTGCACAGCAACACGACAAACCATTATATATAACTATCATCTTTGACACTAAAATTGCAAACAACCGTCTCATTGGAGGTGCTCCTCACAAATTAAACCCCAAACAAATCCACTTCTCCAGTCAACTGAATCCAAAAGCCACCATTTTTCACTATAAAAAAACCCACTTCATGAATCCCTTTTCTAATTCCTTGATTTCCCGCCCTAGATCTGGTTCTTTTTTGCTCATCTTCTCCACAAAGAATCACTAGAAAAAGATTGGTTAGCAAATTCTAACCTTAGGAAACTTGTTTTGGAAGATGAGCAAATCAGTCTACAAAAAAGAAACCTAAAACGAAGAAGAGAACACTATATTAAGAGGTGGGCAATTTAGTCACAATTGGACATAAAAATTCTCTCACATAGAAAAAACCCCAAATTTGAAAGTTTTGTAAAGTGGGGGAGGTTACCACTAGAGGACAAAAAATCTTCTCACACCTAATCTAACCTCCTTCCAACAAAACACCTATTTTTAATCTCTAACCTCTCCCCAACCTAACCTAACTTAAAAAAAACCTCTAACGAAACAAAGCCTTAAATAAGAGGTATGAATGGAAAGGAAAATATAAAAAAATAATAAAAAGAAAGGAAAAATATTTTACCACCGATGCGTTTAGTTCATATTAAAAAAGAAAATGAGTTCATAAGAAAATTTTTTAGTTGGAAGAAAATAATATAAGAAAATAAAAGAACATTTTACCCCTATATTACAAACATTATTTTCTTCTTCTCCTTTCTCCATTCTCAAATAACATTATTTTAAAAACATTGTTCAATTTAACTTTAATAGATATCAAATAACATTAAGTACTAATAAATTTAAGATGAGTTTAATTACCGTACTTTTAATTTAGTCCACAAATTTAATTATTATATCTCAAAAATTATATGTAAGCATCGTTTTGCATATGAACAAATAAAATTATGTTTAATGTCATTTCTTTTCTTTAATTTTGAGATGGCGTGATCTGGTTGGTTAAAACTTCGTAAATGTGTAACTAATTAAAAAGCAGAGTCGCGCTGAACTTGATCTGTGTGAATGCATACACCGAGGCCTTTTTGTGCGTGGGGCGATTTCCTCTCCATTTCGCCTCGCAAGCTTCTCATTTAGTTCTCATTTTAACAGGGTTAGAAAAGAAAAAAAAAAAAAAAAAATACTCGAGTGTGTATTTATATCCCATCCTCATTTTAGCAGGGGCATTGTAGCGTGGTAAGTGTTCATCGGCCGGCGCAGAATCAATCGTCCCGACAGAAACTATTGGGATCACGAAGCCTCAAAATCTGAAATAAGCTAATCGCCACCTTCATGCTGGGCTTAATTTTCTCTGCTTCTACAGCGACGATTCATCATGCGAATTAGAAACGCTGATTCTTCCAAGACACCGTTGGCTAAGAAGACACGGCCGACGAGGAAATCCACATCTAAAAGCCCGGCGACCGCACAATCCCCCCAGACCAAGCGCACCTCCACGATCAAAACTAGGCAAGCAAAGAAGAACGAGGCCTCGCCCTTACAAAATACAAGCTTTAATGAGGAGCCGGAGCAATCATCCGGTAAAACACTTGTTCCTCAACATTTCGTTGACAATTGTTTTATGTGTGTGAATCCTCGAATGTTGTTTGAGAGTTAGAGTTATTGTTATGAGATGGAAAGCCTCAAAATTGCTTTGAGTTAATCAAATATAAGGAGTGCAGTTGGCGTGTGTGCCGAGTTTGTGCTTCGAGTTGGAAAATTACAATATTCTCATCGAAATGTATGCAGATGGTTTGTACAGCTCATTCCCCTGCGTACTGGTTCTGATTTTGCACGAACTTTTGGGTGGTTAGTTATAGTTTTCTGTCTTATTTCTTCTTTAAGCTCTAATGAGTCGAGTTAATAAAAAATTAGTACCCTGTTTGCCTCTATTTTCTTATAAAGTAACAGAGCAATAATAATGAGATACCCACCTGTCGTTTGTGGTTATACATAAATGAATGAACAACTTTAACCATATGTATGTGATGAATAGCTCATGGTTACCTAACTTCATATAGAATGATAACAGAAAACAGAGTATGAGAGATTTATTCATACTTTTTCCTTTGTTTATATTATATATTTGTGTCCACTTACAAGGAAAAATAAAATTAAGGTGATGAAATTTGAATATTCATACTTCAAAATGCGATATTCTTGTGAAAATTAATTAATTGTTATGTTTTATAGGATTGACATGCTATCCTTTTTAATTGATAAAATATGTATACAAAATCAACCACATGATTTCCCCCCGTATAGATATCAAATGAGAAACATGTCCCAATTAAATTTATGTGAGTGTTTGTAAGATTATCTACTTAATTAAATAAATTACCTTAGTTTTTTTTCAAAATCAATTACCTTAACCGCATTCACTATATATAGTATAGCTAGATCAATGATAGGAGTATTTAAATCAATTACCCCCTTACACATGATGTGCCCAGCACATGCATGTGGCCTAGTCCCCATACAAAATTATCCGATTAACTACAATGTAACCATGACTTGCACATGGTTGCAGACAACGTAACAATATCTCCAAAAGAGTAATATCATTATGTTAGGTTAATGCTCTTCTACGTGGTTCTAATAGTGAAGGGGAAAGTCGCGTTAACCACGGAGTACCCATGGGTGTCATATACTCATCACATTTTAATTCATGTGGCATTAATCACGATGTGCCCATGGGCTACAAGAACTCTTAGTAGTTGAAATAGTGTTCTGTTTGCCCTTGTTTTGTATTGCTGAAACAGAGCATATTTTTAAATAAATGTCTTTCATCACAAACACGTGCCTCCCTCCAGGGGGAGTTAGCTTACATACATAACTATACATTACATAATCAGATTCTCAACATAACGGGGAAAGACATTTTTTGTGGTATAATTTAACTCATGGTTATAGGACAGTTATCTGACATCACTCTCAACCGTTGTGCACCCACCAACCGTATTACGTGAAGACCACTTCCATTGTATGGAATATCATAGATTTAACGACATATATATTTCATGGCTAGGCTGTGGTAGACCATCATTTGTCGCAGGCATGGAGTTTACACCACCTCCACTTGCTCTGAAATAGCTCCTTGAGCAATGGCCTCTTTGCTTAGCTCAACACCGAAAACCAAGGCCTACGGGTGCATCAAATTAAATGAAAAAAAACCAACACACAAGCGACGTCGACGGAGAAGAAGGAACCCACATTATTCGTCAATCGAGCTTTGATGGAAAGTTGCATGGTCATCGGAAAAAGGCCCATCGTCGCTGGAATAGTTCACTTGCTACCTTTGTTCTTTAGCTCCCTCCCTTTTCCCCAGCTCTGTTACTACTAACTCACTGTCACATCAGGGGCATTTGGGGTACTTTGTCCATTCTCCAATGCGCTGAAAAATGACTTCCCACCATTTTTGGTGGGAACCCATCATCACTTATCTGAATGAAAATTGGGGAGGGGCGAGAAAATCATTTTCGACAGAATTTTTGAACCAAACGCCCGCCGCGAGTTTGAAAATCTCCATTTTCCTTTCCGGTCCCTCCATTTTCCGCGATCCAAACTAGCCCTAAAGCAATTGAATTTCAAATTGAAATCCCAACAATTTTTTATTTAAAATTAAAAATTTAAATTTAAAAAGGTTACATGAATCTGAATCTTCTATTTAGATCAATCTCATAATTACTGTTTGGTTAAAGGTAATCTTATTTTCAGTCTATATATTTTATAATATTCGTAGTAGCACCATTAAATTCTATTTTCTTTTTAAGTAATACTATTAATTCTGTTAAGGAACACCGTTTTATTTTTATATTCCTTCTTAATTGAATTTTGTTTTATCTCCATAAATCAAGGAGTCATCATAATTTAAAATTATATGTTTTTTTCCAAACAAACATTATAAATACTAGGGGATTTAGTTTGGATCCATTAATCAATCATTGTAATTTATTGATGATTATTTTCTAATTTTTTTATAAAAAAAATAATAAATACTATGGAATTCAGTTTGGTAATAAATATCAGGGGGATTCAGTTTGGATCCATTAATTAATAAATATAATTTAGGGTAAAAATGCACCCAACATATTAAACTATTTTTGGAGGTGCACTTTCAAGTATTTGAATGTGCAATTTTAGCCCTCAAGTATTTAAATGAGTTCAATTTCACCCATTACTAATAGACTCCAAAACGTCAGCTTACCACCATTTTTTTCCTAGTCTGAGTTCCTTCTCTTCTTCTTCGTCAATATTGTTAGGGAGTCAAGACTACCAAATATAACAAAAGTTAAATAGTTACTTAGGAATTCTCAGCATATCCTTCTCCTAGAGCCATGCATCTGTAAGAAACAAATAATATCATTTGCCATCGACCACATATTGGGCTTAAATTTGTTTTCTGCAAGTGTTGTTCTATGAAAAAAACGGATACAATATTCCAACTAAAAAAACACTAACAAGGTTTTGCCTTTATACCCCAAAACTTTAAAGGCATAGGCAATGCGTGAACTTGGGGAATTGCTTTTTTTCTCATCCACTTGTAGAAACCCTATGAGTTCCACCACCATTATTGTGTTTCTCGAGATTTAACCCAAGAAACAATCTTCCAGGTTCACAACCTCTTCCTTCAAATCAGAAAAATGATTAAGACATTAGACCACTCAAATCAAGGAGTATCAAACTAAAATATTTTTGAAGATCAAACTTGGAGAGAAATGGAGAAGGAGAGGAGAGTAAGTGAGATGAGTGACTGAGGCGTGCTACTACTGTGATGTTGTCCGTTCGTGTTGTCAGAGAATTGAGGCTGGAGGGAGGAGAGTGGAGACTGAAGAGGTTGCAGATAGAGATTGAAGCAGAGCAATAGCAGATAGATTGGAGGAGAGCGGTCGAAGACCAAGATTGGGAGGAAGAGGTTGGAGATTCTATGAGAGGACAGCAGACCTTAAAAGGGAAACAGATGTTTTGGAAATCGTAAGTGAAGGGTGAAATTGAACCAATTTAAATACTTGAATGGTAAAATTGTAACCTTAAATACTTTAAAATGCTAATTACACCTCCAAAAATAGTTTAGGGTGTTAGGTGCACCCTTACTCTATAATCTATTGATGATTATTTTTTAATTTCTTTTGTTATATTCCTAATTTGATTCTAATTTGTTTGTATTATGTTTTTGCCTTATGATTCATCTTAGGTGTTTGAACTCGAGTACAAAAATATTAATTTCAATTTAAAGAATTTCAAAGCTTTTATGAAATTCAATTTCTCTGTTAATTTTTTTGGGGTTAATGGGCATTCTTACCCTGTAAGTTTTCATCGAGGGACAATTTTGCCTTAGAAGTTTTTTAGGGGCAATTTGGCTTCGGAAGTAGAGCCGGTAAAATGGGTCCAACTCTTGAAAGTATGGCAAAAACAGGTTCATGTTTAATGACTTATATATGGCAAAACCTTAAAAAAAAAGTGCGAGCTATAAGCTGGCCTGCGAACCCGCACGTGCGGATTAGGGTTGGTGATTTCCCAACTCTTGGAAGTACGGGCCGTACTGGCCTGCACCACATAGCCCGCAACCCGCTGGCTAGACCGTTTTACTGGCTCTTTCCGGAAGTATAAAAAATGGAGCAATTTTTGCCCTGACGACTGTTATCCTAGTTAATTTTGACCGTTAGTTGACCAAATATGTTAAACTGATAGTCCATATGTCATCCTTATCATTTTTAATAATGTGCAAACTTGCTCCAGAAGTTTTAAATCTAACTTTGAAAAAAGATGAAGTAGATTACATATGGACTTCCAGTAAAAATTTACACATTAACAAAAATGACGTGGATGACAGATGGACTGGCAGTTCAGCATATTTCGTCAACTAATGGTGAAACTTAACTGGAATTGTAACCCCCTCCATAATTATCATTCAAAATACGTGATTAAAATGAATTAGAGACCGTCGGATAAACAAAACTCATTCTTAATCCCATCTTTACGATAGGATTTTCACAAATACCTTTTGAAATCTAATACACCTGGTCTCATATTCATATATCAAATACAATTACCTTGTGAAGATAAATCACATCCATATATATAAATCAGAGTGCACAATAAAATCCCCGGTCAACCCTGGGTTCCATACACAATCTTAAGGGTTTACAGGGTATATTCACCTATTTACAATTTCCCAAACAAGGGATTACACAAATCCATTTCAAATACAAATCCAAATTATACAATAATCCCAACTATGATAACAAACTACCACAAACTACAACTCCAACGGGAGCCCTAACCGCCCGTGGTTGCTTGCTCCTTCCTTGAGCCATTTGCTCTGTCTGAAAGGTTAGTCAATAGAAGGAATGAGATTTAAAAGAATCCTAGTAGTAACAAATCACTCACACCACACATAATCACATAGCATGCAAGCATGCATATCAGTACAAATAGCCTTTCATCTCACATAGTCAATCCCCTTTAAACTATAGCCCCAGCGGGACGGTCCTCCACTATGGGAACCCCCATGAAGCCGCAAATGAAAGACACACAAATACACAAGCTTCGCAGCATCCACAACATCACAAAATAATTGTAACACATACATACGCTGCATTTACACATAGTATAAGGGAAGAGTCACTACCTAATTCTTTCCTGCTATGCTCCAGCACAAGTAGATAACGATCAGGGCAAATATCGAATCCTGATAATCAAAATCATGGACATAGGGTTATTCCCTTTTCCAATCCTCTCAACTTCCAAACACTTAGAGTTGATTATCATTTAAGACCTTTAGGTGGCTACTAAAAGCCCAAACACATGCCTAAAGGGTTGGGAGAAACCATACCAAAAACCACCTCTTAGAAGTGCAAAATACTGATTTTTGGGGGTGGCCATAGCCCACAAATCCACTGGCGGCGGCCAAAAATATGTCAGAAACATTTGGGCCGCGGCCCAGAACCTCTGGCCATGGCCAAGAAAATCTTGTTTCTTGGCTGAAATTCCAAAAATCATAACTAATTCCAAAAAAATTGAAATAAGGTGATTCCAAAGCCAAATGAAAGCTATTTAAATCCTCTATATAGGAAAAATATGCACCAAGGATGCCCATAACCACACAAATACAAAATTACACAGAATCCAACACTACTCTAAAACAGATTCCAATTTTAACATCAAACTTTGGACAACCATAACTCCCAGCTCACAAAACGAAATGACATAAATTATATGTCCATTTTGAAACTTGAAATGTGAAATTTAATATTGGACAGTTTCAGAATTTTCAGACATCATCTTCCCATTTAAAACATCAATAAAATTAGACTGCCCAGAACAGAATTCAAACTGGATAGAATTTCAGTTTTCACACTTTGGCTTCCAATGGTCCCATTTTCATATCAAACACTATTCCAACACAAATTTTCATAAGGAATCCATTGGAAACACCAAATTAACCAAATTCAACTCACATTGACATGTTACACAATAACCACAACATGTCATTACAATGTCATAATACCAAACTCAACATTGAAATCCTTTCCATTCCAAAGTTCCAAACTAATTCCAATGGCACCAAAACACAATATGACACCATTTTAACCACACTACACAATCTAATTCATCCAGTTCACAAGTATACCAAAATTAGGGCAAAATCCACAATTCACAAAACTTAACCAATAACCACAAAACTTAGGTCAAAATGCATCTATCCTTACCTCTTCCTCTTCCCCAAGCTAACTTCTTGATTCCTGCACTTTCAATTTTCTTCAAGCTCTCAAACACCTTCTTCCAAAAATCTAAAATCATAGAGATGAAGCTCTCATCACTATGAATAAGATTATAGAAGAGTATTTGAGCATTAAAGTACATTTACAAGGCTAAATCTCACCTTTCACTATCGCTTTCCTCTTCTTGGTTGGGCGTCCATGGAGCTTGAAGAGAGAGGATGTGAGATGAAGATGATAATGTGAGAAATCAGATTTTCCTTGCCCTTAACCGAAATGAGAGAAGAGAGAAAGAGAATTTTGAATAAAATAATAAATTGGACTTTTTGATTTTAATCTCATGGAGCCACTTGTCATGATCTTAAAGCTTTATCTCCCTAAAGCTCACATAGGCACACACTCATGTGATTCCACCCTTTTAATATCTTGCACAAATCAATCCTAACCATTGATCTTGAGATTACCAATGAGCTTCCTCTTCGGTAACTGACCAATTGGTCAGGAACTTTACCATTTTGCCCTGATTATAGCAATTCCTCTTAAATCACCACCAAATACATGTTATATCACATTTTCTCATGCCATGTGCCCTACCCTTCCCTTATGATGCATTTTCAGCTTTAACACACAATTATGCTTAAATGCAGGGCTTGAGCACCGGCTACAAAATTCTCCATTTTACTTTCTTTAATACCCCAAAGATAGAAGAATTATTAGAGAATAAATTTGGGCTTCTGCTAAACTAGGGCCTAGCAGTTCACTTATTTCATGCTTATTCTCTACGCTCAAATCTCAAAATTCGGGGTATTACAGGAATAACGGCAAGGGCAAAATTGCTCTTTTTTTTTGTACTTTTAGGGTAAAATTGCCCCCAAAAAACTTCTAGGGTGAAATTGCCCCTTGGTAAAACTTCCAGGACAAAATTACCTCATAAGCCAACTTTATTTTACTATTACTTTCTTTGTTGACATTGTATGCTCTTGGAAAAATACAAGTGAACAAAATAAAAAATGACACATAAAAATGCCCACACTTATAACCGATTTCATATAACTTAATTGAGGCATTACATATATATAAATTTCCTCGTGCAACGCACAACACCAATCTTGTTATTTATATTTTTATGCTTTTTAACATATTTTTTTTAACATGTTTTTCTTTTTTTTATAAAATTATCTCCTCCATTTCTTTTCAAACATATTTGATCTGACAAATTTTGTTATATTTGCAGGTTTTTAATAAATTTTGCATTTATTGCACTCAGTCCTCATTGGCATTTAAAGATTCATAGAAAACCTTGATAATATCAAGTCCTTGCAAAATAATGATGATGATGATGATGATGATGATGATGATGGTAATAGTATTGTTGCCATCAAAGCCACATAGGACTATTATATTGATTTCTGTTGTTTGCTATCAATATGGGTGTGTTTGGAATAGCGGTAGAAAAAGTGACTTATTTTCAATTTGATTTATGGAATCTTAAGATTAGGTAAAAGTCAAATTGTGTAAGTGATTTATGTTTAGATTGACGATTGGATAAGTGTTTTTATTAAATTGTTTGGTTCGGCTTTTGCACAAGTGACTTTTGTGATATTTAATAGAAAAAATGTTAAAATTTATGAAAAGTGAAAAAAGTAACTTTGGAAATTTGACGATGGTAAAATACATAATTAAATTACAATGAAAATGAAAATAAATTAGAAATGTTACAAAGTTAAAGTTTTTGATATAGTAAAATATAATAAACTTAATCAGATCAAAGATCCCGTAGAATTAGGTCCCTAATGGTGTTACAAAAATGATTCATTTGGGTTAAAGATGTATGAGGATCATTTGTCGACGATGGCTCGTGATCTTGACTATTATCTATTTCAACTATATTCTCATTTTCTGCATCCTTAATGTCATATCAGTTTGGGAATTCTTCTAATGAAATTATGTATAGCCATTATTGCACAGACAATATGGACTTGCGTGTCGAAGCTGTACTTGTGCATTTTTTGTAAGATTTTGAACCTATTTTTTCACACGTACTCCAAAAGTCCTTTCTATTAACTCTAAATCCCATACATCTTTTGTGTCCCTATTTCTATATCAAAAATGTCACATATAACACACACCACCAGACATTACAAAAAATCCTAAATACGCATAGATACAAAAAAAGTTCAGGAAATCTCGATTATATCTTGTAAAATTGATACAATAAAACTACATTGATAAGTCACTAAACTATGAAATAAATACTACAACTAGATTAATAAAGCAATTTTGATTCTATATATAAATATCACAGAGATGGTGTAGAGAGAGATAGAGACAACCAAACCAGCCAGCCAGCCACCTTTGAACCCTTTTATTAACAGAAATCCATTTTTTAACTACTTGATTTCTAGGAACAATAATTCTTATCTTTTTAAATGGGAATTTTGACGATCCACAAGAACCCTACACCTACCAAACAGGGAAATCTTATTTAAGCAGATATATGAATCTATTGTAGATTTAGCTGATTTAGATGGCATTCAAGATTCTGAATGATTAATAATAATACCATACTTTCTAAATGGGGAAATCCTTTTTAAGAAGATATCTGAATCCACTGATATTTAACTAGCTCAGGTGAGGTAACAAAAATCATTTGTCAAGTTAAGAAGCCAAGAAAACCGACAAAACACACCTAATAGAAGATCAAACATGGTTTCATTTTAATCCATCCAAACACTAATTTTGCATAGGAGATCTTGTTTAAATGAAGCTCTAAACGGTACCTACAAAACATATCAGCGTCACAAAGGATCAAGGAGCACAGGAGCTTCAAACATTGGGAAAAACTTCAACACCTTCCAAAAAAGGCAAGCGAATGCACAGAACGGCTACTCGCTCACTCAATAGCTTCCGAAACCAGACCTTAATTAGTCGTCCAACATCAACACCATCTGCTGGCCTTCAACACATCTCCTCCAACTTCAACACTAACAGATAAGGATAAGAAAAGAATGCAGATCACTAGATGACAAGTCAGAAGTCACACCTCAAAAGGATGCCGGCAATTGAACTTCACCAACGAAACTAGGTCATCGTGTCGCAGCCGTGAGAGAGTTGGCTCTCTATTCTTGGACAAGAAGGCGACGAAGAAGAAAGAAATAGAGGTAGAACATGAGATTCTCAACTACCAAGTGTGATTTTAAAAAGTATTTAATGGGGAAATAATGGTAATAAATAAGTCAGAAGCAACCATAAGCCTTCACAAGATGCTTACAAAAATAAGTCACTTTTAGTTAAAAGCCCAACCAAAAAATCGCCAAACCAAACATCATAAATAAGTAAAAAGCAGTGCATAGTGTTTTTTTGCCCCAAATCGCACGATTAACATGGACAAATGCTTAAACAAACATGCTGATTATATAAGCTCTAGGATGGAAACAAGTTTGGTCAGACTAGGTTTTGGTTAAATAGGCTTTAACTACTTCTACTTTACAACAAACAAACACAACTAAAATGCAAAAAATAGGTAAAATGCTACCTTGGTCACATTGCAATGTTCTTATCCTTTAATCCTTCAAGGTCACGAGTTAGACCTCCATAATTATCAAAGCCTAATACATGATAATATGTGACCAAAATTAATAACAAAGCTATTGAAGTCATTAACCATAAAGAATAACCCAACTCCTTACTTTATTCCTTAACTACCTCTTCTAGGCCAAAGTCAAGGGCTTTGTATTTCAACTTCTAAACCCCTTTCTTAGTCTTTCCCCCCATATTTTTCCATGAGGAACCAAAATATGAAGTTGAATTTCACAAAAACTCACTCCTTCAACATATCTTTCGAGGCAGAGAGCTTGCTTCATATTCCATCAAACTTGGGCTTTTGTTTTTCTGGGCTTCAGGAAATTTTGCTATTGTTTATAGCTTGATAAAAATCTATATCAACATGGTTAAATACTCATTTAATAAAGTACAAATTTTATGGAAAATTTGGCAACTTTTTCCCTTGAGAAAACGAGGTCCCAAAATCACCAAAGTAGGTATTTTCAACTCACAACTTCCAATGATGTTTCTAAAAGTTAGAACACCATTATCTAAACCAATACTCCCATACTGATACATCAAACTCATTATTTTCAAAAGAATTGCAAATTTAGACAGCAAGCTCAAGGACTTAAAATTCTAACCCATTTTACAATTAATCACAAGCTTTAACTGAGATTTTACACTTATATTTACATCTTGATACTTATCTCACAAGACCCCACTTTCTCTCTCTTAATGGGGCCTTGGACTTGTGAATCATGTATTAAAAGTGGGTGGAGACTAGAGCTCTTGATAAGAGGAAGAATATTGTTAGAATTGGCTGACACCCAAGAGGGGAGTCAATTATGTTAGATCCCATATGTTTTGATGATAACAAAGATTGGAATGATCGTACAATAGATTTTGGTAATAGACAAATGAGTTTTTGAACAAAGGAACTAAGTACTTGCTGGTAGGCAAAGCCATCACTCGAGTAAGCACTGGAGTGATGAAGAAGAAGTCATATGACAACAGAAGGAGCTTCTAGTAAATTTCAGAAGAAAGATGTGTGCCAAAACGTCCCAAAAGCTCTCTGCCAAGTTTTACAAGGTGTCACTCGAGTGGTCACTCGAGTGATGACCAAGAATCACTCAAGTAACCACTCTTGAGTGATTAGGTAAGAAATGAGCCAGTGCCTTTTTGCCAACATCACTCGAGTGACTACTCGAGTGATGTAGTCAGAAATGTTGACTACTCTCTCTACCATGTTTTGGAAGGGAACACTCAAGTGATGGACCTGTATCACTCGAGTGATGAAGTCCAGAATGCATGATTTGAATATGTTATTTATTGATTTATTATCTATATGATTAATCTTTCATTGTGTTAGTATTCTGAGTATATTTGCAGAGAAACAATGAAGAGATCATGTATTGACAGAAAAGTCAAACATAACGTCCGCAATGTCCGAAATGCTTACCTACAGTAACGACTACTTTTCAAATTTGAAGAACGGTCAAATAAAGCTATGCAACACCAATAGACATATTGAAATGCTTCTAACGGCTATCACAATACATTTATAAATATGGTAACATTCAATGTAGAACAGAAATGATGGAGAACACACGAACATACATCGATCAATATATTCATAGTACTTTGTTTCTTATATTCTCATTCTTTATACTTCAGTGATTATATACTTGTTCTGTAAGAGAGTTTTTCATTACAAGCTCAATATCTATTATTGAGATAACTTGAGGTTGTGGAACCTTGAGTTGGGGATTTGTTTACATCGTGTAAGGGGGATCGAGTGTCCAGTGAAGGAACTTTCTATGTACTGAGATGCCAAAAACCCACTGAATCTTGAAAGATATAGTGAAACTCTTAAAGAAGCTCTAAAGACTGGACGTAGGTCAATGTGGCTGTGGCTGAACCAGTATAACTCCCGTTGTACACTTCAGTGATATTTCTCCTAGCTCTTAACTGCTTTAAATTTCCAGTTAATTTTTATATATAAAATGAATTTTTTGTCATCACCCAATTCACCCCTCTCTTGGGTGAAATGCTTGTACTAATATTTGGTATCAGAGTGTAGGTCTTCTTGTTTAGGTATAAAAACCTAAGAAGGATCCAATGGTAAGCATGGGTAAAGGAATACTTCCCGATGGAGCCTCTATTACCAAACCACCGGGTTTCAGCTGTGAACACTTCTCTTTCTGGAAAGTGAAGTTCAAAGTATTCGTAATGGCTACAGAATATGGAATATGGGAGGTGATTGAAAATGGAAACTATGAACCTGTAAAGATTGTAGATTAACAAAAAATTCTAAAAGCGTCAGCCAAGTACGATGAGAACAACAAGAAACTTATCACTCTCAACAACAAGGCAATTCTGATGATTCAAAGTACTTTGAGTCAAAATGAGTACTTCAGGATTTTCACACTTCCAATGGCTAAGGAAATATTGCAAGCATTGGAAATATCTCACGAAGGAACTTCAGTAATAAAGGAAAACTGGATCAATACTCTGGTTACTGAATTTGATTTACTTCGAATGAAATCAGGTGAGTCAATAGCTGAATTTGAACTTAGCTATTCTTATCTTGTTAATCAACTTATAGCGCTTGGGAACATACTCTCTAAAGAGTGGGAGGCCAAAGTCACTGCGATTGAGGAAGCAAAAGGTGAATCAATGTGATTGGTTGCTTCTCTATTTGGAAGTCTCTCTAAATATGAAAGTAAATTAAATTCAAATGAAAATTAGAAAATATTGGTGACAAGAAAAAGAAAGGCCTTGTACTAAAATCAAAAGAGGAAACCCAAGAAAAAGAAAGGCCTTGCTTCATTCATGATTTATCATTTCATAAAAGTTGGTCATTATGAATAGATTCTCTACTCTTTTTTATCCAACTCACATAGATTGCATGAAAATCTTATCAATGAAATATTTTCTATTGTATTTACAAATTGTCATTGATCATTGATCATCATCATTCCTGGTATCACTTGTTCATTATGCTTTATGATGACTTGCTTTAACTGGGTGAAATTATTTCTTGGTCTTTGTTGTTTATGATACTCTTTGCTCAAATATCATATGATTTAATTGTATAAGAGCATAAGAGTTATAATGTCTAATACTGTATGGACCTAAGAGAACGTTGGGTACCAAAGAGCATATATTTATACCTTTGTAGGAATTGACCAAAATGCTCTACTTTCGGATACAAAGATCAGAGGCTAATAGATGAAGCATGACTGAGAGTATTGCAGTGTAAGGGAAAGCAGAATATGTGATGTCAATCAAATGACACCTCAGGACTAGCAAGTAACCAGCTATTGATACAGTTGAAAAAGACACAGTATTCTCCTATAATTGGTCCTCCTGGTCCTTCAGTCTTTGGTCCATCTATCAGGGGCTATCCGAAAAAAAGAGGTTTAATACTTTCACACTAAGCTTACTACAAACAATGCTAACATCATCATTCGATAAATGATAAAATGAAGCAGATGTGTGACTTAGTGAACTAGAACATCAATGATCTATTTGAGATGATGGATGGAAAAATAAGGGAGCTATGTGCTATGGTGAAATTAAAATTTCTCAATGATGTTTGCTAAGCAAGGGGCACATACTAAGCCAATATGCACATAAAGCCTTACTCCAAGCTCAACTTGGTATCTTTAAGTAGCAACATAGATTACATTATCAAATAACATATTTAGACAGTGACTAGCCAATGATGTATCAATGGACTATAGAGGATTATGACTCGAGTGATTACGACATTACTTGAGTGAGGTATCGTATTCTTGCTTAATTCAAAATCCTTGAGTTGCATCACTTGAGTACACAATTGAGTATTGGTCGAGTAAAATCACTCAAGTGACCGCTTAGGTGATATTGGGTTATATCTTAAAACCTCTAAATAGCATTATCTTTTTTAAAATTTGATTTCTCTCCAAATCTTCATACTTTCAAAATCATTTTCTCTTTAAAGTTACCAATGGTTTTTTCAAATCTAGGAGATTTATTAATTTTTTTCCTAATGATGATTTTTTTAAAAAAACCATGCATCAATTAAGGGGGAACTTCACATTCACTTATGTTTTATATCTTGAAAGCTTATCTCCTTTATTAGAAGAAAATCCTTTTAATATACTTATCTATATTCACCATATCTTGATTAGTTTTGATGATGAGTTCTTCTTATATTGTTCTTTTTATCATCTTAGCTTTAATATATCATATGCAAAGGAATAGTTTGTTACTTGATTGAACTAACAATTCTCTCTTTGCAAAGAAAGATTTAAATTTATGACAGGAGAATTTTTTTTATGCATTAGCATTCCTCAACATACTACAATAAGACTCTATCAACTTTAAGGATGGTTTTAACGCTCAATCAAGGAAAATATATTGGCTGTAACATTCAGAGCAATAAATACATATGGCAATAGAAATGAGCATTGAGCATGCTGAACAGAAGCTTAACTCAAATGGAGAATCCTAGCAATAAATGAACATACATCAAAGTTTTACAGAACACAACATCATGAACCAGCATTGCCAAAGAAGCAATGGACTTTGTGGAGCGCTTCATCAATTTTCAAAATCTAGATGAGCATTTCTAAACCTTTTCTCTTTATATTTCAAGAATATGTTTTGTATCTTCATTTTTCAAATTGCCTTAATTATAAAAGTTTTCTTGAAAACCTCTCCAAATCTATTTTCTATTCTATAACATTAAAAGTGAAAATACTTTCAAATAAAGGGAGAGAGAAAATTGTTTTCTTAACACATTCACTTCAAAGCCTTACTTCTCTCTATTTCAAACTTTTTGCTGATATCAAATAGGGGGAGAAAAAGGCAAGAAAAATACGTTGCATTCAAATTGTTGTCATATATACACATATTTTTCTTGCAGGATTTGTCATCATCAAAAAGGGGGAGAATTTTAGATATGATTAGTTTTGATGATACCAAATATAGATGTAATATGATAAGAGAAAAAAGTTTATATAATGTATTTCTTTGACTAATTACTGTGTTTAATGTTACATATCTTGTAGATTAGTCAAGCAAAGAAAGAAGAAGATTGAAGGTAGTCAAGAAAATAAAGAAGATATCTTGATTGGGTTATGGAGAATGATCATCAAGAAGGAAATCAAGAAGAAAGATTTTAAAGAAAGAAGAAATTATAAAATCTAGTGAGAATATCAAGATTCAAGCTGTTAGAAGTGATACTGGAGTTTTTATGGTGATACCAGAGATTTCTATGATCAAATGATGATTGGAATGGGTTAATATGAAGCTATGATCACTTATATATGAGTTATGACACTTCTAGAGAAGTTGCACTCGAGTGTGAGCTCATCACTCGAGTGCCAAAGGTGTTGCACTCGAGTGCAGGAAGAACACACTCGAGTGTCGGGGCTACTTTGTTCAGCTCTTTTTTTTGTTTTGCTTGATAGAGGTTTGGTATTTTATCCATATCTCTCAAACCACAAGTCGAATTGACCTGAAACTAGTGGCATATGAAAGAAGACTCAGAACACAAAATATTTACACCAAGATCACATTGAAAGAAGCTTAGATGAAGGAGATATGATATGTGGAAGATGACACTGAAATCATCGTCACTTTTGAAGACAGGTTTGGTATTTTTGACATAACTCACAAATGACACATTAGATTGAAATGAAACCAGTGCCATATGAAACTAAACTCAAAGAGCTTTGCATGGATAGGTAATTTGCCTAATTTGAAGTTATATTCTAGGAGCTATGCCTTCTGGAAGTTGACGCTTGTGCGGTCTAGTGCGATAGACATTCTTTCGATCATAACTTGTAGAATACAAGGAGTTCGGAGCTGATTCTTTTTATATTGGAATGCATATAATAATAGCTTTCTTATGATACAACATTTTCCATATTTAGAATCAAATGAATAAATTAAGTCTGTCATGGCTGCACATCACTTCGGAAGAGTAAAATGCACTCTTGATATTTTGGTACGAGTGTTGTCCAGAAGTGGCTGTAAAGTGGAAGTATTTCAGCTACACTCGAGTGAATGACAATACACTCGAGTAAAGTAAAGGTTTGCACCTGAGTCCTACAAAGTGTTAGCATGAAAGTGTTAACCTGAGAAGAAATATGACCAAAGAAACGTGAAGAGCACTCGAGCATGACTGGTAGTACTCGGCATGATTGGTAAGACTCGAGTGAGGAGAAGGATTGCACTCGAGTCCTGCGAGTGAAGAGCAGCAAGTGTTTGTCCAGAGGAAGCCAGAACATGATAATATGAAATACACTCGAGTGAGCCAAACTACACTCGAGTGAGCCATACTATACTCGAGTGAGAACGTAACACTTCGGAAGTGCAAAATGCACTCTTGAATATTTAGCTGCAAGTATTGTCCAGAAATAAAGCTTGAAGCTGAGATATACTATATACTCGAGTAATGATCAATGCACTTGAGTGAGGGCCCACATCACCCTCGAGTGAGAAATCACACTCTAGATAAAATGATGTGATTGTTACATAGAAGCTGAAGTCCGTAGTACAAAACACACAAGCACTCGAGTAAGAGTTGAAGAACTCGAGTGAGACTTTGTCAGAAGCAAAACGCAACAGACTCACATCGAACAATCTAAATATGATTAAATGTTGTTTATTCTTTATGTTTTCACTTGTTATCATATCTAAACATTAACTAACATATATTTCAAGTGTGAAACAGGATATTAAACATTCGGATTGCAGATTCAAATAAAAAAGTCAATTACGGTGAACTTCATCATTACACATCGAATGGCGGCTACCTACCACGACAAGCAACTGACACACCATGAAAGACTATCGAATATTCAAATATTTTCATGCCGCTGCACAACGTGACGTACAGCTCATAATGAAAAATTGTCAAATATCCAAATGCTCACTTCCTACTCCTCTACGGGATACTCTGCTCTATAACGGACAGCGGCTAGTTGTTCAAATGCACACAATGGTCAAAATAAAGTAATGGGACTCCAATAGACGAATGCTCACAACGGTCATCATCTTCATCAATTATAAATAAGAGAGCATTCAAAGTCGATAGGAAACAGAGAAAACAGAGCAACGACACAAACATGTGAATATCATGAGTCATCCACTTCTACCTAAACACTCTCTATTCTTATCTATATTCTATATCATGTATATTTGAGAGTGATTATTTGTATTGTACTTCAATGAGCATTATATCCACTCTGTGAGAGAGTCTGTAAACATCTTCATCCATATTTCTGAATTGATCTTATGGTAGAGGGATCTTGAGAGGGTTGATTTCCTTACGGGGGAAGCTGTAGAGAGAATTGCTAGTAAGACATTCTACTTGTAAGACTTACAAGGTGCAAGCAGTAGAGAACATTTATGCTTATAAGACTTATAGGGGTGTAAGCAGGAGAGAAGGTTGATGCTCATAAGACTTGCACGAGTAAGCAGGAGAGGAAGATCTTTGGGATTGCTCTGCTTGTAAGACTTGCCTAAGGGGGAGTATTTCAGTGAGAGATTTGTAAAAGGTTTCACAAGTACTTCGCGAAACTTGTGGGCTTTTAAAGGCTTTTCTTATGCCCGGATTAAACAAGAAAGTAGTGGATTTGAAAATCTCAGGAGGAGCCTGAGGACTGGACGTATGCCATCACGGACTGGACCGAACCAGGATAAATCACAATTTTCATATTCTCTTCCCTAAGCTCTAATATTTCTAGCATATATTATTTAATCTAATTGTTGATGTATAATTCATTACCTTCATACTTACCTCTTTCTTTAATATGCAAAAAGATTTTCAAAGTCCTTAAGTTTTTATCATACACCCAATTCACCCCCCTCTTGGGTGTCAGCTGGTTCTAACAAGTACAACATGCTACATTTCAAATAGAGCCTACATCAGGATAAAACTTGGAAAGACACCATACGAGCAATACAAAGGAAGAAAGCCGAATCTTGCTCATCTACACATCTTTGGTTGTAAGTGTTTCATTCATAATAATGGTAAAGATAACCTAGAAAAATTTGATTCTAAAACTGATGAAGGATTGTTCCTAGGCTATTCTAACCGAAGTAAAGCATATAAAGTTTTCAATAAACGAACACGTGTTGTTGAAGAATCAATTCATGTTGTATTCGATGAATTTGAGTCCTCTGACAAGATTATTGATGATAAGCAGGAAATAGTATTAAATCAAGAATAAATCAAGAAAATGAGCAGCCTAATCCTAAACCATTCAATCCTAAAAGTGACCAAGCCAAGGAAGAAGAACAATCACTAGGACAACCTAGAGCCTGGAAATATAATAAGAGTCATCCCATAGAACAAGTTATAGAAGATGTAAGTGAATATGTGAAAACTAGAAACAGAATCTTTAATGAAGTTCGTTTTTCTGCATTCATTTTTGAAATAGAACCTTCTAACATTGACGAAGCCCTATCAGACAATGATTGAGTTATAGTAATGCAAGAAGAACTCAATCAGTTTAAAAGAAATCAAGTTTGGGATTTGGTGCCCCGACCTAAGGATCATTTGATCATTGGCATAAAATGGGTATTCAAGAACAAACTTGATGAATCCGCAATCAGTGTCAGAAACAAGGCAATATTGGTGGCCAAAGGCTATAATCAGAAAGAAGGTATTGATTATGAGGAAACATATGCTCCAGTGGCTAGATTAAAAGCTATACGAGTACTCTTAGCCTTTACATGCATAGGGGATTCAAATTATATCAAATGGATGTAAATAGTGCATTTCTAAATGGCTATATTATGGAAGAAGTGTATGTAGATCAACCTCCAGGTTTTGAAGATGTAACTAAGCCTGACCATGTTTTCAAACTAAAAGCTTTATACGGTTTAAAACAAGCCCTTAGAGCATGGTATGAAATGTAATACCCCAAATTTTGAGATTTGAGGCTAGAGAATAAGCCTGAAATAAGTGGACTGCTAAGCCTGATTCAGCAAAAGCTAAATTTATTCCCTAATGATTCTTCTATCTTTGGTGTATTAAAGAAAGTAAAATGGTGAATTTTGGAGAATACGATATATGTTGTGATTCGAATGTGTTGTAGCCGGTGCCCAAGCCCTGCATTTAAGCATAATTAGGTGTCAAAGTTTAAAATGCATCATAAGGGAAGGGTAGGGCTCATGGCATGAGGAAATGTGATATAAAATGTGTTTGGTGGTAATTCAAGAGGAATTGCCATAATCAGGGGTAAAACGGGAAAGTTACCGACCAATTGATCAGTTACTGAAAAGGAAGCTCCTTGGTAACTCAAAGATCAATGGTTGAGATTGATTGTTATGAGATTAAAAGGGTGGAATCCCATGTGTTTGAGACTTTGAGCTCATATGAACTCATGGAGGTGAGACAAGATCTTGACACTTGGCATAATGTGAGAGCCCTTAGATTGGGTCAAAGTGTCAAAGCTCATTCCTCTCTCTTCTCCTTCTCTTTAGGTCTACCAAAGGAGTATTAGGGGCCAAAAATCTGATCTCTTTCTCTCTCATTTCAGCAGCCATAGACGCCCAACAAGAAGGAGGAAAGAGAAAAAGAAAGGTGAAATTTTGGCTTGTGTAATGTCCTCTAATGCTTAAACACCCTTCTCTAATGTTGTTCACAGTGATGAGAGTTTTATCTCTATGATTTTAGATTTGTGAAAGAAGGTGTTTGGAGAGCTTGAGGAAACTTGAAGTTGGAGGAATCAAAGAATAAGTTTGGAAAAGAGGAACAGGTGAGTATTTGATGTATTTTGACCTAAGTATTGTGATTTATGGATGATTTTTGTCATTTGTGGAATTTTCTCCTGATTTTTGTGTAATTTCAAAATGGTTAAATTGGATGGTGTAATGTGGTACAATTTATGTCATGTTGTGTTATTTGGTCATTGGAATTGGTTTAAAACTTTGATTGGAAAGGAATTGCAATATCGAGTTTTATGTTGTGTTTTGTGTTAACATGTTGTGGTTATTGATGAACATGTCAATGTGATGTGAATTTGATTGATTTGGTGTTTCCAATGGATTCCTTGTGAAAATTTGTGTGGAAATAATGTTTGTTGTGAATTTGGGACCATTGGAGACAAATGACCAAAATCTGGAAATTCTGTTAATTGAAACTTTGTGCTGGGAAAGTTTTGAATGACCAAATGATGTCTAAAAAATCTGAAACTTTTGAGCCTTAAATTTCACATTCCAAGCTTCATAATGGACACATAATTCATGTCATTTTGTTTTGTGAGCTGGGAGTTATGGTTGTCCAAATTTTAGGATTAAAATTGGAATCTGTTTTGGAGCAGTGTTGGATTTTGAGGAATTCTGTATTTTTGTGGTGATTTCTGGTAATGGTCCATATATTTCCAGTAAAGAGGACTTAAATAGCTTTCATTTGGCTTTGGAATCACCTTATTTCAATTTTTCTTGAATTAGTTATGATTTTTGGAATTTCAGCCAAGAAACAGGATTTTTTGCGCAAGACCAATAGACATGTTGAAATGCTTCCAACATATATCACAACACATCTATGAATATGGAAACATTCAACATACAATAGAGGCGATAGAGAATATAGTAACATACATCGATCAATATATTCATAGTACTCTATTTCTTATATTCTCATTCTTTGTACTTCAGAGATTATATACTTGCTTTGTGAGAGAGTTTTTAATTACAAACTCAATATCTATTATTGAGATAACTTGAGGTTGTGAAACCTTGAGTTGGGGATTTTTTTACACTATGTAAGAGGGAGCGAGTGTCCAGTGAAGGAACTTGCTTTGTACTGAGGTGCTAAAAACCCACTGAATTTTGGAAGATATAGTGAAACTCTCAGAGAAGCTATGAGGATTAGACGTAAGTCAAAGTGATTGTGGCTGAACCAGTATAACTCCTAGTGTACACTTCGGTGATATTTCTCCTAGCTCTTAATTACTTTAAATTTCCAGTCAATTTTTTATATACGCAACAAAATTTCTGGTATAACCTAATTTACCCCTTTTTGGGTGAAACACTTGCACTAACATTTGGTATCAGAGCATAATCTTCTTGTTCAGGTATAACAACCTAAGAAGGATCCAATGGCAAGCATGGGTGAAGGAATTCTTCCGGACGGAGCTTCTATCACTAGACCACTAGGTTTCAGTAGTGAACACTTCTCTTTCTGGAAATCCAAGTTTCAAGTATTCATAATGGCTACAGAATACGTGTAATGACCCAATTTGGGGATTAAGGGTTAATGATGCTAGAAGTGATATAATTAGCTTTGAACCCAATGTGAATGTGTTTTAATCAATGCCTAATCCCTATATTTATGATTATGTGTGGATTAATGTCTAAATGGGTTAAAATATTGGGGAGGGCGCATAATGAAGTTAATGGAATGATATGAATGAGTTTGGAAGTAATTTGAGTAGAATTACCATAATCAGGGGTGAAATAGGCAAAAAGGAAAGTTACCGGCCAATTGTCAGTTACTGAAGAGAAAACTCATAGGTAATTGAGGATCAATGGCTAGGATTGAATGAGCAAGGGGTGGAATTGTGTGTGAATGTACACATGTGAGTTCATATAAGAGGAGATAAGATGGTGGCACATGGCAAAATGTGGACCATGGGATTGAGTCAACATTTCAAACTCTTTTCCTCTCTCTTTCTCTTGCTTATGTCGGCCAAAGGCCTTATGCCCAAGGAAAAACTGATCATATCTTCATCATCCTCATCATCTCATCTTCTCTATCCATTTCTCCATTTTCGTTGAGCAATGGAAGGAAAGAGAAAGTGTAAAAATAAGATTTTGACTTGCTAGATATCTTCTAATGCTCAATTTCTCTTCTTTAATATTGTTCATGGTATTGAGGGCTTCATTACCATGGTTTTAGAATTTTGAAAGGTGGTGTTTTAGTGCTTGAACAAATTTGAAAGTTAGAGAATCGAGGATTTGGTTTTAGCAAGTTGAAGAGGTGAGCATTTGTGGCATTTTGATAGATAAGTTGTGATTTTTGGTTAAGTTTTGATATTTTTGGAATTATGCCTTGATTTTCATGTGAATTTGAAATGGGAGAATTGGATAGGGTATTATGGTAGAATTGGTGGCGTAATGTATCTTTGAGCTATTAGAATTGGTTTGGAAAGGGGAAGTGGAAGTTTTGATCATTGGGTGATTTGAGTGTAATACGGTGTCCCAAGACCAAATGTGTTGATTGAATGAGAATTTGGTTGTTTTGAGGTTACCAATAGGTTCCTTGTGAAATTTTATGTAGGAATGAACTTTGGTATATGTTTTGGAACTATGGGAAGCAAATTGGGCAAGTCTGGAAAATTATATCAACTGGTGAGTTTTGGCTTCTGATAAGCCTCACTCGAGTGAGGTAGGCTCTCACTTGAGTGCAGCGTGATATTTTCTTTTTTTTTCACTTGAGTTTTCATGTAGAAAGCAAGAGTGCATTTTCTTTCCCGCGAGTGATATGGGGTATCACTCTAGTGCATGAGTATTCTGCACCTTAGGATTCCTCAGTTGCCCTTCGGTAGACACTTTCGGTGCCACACTCTTGGGAATTCGAGTGAGCCTTTGGCTATCACTTGAGTGTTGATATTCGTGCTCGAGTGCACTTGTCATGTTGTGGTGGACGTTTGCTCTCCGGTAGTCACTTCCTGTGTTTCACTCGATAGGACTCGAGTGAATATGAGGCTATCACTCGAGTGCTGAGCTTATCACTCAAAGTGCAAGTCCCTTCCTTACTTGAGTGTGCCTTTCATTACTCAAGTGACCTGGTGGAAATTAGTCTTTTGGGTTCCTTGAGAGGATTTTGGTTAAGTTTCTTCCAACCCTTTAGGCATGTGTCTAGGCTTCTAGTAGCCACCTAAAGAGTTTAAATGATAACCAACTTTAAGTGTTATGGAATTAAGAACTTGGAAAAGAGATTGATCTTCCGTCCTTGATCTTGGTTTTAGGATTTGACATTTGCCCTGGTTATGAGCCATCAATGCCGGAGCGCGTCAGGAAATAACAAGGTAGTGACTCTTCTCTTATGCTTTGTGTAAATGTATGGCATTTATGTGTATCATTGTTTTGTGATGATATCTGATGTTGCTGCCTATACAGTGAAAGCTGTCATTATCCAGTGCAAGCTATCATGATTATGTATACAGCCATAAGTGCTATCATTGTGGTGAAAGTCTTGTATCATTGTGATGATGTTGATATTATTGTTAATAGGTGCTTACATGCTATGTATTTATATATTGTATGAGTGATCTGTTACTACTGGGATTCTTTTGAATCTCATTCTTTCCATTGTTAAACCTATAGATAGGGTAGGTGGTTCCATAGGGAAGCGGACAACCAAGAGCGGTTAGGACTCTTTGGAGATATTGGATTTGATTGTTGGTTATCTATTTTGATTTTGGGATGTAAACATTGTCTTGGATATAGTTGTGTAATCCCCTATATGGGAGATTGTAAACTTTTAGGGAATGAATGAAACCCAGGGGTTGCCGGGATTTTTGTTGTACACTCTGATATGTATGAATGTGAATTAACTACATAGGTAATTTTATTCGAAATTTAAAATTGAGACCAAGGTAAGGAAAAGTTTTGAAAGAATTTTTGAAAACACTACGGTAAGGTAGAAATTTGAAATGAGTACTAAATTATCCGTCGGTCTCTAACTCGTTTAAATTACACACTTTCGAATCATAATTACGGATTTCAAGGCAGGGGGTTACAATATGGACTATGGGACGTGATTGAGAGTATAAACTACAAGCCTGAAAAAGTTGTAGATTCACAGAGGGTTCCTAAGACACCAGCAGAATATGATGAAAATGACAAGAAACTTATCATACTCAACAGTAAGGCAATTCTAATGATTCAAAGTACCTTGAGTTAAAATAAGTACTTAAGGATCTGCGCACTTCCAACAGCTAAAGAAATATGGGAAGCCCTGGATATAGCACACGAAGGAGCTTCAGGAATAAAAGAAAACTGGAACAATACTCTGGTTACTGAGTTTGATTTGCTTCGAATGAAATCAAGTGAGTCGATAGCTGAATTCAAACTTAGATATATTCATCTTGTTAATCAACTTGTAGCTTTTGGGAAAGTCTATGATCAACATACCCAAGTACGAAATATTCTAAATATTGTTTCTAAAGACTAGGAGGCAAAAGTCACCGCAATTGAATAAGCAAAAGGTGAATCAATGCGATTGGTTGCTTCTTTATTTGGAAGTCTTTTCTGAATATAAAAGTAAATTAAAGTTCAAACGAGGGCTAGATGATATTGGTGGCAAAAAGAAGAGAGGTCTAGCACTAAAAGCAAAAGAAGAAGATCAAGATAAAGATTAAGAGTTTGATGATGACGAAATGGGCCTAATGATAAAACAATTCAGAAAGTTTTATAAGAAAGGCCAAGAATTCAAAAAATTTCAGAAAGGAGGAACAAGCAGTAAAGAACACAATATCTGCTATGAATATGGAAAGCTAGGATATATCAAATCAGAATGTCATGAACTGGTTCAAAAGAATAAAGAAAAGAGAAAAGGCAAGTTCTACAACAAGAAGAAAGCCTTTGTATCTGCCATATGGGGAGATAGTTTATCTGACGAAAATAGCGATGATGAGAAAGTAGCCAATATCCATCTAGTTGCTTAAGAAGAAACAAAAGAAGAGGTAACTGATTCTGATCCTACCTATGATGAATTACTTTTCGAATATAATGCTTTACATTATGAATTCATCAAATTAGTTAAAGAACTAGTTTGTTTCAAAAAGAAAAAAAAATTTCTTGAAGTAGAACTCAAAGAGAATTTAGAAAAGGATTGTGAACATTGTTCTTCTTTGAAAAAGAAAAACACTAATCTCACAAAAACTCTTGAAAAACTTACCAAAGGAAGTGAGATGTTAAATGTAATTTTAAAGGCTCAACAATTTGTAAATGACAAATCTAGTATTGGATATGATCCAAAATCAAATAGAAGGAAAGGAAGAAAGAAAGCAGGAGGTAAAAAATACTTGAGTTATTTTCAACATTCTGTTCATATATCAAATCCTTTTGCATACTGCAATTACTGTAATAGAAAAGGCCATTATACTTCATCATGCAATCATAAAAAGAAGGGAAAAATAGGAACATACATATGGCTACCTAAATGTTCATATGTTTAGAAAATATTATGTACTAACCTAAAAGGACCCAAAAAATTGTAGGTACCTAAGACTTAATCGTATTTGATTGCAGATATGTCTTAAAGCATCCAAAAAAAAACAAGTGGTATATAGACAGTGGATGCTTGAGACATATGACCTGTGATTTCAAAAATTTTACCACAATACAACCTAAAGAAGATGGAAAGGTAAAATTTGAAGGAAATCAATCCGGAAAGATAGCAGGAATTGGTGAAATAAAAAACAATAAAGGCATACAAGTCCAAAACATATCTTATGTTGAAGGATTGTGTCATAACTTGCTGAGCGTGAGTCAAAGTGCAGATAAAGACAACTGGGTAATATTTGACTCAAAGGAATGTCTAAATATAAACAAGAAAGATTTACAATTAGATAAGAAGAATCTCAAAGCAAAGCTCAGAGCAAAAAGGGAAGGTATTAGGACAGATCATGGTGGAGAATTAAAAAATCAAGCCTTTGGAGACTATTGTGATGCTAATGGCATTAATCACAATTTCTCCTCTTTAAGGACACCTCAACAAAATGAAGTCATGGAACGAAAGAACAGAGTACTCACTGAAATGGCTAGAGCAATGATGAATGAAAAGAATGTGTCTCAAGTTTTCTGGGTCGATGCAATGAGCACAACATGCTACATTTCAAACAAAGCCTACATTAGAACAAAACTTGGAAAGACACCATATGAACTATACAAAGGAAGGAAGCCAAACCTTGCTCATCTACACATCTTTGGTTGTAAGTGTTACATTCATAATAATGGTAAAGATAAATTAGGAAAATTTGATTCTAAAACAGATGAAGGAATTTTCCTAGGCTAATCTAACCAGAGTAAAGCATACAGAGTTTTCAATAAACGAACACGTGTTGTTGAAGAATCAATTCATGTTGTATTCGATGAATTTGAATCCCCTGAGAAAACTATTGACGATGAGCAGGAAGTTATTTTAAATCAAGAGAAAGATCAAACTAATTCTAAATCTTCTATCCCATAAATTAACCAAATCAAGGAAGAAGATCAGTCACTAAGACAATCTAAAGCCTGGAAATACAATAAAAGTCATCCCCTAGAGCAAATCATAGGAGATGTTAATGAAGGAGTCAAAACTAGAAATAAAATCTTCAATAAAGTTAGTTTCTCTGCTTTAATTTCTGAGATTAAACCTTCTAACATTAACGAAGCCCTATCAGACAATGATTAGGTAATAGCAATGCAAGAAGAGCTAAACCAATTTGAAAGAAATCAAGTTTGGGATTTGGTACCCCGACCTAAGGATCATCCAATCATTGGCACTGAATGGGTATTCAAGAACAAACTTGATGAATCTGCAATCATTGTCAGAAACAAGGCAAGATTGATGGCTAAAAGCTATAATCAGGAAGAAGGAATTGATTATGAGGAAACGTATGCTCCAGTAGCTAGATTGGAAGCTATACGAGTTCTCTTAGCTTTGTATGCATCAAAGGATTCAAACTCTATCAAATGGATGTAAAGAGTTCTTTTTTAAATGGCTACATCATGGAAAAAGTGGATTAAGATCAACCTCCAGGTTTTGAAAATATAACCAAAACTGATCATGTTTTCAAACTGTGAAAAGCTTTATATGGTTTAAAACAAGCTCCTAGAGCATGGTATGAAAGACTCAATAAATTTCTCATTGATTAAGGTTTTGTATGAGGAAATGTTGATACAACACTTTTTACAAAACAAAAACAAGATAATATTTTAATTGTACAAATATATGTTGATGATATAGTTTTTGGTGCTACTAATGAAACCTTGTGTAAGGAATTTTCTGAGATAATGTAGGGGGAGTTTGAGATGTCAATGATGGGAGAATTGAATTTCTTTCTAGGTTTGCATATCAAACAAAGAAAGAATGGAATTTTCATATCTCAAACGAAGTATTTAGAAGAGCTATTGAAGAAGTACGGAATGGATGAAGCAAATGGAATGGACATGGCTATGAGCTCAACTACGTTGCTCGATGCTGATATCAAGGGAAAATATTACAACATCACAGAATATAGAGGAATGATTGGATCATTACTCTATCTTATTGCAAGTGGACCTGACATCCAATATAGTGCTGGTATGTGTGCAAGATATCAATCAGCACCAAAGGAGTTACATGCAGAAACAGTCAAACGTATCTTTCGATATCTTGCTAACACGACAGAATTAGGTCTCTGGTATCTTATAGGAAGAAGTGAATATCTAGTTGCATACTCAGACTCTGATCATGGAGGATACAAGACAGACAGAAAGAGTACCAATGGACAAAGCCAGTTTCTTGGAGGTTCACTTGTGTCATGGTTTAGCAAGAAACAAAATACAGTGTCACTTTCATCAACGAAAGTCGAGTATGTTGCAGCATCAAGTTGTTTTACACAAGTGTTATGGCTGAAGCAATAACTACATGATCTTGGTATTTATTTGAAGGTGATACCAATATACTGTGACAACACTAGCACAATAAGCTTGGCAAAGAATCCAGTTCAATATTCTAGAACCAAGCATATTGATTCCAAAGAAAGATGTCAAAGTAATATTCATTCCAACTCATCTTCAATTAGCTGATATCTTAACAAAACCTCTTACAAAAGATCAATTCTTATATATTAGAAGAGAATTGGGAATGGTAAATCCCAATGAATTCAATTTGTTTTGCAGGATCTTGATATTTTATTTTGGCGCATGAAAAGTAGAGGTTAACAAAGTACTATATCACTCAAGAGACAACTTCAAGTAATTTATATTACCCTAGTGATAACTGGAAGTAATAATAAGCCTCACTTGAGTAACCACTCGTGTGATGACCTTTAAAATGGGCCAGAGAAGCATTAACTTCAAGGGAAACAACAAAACGGTTGAAAGTGAACAAGTAGAAGCTCAAAAGACTGATAACTCGAGTAGCTGCTCAAATGATGCCACAGAGTCACTCAAGTAAGCCATTGAGTGATCATGAAGGCAGATTTCAAATTAACTCATTTTCAACTCAACTCTGCCTTAAAGTGCCATCAAATGATCGAAGGAATATATATGGATAATTACAATATTATTCATGCCATGTACGCATTTGAATTTGCTTAATTTTTAAATTTTTGATATGATCACTCGAGTAGCTACTCGACTGATACTCAAGATCACTAGAGTAAGGCCACAAGTGATGTCGGGCGTTAGGGCTTTAACTGTCGCTATTTAATCATTTTTCACAAAATCTCCTTGAGTGAATCTCCTAATACTCCCTTAAAAACTTGTCACAAATTCTTTTTCAGCCCATTTCTGTCAAAACCCATTGAATTTCACTTCCAAAAACCTCTTAAATCTCTCAAAATTGCCTGCCCTAATCTTTGATAGTCGCGAGAGAACTTTTTAGAAAAACTTGATCCTTCATTCATAATGGTCAAAACCAAAGCTACCACTCCCAGAACTCCTTCTGAGTCTTCTAATCCTCAGCAATTGCATGATTCTATTCCATCTCCTCCAGCTAAAAGACAGAAGCTCATTCCACGATCCAAAGCTAAAGCAATACTTCAAGCAAAACCCAAGGTGATAGGGTAGTGATCAAGGAACCCACTACCTCAAAAGCTCAATGTAATGCCTCAAATTTCAATTAAGGGCTAATGATGATTGTTGGGGATAATTATTGAATTAAAGTGAAATAATTATGTGTTTTGTGGCAATTTTAATTAATGTGCCACAATTAGTAGGAAATTAAAAGAATGGAACTATTGGTAATTAGTCAGTGATTAATGAGGAAATTAATTACTAACTAAGAAGAAATAAGAATTGTAACTAAATGGCTAATGGAATGGTTAGAGTAACTAATTAGTTACTTAATTGAGGAGAATCAATAGAAATAAGGCATGTGGCAAAAGTGGGTGTGAAGAGAGAGGCATGGGAAAAGTCAAATGGCATTTTAATATGATTATTTCTCTATCTTCCTCTCCCCATGTTTGGCTGAACAAGGGAGTATGGGGGTGGCACCATCATTTCAACCTCTCTGTCACTCTTCTCTCTCCCATTTCTTCCTCAATTTCTGCTCCATTGTTGCCCAAGAAAGAGAAAGGAAAAAGCTTGAGAAAAGGGTAAGAAAATGATCTTTAATGCTTAAACTCCCTTCATTAATGTTGTTCCTTCTAGTGAGGGCTTCATTTTGGTGGTTGTAGTTTCCCTATTTGTGGTGATTTGAAGAATCACGAAAATCTGAAGTTTGGAGAATCAAAAAGTGTCTTTGAGAAAGTTAAATTGGTAAGTGAGACCAGTCTTTCTATCTATGTTTCATGCCATTGTATGAAGTTTGGAATTTTTGGTATTTATAGCCTTGAATTAAAAAATGATGATTATTGGGTAGTTTGGCATGATATAGTTGTGGAAATGGTGTTTTGGTATAAGTTTGGGATAGATAGATTGATTTGGGAATTGAATGATTGAGTTTAGTGATTTTGGAAAATTGGTGATTTGTGTTGCCCAAAACCAAAGCATGATAGTGGAATAGGATTTTGGTAATTCTGATGATTCCATTGAATTCCTTGGGTGTTTTTGTGTGGGAGTAGCTTTGGTAGAAGTTTTGGGTCCATTGGGATCATTTGGGCAAGTGTTAGGAAATGTGGTTAGTTTTGCTACATTTTTTGTTTTCTGATAGAATCAATCGAGTAATCTGGGGTTCACTCGAGTGCAGGATGAATATCACTTGAGTGGTGATGAGTCTCACTCGAGTGCGGTAGTGCAAACTTCGTTTTTTGGTCTTGGTGTTCTTGTTGCACTTCGGTGGTAAAAGGCAAGTGTTATCTCACTTGCGAGTGTGGTGGGACATCATTCGAGTGAGCTTCCTATCACTCAAGTGTTGGTGTATTTGACACCAAGGACTTGCCTCTCGGGTTGTCACTCATGATTCTAGTGCAAGAGTGTGCCTTCTCACTCGCGGGTATAGGGTATTCACTCGAGTGCAATGGGCTGTGCTCGAGTCCTCTTGATCCTTGAAAAACTCTTGTGCTCTTGGGTGAGCACTTCCTGTAATACACTTTTGGGGATTCGAGTGAGCATCTGGCTTTCACTCGAGTGAGTTGTGTTGTGCTGGAGTGCAGTGAGCCATCCTGGCTACTGCCATTTCCTTTGTGCTCTCGGGTGTGTACTCGCTATCCTTCACTCTCTAGTACCTGAGTACAGGCCGTACCTTTACCCTAGTGAGGCCTTCTTCACTCGAGTGTCCGTACAATCTCACTCAAGTGAGGTCATCTTCACTCGAGTATCGCAATAGAAAATATCAGTTTGAGCTTTCAAAAGGGGATCTTTGGGGATAGTCTTCCAACCCTTTAGAGCTATGGATAGAGTGATTCGTGGGTACTCAAAGAGAAACAATGATAACCAATTAAGTATTAAGAAGTAATTGAGATTTGGATAGAGAATAATACTTTGTCACTCATTATGAATTATAGGATACGACATTTGCCCTACTTGGGAAGGACCAGTCTAGAGCATGCATGGAAGGAACGAGTAGGTAGTGATTTCTCTCTCATATTGTGTATGATATCTGGTATGCATGATTTATCATAGTGTTTGTGAAATGTGAATTTGTGCTTAGTGAATTGTGAAGGAAAAAGTGCCATAGTCCATTACAGCATGAGTACTTCAGCGGGAGCTGTCGTAGGGGGTTGATGCTTATCACACCTACCCCGGTCGTTGAACTGCCATTATAATCGACATAGATCTATTGTGAACTGTAATCCGGTCAGTACGGTTGTGTATTGTGAACTGTTATATGAAACCCAGCTGTAGTGAAATATATATATTGTTGTGAATTGTGATGTGTGCTATACAGCGTGAGCAAACGTAAGGGTGGCATACGTCACACTGGCCTTTGCCGCTGTAACTACCGTTGTAATGCAATGGGTGTGTTATGATTGCTTTCATGCCTTATTGTTGTGCACATTATGAGGGATTTGGCACTACGGTGATTCTTTATAATCTCACTCTCCCAAAAACTAAATTTTTAGACAGGGCTGAAGGATCGAAAGGAAAGCGGGTGACGAAGAGTGGTTGAGCTCCGGATCGGGAGTTTTATTTTGATTAATGGTTATCATGTATAAAATCATTTGGATATTTTGGGCTAAATAGCTGTGTATATTTGATGGATAGCATAGTTTTGTGTAATCCCCTAGTTAAGGGAAAGAGATTATGGGCATTGTTATCTTGTAAGACCCTTTACTGATTAATGGAACCCGAGTGTGTCGGGAATTTATGATGGATAGCATAGTTTTGTGTAATCCCCTAGTTAAGGGAAAGAGATTATGGGCATTGTTATCTTGTAAGACCCTTTACTGATTAATGGAACCCGAGTGTGTCGGGAATTTATGCTGTACTCTGATATGTATGAATGAAATCAACCTATACAGGCCGATTGTCTATTTGTAATGTGAATATGAGAACTATGTGACCATGTTTTAGAAAAGTTTTATAGACTCTGATTTTGGGAAGTTCGATTTTGTTCAAGTCCCAAATCATCTAAGGTCTCTAATTTCACTTAACTTCTTGATTATAAACTTAATCTCGGCCTATGGTGCAAAGGGGGTTACACTCAATCTAAGAAGGATGTTTCTACTCGAAGAGGCAAAGAGGCTAAAGTACCATCTCCACCTCCTTCTGATTCCTCTGATACACCAACATTTTTTAAGAATCCAATGCAAAAGGCCAAGTTTGACAGAAACCTTGCTCAAGCCATGGCAAATATACTGGATGAGGTTGACAAGTCTAGAAAAGAGAAGCATAGCTAATCCTCAAAAGAACCAGAGGAAGAAGAAATCACATTCTCT
The DNA here is from genome assembly GCA_963855925.1 of Inga laurina. Taxonomy (NCBI): domain Eukaryota; kingdom Viridiplantae; phylum Streptophyta; class Magnoliopsida; order Fabales; family Fabaceae; genus Inga; species Inga laurina. Next base: position 41,721,771 of record OY979702.1, on the reverse strand, counting down.
CTAAAGGGATTTAATGTGAAGAAGATAGAGGAGTCTCAGAAATTCAAAGATCACTTTTCAAGAAGAAGAGTGTGCAAGATGCACTATATTGACTCCAAGCTTCTTCAAGAGGTATTGAAGTTTAATCTCATGCCTACCTTGAATCTTGCATGCCTTGGCTTTGTATTAAACTTCCTTATTGTACCAAGATAGTAAGACATTTTTATTGTAATCTTGAGCCTGTGAATGATCCTCTTCGAGATACATTAGAAGAAGAAATGACTGTTAAGGTTAGAGGTCAAGAAGTCCTTATCTTACCCTCCAAAATAAACAACTGGCTAGGAATAAAGGATCCTCCTGAAGATATTCATCCTACCCTAGACTCAAGCCAGTTGTTTTCAGTTCTAAGACCTCGAGAGATTGTGGGACCTTTAAATTTCAACCCAAGTGATATGTGTGATTTTCATTGTGTTCTTTAGTATATCTATTCAAGAGCCATAGTCAATAAATCTAACAACTTCACTCATTTCATAGAGAGGGACTTCAGAAAATTTGCCTCCGTTCTCCTCAAAGAGAAAAAGGACTTGGGAGAATATATCTTTGCTAAGATCAAGAGATATATATTTGAGGTAAAATCCACCACTCCAATGCCTTATCCTCAGCTTATATCCCTGTTTCTCAAAAAGAACAGGATTTGGTATGTGGAGAAGGTAAGCTAACTGAGAGGCTTACTCCAATAGGACAAAATCAGATTGGAGAAGGTAAGCTAACTGAGAGGCTTACTCCTCTTGAGTCTGGTCCTAAGAAGAAAAAGACTGAAGTTGAATCCAGTACGTTAGATGATACTCAGTCCTCTACTCCTGCCTCCACTTTTGATCCATCTTTCATTACAGAAATTTATGGAGCACATTCTCAAGGGTTTTCATATCGATATTGCTAATACAAATACTGAGTTGGTAACCCATATGAATATGAAGATGGTAGAACTTGTGGAGAGAACGGATAAGAGGCGTGAAGAGATATTGGTAGAGCAGCAGGCATAAAGTGAGCTTCTGAGATCACTACATGCTCGACTTGATGCTATGGCATCTAGTTCATCTGGTCCATCTATGCCTACACCAGCTTCTGAGCCTGGACCTTCTCAACCTGGACTTTTCGAGCCTGGACCCTCATCTATTGTGGTTCCACCTCTGGTACTTCCTAACCCTGAACCTTCTAGCTCCTCTTCAGATTCTTCTAGTTCAGATGACTCACATAGCTCTGGCTTCACACCTCTTCCTGTCAACCCCATCTCTGTAGTCAAGCCATCTTATCTATCTTGATTGACCCTATCCCTTGTGATGAAGACAAAAAAGGAGAGAAGAACTTGGGGTGATTTTGGGATTAATGATGTGATGTATTGATATGAATATGGGTATAGGGTGTATAGGGTTTAAGGGAGCTTTATGCTTTATTAGCTTTATTAATTTCAAGTATGATTATGTAATGAACTCTTTCTGCAATTTCATTTGAAGATATATTACATTGTGGACTAATAAGTCTTTTTGGTTGTATGCAAGGTGAACAACTTATAACATATACAAAATTATGAATTTTGATTTTAACAACATCAAAATTTAAAAAAGGTTTCAAATAAGAAGTTTATCAAAATGATTAAATTTGTATTCAAAATGATCTTCCCAAAGCTATTTCAAAAGATTTTTCAAACTTGAATTGTACGGAAGATTCTTTATGAAAAGTTATCAAGAAGTATATGATTGAAAACTCAATTTGAAAAGCTTTGTTCAAAATCACCAAGTTTTATCATCATCAAAAAGGGGGAGAATGTTAGATCCCATATGTTTTGATGATAACAAAGATTGGATTAATCAAACAAAAGGTTTTGATAGTTAAATAAAATGATTTGAACAAAGTAACTAAGTTCTTGATTGCAGTCAAAAGAGTTACTTGAAGTAGCTAGTGCAGTAATAAAGTTGAAGGAAAAGACAGAGCACAGAAAAAAGGAACACTGTGAGATTTTTGAAGACATTACTCGAGTGAGCACTCAGGTAATGAGCTCATTACTCGAGAGACCACTCGAGTAATGTGTGAAAAAATGTTCCAGTAAGATCTATATCAAGAATTGTGTGGGATTACTCGAAGGGATCACTCGAGTAACCACTCGAGTAATCAGAGCAGAAACCATCTAGTAGCTCTTGGCCAAAAATTGAAGGACATTACTTGAAGGGATAACTCGAGTAATCTCCAAAGTTATTTGAATCATTACTCGAGTGACCACTCGAGTAATCAAGTAAGTCTAATAGAATTTACTCTCGGCCAAGGTTTTAATGTTATTACTCAAGGGATCACTTGAGTAATCTCCAAAATTATTTGAACAATTACACGAGGGACCACTTGAGTAATCAGAAGAAAAGGAACACTTACTCAAGGGATTACTCAAGTAAGCAAGGTGTAAATCTAGTTAGACTACGTTGACATACTCTCTAGGTTATTCTTAATGAAGTTACTCGAGGGACTACTCAAGTAATGAGCATGATCACTCAAGTAGCCACTCGAGTAATGCAGTACAGAAAGCATGATTTTAATCCAATGTTCATTGATTTGTTATCTATATGATTAATATTTCATTGTATTAGTTTCCTGAGTATACTTGCAAAAAAAAACAATGAAGAGATCATGCATTAAGAGAGAAGTCGAACATATCGTCATTAACGTTCAAAACTGCTACCTACCGCAAACGACTAGTTTTCAAATTCAAAAAATGGTCAAACGAAGCTGCGTGACTCTAACAGACATGTTTGAAATGCTTCTAATAGACATCATAAATCATCTATATATATGGAGCATTCAAAGAACAGAACACAACAACTGAGAACAAGCAAACTCACATCGATCAATATATTGTTTGTGCTCTATTTGTTTTATACTCATTCTTTGTACTTCAGTGATTATATTTTTTTGTGAGAGATTTTTTCATTACAAACTCAATATTTGTTATTAAGACAACTTAAGGTTGTGGAACCTTAGTTGGAAATTTGATTACAAAGTGTAAGGGGGAGCGAGTGTCCAATGAAGGAACTTGTCGTGTACTGAGGTGCCAAGAACCCACTGAATCTTGGAAGATATAGTGAAACTCTCAGAGAAGCTTTGAGGACTAGACGTAGGTCAAAGTGGTTGTGACCGAACCAGTATAACTCATGGTGTACACTTTGGTGATATTTCTCCTAGCTCTAATTGCTTTAAATTTCCAATTAATTTTTTATATAAGCAACAAAATTTCTAGTATCGCCCAATTTAACCCCCTCTTGGGTGAAACGCTTGCACTAACAGAGAAGCCTCTACAATCCCACAAGTTTAGTCGAGCACTTGCGAAGCCTTTTACAAATCTCTCACTGAGTTATTCCTCTTTACACACTATACGGATACAATCAAGTTACTCCCCCTTACACACTATGAGGATACAATCTTGATATGAAGATTACAATCAATCTTCTCTCTCAGAAGTGAATAAGATGAATATTGAAGTACAATATAAATAATCACTCTCTCAGAGGTAAATGATATAGAAGCTAGAGAATAACAGAGAGTGTTTGGGTCGAGGTGGATAGCTCATGATCTTAGCATCTCGCGTTGTTGTTTTATGTTCTCTTCTTCTAATACTTCCATATTTATAGTTCAATTGTAGTGCATGACAATTGTAAGCATTCATCCTTAGAGTCCCATTGCTTTGTTTGACTGCTCTTTGTATTTGAAAAACTAGCCTTTATGTTTGGTGGAAGCTCAGCTCCATGAAATAACTTTTTTTTCTCTTCACATGATCTTCTTGATAAGTAAAATATTTGCATGTTTATTTTCCCTTATATGATGATTTTATGGACGATATTTGCATTTAATATAATAAATTTGGGTGTAATTGATAAATAAATATTGTTTTTGGAATAAATAGCATTTTTCAAAAAAAAATAAAAAAAATTTTAAAAAAATAAAAGTACTGTAGCAGTTTGCAGGCACTGTAGCAGTCAACAGGAACTGTAGCGGTCAACTTCACTGTTGCAGCTGCCGGGGTACTGTAGCAGGAGCTTCCAGAACACTGTAGATGCCGCCGGAACACTGTTGAAGCTTCCAGAACCTGTAGCAGCTGCCAGAAACACTGTAGCAGTACTGTAGCACACGTTTTTTTCCCCTCTATAAATAGAGATCAAGGCCAAGCTCAAGGAGGGGAGGAGAGGAAGAGAAGCAGAGGTCCTTCTCCGACAGGGAGAGGTCCTTCTCTGACCGGGAAAGATCTTTCTCTGATATTTCTGAGTTCTTTGTGTTATTTTTTAGCTTTAATTTCATGTATTGTATGCCTCCATCTTGGAAGGCTTAGGATTGTATTAGACTTTGCATGCCTCCATCTTGGAAGGCTTAGGATTATATTGCATTTTGCATGCCGCCTACATGGAAGGTTTTACCTCCTCAATGGACGGCTAGATTTCTTCATCTTTCATTCATCTTTTGGTTGTATATTTATGTTTGATAATGTAATATTCAAGTTTATTCAGTATTTTTGAGGATTTCATTCTAGCTTTATATAATGTCAATTTATTTTGATTTTGTTTTTAATTTCATCATGTGTTAAATTTTCACTTTCCTAGGGTAATGACGTAGCTTACTAATGACGGATTGAATCTTAACTTATTAAATCTAGTTTGAATTTCTCCTTCATGATTGAGTTTTAAATATTATTCTTAATGCTTTTGATTGACTGGCCATCTTTTGAATGATTTCAATATGCATGTTGAGACCGGAAGGAGATACATGTGTGTAGACCCTATATTTAAAACCATGACTTGCATATGAAATAGGAATATATTCATATGAGTTGTATAGTCTTACTGGGTTCCATAAATCGTAATGCATAATTAATTGCTTAAATTCATATAGGAATATATTGGATTAGCAATTGATTATAGAATTGCTTGACCTTGGAAGAGGATGGTAATTAAATTAGGGAAACTCGACTATCATCATGTGGAATAAATTGGGCTAGAATAGATAAGTGATTCAATCCAGAATTTGTTAAGTGAAATCTAATCCCTAGGGTTTTTTCTCATATTTGCTTTCATAATATCTGCATTCATATTTAATTATTTTTCTTTTATTTTATTTTCTACTCTCAATCACCAACTAATCGATCGACTAAATAGAATTAAAATTACCTATTTTGGTACTTAGTGCTCAATCCTCGTAGGAACGATACTCTACTTACTTCTATATTACTTGATTACGACAGTGTATACTTGCACTATTTAATTAATCATCTGAACTCGTATCACTTCTCATTATTTTCCTAGAGAAATCCTTTAAACAATAATACAATAAATTGTTAGAGTGATTAGAAGCAAGAAGAATGAGTTACATAATCATTTCGATGATTTACAAAGCGTGCTCAATTTTCGAGGAAGCATCACTCGAGTGATCTCAAGTCATCACTTAAGTGGTCACTTGAGTGATCTGCTCATTTTAAATCCAAATATGGAAAATGACCTATCATCAAAAAGTTCTTGTCATCTACATTCCAATGCAAAAAAGAATCAGCTCCAAGTTTATTGTATTCTGAAAGTTATGATCCAAATAGTGACTACTGCACTAGATAATGTCTGCATTCATGAGCGTTAACTTCCAAAGGTATACCACTTTGAATATAACTCTAAATATGGCACATGATCTATTCATAGAAAGATCTTTAAGTCTAGTTTTATATGCCATAAGTTTTAACTCAATCAGACTTATATTTTGAGAGTTATGTCTAAAATACTGATCCTATTTTGGAATATAGCGGGTATTTGTGTGTCATCTTCCAAACCTCTTATCTCTTTCATATGTACTCCTTTGAGCTTGATCTTCATGTCAATACGACGCATTGGAAATCTAGTTTCATATTAAATAAGTTTCAGCTCAATCGGATGTGGGTTTGACAGATAGGTTCAAAATACAGAATATCTGTCATGCTGAACGAAAACAGAGAACAATAGAGTGCTCATCACTCAAGTGATCAAGGTCATCACTCGAGTGATGCCTTCTAAAACATAGCAGAGAACCATTACTCAATTGATCACCTTCTAGAAGTTCTATAACTTCCATATAAATTATCTTAGCTACGAATTGACCTATTTCAACCTCCATTTGATCATGGAAGCCTCTAATGTCACATCTAAGAGCTTGAATCTTGATATTCTCTTTAGATATTGCTGGTTTTTCTTTATTCAATCTCTTTCTTCACTATCTTTAATCTTCCTCTTTCTTTGCTTGACTAATCTATAAGATATTTCACATTAAATATAGTAGTTGTCAATGTAGGAGATAAGTATATAATGTAAAATTTTTGCTCTTAATATTTGGAGTCTATATTTGACATCATCAAAACTAATCATATTTAACATTCTCCCCATTTTTTATGGTAGCAAATCCTTTAAGAAAAATATGTGTGAATATGACAACAATTTGAATGCAACACATTTTTCTTGCCTTTCTCTCCCCCTATTTTACATCAACAAAAAGTTTGAAATATAAATAAGAAAGGCTCTTAGAGAAGCAAATATGAAACCAAATTAGAAATGTCTTTCTCTTCCTCAAGCAAAAGGAATGTATCATCCTTTACTCTTAGGGTGATGTAAATAAAAGAAGGTTTTCATGAAAACAAGTTTGAAACAGTTCAAAAAGATTTTCAAGAAAACTTTCATAATCAAAGAAAATTGAAATCAAAGATATGCAGAGTATTCGCAAATATAAAGAGATAGGGTTTAGAAATGCTCATTTGTATTTGACAAAAGCTGATGAATAATCCATGAAGTCTAGTTTACCACACTTTCACTATGCAACTCTGGATGGATATGGTTAGTACTCAGGGGATCTGAGGTAGCTAAGGAATGAAGAACAATAGGATGAGATAGCAGAATCTCTTAAAGCTGAGTCTTTAAAGCAATGATCTTAGAAGACTCCTTAGTAGCAGGAAAACCCATGTGAAATATGACTAAGTTTAATCTCTGCTCATAACTCCTTAGGATGTTACCAAACTCATCCTGCTTTATACCTCTTATTGCTTTGAATGTTGTAACCAATATATTTTCCTTGATTAAACGTTAAAGCATCCTTCCTCAAAATTGATAGAATCTTCTTGTAGTACGTTAAGGAATGATCTTGCATAAAACAAATTCTTCTGCCATAAGTTAAAAACATTCTTGCAAGGAGAATGGTCAGTACAGTCAAGTATCAACAATTTCCTTTCTATAAGGTATTTTTAAATTAAGATCATGAAAGGAAGAACGTAAGAGGAACTTGTCATCAAAACTAATCAAGAGATAGGGAATGCAGATGAGTATACTAAAAGGATTTCCTTCAAATAAAAGAGATGAGCTTTTCAAGATATACACATGTCAATGTGAAGCTCCCTCTTAATAAATGCATAACTTAAAAAAAACTCGTTATGAGGAATACAGTTAATAACTCTCCTGGATTTGTAAAACCATTAGAAATGAGTATGAAAATCTAAAGATTTGGAGAGAAATCAAGTTTTAAAAATGACGGTGCTATTTAGGGTTTTAAAACTGTAACCCTATATTACTCGAGTAGTCACTTGAGTGATTTTGCTTGACCATCACTCGAGTAATGCAACTTAGAGAATTTTAATTAAGAATATAATACCTCACTCGAGCAATGTCATAATTACTTGAGTCATAGTCCTTTGAAGTTTATTGATACATCGTTGGCTGCTCATTATCTGGTGTTGTGATTAGTATTGAGGGTTTCTGAAGGTGTAGTCCCTATGAGAACTTTAGAATACCAAGATGAGCTCAGAATAAGGCCTTGACATTTTGGTTGATCAAGTCACAGAGTTGTCTGATCTTGCCATTCATAAAAGTGATGAACTCAGCTTTATTTGAAGCTTCTCTTTCTAATAATCCTAGATATATGGACCAAAGAATGAAGGACCAAGGGGACCAACTCTAGTAAAGTGTTGTATCTCATCTATCTTTAAAGTCTCAGATCCTATCCTTTGCGCCTCTTGTGTTGAGTATACAACATTTGGAAGTTCTGATTCATCACATCACATAACTGTTAGAACCGGTTGACACCCAGGAGGGGGTGAATTGGGTGTAAGATAAAAAATTTTTGTATCTTAATGAAAATAGTAAGTATGAAACTAATGAATCATAAATCAATAGTTAGATAAAATAATATATGCTGGAAATATAAGAGCTTAGGGAAGAGAATATGCAAACTGTGATTTATCCTGGTTCGGTCCAATCTGTGTGGCCTACGTCTAGTCCCCAGGCTCCTCCTGAGATTTTCAAATCTACTATCTTCTTTTTTAATCCTGGAACAAGAAAAGCCTTTATAAACCCACAAGTTTATCCGAGCACTTGTGAAGCCTTTTACAAATCTCTCTCTGAGATACTCCCCCTTACGGCAAGTCTTACGAGCAGAGTATTCCCAAGACCTTCCTCTCCTGCTTACCCATGTAAGTCTTACGAGCAGCAACGTTCTCTCTTACTTATACCCCTGTAAGTCTTACGAGTAGCAACGTTCTCTACTGCTTGCACCTTGTAAGTCTTATGAGTATAAAGTCTTACTGACAATTCTCTCTACAGCTTTCCCCTAAGAAAATCAACCCACTCAAGGTCCCTCCACCTTAAGATCAATTTAGAAATGTAGTTGAAAGTGTTTACAGACTCTCTCACAGAGTGGATATAATACTCACTAAAGTGGAATACAAATAATCACTCTTACATATATAGGATATAGAATATAGATAAGAATAGAGAGTGTTTGGGTAGAAGTGGATGACTCATGATATTTGCATGTTGGTGTCGTTGCTCTGTTTTCTCTATATCCATTGACTTTGAATGCTCTCTTATTTATAGTTTGATGAAGATGATGACCATTGTGAGCATTCGTCTGTTGGAGTCCCATTACTTTATTTTGACCATTGAGCATATTTGAAAAACTAGCTACTATGAGATTTTCGTTACAAAGCAGAGTGTCCCGTTGAGGAGCGAAATGTTTCATTATGAGCTGTACATCATGTTGTGGAGTAGGATGAATACGTTTAAGTTTTTAAAAAATCTTTCATGGTGGGTCAATCTTTTATAATGGTAGGTAGCCGATATTCGGTATGAAATAATGCCGCCCACCACAATTGACTCTTTTATTTGAATCTATAATCTCATCGTTAAATTTCCTGTTTCATACTGCAAAAGGCTTAATCACTAATATGATGAAGTATTAGTCATGGGTATGTTGGATCATTGGTCAAAAGATGAATTTCTGATTTCTGAACTCATTACATTGAGTGATGATATTTGCCATATGTGACCTCCATTCTTGAAGATGCAATCCAAATATTTAACCTCCTGTTTCTCACTTGAAATATATGTTAGTTAACGTTTTTGTATACTTACAAGTGAAAACATAATGAATAAATAACATTTAACCATATTTGAGTTGATTGCTGTGAGGCTCTGTTTCATTTCTGGATTCTACCAAGTTCTTACTCGAGTGCAAAGAATCTTCACTCGAGTACAACACTAATTCTCCACTTTTTCTTTGTATTTGAGTAGCACTCCCATATGAATTTGAGAGAGTGATTTCTCACTCGCAAGTGGTGTGGGCCTTTACTCAAGTGCATTGATCATTACTAGAGTACATCAGTATATCTCAGCTTCAGGCTTTATTTCTGGACAACACTTGCAGCTAAATATTCAAGAGTGCATTTTTTACTTCCGAAGTGTTACGTTCTCACTCGAGTGCAGTATGGCTCACTCGAGTGCATTTCATATTTTCACATTCTGGCTTCCTCTCAAGCAAACACTTGGTGCTTTTCACTCGTAGGACTCGAGTGCAATCTTCTCCTCACTCGAGTGTTACCAGTCATGCTCGAGTGCTCTTCACATTTCTCTAGTCACATTTATTCTTGAGTTAACACTTTCATGTCAACACTTGCATAACTCGGGAACCTTCACTTCACTCGAGTGCATTGTGTAATACCCCAAATTTTGAGATTTGAGGCTACAGAATAAGCCTAAAATAAGTGGACTGCTAAGCCTTGGTTTAGCAGAAGCCCAAACTTACTCCCTAATGATTCTTATATCTTTGGGGTATTAAAGGAAGTAAAATGGTAAAGTTTGAAGTATACGATGTGAACTATGATTCGAATGTGATATGAGTAGTACCGGGACCTTGTATTTAAGTCCAATTATGGATTAACATCTAAATTGACTTAAAATAGAGGGAGGGCACATGATTGGGGTAAAGAATGAGAAAATATGTTTAGTGGTGATTCAGTGAGAATTACCATAATCAGGGGCAAAATGGTAAAGTTATTGACCAATTGGTCAGTTGCCGAAAAGGAACATCATTGGTAACTCAAAGATCAATGAATGTGATTTATTGTTATGTGATTAAAAGGGTGGAATCCCATGAGTTTGAGCTCATGTGAACTCATAGAGGTGTGATAAGATGTTGACACTTGGCACATCATTGGATTGGTCAAAAGTTTCAAACACTCTTCTCTCTCTCCTCTCTTCTCTAAGTGATATGAAAAATATTTGCATATTTATTTTCCCTTATATGATAATTTTGTGGACAATATTTGAGCTTAATATAGTTAATTTGGGTGTAATTGATAAATATTTCCTTGCTTTTCTTTTGTTAGCCATGTACACCATGTTAAGGAGAAAAGAGAAGAAAGGAGACCTAAAAACAGACCCACAGGATTGAAATAAGACAAAGAAGCGCAGCTGAAAAAAATGATAGGGATTGTAGCAGTAGCATTATTCATGGTCGTCACTATTCATAACAGAATCACTGTACTGGCCGTACTGTAGCAGCCACCAAAGACTGTAGCAGTTGTCAACATGCACTATAGTGTTTCACTGTAGCAACACGGTTACTATTCTAGCATTGTACCAACACGGTTTACTATTCTGGCACTGTAGCAACACGTTTTTTCGTTATAAATAGAGACCAAGGCCAAGCAAAGAAGGAGAGAAGAGAGGGAAGTAAGAGAAGTAGAGTTTTCCTTCTCTGACAATTAAAGGTCCTTCTCTGGACAGGGAGAGATCTTTTCTCTGACATTTCTGAATAAATTGTGTTTTTTTCTAGATTTAATTTCATGCATTGTATTATATTTTTCATGCCTCCATCTTGGAAGGCTTAGGATTGTATTACATTTTGCATGCCGTCTACATGGAAGGTTTTACCTCCTAAATGGACTGCTAGATTTTCCCATTTTTCATGCATCTTTGGTTGTATATTTATGTTTGAGAATTTAATATTCAAGTTTATGCAGTATTTTTTAGGTTTTCATTCAAACTTTATACAATGTTAATTTATTTTTGTTTTGTTTTTAATGTTATCATGAGCTAAATTTTCATTTTCCTAGGGTGATGACGTAGCTTACTAATGACAAATTGAATCTTAACTTATTAAATCTAGTTTTAATTTCTCCTTCATGATTGAGTTTTAATTATTGTTCTGAATGCTTTCATTTGATTGGCCATCTTTTGAATGATTTCATATGCATGTTGAGACCGGAAGGAGATGCATGTGTGTAGATCCTATAATTAAAACCATGACTTGCATATGAAATAGGAATATATTCATATGAGTTGTGTAGTCTTACTGAGTTTCATAAATCTTAATGCATAATTAATTGCTTAAATTCATATAGGAATATATTGGATTAGCAATTAATTATAGAATTGCTTGACCTTGGAAGAGGCTAGTAATTAAATTAAGGAAACTTGACTATCAATCATGTGGATGGGCTAGAATAGATAAGTGATTCAATCCGGAATTTGTTAAGTGAAATCTGACCACTAGGGCTTTTTCTCATAGTTGCTTTCATATTAATACACTCATATTTAATTTTTTTTCTTTTAGTCTGTTTTCTCAATCACCAACTAATCGATCGACTAAATAGAATTAAAATTACCCATTTTGGTACTTAGTGATAAATCCTCGTTGGAACGATACTATACTCACTTTTGTATTACTTGATTACGACAGTGTACACTTGCACTATTTAATAGAACATCTGCAACCGTAACACTAAGTATGCCAAGAGCTTTGGGAGGGCATAAAAATCTGATCTCATCCTTTCTCTCCTCCATCCTCCATGGCGCCAAGCTTAAGGGAGGAAAGAGAAAGTGAAAGGTGAGTTTTTGGTTAGCTTAATGTCTTCTTTAGCTTAAACACTTTTCTATAATGTTGTTCATAGTTATGAGAGCTTCATCTCTATGGTTTTAGATTTGTGAAAGAAGGTTTTTTGAATCTTGAGGAAATTTGAAAGATGAAGAATCAAGGAGCAAGCTTGAGAAAGAGGAAGAGGTGAGTTAGAACTCTCTTTTGATCTAAGTTTTGTAACTTTTGGTTGAGTTTTGTGGATTATGGAATTTGTCCTGATTTTGGTATAATTGTGAAATGAATGAATTGGATAGAGTATTGTGGTAAAAATGATGTCATATAATGTTTTGGTGCCATTTAGATTTATTTGAAACCTTGGGAGCAAAAGTGGTGGAATTAGGTAATGTATGTAATAAGTATGACCAAGGGGGGAAAATGTCATTGTGATGTGATTTTGGACGTTTTGAGGTTTCCAATGGATTCCTTGTATAAAATTGTGTGGGAATAGTCTTGGATAAGAATTTTAGGACTATTGGAAATATATTGGTTGAGTTAGGAAAATTCTATCATCTACTGCATTTTGGCTTCTGATAGAGCCTTACTCGAGTGCCCGGAGGCCTCACTCGAGTGCAGCATTATATTTTCCCTTTCCCCTTCAGTTTTAGTTCCACTTGCATGTGAAAGAAGCAAGAGTGCATTTTTGTATCTGCAAGTGAAGTGGGTCCTCACTCGAGTGCATCGTGGCTCACTCGAGTGAATGTGTATTTTATGGCATAAGCTCGCTTCTCAGGATGACACTTGTAGTCAGTTTGTCAAGAATGTGTGTGTGTACTCACGAGTTTTGTGCCCTCAATCGAGTGTCAGAGCTAGTACTCGAGTACACTTCTGGCTCTAGGTTTTCTGTTGCTCTCAGGTGGTCACTTCATGTGCCACACTTTGTAGGACTCGGGTGAGTGAAGGGGTATCACTCAAGTGTTGATCTTGGTGCTCGAGTGCAACGAGCATTTCTAGTCTCCGTTTGTGCTTTCAGTCAAGCACTCGTACGAGTGAGCTTTCATGCTCGAGAAGTTATCCATCACTCAAGTAAGTCATCCATCACTCGAGTGATGCAATAAAAAATGGGATCTTGAGGTTTCAAAAGATGGTCTTTGGATAAGTTTCTCCCAACCCTTTAGGCATGTGTTCAAGCTTTGAGTAGTCACCTAAAGGTCATGAATGATAACCAACTTTAAATGTTTGAAAGTTAAAAAAATGGAAAAGAGAATAACCCTATGTCCTTGATTTGGTTTATAGGGTTAGATGTTCGCCCTGATCGTGCGTAGCTGGTGCTGGAGCATACGTGGAAAGAATAAGGGTAGGGAACTTACCTCTCCTACATGTATTTGATATTTGTTTTGGTGTATTGATGTATGTCTTTGCTTTGCTTGATTATGTGAATAATATATGAATGATTGAAGCTTTGTTTCAATTTATGCTATGGCCATAAATATATTGTTCGAAACGTTGAGCTTGCAGATTTGTCATTGTGTGAGCATGAGTTATGTAATACAAGCATGTCATGCATTAAACATTTATTGTACATGCATATTGGTATTGTTTTCCTACTGAGATTCTCTAGAATCTCAGCCTCCCCTACTAATCTTTCAAATAGGGTAGTGGAACGAGGATGGAGTAGGCAACCAAGGGTGGTAAGGACTTCCTTTTGGATTATTTGAGTTTAGTAGTTGGTTATCATTGTAGTTGGAATAGTTGTATACAATATGGATGTATATTTGATTATGTATTCGAGATGATTGACAAGTGATCCCCTATATGAGAATTTGTAAATGGGCGTATGTGCCCTATAAAACTTGTGCTAATATGTGAAACCCAGGGTTAGTAGGTAATCTTGTTGTGCACTCTGATATGTATATATGGATATGATTTATCTTCGTGTGGTAATTGTATTCGAAATGTGAATATAAGACCAAAGTATTGAATTTCAAAATGTACTTGTGAACAACTCCGTCTGGTAGATGGGTTTGAAAATGAGTTTTGTTCATTATTGGTCTCTATTTCACTATAAACATGTATTTCAGATATAATTAAGGCAGGGGGTTACACATTGTCATTCACTCGAGTGCAGCTGAAATACTTCCACTTCACAGCCATGTCTGGACACACTCGCATCAAAATGTCATAGGTGTATTTTTGGACTCGTGAGTGATATAGGGCCACATCAGACTCAATTTATTTATTTGATTCTAAATATGAAAATTGATGTATCATAAGAAAACTCTTGTCATATGCATTCCAATGCAAAAAGAATCTGCTCTAAACTCCTTGTACTCTGCAAGTTATGATTGAAAGAGTGTCCATCGCACTATACTACACTAGTGTCAACTTCCAGAAGACATAGCTCTTAGAATATAACTTCAAATTATGCAAATTACCTATATATGGAAATATCTTTGAGTTTAGTTTCATATGGCAATGGTTTCGTCTCAATCCGATGTGCCGTTTGTGAGTTATGTCCAAAATACCAAACCTGTCTTGAAAAGTAATGGTGATTTTAGTGTCAACTTACATGGATCATATCTCCTTTATCTAAGCTTCTTTCAATGTGATCTTGGTGTACATTTTTCGTGTTGTGACTCTTCTTTCATATGCCACCGGTTTCAGTTCAATCCGACATGTGGTTTGAGATATATGGCCAAAATACTGGACCTCTATCAGACAAAACAAAAAACAAAGCTGAACATAGTAGCCCCAACACTCGAGTATGTTCATCCTACACTCGAATGCAACACCTCTGACACTCGAGTGTTGAGCTCACACTCGAGTGCAACTCCTCTAGAAGTGTCATAACTTATATACAAGTCATCTTAGCTTCGTATTAATTGATTCCAACTATCATTTGATCATAGAAGCCTCAAGTATCATCATAGGAACCTCCAGTATCACTTCTAAGGGCTTGAATCTTGATATTTTCATTAGATCTTGCAATTTCTTCTTTCTTCAATATCTTTCTTCTTGATTTTCCTCTTGATTATAATTCTCCATAACCTAATCAAGATATCTTCTTTTATTTTCTTGACTACCTTCAATCTTCTTCTTTCTTTGATTGGCTAATCTACAAGTTATGCAACATTAAATATAGTAGTTAGTCAATGTAGAAGATTGATATATTATGCAAACTTTTTGCTCTTAATATTTGGCATCTATATTTGACATCAACAAAACTAATCATATCTAATAATAACTTCCTGACTCTATCATTCACAACCTTAATGAGCTTCTCATTGGTATTGGTAACATCAAATGAAAACTTCTGAAGCTTAGTCTGTTTGAATAGTAGATCCAATAAAAGAGGCTCTAGCTAATCAAGCTCTAGATGAGGATTGTGCTTCATCATCTTTAGATGTCTTAGGTTCTACTTTCTGTCTCTTGCCAGTATAACCTACTAGTGACAATTGTATCTTTACCTTTTGGATGTATTGTCTCTCAACCATAGGAATCCTCAAAAGGGGCTCATTTGGCTCTAGGTACCATATCTTGTTAGTCTTGAGGAATAGAGATACCAAATGAGGGTATGGCGTTGGAGTATGTTTTGTAGAAGTATATCTGTACCTCTTGTTCTCTAAAAGACATGATCTCTCCAATGTTCCTCTCTTCCTTGCTAATAATATAGGCCATTTGTGATAATTCTTCTTGATGAAGTGAGTGAAGTTATTGGCCTTGTTCATCATAGCTCTAGTTTAGATGTGCCACATAATTTAGTGAAAGATTAGACATAGAGCTAGGATTGTACTTGAGAATCCCTATAGGCTTACCTAGCTTGGTGATTCTGTACATCTCAGGTTTATTGTATTCTTTGAAAGGTTTAGTGTGGGGGCTTCTTGATCCCTGTCCATTCATTGATCCTCTTGGCTGAGATGACCACCTTTTGATCTTCGGTAGTGGTATCTAAAATCTCTGATAGAGCTCAATATTTTTATATTTTTATTAATTAATCTTAGGCTTTTGTGGGAATTAATTGAATATTTTGGGCATAATCAAATGTTAATGTGAGACTTTAGTGAAAGGATAATTTGGGAATTAAAGTGCTTAAATTGTTATATTTTTAATTAATATCTGTTATCCCTATTATTCTTTAATTGTGAGAAAAAGATATTATCTTTGTGAATCTAATTTTGTAGGTGATAACATGTCACAACTTATTTAACCTAGATGAATTGAAGAAAGAAAAGGAAGTGGGGACCATTGTTGTATTAGGTGGCAGCTGAACTATTGAGGAAGCAATTGAACCAATGGGAATAATGGAAAAAGAGCTATTGAACCGAAAATTGGAATTGAGAAGAAAGTGAGAGCAACCGAAATAGTTGACTGAATTGAAGAATTAAAGGGTGAGAGCTGAACCAATTGAGGGGACCACGTGAGAAATAAAACAAGGGTTTGGCGTTGGACAAAAGGAGGTTGAAATGAAAAAGGGAAAGAAGACACATGACATAATGAAATAAGGGAAGGTATGGCGCTGTGTGTGAAAAGGGAGGACAACCGAAATGAATAAAGAAGAGCATCGAACGAATTGATAGAGGGGGAAGTGTGAAGGCTGTTGATCGAATGTAAAAGGGAAGAAAAGGAGAGGCTCTGTACTTGAAGGGAGCTATTTTGGTCCTTTGATCTCCATGGCTAATTCCTTCTTCATTCATCAAGCTTCATCTTCATCCTCTTCCATGAGTAGCTAAACTTTAGTGATTTCCTTGAGTTGGGTAATGGTTTGAGCTTCGAAACTTCAATGGAATTCCTTAAGCTATCTTTCTATTTTATAATTATATGGCTTAGTTAAGTGTGTAGTTATGATCTAGATTATTCTCTGGCAAGTGAATAAACTTGGTGGTTAAGCTAGGATTTGATTAATTAAGCTTTGTATGATTCAAATTAGGAGTAGGTTGAGTTGTTTATTCCAATTCAGTTGAGTGGATTGTAAATGACTAAATTGAATGCTTTGAATTTTTTGTAATGGTAATTACAAGTTAGAATTGGAAGTTGATTATTCATCTCCTTGAGTCTGATTTATTTGGTGGTATTCATTTAATTGCTTCGATAGAATGAATTAAATGATTATTGCGAGTATGGAGCTAGTGGTAACTTAGTTCCATCATCTTGACTCATTATGGAATTCATATCGTTAGCAAGTAAGGAAGACTAAAACCTCAACTTAAGGGAATCTCATTTCATCTTTATATTAGTTAATTGAATTTATCTTGTTGTTAGTGTTAATTTCAAATCATTTTGCTTCTTTCTTTTAAAAACCAATAAATACAAAAATATTGTTTTAGCTTAGATTACTTCATAGTTTTAAAATCAAATTCTCAAAATGATTTATCACAACTTTAAGGTATTTATCACTTTACTACTTAGAAACTTAGAAATTAATCTCCTCATAAGAATGACCTAGGTTGAGCTACTACACTACATTTTCAAACCTAGTTTTATTTTGTGAACTCACATGACATGGGTTCATCAAATTGGCGTCATTGCCAGGGAGGATGATTGCCAAGGTTTTAAGTAGTCAAGTGTTCTTTTTAGTTGTCATAGTGTGTCTTAGCTTGGTTGTTAGTATGTTTTTGAGTTTGTCTTAGTTAGTTGTTAATTTTTTGAGTGTTTGGTAGTAATTTAGGTCATTTTTCATGTTCATAGTAGTTTTGTATTCCATTTGCATCTAAAAAAAAGAAATTTGCATTTTGTTGCTTTGCTATCATGTTCGGTAAGTTGTGATTATAGTGACTCTACTAACACACTTGCTGTTTGAGGTACTACTTCATTGCTATACCAACTTGTTCTCCTAAAAGGTGAATTCTTACTTTGCAACTCCTATTTGCCTCTTGTTCCATTGTGTTGCACTTGTCTTGTTATTGTTGAAACTGGTCTTACTCTTTAGACACTTGAATTTTATTAGTTTTGGTTAAGTTTTTTTGTTGTCAAAGTTTAGTTAACTTGGTTTCCTATAAGTTGCTATTTTTTGCTGTATACAACCCTTCTTCAATTGACCAATTGACCAATTACTATGCTGTAATTTGTGTGTCTATATGAGTTTCTTTACTGTGCATGACTAGATCTCAAAAAACTGAACTTGTGCCTCTAGATAAGGATATTAACAAGATAGTTAGGCTGCTTAAGAAAGGTAAGAAAGCTAAATTGTCTAGTGTAGGACTTAGACAAGTTATTGACACTGAAGTTGTTGCACATACTTGTGATAATTCTTTTCATATTGGCTCTTTATTCATTGTAGATTGCCATCTTGCTATGGATCCAATTCCTCCTCCATAAGGCATACCTCCACCCAATGATGCTCCATTCATAGGTTTTCACAATAATATTGGTAGGCACAATGGGGAGCATAGAACTATTAAAGATCTTACCTCTTCTACTAATATTATTGATTCTTTCCTCTATTGACCTGAATTTAATATTAATTTTGAGTTGAAAGGTCCTTTGTTGAGTTACTTACCAAAATTTAATGGTTTACCTGTAGAAGACCCTAACAAGCACTTGAGGAATATGTACATTATGTGCAACTCCATGAAACCAATGGGGGTTGATCTAGATGAGATGTACATGAAAGTCTTTCATTTTACACTGGAAAACAAGGCTAAGGAGTGGTTTTTGATGCAACCTCACCACAATCCCAATGTCTTAACCTTTTGGAACACTTTGAAGAGTACCTTTTTAGAAAGATACTTCCCTTCTTCAAAGATAACATCTCTCACTAAAGAAATCTTCAGTGCTAAACAAGGCCTCCATGAATCTTTTTATGAGTATTGGTGTCGATTTCAAGAACTCCTAGCTAAGTGCTCACATCATCAAATCTTAAAAGCTCAATTGGTGTAATATTTTCATAATGGGTTGCTTCCTCAAGATAGGAAGAGTTTAGATTCTACTTCTGGAGCCACTATTCAATTGCTTACACTTGAAGAAGTATGGGCTTTAATTGAGAAGATAGCTAGTAATGATCAACAATTTGAAGTGTTGGATGCTAGACAAGTCCATGAGGGCTTACATACATCAAGATCTTCAAGAGAGCATGATAATTTATCATCCCAAATGATAGAGATGAGAACTAACCTCAATAAGCTCATGGCCTACTTAACCAATGTAAACATTTATGGGTCACATTCTCAAGCGCTAATGGCTCCTAGCTGTGACATAATAGCTCTCACATGCATATTGCTCCTAATTGCCCACATCAACTTGGAGAGGTCTTGGCTGCTTTTAAAGGGAGACAAGGACAGAATCAAAGACCTTGGAATCCCTACTCCAACACATACAATGAGGGTTTGAGGTCCCATCCCAACTTTGGTTGGAGTAACCAGAATCAATTTCAAGGGAGTTCTTCAAATCAAACTCCAAATCAAGGACCTTCAAACCAATATAATCCCCAATAAATATGGTTACTACACCTGAATCCCATGCTACTAAAGATGACATCTCTCAACTTCTCAAGTGTATGAATAATGTGTCATCTTCCATGGGTAACTTAGCCTCGAGATTTGATGAAGAGAGAGCTCAAACCAATTCTAAATTTTCTGACATTGGGACTAAGTTTGACACAATCTTCAACAAGTTGGAGTTGTTGGATTCTAAGAATGCTAATCTGAAGTCATTTGTCACTCAAATGTCTGATAGCCTCAATAAGTAACAAGCTAAAAGTGGACAAGGGTTGCCTTCCAACACTATGATTAATCCTAAGGATGTATATGCTATCTCCTAAAGAAGTGGTGAACAAGTCCGATTTGAAGAAAATGTTGAGAGTTTCAAATCTGTAATGCATTTTAGTGATAGGCATAATAAAGAGGTTGAGGTTCCATTGCAAGCATAAGTAGAAGACATTAATGGTAGTGATGATTCTGATTAAAGCACTCACCTTGCTATTAGAAAATCTGAGAGTATGGCTGAACAGAAGCTTCTACAAGGGCATTCTTCTGCAAATTCAAATATGGATAGCAAGCAAGGAGTGTCAACTCCAACAAATACTAAGGTACTTTACCCTTCAACTTCTTCTTCAAGAAAAGGGGAAGGTAAAAAGGTAAATCTCTCTAAAATTCCATTTCCTAATTCATATGTTCTTAGCAAGAAGGTTTCAAATTAAAAGAAATTTCTTGATATGATGGATATTTTCAGTAAGATTGAAGTTAGTTTGCCTTTGCTTGATGTGTTGAAAGGAATGCTTGCTTGTGCTAAATTCTTGAAAGATTTGTGTACCCAAAAGCGTAGGTGTAAACCCAATGAGTGTGTTCAATTGAGTCCTAGTGTGTCTACTATATTTAAACAATATCTTTAAATTAAGTGTAAAGACCCTGGCTCATTCATTATTCCATGCACTATACGTACCATGCATTTTAGTAATGCTCTTCTTGATCTAGGAGCCGCTATAAATATCATGCCCTACTCTGTGTACACCTCTCTTGGCCTCACAAACATCAAATCCACTAGTGTCATCCTACAATTAGCCGATCACGCTACTAGGAAACCTCATGGATTATTGGAAGACATCTTAGTTAAGGTCAAAGACTTAGTGTTTCTTACTGATTTTTATATCCTAGACATGTCTATTCAGGTCTCAGTTGAGAAACCATTGATTTTAGGTGGGCATTTCATGCGCACAGCTAATACTGTCATTACCATGAAGGATGGATACATAACTATGGAGTAGGTGATCATGTCATTCGGTTCAATGTTTATAAAGCTATGAATCACCCATTTGAGGACTACTCCCTTCTTGGCTTGAATTTAATTGATTTGGCCTTGGAAGAGGCAATTGATAAGTTTATTTTCCCATTGTGTGTGAAAAATGATTGTTATGATGATGTATGTGCTACCATTGGTTTAAATTCATCCCCCCTCTATTGATTGTGATGATGATGTGCGTAGTATTGATTGCATTCAGTTGATAGCTCACTTACCACTTCCAATCCTTTTATTTTTTATTTTTCTAACCTTGGTAGTACTATATCTTCATTTGATAGTTATCACGGTATTGGGAAAGAGTTATTGTGTAGCTTTGCAGAATTTAAGAATGTTAGTGAAGTAAATTCCACTTTTGGAAGTGAAGCAACATCCATTAGCACTGAATTTGCTCCTATAGACATAAATGGAGTAATTGTTGAACATGAGGAAAGAAATCAATGTGTTATTAATGGCACAACTGCAATTCATGGGTTTAAGCTTCATATTTCTCCATCTTACAAGTTTCAGACTTCTCCTAACCTCAAGGATGATTGTATGGGTAACCTTACTTCTTTCCAATTATTGAAATACTTATATTCTTCTTTTGGTGATGAACTTAGTAGGTCAAAAGCCATAAATTTCTTTGTTGAAAATTCTGGACATAATGGTCAACCACATGTCAAGACTGTAATAGGGGAAAAACTTAGTTCTAATCAATTACTAAACTGTTGCATACCATTTCATGATGCTACCTCTCATATATTTCACTCTCTGAATGATATAGGTGGTAGTCAAGGTTGCTTTGTGAATGAGCCACAATCTCAATACATATCTGAACAAGGGGGACATACCTTCAATCCAACATTTATTGGGGATTCTCATAAGAAAGGGAAGTTTCTTGGTACACTTGAATTGAAAGAACTTTTACCTTCAATTGTGCAACCCCCTGAACTTGATTTAAAACACCTTCCCCCTAACTTGAAGTATGCTTTTCTTGCTGAACATGATCAATTATCTGTCATTATCTCTAGTTTATTAAGTACATCTAAGGAGTGGAGTTTACTCCATGTGTTGAAGAAACACGAGGGCAATAGGGTGGACTTTCGGTGATATTTTAGGTATTAACCCAACTGTGTGCACCCACAAAATACTTTTGAATGAGGGTTCTAGACCTGTGAGACAGCCCCAACGTAGACTTAACCCTCTCATCTTAGATGTAGTTAAGAAGGAGGTCACCAAACTCTTGAGTGCATGGATCATATATCCTATTTTAGATAGCGAGTAGGTCAGTTTGGTCCAAGTTGTTTCAAAAAAGAGTGGAATAACAGTTATGCGAAATGAAAAGAATGAACTCATTCCAACAAAAGTCCAAAACTCTTAGAGAGTTTGTATAGACTTTAGGAAGTTGAATGAAGCAACTAGAAAGAACTATTTTCCCCTCCCCTTTATAGATTATATGTTAGAAAGATTGGCATGCAAATCACATTATTGTTTCCTTGATGGTTTTCTTGGTTATTTTTAGGTTCTTATTGCACTGTAGGATCAGGAAAAGACAATATTTACTTGTCCATTTGGGACGTTTGCATGGCGAAGGATGCCTTTTGGGTTATGCAACGCTCCTGGGACATTTCAAAGAAATCAATGTGCTATTGAGGGGGTGAATTGGGTGTAAGATAAAACTTAAGAACTTTGAAAATCTTTTCGTATCTTAGTGAAAGCAGTAAGTATCAAAGTAATGAATCATAAATCGACAGTTAGATATTTAAATAATATATGCTGGAAATATAAGAGCTTAGGGAAGAAAATAAGCAAACTATGAATACTCAAGTGATGCCTTTCGATCCAAAACATCGCAAAGAGCCATTAGTCAAGTGATCACCGTTTGGAAGTTCCATCACTTGCATATAAGTTATCTTAGTTTTGAATTGGCCTATTCCAACCTCCATTTGATCATGGAAGCCTCCAATATCACATCTAAGAGCTTAAATCTTGATATTCCTTTTAGATCTTGCAAGTTATTCTTTCTTTAGTCTCTTTTTTTGCTTGACTAATCTACAAGATATTTCACATTAAATATAGTAGTTAATCAAAGTAGGAGATAAGTATATAATGTAAACTTTTTGCTCTTAATATTTGACACTATATTTGATATCATCGAAACTAATCATATCTAACAAATATATATATGAAGGCATTAGGATACTTTCTCTTCTTCTCTCTCTCTCTCTCTCTCTCTCTCATGTTTTTTGCAAGGTGAAGACTAAAAAGCTATGTCATGAGGATATCAAATAAAAACTAAGCTAAATGCACTATACGGCAACTAACCTAGGTTGACCTCTACATGGAGTCTATATTTGGTCCCTAAGTAATCTAATGGAAAGAAAAAATTAACCAAAGAGTATGGGATGTAGGTTTCATCTATCTAATTAAACTAAAAGAGCTACTTATTTATGAGTTTTCCAATATATAAAGTGAGAAATGAATGTCCTAGCTAGGTGATTGAATCTACCAATCTTCCTTGTCCAATTTTATTATTGAGTTTCTTATCCAACTAAGTACAAGGGCTAGTTAGAAACCTAACTTATCAATACTCTCAACTTCTCAATATCCTGTGGACATAGATTCAATTGATCAATTAAGAATATCTTTAGTTCTTAGCTCATGTTAGAATTATAATAGATCCTCTCTATCTTCAATTCATTCTTAGAAACCTAGCAAACAATTGATTTCAAGAGAATATAGGAAAGCCAATCAAATAGAAAAAGATGTTGCTATAGTTCAATCAACAATCCAAGAAGTGCAATCCCTAAGTTCTGCATTCTGAATTATATCAATCAATCATAATCCTTAATCAAATATACAAATCATAATCCATAGACACCTAAGAATAACAATCTGTATATAAGAGGAGTGGAAAACAAAATTAGAACACAAGGAACTCCCTTGGTTAGCTCAAGACTTGGATTAGCATCTTCAATCACCATCAGACTACAAATCTAGCTGCTCATGGCTTGGAGGACAATGTGACCAATATATGGAACTCCTTTAGCCATTGCAGCTACAAAGTTTGGAGGTAGAATCAAATGGAAGAGGGAGGAAGGCACAATGGTTGGAGATGAGTGGAGATGTGGTTGGTGGAAGCGGAGACAAGATCCCGGCCCGGGGGGGCGATTTGGGTGAGAGAGGTCAGAAAATCATGATCTCCAATATGAATGTATGATTAAATATGATATTCTTTAGCTTCTACTAAAATTGTTTCGTTTTTAGCCTCATGCCCTTTTATGTATTTTCCTCAATTCAGGTCCTTGTTTCAATTAATTCTGGTCACTAATTGTCATTTCCAAAATCTTCAAAGTCATATAGAAATCAACTAATTAACAACATTATCTAATTAACATTCAAAACTCCCAAAAATGAAATAATGGCCTTATGCACATTAATTATCTAATTAAACCCAATTAAGTCAATAATGAATAACAAAAGTCTAAGTTTAAGTACTAAAATACATGAAAATATTGAGACTTATCCCAAGATATTAAAAACTGGACAAGTCACTAAAACAATCAAGGCACTAGATCAAGGGTTAGTAGGTGAGCTTAGAGTCAGTTCAAAGTTAAACTGTTTGTACAAGGTGATACATTCCTATGCAAAAAAGAAAAAGAAAAGAAAGAAAGGTCATTAGATGCATCTATAAGAAGATTCAATGGTACATATCTTTAGTCATCTGAAAAGGGAGACCAAGAAGGAAGTCTCAGAAAGTTATTGAATGTAATATATTGGTAAATAATTTATTTGAAGAGAATTGGTTACACAAAGAAATCATCATCAATTGCATCAATCTATATAATTATCTCACTTAATACGATAATTATTTGAGTTTGGTGGGTACCTTTGATGTGTCTCTCATTACTATTAAGAAAGGTGAATTTAAAGTAATAAGGCTCATTAAATTGACGACAAAATGTCAAATTACGAGGTGGAAGAGTTAAAGCATAAGCATAAGAAAGGCATTAACATTTATTCATTGATAAATCAAAACAAGCACAATTAAATTGGGATAAACAAATACATAGAGTCACCAAAGAGTTTCATTTGGATGAACATACAAATCCACGTTCTGTTTCCATTGATATATATCAATATATATATATATATATCATTGAACACTATTACCTTCCACAAGATGGTTACAAGATTTTGTGTTATTAGGCCATGCATATGAAGCAAAAATAGAAGCTGTGGCTGTAAATAAGAATGCAACAAAGTGAAGAGCCGCTGAAGCATTGGCCATATTAAAGGAGTCAAGTGGAATGAATAGTAAGTTCATGAAGGCCCTATGTGTAATGCCCCGAATTCTGAGACTTGAGGCTAGAGAATAAGCCTAAGATTAGTGGACTGCTAAGCCCTGGTTTAGCAGGATCCTAAATTGTGATTAAGAGATCATGACTCTAAAAGTGGATGTGGTTAGTGTTAAATAAACCCTTTTGGAGATTATGGTGTGATTTGGCACCCGATGTGATTCGTATGTGTTGTGGGCAGCGCCGAAACCCTGTATTTAAGCTCAATTATGGATTAACATATAAATTGACTTAAAATAGAGGGAAGGCACATATTGTGGCTAAATGAAAAGATATGAAGTGTTGGTGGTGGTTCAATGAGAATTACAGTAATCAGGGGCAAAACGGTAAAGTTACCGACCGATTGGTCAGTTACCAAAAAGGAAACTCATTGGTAACTTCAAGATCAATGGTTGAGATTGATTTGTGTAGAGATCAAAGGGTGGAATCCCATGTGGTTGTGCTCATGTGAGCTCATGGGATGTGTGTCAAGATGGTGACACTTGGCACTTTGTGAGCCCTTGGATTTTGGTCAAATATTCAACTCATTTTCTCTCCTCTTTATTTGGACGTTTTTGAGGCCCCAAAAACTGATCATCATCTTCATCTTCACTCCCTCTCTCTCTCTCTCTCTCTCTCAAGACTCCATGGCGCCATGCTTCAAGGGGGAAAGAGAAAAGAAAAAGGTAAGATTTGCCTTGTTTCTTGTCCTCTATTGCTAAAACACCCTTCTATAATGTTGTTCATAGTGATGAGAGCTTCATTGCTATGTTTTTAGATTCTTGATTGGTGGTGTTTGATGGCTTGAGAAAATTTGGAAAGATGGAGAATCAAAGAATTGGTTTGGGAAAGAGGAAGAGGTGAGCATTTGAAGCATTTTGATCTAAGTTTTGTGAATTATGGTTGAGTATTGTAAATTTTGAATTTGCCCTGATTTTCTTGTGATTTTGGATTGGATGAATTGGGTTGTGTCTTATGTTGGAAATGGTGCCATGTTGTGGTATTTGGCCATTGGAATTGGTTTGAGAACTTGGAATGAAAAGAATGACAATGTGTGGTTGTGTTGTGGTTTTGTTATGATATGTTATGATTATTGGTAAAACATGTCAATGTAATGTGAATTTGGTTGATTTGGTATTTCCAATGGATTCCTTGTGAAATTTTGTGTGAGAATGATGTTTGATATGGAAATTGAACCTGGAAGCCAATTGTGCAAATTTGGAAATCTGTCCAGTGTAAGTCTGTGTTGGGCAGTCTTGTTGTGTGGACGTTTTGACTGGGCTAATGATGTTAGAAAATTATGAAACTTTCCATTCTTAAAGTTCACCTCCCAAGGTTCAAAATGGACATATAATATGTGCCATTTCGTTTTGAGAACTGGGAGTTATAGCTGTCCAAATTCTGGCATCAAAACTGGATCCTGTTTTGGCACAATGTTAGGTTTTTCGTAAATTCTGGACTTTTATGGTGATTTCCAGTATTGGCCAGTATTTTTCCTGTGTAGAGGACTTGAATAGCTTTCATTTGGCTTTGGTATCACCTCATTTCGATTTTTGTGGAATTAGTTATGATTTTTGGAAGTTCAGCCAGAAACTGGATTTTCTTGGGCTGCGGCCCAAGGATGTTGGGCCGCAGTCCAAATGTTTCTGGGCAGTTTTGGGCCGCAGCCCAAGGATTGTGGGCCGCGGCCCACCCCCAAAAATCAGCATTTGGACTTTTTAAAAGTGATCTTTGGTCAAGTGTTTCCCAAGCCTTTAGGCATATGTTTGGGCTTTGATTAGCCACCTAAAGGTGTTAAATCATAACCAACATTAAGTGTTTGTATGTTGAGGAATTGAGAAAGGGATTAACCCTATGTCCTTGCCTTGGTTATAGGGTTGATATTCGCCCTGATCGTGGTTCGGTATTCATTCTGATCGCGAGTAAGCGAAGCTGGAGCTTACGTGGAAAGAGTGTAGGGAACTTACCTCTTTTGCATGCTTTGATATTTGTGTTTGTGTTTTGATGCATGTATTGCTTTGCTTGATTATGTGAAACATGTATGAATGATTGTAGCTCTGTTTCTAGTTATGCTATTGCCATGAGTATGTTGTTGAAACATTGAGCACGCAGATATGTTATTATGTGAGCATGAGATATGTATTGCAAGCATGTCATGCATTAAACACATATCATACATGCATATAGGTATCTGTTTCATACTGAGATTCTTTAGAATCTCACCCTCCCCTATCAACCATTTCAGACAGGGTAGGTGGATCGAGGATGGAGCAAGCAGTCAAGGGCGGCTAGGGCTCCCATTGGAGTTTGGTTGTGATAGTTGGTTATCATCCTAGATGGGATATTTGGATTTGGATGTGTACATATGGATGAGTATATTTGGTTCTGTATTTGGAAATGAGTTATTGGATATTTGTATATGTATGAGAAAGATTTGTGTAATCCCCATATGAGGGCTTGTAGGGGCGAATATGCCCTATAAGGCTTTGAGTTAATGTATGGAACCCGGGATTACCGGGATTATTTTGTGTACTCTAATTTGTTATGAATGTGATATTCCGCGTAGTAATTGTATTCGAAAAGTGATTATGAGACCACGTTTATAAATGATTTCGAAAGGTAATTGTGAAAACCCCGTCTGGAAGATGGGTTTGTAAAATGTAGTTTTGTTGCTTAATGGTCTCCATTTCACTTTAATCGCGTATTTCGAATATTAATTACGGCAGGGGGTTACACTATGCACATCTTCGCTTGCACCAAATCCCGCCGCTGCACCTGTTGCTAATAGGTATGATGTCATCTGTCCACACCAAAATTAGCATATATTAATAAGCACACTTAATTTGGAATCTTTTGATTAACGGTTTAGGGAAAATTCAAAAAAACTACACTCAAAATATAAAAAGGATAAATCAGTACATCGAAATTTAGAAAAGACGAATCAAGCGGGTGTCAGAAAAAAGAGGAATCTGGCATTTTGAAATTTCGGCCAAATTACGAAAATGCCCTTCAGCACTTCAGGCCCACTTCAGAATAACAACATAATCCTCGGAATTAACACCTCCTGATTCGTTATTAACAACTTCAATTCTTCTTTTACAATTCACAAGTTTCAGGGCTAATAACACCACCGATCTCGCCATTAACAACTCCGGATTCGATATTAACAACTTCATTTTCTTCTTTCGCACTTAACAAATTTCAGGGCCAATAACACCATCGATCTCGCCATTAACAACTCCGGATTCGCCATTAACAACTCCTATGTTGTTATTCTGACTGAGGGCTGAAGGGCATTTTCGTCATTTGGCCGAAATTTCAAAATGCCAGATTCCTCTGCCCGTCTGATACAGCCTGATCTGTCCTTTTGCAATTTCAATGTACTGAATTATCCTTTTGTTATTTCCAATGTAGTTTTTTGGAATTTCCCAACGGTTTATCTAATGATCTTGCTGGTGAAATAATGATGACAGGCACTCTGTATCCCACTCTGATACTTATTTTAAGTCTAGTTTATCAAAAAATTTTAGTCCTTATCTGAATTCAAGTCTGCCATGAGAATCATTTATAATGACTCTTTTACAACTTTACTCTTATTAAAAATGTATGAGAAAGAAAATGTAAAGCGTCTTTTTTTTTTTTTCTAATACTCATTAATGAGGACAAATTGGAAAATTCAGTCAATTTAAAACATATTAAAAGTCAGTCAACGCCCCTATTAAAAAGACTTGTCATGTGTTGTTGTAATTAGTACATTTAATTAGTTTGCGATACTCAGTCTTTCTTTTTAGAATCCAATGGCGTTTGTACTTGGTTGATTTGACGGGTTTCACTAGTCAAACATTGACCTTTTATGTTTTGGGTGTTAATAAACATTGATTTTGGGCTCAAATATGGATTAATTGTCAGTAGTATTGGGTATAGCGGATATATAGCTATTGGCTCTTTCGAAACAGTTTTTTGTTTTCATAAAAATTTAAAAACAATATTAATGGGAAATGACACTTGCCATCGTCTAAACAAATAATTATTTAATGAAAGTAAAGTCTCAAAATTATAAGACGAGCTGCAAATATATATTCAAATACATATCGAATATGGGAGTATTATTTACAAATATCCATTCAAATACTTATCCATTTACTTCATATTATTTGATGTACTCTCTTCTCCCCCTTTTCGGCTGTATGTAATAAAAAGGCTGTTCCCTTTTATATACTAGGTTTGATTTTCCCATCATTCTAACACTAGTTTACAGGACATAAACATATTCTAATCCTTATTCAATCATTAAAATTTCAAAAATTTCGACAGCACCTACCTTAGGTTTTTCATTTTCCTCTTCTTCTCAGCCAAAAAGCTTTCATAAACTTACACTTATCTCACTCTCAAGCTTAGATTTCCAACACTTAAGATGAATCACTTTTTCTCCCACCAGCTGAAGTTGATCTTGAGAAGATTAAGGTCTGATCCAGAAACAATATCAAAGTGAGGAAACTTGATCTAAATAAAAAGGACTAGGTTGGGAAAATTACTCTCTTGCTGCTGAAGAACCGAAAATGAACAAGATGAAATGAAGAAGCGTGTGGTTAAAGTTAAAATATTAACTATGTTTAATAACATTTTGGTTCCATAAATATCCACCTAGTTGAATTTTTTCCTAAATTTTGGCTGATTTTTTAGAATTTCGTCTAATTAAGATCCAAATTTTTTTAAAAATTATTATTTCATCAAAATATGACATTTCTTTCATGCATTCTTTTACTTTTATTCATAATTAAATTAAATATTCATTTAACTCTTGTTGCCTTGAAATTCTCAAAAATAACCGGATATGACAGGCTTTACTGCAAATTGGCATATAACTAATTGAAATGATGTAGGATAGAGGTGGGAAATCAGTTTGATTTATTTTTGGATTAATGTAGACTTTTTTTGACCAAATTGAAAAGGTTGAATTAAAAATATACTCCCTTCAATTCTGTAAATGTCATCCTAACCACATTATAATATACTCCTTCGGTCATATCTGTAAGGTAAAAAGAGAATGAATTTTTTAGTCATATATATAAGTCACATTATTACATTTTTTATATGAGTGCATAAGTTTACCCATTCATTTATTATTATACAAACTTTATTCTGATGTGTTATAGTGTATATTAAATAGAAGTTGGAAATTTATTAAATTTTAAGACTGAGTTAATAAGCTTTAAGTTTTTTCTTGATTTCAATAAAACACGTTAAAAGTAATTTATAAATGGAAACAAAATAATAATATAAAAAAGTTTTTAAAATAATGTTTGTCACGGGTAAATAGAAAATGATGCAAATCTAAGACAAATTTAGTTCCTGTTTGGATTAGTGGCGGAGAATGAGTGCTTGTTTGGATTAGCGATGGCGAATGAGCTTTTTTTGCAGATGGGCTTTTGACAAAGTCATATAGAAAAAAAGGAGCTTTGTAGATGTGATTTGTGTTTGGATTGACGGTGTCAGAAGTGCTTTTTTTTCATAAAAGTTGAGAGAAGTAACTTGGATGAGCTTATCATAAAAGCTCTATTTGCTTCATAAGCTCAGCCATCCCAAAAGCTTTAACAAACACATCAAATGAGCTTTTGGAGCTTTTAACCCCCAGATGGGCGTTTTTTGGACCCAAACGGGTTCCCAAACAGACCCTGAGCTTTTTTTTTGCAAATGGGCTTCTAAAAAAGTCAGATAGAAAAAAATTCATACTATATATGTGATTTGTGTTTGGATTGGCGGTAATAGAAGTGACTTTTTTCTCTAACCTTAAATCTGTTTAGATTAGCGTTTGAAAAGCCCGTTTAGATGGAAAATGACTGAAAAGGGCATGAATATTATTTAATACTATACATATATTAGTTGTATATATTGTGATATTTGAAGTGAAAAAATAAAAAAAAAATGATGAAATAAAAAAGGTACAATATATATTTATATTAGTTGTATATATCTTGCGTTAATGCTTCCAACGGTCGCAGCCTGAATTCTGGCTCCAGCTTTATTTTTTTTTTCCCTTTTCTTTTCATGAATGGTGACGCGCAAATGGTAGCAGCTCTCTCACCCATCTTCTAAAAAAATGAGTTTATTCACTTGAAGCCCATCATGTTGAAAAGCTATGTCAAACTTTTCATCTCCACCTAATTGGGCTTTTGGGTCCTAACTGGGTTTTTTTTTAAGACAACTGTGTTCCCAAACAGACTTTTATTTATTTATTTATTTTATGCAAAACAGACCCTTATTGTTTTAACCAACATCATAGTTTTATCGTTTTAGTTAAAATGATTTATATATAGAACAAGTGTAGTACATGTTATCTTTCTTGAAAAATATCATAAAACTCTTGCTTATAATGATTACTGTTAGTCTGGCCCAGAGAGGGCCAGTTACACAGAAGGCCTAAAAGCCTTTCAATTAATCGAACTTGATGTAAAGCTTCTTGGCCCAAAATGAAAAAAAAAAAATTGCTACAATAGATAGTTTTTCTGAAAGCCCAAATCATACGGCTTTCCCACCCAAAATCAGAGATTAAGGCGGAAGAAAGCCTTTGATTATTGTATATATATTTAAAAAACATTTGATTAAGGCCCTTTTTGGCATCTTTCTGGATAAACACTTCTTTTTTTTTTCCCGGATGAAATTCTACCCCCTCCCCTCACCCCACCAAATACTGGACACATCTAAATATATAATATTGATTGTATTTTTATATAGAATTATTTAAGTGTTGTAAAAACTAATGTTATTGCTAAATAGCTTTGTAGCATAGTAACATGAAAGCTCCCTATAAGTAAGACATTACATGTTAACTCTGCTTGTAAACTCATGCCTTACTACCTTTCTCTAATTCAGGGAAAAAAAAAAACAAAGAAACTAAGGTCATTGAAGTCAAGGTATTGAGAGCAAAGGATAGTAGAACCTTTATTCAACTGTGTAACTGTTTTTATAATTATTTTCATTATAAATAAGTACAAGATATGCCACATTCATAAAATCATTTTTAATTTTATGCGACATCAAAGTTGGTCTTTGCTAAATGCTTTTTCCACATTGGATGCATGGTGGCGATCATTAATCAAAAATCTATTGAAGATTGTATTGGTCCTACCAATTCATGGATATCTTTCTTTTTTTTTTTTGAAAATCAGGAAAGAATGTATGTATGAAAACAATAAAGAAAGAATGTAATAAACAAAAAAAAAATCATAACAAACAAACATAATGCAATAACAAGTTTTAGTATAAAAAATGATAACATACAGTAGTGCTCAGTTGTTGGTAGAACTTTCTTAAGATTTTACAATGATTCTCTCATTTTACTTTCTATTGAAAATATCATAACTCTATTGGCAAAAAAAGAAGAAAAAAAAAAATCATAACTCTGAGTGACACAACTGAAGAGTAAAAGCCAAAAAGGCCTCCTTTGGGAGGTTTACAGCTCAAAACACAAAACATTATATATAATATTCATTATATATACATATTATTATACAATAACTATTTATTTTATTTTTCATTTTTGGGAAGAAAAAATAGTTTACATTAATAAAATTAATTTTTGTATTTTATTTTCATTTAGATTTTATTTTTTTGTTATTTTTTATACAGATGTTTTTTTAATAGAGTAAAATGACACCGTACGATCTATGTAACTGACATCACTTAGTGGAATACAGCTTTATTTTTGTTGTTAAACAATGAACCATATAGATGAATGGGTCACTCTCTATTGACATTTTCTTATACAATCAACCTCTAATTGGCATTGATAAGACATAACGCGTAGCTGTCTCATTCAATCTCATAATCTATTGATGATTACGCCTTACCTTGCTTGATAATCTTAATATGTATGACCTTTCATGGAATATCCAAAGGCTTGTTATTTCCATATGGCCATAGGAAAGTCCTTGATTTATAATAAAGTCATCCATTAATCCATTAAACACATATGAAACATGATCTTTCTATCTTATCCTTAATATAGAACATATTTTAGAAGTACATCTTAATTGTTCCTAATTAATATAAGGCCTATTTTTCAAAATTTTCTAATTTATTCCTATTAATGCTCCCTTACCAATAATAAAAGAGGAGAAGGAATGAGGGAATTATAAAATATGACTAAAGTATTTTATAAAAAAATATGTCGTATTAACTAACTTCTTTAATCTAATTAAATTAGGTAAATAAGTTTTATATTAAAGACTGGAAAGAGCATCTAATATCATATATGCTTTTGTAAGTGTCCCTGACAAAGCACTACAACCCCCACCCCCGTGCGTGTTTAACTTTCCTATATATTGTATGGTTTTATAAAAAAATAAGTTTTCTACATTGATTGCACTGGGGACAGCAGAAAATGTGACTAGTGATAGTTTTAAAAATGAGAAGTGAGGTTGTTGGCTTTCTGTGGCGATTGCCAAAGCAACCGGTGTAGAAAATGCTTTTTACCCCGGTTATAAGTTATAACATAAACTAGTGTGGAAAAAAAACTTTCGACACCGGACAACTAAAGTGAAGAAAAGCTTTAATTTATTTTTTGTTAACCTCTTCTACATTGGCTGGCAACAATCGGAATAGAATCATTTTCTTAATATTGGTTGAATATTTGGTGTACACCAATTGTATCTACATCAGTTGGAGAACCAACGTTAAAATACCTTTCAATCGGTATTAATTAAAGGGTCATTTCATTCTACATCAACGTAAATAGTCTAATTTGATATAGATTTTGTATTTTATATTGATGATGCTCCTTGTGTAGAAAGAAACAGAGATATTTGGTGGGAGTGGGGCAGAGAAGAATCAAAGAGTCACAATCTATAATCGTAAAAACAAGATTTACAATAATAAAAATAAAAAAATAAAAAGAAAAGTGCATGGAGACTTGTCGATCTTTCCACACATGTATGTGTGAGTGCATGGGAAGCTTAAATCACAATCTTAGCCTGATGTTCCGTCGCAATGTGGGGACTTTCAATAGTGTTATGCTTACTAAAGAGTTGGCACAACAAAGCCTCACATATATATAAATAATGCTGGATCTGGATTCCTCCATGTCCACATAATCTGTGCAAAAAAAAAAAAAGTATTTTAATTTGCATTTTGATTTATATCAAATTATCCGTGTAAATATAAAAGATATTTTTGACAGAGCTGAGCTACCTTTATATATATGTAGGACAACATGATACTTAAATATGAGTTCAGTGATACCAAGATATCAAGGAGTTACATATCACTTTAGTATGTTTGGATTTACTGCATTTAATTTGTTTTCATAGATCTACACAATCATCATTTGGCTTTTGTACATTTGTTTTAATGTTTCCGCTTACAAAGATATGTAGCTGATATATGCAAAATATAATTGGAAAAAAAGGAAGTAAATTTGAGGATGAAAATTTCATACCTCAGATATTATTGAAAAACAGTAATAAACGAATAGATAACCTAGAGAACTTTATTATAAAATTTCTCAAAAGTCTTTCTGCTTCTAAAGAGAAAACTTTACTAAAAAATTGCAGTGCATGGGCCTCATGTCTCTTTTTTTTTTTCTTTGTTTTTCTTTCCTTATATTTATTTTACTATCCAAACAATATGTTCTCACTCCTACATCATCCACTATTTTTTTCCTCTATATAATCCAAGCTTATTTGTTTATGGAAAGGTCTTCATATATAAGTTTTGGAAATAAAATTTAAGTGACACCTATACAAGTTTGGAGAAATCGATGAAAACTCCGTTATGTCTAGAAATTTTATTAGTTGGAAGGAGATGATATACTTTTA
Organism: Inga laurina; assembly: GCA_963855925.1. NCBI lineage: Eukaryota > Viridiplantae > Streptophyta > Magnoliopsida > Fabales > Fabaceae > Inga > Inga laurina. Next base: position 41,686,763 of record OY979702.1, on the reverse strand, counting down.
TATACAAAACGCATCAATACTCTATATGATTTCATATACAGAAAATACCAATACTTGAATTCATGTCTTTCTAGCAACAAAATCGCCAAACATGTACTTCTCACCTATTTTTCCTATTTTTTAAATTATGTAATTGTGTAATTTCAAAGATTTTAGAGAAAAAGTATCAATGCTATGTAGGATTTCATATACAAAAAGCTGCAGTGACTTTAGATAAAAAGCTGTTGTAAGATCTAAAGCTCTAACAACCCCCCCAAATGATGTGACTTTCATATCTTTATCCATATAATTAGGAACCTTAATTTGTCCTCCCCATCCTTAAAGCATTTCTTTATCTCTGACTGATCATTATTTCTTTGTGACATTTTTTTCAAATTTATCTCCATATATAACTTGCATTACACTTAATACAACATAGCTGTACAAGTCTATATGCTTCTTCTCGATAAATCTCCACTTGAGCTTTGTAAAGTTAGGGCTTCTTTGATTTTGTTTTTTAAAACAGTATTTTTTAAAAGCAAAAAACTAAAAAACTTGTTTGGAAAACTGTTTTTCAATAAGTTGTTTTTGAAAACAAAAAAATAAAAACAGAAACAGTTTTTAATTATTTTCTTATTTTTTTCTTATATAAAAGAACGGAGGGAGCACTAATCTAAGGAAGTGCTTGTGAGTATTTTGGTTCAAAATAAACTAAATTGGAATAAACAAGGCAAAATTTGCTTCTAACTTCAAGAAAGTAAGGCTTTAGGATCACTTCTCCCCTCTAGACTTCATGAGACCAATTATTTCCCTCTCAATTAGATTTAATGAAAAATCAAGTGTATGTCTAAGATTCAAAGTATTGGAAATGCTTTCTCAAGTCAAAACCAATATCTATTTTCAAATAACTTATTCAATCTCTTGTAACATGTAACCCCCAGCCTTAATTAGCGTAATTATAATTCGATATCACTTAATTAAATTGGTTTAGAGACCGTCGAATAGTTCAAAACTCATTTAAAACTTCCTTTTATAATAGGGACTTTATAAAATTTTCAAAACTTCTTTCCTATTCCGGTCTCAAGTTCAATTATCGAATATAATCACCTGTGTAGTTAATTTACATTCATTCATATCAGAATATCTAATAGCAATCCTGGCAACCCCCGGGTTCCATTCATTCACTAGAAGGTTTACAATTCCCATATAGGGGATTACACAACTGCATTCAACTACCAATTACAACCCAAACATAATTTACACATTCCCTGTCCAATAGGTTTAACCAACACATCCAAAAATAAATGTCCCTACAGGGTTCTAATTGCTCTGGGTCGTACGATTTTCCTTAGAGCCACTCGTCATGTCTGAAAGGTTAGTTAAAGGAAAGAATGAGATTCAAGAGAATCCCAGTAGTAACAAAACATTTATACCACACATAAGCACACAACATGTAAGCAAATCATCATACAGCAGCAGCAGCAGCACAAATCACACTCCACCCTCATCCCCTTTCTCTGCCGGGAAGGCAACTATCCCCTGAACCGTTGTTAGCTACTTAGGGACTATTGGCGTGGCAGTGCATACACATAGCCTTATAGCTCATATAGCTATCTGGCTTTCACAAATGGCCTGTCGGCCTTCACAAATACCCTTTCAGCCCACATAATCACATATATCACACCTCATCCTCATCCCCTTTCTTCGCCGGGAAGGCACACAACCCTTGCCCGATCTATTGTTAGCTACTCAGGGACTATTGGTATGACGGTGTTTACGCATATACACAAATGTTGCAGCATATGTATTTATCACAAAGCAATGATATAACACACATACAATGCATCACATATGGTACAAAGGAAAAGTCACTACCTTGTTTCTTCCTAACGTTCGTTGGCACAATGGGCTCACGAGGACGGCATATGTCAAATCCTATAAACCAAAATAGGGACAATAAATCAATCTCTTTTCCAAGTTTCCTAATTTCATAATATTTTATGTTGGTATTCATTTAGACTCTTTAGGTGGCTATTAGAGGCCTAGACATATACCCAAAGGGTTGGGAAAGGCTATACCAAAAACCACCTTTCAAAAGTGCAAAATATTGATTTTTGAGGGTTCGCCGCGGCCCAAAACTTCACTGGCCGAGGCCAAAAAGAGGTCAGAAACATTTGGGCCGCAGCCCACAATCTTCTGGCCGCGGCCAAGAAAATTCTGTTTCTTGGCTGAACTTCCAAAACTCATAACTAATTCAAGAAAAATCGAAATGAGGTGATTCCAAAGCCAAATGAAATCTATTTAAGTCCTCTTCCTAGGAAAAATATTGGACATTTCCGAAAATCACCACAAAAGTACAGAATTGAACAAAACTCACCACTGCCCCCACAACAAAGTTCAGTTTTCATCCCAAACTTTGGACAACCATAACTCACAGTGCACAAAGCGAAATGATGCAAATTATATGTCCATTTTGAAGCTTGGGATGTGAATTTTAAAACTGGAAAGTTTCAGAATTTTCTGACATCAGTGGCCTATTCAAAACACCAACACAAAAAAGACTGCCCAGCACAAACTTTCAATGGACAGATTTTCAGTTTTTTACAATTTCTTCCAATGGTTCCCATTTTCACATTAAACAACATTCCCACACCAATTTTGCCCAAAGAATCCATTGGAGCCATCAAGACAATCAAATTCCATCCACATAGACATGTTCCACAAAAATCTTAACATGTCAACACAATATACACACAATCCACCACAATGCAATTTCCTTCCATTCCAAAAATTCCAAATCAACTCCCATGGCTCAAAGACACAATTTAACACCACATTCTATACAACACACTAATCAATTCAAGCATCCAAATTAGACCAAAAATCAGGGCAAAAATTTGAAATTATCAAAACCAAACCAATGACCACAACAATTATACCAAAAGGTATCAAATACTCATTACAACTTCTTTCCAAAGCTATTTCTTTGATTCTCCTACTTTCAAATCCCCACAAGTTCTCAAACTCCACTAATCAAAAATATGAAACCATAGGAATAAAGCTCTCAACCCCTTGAACAATATTAATAAAGGTGAGTTGAGCATTTAAGGACAAAACCTTACCTAAAACTCAAGCTCCTTCTTTCTCTTTCTTGCTTGATCTTGGCGACAATGGAGGAGAGGTGAGAGGTGAGAAGATGATGAAGAAATCAGAATTTTGAGGTGCAATAAGGCCCTTGGCCGACTTGAAATGGAGGAGGAAAGAGAGAGTTGCAATTGTTGACTCTTTGACTTCAATCCATGGTTCTTGTCTTGACATGTCTTGACATGTGTCAACATCTTGTTCCTACTTCTAAGTACTCACATAAGCACATGCACACACAATCCCACTCCTTTGCTTCTTCAATCTTAGCCATTGATATCAATTACCAATGAGTTTCCTCATCGGTAACTGTCCAATTGGTCGGTGAATTTATCATTTTACCCCTGATTGCCACAATACGTACTAAACCATCACTAAGCACCTTTATATCACATTACACAACATTTACTTCAAAAGTGCTTAATTATCATTAATTACATCACTTTGAAGTTATTAATCCTTGATTACAATTTAGGATATTACATAACAAGCTAGTGAAAATAGTCTTTTAAGACCCAATCTCATAATAACAATACTAGGTAAATAGATAAATCTCTTTTCTATCAACAAACTTCCCGTTCAAACATGAATTTCAAGACTAGCATGACTTTATCCAAGTTCTTTAAACAAAAAGATCTATCTCAAGCATCATCTTATTCAACAATCAATCTGAGCGGTGGCCAAGCACTAAAAAACATGAAGCATAGAATAAAATTAACACATAATACTTCACTAAATGCTATAAAAGAGATAATAACATAATTCAATCCATATACACTACAAAAAAAATGGTATTTTGTAGCGGTGACATTGTAGCAGTTACAATTAACCGCTACAAATTTGTAGCGGCAAGCTATGCGTGAGAGATTAGCAATGTTTTTTGTAGTGGTTAAGTATAAAAAACCACTACAAATATAGAGCACGTTTCCCGCCAAAACTTGTAGCGGTAAAATTGTAGCGGTTACTAAATAATAACTGCTACAAAGTTGCCACCAATTGGCGCAACCAAAACGTGCCAACAGTGTAGCGGTTATTTGCAGTGGTTTAACCAATTAAACCACTACAAAATACGGCAGTGGTTTAACCAATTAAACCACTACAAAATGCGAAAGGTCGCCTATTTGTAGCGGTTATAACTATATAACTGCTACAGAATTCCAGAGGTCGCAAAATTTGTAGCAGTTTTGTACCATAACCGCTACAGAACTTCAAACGTTTTTGTAATTTGTAGCGGTTATTATAGAATCGTTACAAAATTTAGCTGCCCTAGATTATTTGTAGCGGTTATTTCAAGAACCACTACAAATGCTGCCACTATATAAGGCTGCCGACTCCCTTCACTTTTCCATTTGACCATTTTGTTTCCTGAAGTTTCTCTGAGTGTTTTCATTTAGATTTGAGCGTTCAGACATCTGTGGAAGAGTTTTTGCTGCAGTATTTCTCATTATTTGTACTTGAGGTACGGAGACAATACGTATTTTATTTTTATTTTTATTATATTTGCGCATAATAATGTGACTAAAATATTATTTTTTTGGAATTTTTGTAGTTGATACAGCTTCCAGACAGGATAAGGGGAAGAAGCCTAAGGTCCCTAGACCGATTTTGCAGGGTGGCAGCAGTATAGCAAGGGGTATAGGGGGCAGCGCGAAAGGAGGGTGACCGCGGCATTTCAGCCCATCCCCCCACAGGAGTCGGCCCTACCACAGGCACCACAGATGATCCCACAGGAGACGACCACACCAGAGGTGCCTGATTTGGGGGAGGCAGATATCAGCATCGAGGACTATGACGCGAATAAGGACTTCGACATCCCGATTGGGATCAGAGAGATGGAATATTTCCTCGATGGGGAGGATATGCAGGAGCAGAACAACCCACGAGGGTCGTCTTCGTAGTCTACTGGCTTTGAGGTGCAAGTCCAAGGTAAATAATTTTTATTTATTTAAATTTGAAATGTTAAATTTGAAATACAATTTATTTAACTTGTGGTAAATTGTGCAGATAAGCAGGGGAACGTGTCTACGAGGAGGCTAGACATGGCCGGTCTGAACAGCATGGATCAGACACTACGAGTTGTAGTGTCGTGGAATGAGGGCACGGACCAGCCAATCGACAATGGGGGGTCACCTGTTCAACCGCTTCCTGAACAAGCTGGGCTGGAATTGGATGCGATTCCCCCTTCACTTCAGGACATGGAGGCACGTTCTGAAGGGGCCGAAGGACCTGGCTTAGGAGGAGGTGGTGCAGGTAATTAATAGTATTTCATTAATATTTTTTAATAGGATTTTTGTAATTATTGATATTTAAAAAAATTTTTTACAGCTGTAGTTTGCTGTCTGGGCCAACCAGAAGAGGTATACCCTGGTGAAGATGGGTGACGGCTGGAGGAACAGGAGGAATCATCTCCTTCACAGTGTGGATAAGCATGGGACGATGCCTCTAGAGCAGCTAATCGAGAGCGTCCCGCCGAACGACTGGGCGAGTTTCATCCAGTTCAGGAGGAGTGCTGAGGGGCAGGTAATGTATTTATTAGATTATGTATATATAATTTTGTAATTGTTAATTATTAAATTATAATTTAAATTTAACTAATTTTAATTTGAACTTTATTAATTTTAAATGTTTTATATTGTTTTAATACATTTAATATTATTTTTTCCAGGCGCTTTCTCAGAGGAACACTAGGTACTGTGGGCAGCAGACTATCCACCACACAGCAGGATTGAAGACCTTTACTGTCACTTATAGCGAGCTGGTAACTTTTCATAATATCACTGACTTTTAACTGGCTATTTTATAATACTAATTGAATTTCATAATTGTTTTAGGAGAGAAAGGCATAGTAGGAAAACCGTCAAACGGATTATAGGGAGTTGTACGCTATCACACACAGACATCGTGACGGGACTCCGACCTCTCAGCAGGTAGAGGCAGCAATTGTAATTAATTTCATTATTATAATTTTTATAAAACCAACTTAATAATTAAAAATTCTAATAAGTAATTGTTAAATAAAATGGCAGGAGCGGATGCAGCAGTCGCAGGCTGATCTGTGAGAGACCCAGGTTGAGGAGTCACAGGGGTCAGTGGACCTGACGGCTCCTTTGAAGGCGGGTCTAGGTTGGGCTGAGCACCCCGGACGCGTATGGGGGATAGGTGTTAACTCATAGAAATTGATAACATTCTAGCACATTATCTTCTCTTTTCACTTCCTTTTAAGTACAAATTGTGCATATATAGAAGAAAATGTGGTAGAACAAAAGAAAAGTTCAAATCATGAGTTAAATGCATATAAGTAGGATTATCTCTTAAAATTAAAGAGCTCATGATGTCCTCCTCCTTGTAGGTGAAAGATGATAAGTCAAAAGCTCTCAAAGACCAAGGAAAAGCTCAATGAATTAGGAGGGAAGCTATTTTGTTGTTGGCCTTAACCAACAATGCATGTGCTGAAGCCAATGGAGAATTGCCCTTACTGTGTCATATGCTTCAGCCAAAAGCATATGTGCTGAAGCATTTGAGGTCAGAACTTACTATGTAATATGCTTCAGTACTCGACCATGTGCCGAAGCCAACGAGGACCAAAACTCACTATGTCATATGCTTCAGCACATACCCAGTGTGCTGAAGCACACGACAGAAAATGCAACCATGTGTTTTACTTGCTAAAACACATGAGGAGGGTATTTAAGCAAGGGATAGGCCAAAATTAGGTCATTCTTTAGTTTTCAAGTGTTCTTAGGAGCAGGGTGTGCTAGGGTTTTGCCCCTTGAAGAGTATTGCGCTTAGGTTAAAGTCTAGAAGTAATTTGGGGCTCAAATCCTTGGTTTTTCTCATTCCTCTTCTCTTTCTTTGTTAATTTTTTGTAATGGTTGTAATTATTCTGCATAATTGTAGCTTTTTCATGACTTTGTGTAGATAAACACCTCATTTTAGAGTTGTTTTGAACCCTTGTATGGATTAAGCACTCATTTCCCCTTATATATGTGATTAATGATGAGATTATGCTGATTTACTCTTTGCTAATGCTTCTTATTGATTGGCCACCAATAAGGTTGTTGGGTTTACTTGATTAATGCTTGAGAGGGCTAGATTGGGTGTAGAACTTGAGTCTAATCGTGTGAAAACTTGAAATTTGTGAATTGAATGGATAGTTTTGCGAATGAGGTAGAGATATACTCATTAGCCTCACATAGCCTAATAGGATTTGTAATGGAAATCAGGGTTTAATTAGTTAATTAAGAGATTCATGAATTAATTGAATTAAACACCTATTTGGAGACTTGAGAGAGCACTTATAGGTAAATTAGTATCCTTGGCTAGCATAATCTTTCATTAAGTAGCACATATGGGGGGATTTAGTGAATGCTTTTGAAATACAAGGGGGATAAACAATCATAAGTTTCATCCAATACTTGAATTCAAAGAATCATTTGCTTTTATAAATTTTCCGTTCAAAAGTAGTTTTAAAATTTCTTTTTCACCCAACCAACATGTTTTGTTCCAACTTGATCAATTTCAAATGAATCTATTCAACCTAATCGAACGCATGATTGCATTTATTAGTTCGCTTTCATCGTAGTCCTCGTGGGAACGATCTTTACTCATCACTTTATTACTTGCGACCCATATGCTTGCGGAAGCTAAATGGTGAATAAGTTTTTGGCATCGTTGCTGGGGACTATTGACTAAAGTCTTTTGAGTTAATTAGCGTAATTGTGCACTTGATTACGCTTGACTTCTTGTCCTCTTTTGTTTCACTTTCTTAATTTGCTTTGTTTTTAAGTATAGTTATAACTACAGCTCTTTTTCTTATTTTTATTAGTTTTAGTCTTATTTGTTGATAAGTTTGATACTCGTTGTGGGAATTTTTCAATTGCAAGTACTCTTGTTCCGTATGCAAACTGATTTGGAGATCATTCTTGATGGTGTTGTTGAAGAATATTTTTCTAAAGACTTTGAAACTGAACCAGAGACTCCACCTCAAGTGCAACCTATCCAAGGACCTGAGCCTTTACCGGTACAAGAGCAACCAAGACCACCACCTCGTCCTCATCCATTTTACAATATGGCTAATCCTAATGATGATGACTTGGAGCACACTTTGGATAAGTACATGGAGCAAGAAAACTCTACCTGTCAATTTAGCATCCAATTTCCTGCTATTCAAGCTCAGAATTTTGAGTTGAAGCCAATCATGTTTCAAATGCTCCAAATGATTGGCTTGTTTTCTTGAACTCAAAATGAAGACCCTACTGACCATTTGACACGCTTTGTACAAGTATGTGAGAACTTCAAGTTTCAAGGAGTAACTTCAGATGCGCTTAGATTGCGACTCTTCTCTCTATCACTTGACAAGAAGGCAAGAGCTTGGCTTACCGCTCTACCTCCTAACTCTATTACTACTTGGGATGAAATGGAATCTAAATTCAAGGCAAGGTTCATTCCAAGGGCTAGACGAGCAGTTCAAAGAGCTGAACTCTTGGGGTTCCAACAACAACCGGGTGAACTTTTTCATGAAGCATTGGAGAGATTCAAGGAGTTGTGGCATAGTTGTCCCAACCATGAACAGAAGACCTATGTCTTGCTTGAAGCCTTTACGGCTGGACTGGATGTGCCTACTTCAAATATGTTCAACAATGCCTCTAATGGTAGAATTGGCAAGATGAGAGTTTGTGATATATCACAGTTGTATGAGGACATTGCTTCTAGTTCCTTGCAACAATCTAAAAAATCACGTTCTAGCTATATAACATAAAAGGAACCAAGTCCTTCAAGTAGTTCAAATATGTCTAAAGAAATTGCCGCTTAACTTGAAGCAATTGCCAAGAGATTTGATCAACTTGCATTGAGAATGGAGAAAAATTCCTCCAAGAATTTGAATGCTATCCAAGCTCCAAGTCTTTCTTGTGAAATATTTGGAGAAGCCCATTCTTATGAAGAATGTTATCATACTATGGAGTCTGTGAGTTATTTGAACAATAATCAAAGGTATTCACGTGGCAATCCTTACTCTAATACTTACAACAAGGGTATGAGGGATCATCCCAACTTCTCTTGGAGGAATGGACCTAATGAGAATCCACTTAATCACTATGCCTCTACAAGTAAGCCAATGCGTCCACCAGGCTTCAAAAAACCACAAAATCCACAATAGGGTGATTCTGAGACAAATAAACTCTTGAGGCAACTTATCAAAGGTCAAGAAGGCCTAATTGGCACAGTTTCTCTTCATGACACGGTAATCAAGAATCTTGAGATACAAATGGGTCAAATTGCTTCCCACTTGAGTGCTCAACCAAGAAATGGTCTTCCAAGTGATACTATTCCCAATCCTAAGTGAGATGGTAAAGAAGAATGCAAGGCTCTTACTCTTCGAAGTGGCAAGACTTTACCTGATGTCTCAAGTATGTGTAAGGCTACAACAAAGCCAAATGATCATGTTGTAGAAGATCTTAACCTTGATGAAGAGGTTGTTGAAGACATTATGGTTGAAGAAGAAGACAACAAGAAGAGGAAGCAAACTGAAGTGAATCTAGATGATATGGTGCTAATCAAGCCCGTTGCTCCTAAAAATATGGAAAAGAAGAAGAGAAAGACCACTACTTCTCCTCTACGATATGTCCCACCACCCCCTTTCCACAAAGGCTCAACTGCATATCAACATTCCCTTTGCGAAAGCCCTAGAGCAAATGTCTAAATATGCCAAGTTCATGAAAGATGTCCTCTCAAAGAAAAGAAGGTTTAATGAATTTGAGACGGTGGCCGTCACCAAAAGCTCCACTGATGTTATCAAGAAACTTCCACTTAAGTTGAAGGATCTTAGGAGCTTCTCTATACCTTGTCATATTGGATGTAAATTCTTAGGGAATGGTCTATGTGATATTGGTTTTAGTGTCAATCTTATTCCTTTGTCTGTGTTCAACAAATTGGGATTAGGTGATACTAGACCTACCACGGTTACTTTGCAATTGGCCGATAGAAGCTTGTCTTATCCTAAAGGGATTATTGAAGATGTATTAGTCAAGGTTGATAAGTTCATATTTTCGGCTGATTTTATTGTACTTGACTCTGATCTGAATAGAGAAATGTCTTTTCTGCTAGGAAGGCCATTTTTAGCTACGGCTAGAACTTTGATAGATGTGGAAAAAGGTGAGTTGACTTTAAGGGTAGCCGATGAGCAAGTTACCTTTCATAGAAATCAATTGATGAAGACTCCTCATGTGCATGAAGAATGTTTCTTTCTTGATATGATTGGTCTTGTCACATAAGAGGAATTTGAGACCTCTATTATTGAAGACCCACTTGAAGCCACTCTTCTTGATGTTGATTCTGAGGGTTTGGATGTAGTAGAATGCAAGGCTATTATGGATGCAACCACTTCTTATTCTAAAAGGAGGATACCATTTGAGTCACTTGATTTGGGTTCAACTGATAGACCAAAGTTGAAATCTTCTTTAGAGGAACCACCTTCACTTGACCTGAAGGCATTGCCATCTCATTTGCAATATGCTTATATGGGTTCCAACAACACTCTTCCAGTGATTATTGCTTTGGATCTCACTATTTGTAATATCCTAAGATGTACTCAAGGGCTAAATGTACAAAATAGATGGTGGGATTAATGACATAATTACCTCTGGAAACTTTTGTTATGACTTTAGTCAAGTTCATATGAAAAATTGGCAATTTAATATTATATTGCAAAATGATATTTTACAAGATCATCTTCTTCTTCAAAGGGCCATGATTTACGTATGACAAGAGGAAAAGTAAGAGTAAATACATATTGGCTTCTAAATATAACATATGGAGACAATTTGACCAAGTTAACAAAAGAGGAAGACTTGGTCAACAATTGCAACTAAAGTAAAGAGGATATTTCAAGAGCTTTCCTCTTTCCATTTTAATATGCTTTTCGTCCAAATCATAAGGGAAAGAGGGAGGGACAATTGAATTAATATCATTGTTCACCTTTTCCTCAAGAAAAGTGAGTCAAAAGGGTCAAAAGTATATCAAGAGAAAGGAAGAAGACTTGTTAGCAAAACTCCCTCCCGTCAAGTCAATTATTTCGGCTATGTTATAAGAAAGAAGAGGAGGTTTGATTAATTGAATTGTCTCATCCTCTTATTCAAATAAAGGTCGGTCAAGACACCAAATAATATTTTCTCACTTTTTGGTTTACTTGGACGACTAAAGAGAAGGAGTGTGAGAGAGAATATGAAATTAAAATATTTTCTTACTTTTCTAATGGCAAGGTCGGCCAACCATTTAAGTGATAAGGGAAAGGAAAAAAAACTGATCATTTATCACTCTCTCTCTCACTCTCCAAGTCGGTGTTGTAGCTCCAACGAAAGAGAAAGAAGAGAAAGGTAAAGGTGAGACTTTCTACCTTAATTTTCACCTCCTTAACCTCATCTATGGCTCAAGTGTCCTCATAAACATTGTTCCTCTTGATGAGAGCTTCATTCCTATGGTTTTATAATTTCAAGAGGAGGTGTTTTGAGCCACCATCCAAGAACAAAAGCTGAAGAATCAAATAAAGAACTTAAGGAGGAGCAATAGGTGAGTATTAGTATCAATTTGAGCTATTGGTTGTGTTGGTTGAATGAGAATTTTGGCATGTGTAAATCTACCCTGATTTTGGCCAAACAAGGGTTTGGGTAATTCATGAAGTTTTGGTTATGTTATTGGTGGTTTATGATGATTGGAAACCATTTCACATAAGTTTGATGCTGAAATTGGAAGTTGGTAATTGTTGGAATTTATTTTGAATTTTTTGCCAAAACAGGACATGGAGAAAAAGTGGGAATTTTTTAATTTTGTTGTAACCATTGTGTTCTACACGAAAAATTATGTGGGAATAGCCCCAGGTTGTGAATTTTGGGTCACTGAAACTCAAAATGTAAATCTGGGTTTTCAGCCTGAACAGAATTCCAGCAAGGTACTCTACTTGTGTGGTGTCTTTGGATAACCAAATGATCTCTAAAAATTATGAAACTATCCAGTCTTAAAGTTCACATTTCAAGCTTCAAAATGGACAAATAATTTGTGTCATTTCGGTTTTTGAGCTGGGAGTTCTGGTTGCCCAAAGTTTGATGTCGAAACTGGACTTAATTCTGGAGTAGTGTGGGATTTTTTGTAATTCTGGAATTATGTGGTGATTTCCGGTAATGATTCATATTTTTCCTATGAAGAGGACTTCAATAGCTTTCCATAGGACTTAGGATCACCTCATTTCTATTTTTTTAGAATTAGTTATGATTTTTCAAAGTCTGGAGAAAATTCTGGCAAATTTGGTCCCTTATGCGAAAATTGAAGATGTAATGGCATAATGTAATATTGTTGAACTTTGAGGTTAGGAATTCATCTTTTAGGTTAATTGACCACTTTAACTCCTTATTTGATTTGATTAAATGTCCCTAATGATTGTTAGATCTCATGTTTTGATGATAACAAAAGAATGGTATGAAAAAGAATTGATTAATAAATAAGCTTGAACAAATTAATGACAGGAATAAGCATTACTTGAGGTAAGCATTGGAGTAATGAAGAAAGGCCAAGAGAAAATGCTGAGAAACTTGATCAGAAGCAAGTTTTCTAAGGCATTACTCGAGTAAGTACTCGAGTAATGAGACAAAACTTGAAGTAACCAGAAGCACCTTCCAGTAACCTGCCAACGTTACTCGAGTAGGTACTCGAGTAATAGTGTAAGTATTTTCAAGTTGCTCTTGGCCTGCAATGTTACTCGAGTAGTTACTCGAGTAACCAGGTAAATACTTGGAGTTGCTCTCGGCTTGCCAACGTTACTCGAGGAGCTACTCGAGTAACCATGTAAAAGTTTTCCAGTTGCTCTCGGCCTGCCAATGATACTCAAGTAAGTACTCGAGTAACTCTGTTCTTGAAAATGAGTTGCTCTCAGCACTTTGTACCACTGCCAATGTTACTCGAGTAGGTACTCGAGTAACACACTGAGGTAAGTGAAAACTTGAAGGTAGTACCTAAATAACTTGATTTAATTTTATCTCACTTTCCTCGAGTCTTTACTCTAGTATGCAAGTATTTAATGTTCTATTTTAAGTGGATTACTCGAGTATGTACCTGAGTATACAAAGTTATGTTTGAAGGAAAACCTCAAGTCATTACCCGAGTAAGTTATGTACAAAAAGTAAGTTTACTCGAGTAGGTACTCGAGTAACAAGGTAATCAGACTTGATGTGCTCTCGGCCTTGAAATCCTGCCAACATTACTGGAGTAGAGCATCGAGTAATCAAAAGTTTATTTGAAAGTTTACTCGAGTTGGTACCCGAGTAACCTATGAAGTTGTGAATGCATTACTCGAGTAGGTACCCGAGTAAACATGAATTTCCAAAGGTTTGAAATTTAGTTTTTCCATGCACTACCCGAGTAATTTTATATTTGTCTATTGACTTGAAGTTAATCAAAGCTTTCCCGATGATACTCGAGTAAGTACTCGAGTAAACTTCAAGGGATACTCGAGTAGCTACTCGAGTAAGCAAACCCAGAAAGTTTGAAATCATTCCAACGGTCATTGTTTTGTTTCCTATTTGATTAACTTTTCATTGTATTAGTATTCTTAGCATTTCAACAGATAAACAATGAAGAGATCTTACCAAATAAGGAAAGTCAAAAGCAACGCTCAAATGTCACCGACCGTCACCTACCGCAAACGTATGTTTTTCAAAAACTGGAAAAGTCAATAGTGGCTGCGCATGCTCCAACACGTATCTATATATATGGGAACATCTAAACAGAGAGGAGAACAAGAACACACTCACGAACGTATCATCAAGTTCATTACTCTGTTTTACATTATACTTGTGATTCTATGGTTCAGTGATTCTTATTTACTCTGTGAGAGAGATATTTCATTCAAACTCAATATTTTTTATTGAGGTAACTTAAGGTTGTGGAACCTTGAGTTGGGATTGGATTACAACTTGTAAGGGGGAGCAAGTGTCCAGGTGTAGGAACTTGCTTGTACTGAGGTGCCAAGAACCCACTGAATCTTGGAAGTTATAGTGAAACTCTCAGAGAAGCTCTGAGGACTGGACGTAGGTCAAAGTGGTTGTGGCCGAACCAGTATAACTCCCGGTGTACACTTCGGTGATATTTCTCCTTACTCTTTCCTGTTTTAATTTCAACGTCAAATTTTATATTTGCAACGAAATTTTTAAGATCACCCAATTCACCCCCCTCTTGGGTGAAACGCTTGCACTAACAATGATAACCAACTTGAGTGTTTGAATTAAAGAATTGAATTAAGTAATAACCTGTCGTTGAAATTCTAATTATAGGATTTGACATTTACCCTGCACGTGATAAACCAGTGCCAGTGCACGAGCGAAAAGAACAAGGTAGTGACTCTTTCTCTTATTCTGTGTATGATGCCTTGCATGTATGTCATTTCATTGAATATGCCTTGATGTAACATTGCCGTTGTGAAATGCCGTTGTTGTGTTGTTGTGAAACATGCTGTTGTGAAATATGCCGTTGTTAATGTAGTGAAAGCTGTTGCAGAAATGTCGTTGTGTTGTTGTTGTTATGATTTGCTTACATGCTTTGTGATTATACATGTTATAAGTGAATTGTTACTACTGGGATTCTTTTGAATCTCATTCTTTCCAATGACTAACCTACAGCAAGGGCAAGTGATTCAAAGGAAAAGTAAGTGACAAAGGGTGGTTAGAGCTCCTAGTTAGGAGTCTTAATTTTGGTAGTTGGTTGTCATATTTTGTTGGAGATTTGTTGCATGTGCTGTATATATTGAATAGTGTTGTGTAATCCCCTGTATGGGAAACTAAGCTTTGTAAACCCTTTATTAAGTAACGAAACCTGAGCGTTGTCGAGAATTTTTTGTTGCACTCTGATATGTATGAATGAAACCAAACTGGATAGACCAATTATATTCAAGATGTGAACGTGAGACCGCACTAAACAAGTTTTGGAAAAGTTTTAAATTAACCACTGGTCTTTATTTCAACTTAATGACGCATTCTCGAACTATAAATTTGGCTATTAATGTAGGGGGTTATACTATTCAACAAGAGCAGCAGTTAGTTAAAAAAAGCTCATAAAAGGGCTATTGGGTGGACAATTGCTGATATCAAGGGCATTAGCCCATCTATGTGCTGCACAAGATCTTTTTGGAAGATAATCACAAGCCTTCCATTGAACATCAAAGAAGACTCAACCCCATTATGAAGGAAGTAGTGAAGAAGGAGCTTCTTAAATGGCTTGATGCTGGCATTGTATACCCTATTTCTGATAGTTCTTGGGTGAGCCCAGTCCAATGTGTCCCCAAAAAGGGCGATATGACTGTAGTGGCTAACACCCACAATGAACTCATTCCTACTCGTACCATTACTGGGTGGAGGGTTTGCATGGACTACCGTAAGCTTAATACAGCTACTCGCAAAACCACTTCCCATTGCCTTTCATTAATCAAATGTTGGACAGACTAGCTGGAAGGGAGTTCCTTTGTTTTCTTGATGGTTATTCGGGGTACAACCAAATAGCAATTGCTCCAGAACACCAAGAAAAGACTACATTTACGTGCCCATATGGCACCTTTGCTTTCAAGTGCATGTTCTTTGGCCTTTGCAATGCACCGGCTACATTCCAACAGTGTATGATGGCTATTTTTGCTGACATGATAGAGCACACCATGGAAGTATTCATGGACGACTTCACTATGTTTGGTGACTCGTATGAAGAGTGCTTAGCCAACTTAGCTCGAGTCTTGAAGCGGTGAGAAGACAATAATCTTGTGCTTAATTGGGAGAAATGTCATTTTGTGGTAAAAGAAGGCATTGTGTTAGGCTATCGTGTCTCCAATAACGGTTTAGAAGTTGATCAAGCAAAGATCGAGGTGATTGAACAACTTCCTCCACCTTCCAATGTTAAAGGTGTGAGAAGTTTTTTGGGCCATGATGAATTCTATAGACGGTTCATAAAGGATTTCTCCAAAATCACTAAGCCACTTTGTGCTTTACTTGAGAAGGATGTCAAGTTCAAGTTTGATGATACATGCTTAAAAGCTTTTAAAGAGTTGAAAAGAACACTTGTAAATGCTCCTATCATTATGGCTTAAGATTGGAGTTTGCCATTTATAGTCATGTGTGATGCTAGCAACTATACCGTGGGAGCTGTACTTGGGCAGAAAAAGGACAAAATCTTCCATCCTATTTACTATGCAAGCAAGATACTCGATGATGCTCAAGAAAACTACATTACCACTGAGAAAGAGCTTTTGGCCGTAGTGTATGATTTTGCCAAGTCCTGGCCTTACTTGATTAGTGCTAAGGTGGTTGTCTATATTGATCATTCCGCACTAAGGTACCTCTTTAGTAAGAAGGACTCTAAAGCAAGGTTGATTCGATGGGTTTTGCTCTTACAAGAATTTGATCTTGAGATTGTTGATAGAAAGGGCTCTGAAAATCAAGTTGCCGACCACTTGTCTAGATTGAGTACTGAAGCTCAATATGATGGAAATCTACCCATTCATGAAACTTTTCCAGACAAGCAACTCTTTCTAATGAGTCATTTCGAAACTCCTTGGTATGCCGACATAGTAAATTACCTTGTGAGAAGAATCATTTCTGAGGATTTGAGCTATCACCAATGGAAGAAATTCTTACATGACATCAAGTTCTATCATTGGGAAGAGCCATTCTTATTTCACTATTGTGCTGCTCAATTGATTTGAAGATGTGTTCTAGAAAGTGAGCAACAAGATGTATTGAAGTGTTGCCATTCCTCTGAATATGGAGGCCATTTTGGTGGTAACAAAATCGCTGCAAAAGTCTTGCAATCTGGATTTTTCTGGCTATCCTTGTTCAAGGAAGCTTATGAACTTACTCTATCTTGTGCCCGGTGTTAAAGGGTTGGTAATATCTCTAGGAGGAATGAAATGCCACTCAACATGTTGGAAGTAGAATTATTTGATGTATGGGGGATTGAATTCATGGGACCGTTTCCCAAGTCCTTCAACAATCAATAATTCCTTGTAATGGTGGATTATGTGTCTAAATGGGTTGAGGCTATTGCTTCTCCAACAAAAAATGCTAAAGTAGTGGTCAAATTCATGAAAAAGCACATTTTCACTCGCTTTGGTGCTCCAAGGGCTGTTATAAGTGATGGTGACACTCACTTTTACAACCATCAATTTAAAACTCTTTTGAAGAAATATGGAGTTAAACATAAGGTGTCTTTAGCCTACCATCCTTAAACAAATGGTCAAGCTGAAATTTCTAATAGAGAAATGAAGAAAATCCTGGAGAAAACTGTAGGTATCACTTGAAAGGATTGGTCCATGAAGTTAGATGATACGTTATGGGCCTATCGTACCACCTATAAGACACCTATTGGTATGTCTCCCTACCGGTTGGTTTTTGGGAAAGCTTGTCATCTTCCTGTGGAGTTGGTTCATGTCCATGTCGGAGATGCAAGTTCAAGAAGTGGCATGCATGAAATGTTGTTAAGGAACATTTGCTTTTGAAGCCTTTGCCGGAGGACTATATGTTTTAGGTAATTCATGGTGAGAAGGCCGGCATTAGATATAATGATGCTCTTCCTTGAAGTTCGCAAGTAGGAGTTCAACTTGATGAAGATGATTCTGTAAATGATACTGTGTGTAATGCATTTGGATCTCAAGGCAACAACTTTAACGAAGAAGTACAAGGTTCTGAGTTGGTGTTCATGAGGAATGAAGCAGCTCAGGATTTTTTCAGCTTGATGGATGAAGTAGATCGTCCTTTATATCAAGGTTGTCAAAAATATTCTAAATTATCTTTCTTGATCAAATTGTATCACATCAAGTGTTTGTGTGGAATCACAGATAAGGGAATGTCAATGTTGCTCGAATTATTACAAGATACATTCCCTGATGTTGAGATTCCCACAACATTCTACGAGACCAAGAAGATTATCAACAGGTTGGGGTTGAACTATCAAAAGATTGATGCATGCCCCAACGATTGTATGATGTATTGGGGAGACGATTCCAGCAGTGAGACTTGTAAGAGATGCCATACATCGAGGTACAAGACAATTCAAAAAGGGAAAAAGCAGAAGAAGAAACCTGTAAAGATTCTCAGGTATTTCCTTTTGAAAACCTTGCCTACAAAGATTATTTATGTCATCTAAAACTATGGAGCACATGAGGTCGCATGTCATTGATAAGAATGAAGACGGTAAATTAAGACATCCCCAGGATGCAAATGCTCAGAAAACTTTTGACAACGACTTTCCAGATTTCGCGACTGACCCCAGAAATGTTCGGCTTGCGTTGGAGACCAACGGTTTCAATCCTTTCGGGAATCTTAAGACAAGTTACAATATTTGGCCGGTAGTCATAGTTCCCTACAACTTACCCCAGGATGTGTATGAAACAAAGCTCATTCATTATGTCTATGATCATTCCAGGCAAAAAGGCACCGGGCAACGACATCAATGTGTATCTCTAACCGCTTATTACAGAATTGCTTAACCTAGGGAATGTCATCATAGAGACATATGACTCTTACGGGAAGACTTTGTTCAACTTGCGTGCAGCCTTGATATGGACGATTAGTGACTTTCCTGGCCTTGACACATTATCTGGTTGGAATGTGCATACTGGGTCGGCGTATCCAGCTTGCAATTTTGACTCTGACATAGTATGCCTTCCCCACAGCCGAAAGTGGTGCTTTATGGGGCATCAGAGGTTTCTTGATGGAAGACATAAGTTCAGATTGCATCGAAATCGCTTCAATAGGAAACCAAAAAAAGAGGACCACCTCAGACTTTGTCCGATACAGATATCTTACAACAACTTGAGCATGTTGACTTCGAGTTTGGAAAAAACGACAATTCAGCACAAACTCGCCAAAAGACGAGCAGGACTTCGGTGCCTCAGCAATGGAAGAAGATAAGTATTTTATTCACTCTTCCATATTAGAGATCTAATTTACTTCACCATAATCTTGAAGTCATGCACATTGAAAAGAATATTTGTGATAATGTGCTATATACACTGCTTAATAAACCCGATA
Organism: Inga laurina; assembly: GCA_963855925.1. Lineage (NCBI taxonomy): Eukaryota > Viridiplantae > Streptophyta > Magnoliopsida > Fabales > Fabaceae > Inga > Inga laurina. The sequence goes on along the minus strand of OY979702.1, from coordinate 41,667,588 downwards.
AGACAAAAGATCACCTTCAAGCGAGGAAAGATTTACATGCTATGGGAGTTCGTGAAGACGCTTGGTCAAATGAGCATGACAAATTTTAGCCGGCAAAGTTTACCCTCACAAAACCGAACAAGGAAGTCTTCCTCCCGACGTTGAAGAAATTAAAAGTTCCTTATGGGTATTCAAGCAACATTTCTCGATGTGTTGACTTGCAGGCTCGAAAGGTTGTTGGCCTAAAGAGTCATGACTCACATGTTCTTATGCAACAGTTACTCCCTCTGGCTATAAAGAATGCACTTCCTCCCCATGTTTCTATTGTTTTGGTGGAACTTTGTTCTTTCTTTTAGAAGTTGTGTTCTAAGGTTTTGATCGTTAAGGAGCTTGATCAGCTACAGTCCAAAATCATTCTTACGCTTTGTCATTTGGAGATGATATTTCCTCCATCGTTTTTTACTATGATGGTTCACCTTACAGTCCACCTCGTTCATGAAACAAAGCTCGCTGACCCAGTACAATATCGATGGATGTATCCGATTGAGAGGTACTCATTTTAAATATATGCTTCATTGTTAGTTTTTATGTTTGCTAGTCGTCCTTTTCAGCATTTAGTATCAATTTTCTCTTTACTTTGTAGGTTCCTTGGGAAATTAAAATCTTATGTAAGGAATAAGGCTTAGCCAGAAGGTTCTATAGCTGAAGGCTATATAGGGAATAAGGTGCTGTATTTTTGTTCAAGGTACTTTGATGACCTTGAGACGGCTTTCAACCACCCACCTCATGTTGATGATTGTCGTGAACCTACGCCAACATCAGGAGTATTTATCCCTCGTGTTGGTAAACCAGTTAGAGGAACTGAGAACTTCAAACTAACGGCAACTGAGAAGTTGCAAGCACATAGACATGTCTTGATTAATTGCACTCAAGTTGAATCTTTCATACAGTAAGAATTGTACACTCACATTTTATTCTATATCTTTCATAACATTTTTCATTTTCATTTCACTATCGCCTTTCCATTATTAATTGCAGGGAATTTAGATGTCATGTTAAGCGTCAACTCAGGATCCGTACACAAACATCCTCGGAAGTTGACAAAAAGGTCCATAGAGAATTTCTTACCTGGTTTGCGCACAGAATACTAAATGACCACAACCCGCACTCACCAGATTTCAGAGCACTCGCAATTGGCCCTCTTGATCATGCAAAAAGGTTTACATCATACAACGTCAATGGTTTTAAGTTTTGCACGGTTTCAAAGGATCAAGGATTGCAAACTCAAAATTCGGGTGTATATGGCACATTTGGGATAAGGAGTTATGCGAGCAGCAGTGACGCCAACATGCAGTTCAGAGGCGTCCCTTTCTATGGAAAGCTTCTTGATGTGGTCGAACTTAATTATCAAAGTCATTTCACCATGACGCTATTCAAGTTTTTGTGGGCAAATACCACTATTTCTCAGGGACTGACAACTGACGACTTAGGAATCACATCAGTCAATTTCTCATTGCCGATTCATATTGGTATTGCTCAAGATGATGAGCTGTGTATTCTTGCTTCAGAGGTACATCAGATTTATTATGTCGAGGACGAGAGACATAGGGATTGGCACATGGTCGTTCATTTAAAGCCACAAGACCTTTACGTCATTGGTGAAGGCGATAACATTGCCTACGAAAGTGAGCCATTTCAGCCAGCCAATTTTGAAAACTATTTCCCTGAAGGTGATGACAATTTACCTCTACTGCAATACATTTTTTTAAATCCACATCATTTAAATTAAATTTTTTAAATTTAATAATACATCACTAACAATAATTTTTCTACATAATTTCTATAGGGATGGCGTGGATGAGTGATCAAATTCAAATTATGTTTTTGTCTTTAAAAAAACTGGAAAAAAATATTTTAAAAAAAATAAAATAATATTTGTAGCGGTTTTTGAACCACTACAAAAATAAACATAACTGCTACAAATTAAAAACCGCTACAAAATGGATACATTAACCGCTACAAATGCTACGCGGATCCCTATAAATACCCCTACCACAACTCATTTCAAACACTCTCCCATTTCTTTTCACCTTACCCTTCTTTCATTTTGTCTCATTTACAAATTTTGTTGTATGAGTTGAGGAGCTTAACAATATGATCAAATATGGTAACAAGTTTTTTAATTTTTTATTTCAATACTTCTTTCCTTCGCATAAAATTTATTCTCACTATTTTTTTCAGATATTTTAGAGTTTTATCTCATTTTCATATATTTTTCATATACAATTACATTGTAGTAGACAACATAATAGTTCCTTATTACCTACTTATCCTTAATAATATTATCAATACAATTTTTATACTTATCCAACTAAATTAAATTATTCCTTTTAATTTATAAATGAGCTAAACTATTGAATAATAAGCTAATTAAATTAGCTAAACTACTAAAAAATGAACCATTTAATTTAATATCAAAAAAAACTGAAACAAATGATTGTATTTTTTAAAAAAGTTTCTTAATTTTTGTAGCTTTTATTATACCGCTACGAATTAACGCACCTTTTTCAAACCGAAATTAATTTTTTGGCACGAATTTTGAATTTTGATGAAATTAGTAGCGGTTTTATAACCGCTACTAATTATAGGAAATTGCATTTAATAGCGGTTAATAAACCACTAGAAAAGAGCAAAAAAATTTATTTTTCTTTTCCCTCCTAGAAAATTTTCTTTTTGATATTTGTAGCAGTTATATAACCGCTAACTGCTATAAATATCCTAGAAAAAGTTTACGGCTATTGGCAATGTTGTAGCGGTTGGATTGAACCGCTACAAATAAAGTAGTAGTTATTTTGCTTAAGTAGTGGTTTTATATAACCGCTACAAATCCGCTTACAACATACGATTTAGTAGCGGTTTTATAAACCATTATTAATGTTTCTTATAGCGGTTAAAACCGCTACTAATAACCATTTTTAATCGCTACTAAATTACGTTTTTTTGTAGTGATAAAGATTCAAGGCAACCCTAAAAATGAAATGCTTAGCTATTCATAGTCTTAGATACAAAAAAAAATCCATACAATAAAAATTGAATCCATAGCTAAATAACAAGAAAAGAGAGGAAGAGTGACAAAAGAATGGTATCAATCCCAAAATCTCTCTTAGAATCACCACACAAGGCTCCCAACTTGCTTAAAACTCCTTCCCAAGCTCTTTCATTTCATGCCTCAACCTCTCCAAGTACAGAATGGGTCATTTTCATTGCAACCCTAGCTTTTATCCTTGTTTGTTACACTTAGTTTTCAAAATGCAAAACATAAGATTTCTTGCATTCGTTGTTGCTTCACTATAGCGAACCCATAGCAAACTTGAAGTTGGTGATAGTGCTTTTTCAGGTGATTTTGCTATAGCTAGGCCATGATGAACAAAGAGATAGATAGGTCATATTTTAAGGCACTTTTGCTATGGCTTTGCTACACCGAATCCACAACCAAATGGTAGGCAGAGAGGTCATCTTTTGAGACAGTTTTGCCATGGCTTGGCTACCGTGAATCCACAAAGAATAGAGAGACAAAGAGGTCATATTTTAAGGCACTTTCGATATGGCTTTACTACGGCGAATCCACGGCCAAAGGGAAAATAGATAGGGCATCTTTTAAGGTAGTTTTGCCATGGCTTGACTACAATGAATCCATGGCGAACACGAGCTTCCATTCCATAGTGTTCTTTTTAATCTTCTTGCATTCTTTCCTTTTCTTCACAGCTTCACATGAACTTTGAGAGCTTTTTACAACTTGGCATCTTCCACCTACAAGAAGGAGGAATTTATGAGCTCTTTAACTTTCACCAATTAATCACAATTATATGCATTTAAGTCATGAATTATCAAAATTTTGAGTTTTCTTTTGTCACATCACATTTTCTTCTATAAACTCTTTATGTGCACAATTTCAACTCAGAAATAAGTAAAAAGAGAAGAAAATATGCTGGAATATTATCAATTTTTAAGAGTTAATATTAATATTAAAGAGTTGTATTAGTTATAAAATTGTGTTCTTCACCTGATTGAGACCTAATAAGCTACAATAAATGAAAGCACGGGTGATTGCTGATATATTTCAGCCATTAACAAATATGTGTATCAATCAATTTTAAATACATCATTAATAATATGAGATCCTTTTATATTGGAATTATGTATAATGTACCCCCCTACCCCTGATATTTTGATATTTTATTCTTCTCTGGTTGAGGTTCTCACTACTCACTAGTGTGAATTTATGTCTCTAGATAATGACTAAAAAGCCTATTTTGTGAAGTAATTGTTATTTTTTAAAATTAGACTTAATCTATCAATATTTAAAATTTCAATGACATCATTGTTTAATTTAAATGATATGAAACTAACGGCTACTGTTAGAAGATTGAAAAGACACTATAAAATTAAGAAATCAAAATAAAATTCTCATATTTTAGGAAAATTAATCATTTGATCCTTCAAGTTTGAATCCAATTGTAACTCAGTCCCTCAAATTTAACTCATCGGGAATCAGCCCCTAGAGTTTGATCCATTTTACATCTCTATCCTTACCTATATTCAAGTTTCCCTCTTCCCTACAATCCCTTCATCTGTATCTTTTTACCTTCTTGGCTCTTCTTTTTCTTCAGTCTTCTTGGCTCCACTACTACAAAAAACCAAATCTGTGGCGCTTATAATTACAGTAGCTGTGGCGCTTGCGAAATGCCACCTATCTTAACGCTACTAAAAAAAGTTGTGGCGCTTGGAAGCGCCACAACATTTTAAAATTTTTTTAAAAAAAAATACCCTCCTGTGGCGCTTGTTTGAGAAAGTGCCACAGGAGGGGGGCCTCCTGTGGCGCTTGCTTGAGAAAGCGCCACAATAGGGTCCTTTTTTTTTCTTTCTTCTTCTTCTTCTTCTTTTTTTTCCTGTGGCTCTTTTTTATGCTTCCTGATTGTGAAGTTTTATATAAAATGAGTGGATTTCGTGTTTATCATCTCCACAAATTGTCAATCTTTCTATTTTATATTTCAACCTATTATATATATATATATATATATAATTTTCATATTTAAAATTCAAGTTCCCCAACAATAATGTTCTTACATTAATACTCTTCAAAGCTAACATAAAAAATATCACAATACAAGAACTTGATATGTGAACATAGTACATCAACAATTAATTAAGTAAATTAAAAGATTACTAAAAAACGCAAGCTTGTCGGAAAAAAAAATTAAACAAAGCAAAAAGGCAAATGAAACAAGCTAGGTTTTCATTCTTTCCTATTAAATTAGGAACAAAAAGGCAAACGTTATATTACGGTTTATCTTGACTAAAAAAAAATTTAAACAAAGCAAGCTAGAATGAAATAGTCTTCTTCTTACAAATCTATTAATTGACCAGCGTAGGAAGTGGGAGACCACGTTGGTGATGCTAGCTTGAGTGACGAGTGAGCGTGTGGGTGTGTTTTTTAGTGTGAAGATGATAGGAAATGGAGGGAGGGGGCCGACGGATCCACTAAGAAGATGAGAAAGGGAAAGTAGTTTAATGGAGGAGAGAGTAGTTAAATAATTAAAGTGGAGTAATAGTCAAAAAGAGAAGGAATAGGAGACAGACACAGGACCACTACGCGGGAAATGAAATAATTAAGAGAAACACTATCAATTTGAATTTTTTTTTTTTTTTAGAAAAGTAGGCAAGTGTGGCGCCTAAATAAATAGGTGCCACACTTTGCCACAAATCAGCTGTGGCGCCTAATGCATTAGGCGCCACAGCTGATCAAGTATTATCATGTGTGGCGCCTATTTATTTAGGCGCCACACATGCCCACCTTTTTTTAAAAAAAAAAAATTAATGCTGCAGCTGTGGCGCTTGGTGGGTTAGGCGCCACAGCTGCTTTACTGTGGCACCTACGTAGACAGGCGCCACACTAGGCCTCCTCAATTGTGGCACTTAATCTATTAGGCGCCACACCTAGTACCCAAAATTTAAAAAAAAAATTATAAAGGTAAAAAAAAAAAAAAAAGAAGCTGTGGCACTTATTTAAAGAAGTGCCACAAAATGTGCGCCACCTTTTATTCTTTTTGTAGTAGTGCTCCTTTACTCCTTCTCTCCTATTTCTATATCTTTTCCTCTTCTTGGCTCTACAGTAAGCCGCTTAGCAGAGCTATCCTTCATCTCAAAACTCCCTCTTCCTCTGATTTCTTTAAACATGTTATTGGTCCCATGTGAAGCTTTTCTCTCTGTTTTTTTATGACAGCTTTTCTCTTCTTTCTTTTTTAAATGTGCGTCATTTTACAGGGGATAGGGGTTATATTTGTTGTTTGTAGGTACCAAACAGTGTGGATTCCCTACTGGGGGAGAGAAATGTCTCCATTGATTTCTCTCTCTACTTTCTCTCTATTTAATGTATTCACTATTAGATCAAGTTTTAATGGTTGGGATTTAATACTATATAATAATATTATCATAACATTAAATATAATAAAAATATACCATGGTAAATAAAATAAATCTCAATTATTTAAACTTGATCTAATAGTGGATATATTAAATGAAAAAGAAATGGAAAGAGAGGTCAGTAGAGACATTTTTTGGTGCCGGGGGCCACATAGCTCATACTATACAAGAGCCTTTTCACCACGTAACACATGCTGCTTAAGTGGAAAAATGACTTTTTAGACCGGTTCTGAATTAGGTCTTGATACAGCAAGTCTAAGAAGTCACCTTTTAGACCGGTTGTATGACTTTTTAGAAGTATGACTTTTTAGACCCGTTGTATCTACAACACGTCTAAAAAGTAAAAGTTTTTACACCAGTTGTAGACACAACCGATCTAAAAAGTATTTTTTTTTTCAAACATCTACATTATTTCTTCTTCTAACCCACTATTCAATACTTGAGAAGAGACCGAACATTTTTGATAGTATAATTCAATCTATAATTTCAACATTCCATTCCTACAACTCAATATTTTCAAATAACAATTTAAAAGTTTCAAAATGAAATTTAATACCAGCAATCTTCCCATTCAAATATCTTTTAATGTAAATTGTCTCATTTATCTCTTCTAAATCTCTATATTGTTCCTCCTCTCTCCGCTGCTGATCTAAAGCTTTCCTTCAGTAAGCTTCTTCAACCTTCCTCCAGTTCTCCTCATGCATCCTTCACCAAGCTCTTCTTTCTCTTTCCAAGCTTGCTCCTAGTAAAAGTAATAGACTTTATGAATGGACAAATTATTTAAAATTGCAGGATTACAGTAATACCTCTATTGAATCATGATTCAAACAAATGAGTATCAAATCTGGTGATTAGCATCGCTATGCAAGGCAGCTTCCTAATTTGGAAACATACACAAAAAATGGAGAGCCTACAATAGCAGTAGAAACACAAAGAACCTAAAAATATGAATAGGATCTAATAACATTGTTAGAACATTTTCATGAAATTCAGCCCCCTTTTTTATGGGAAGGCTGCTATGATTAGATCATATAAAAATACCCAACAAAGAACATGACAATATACGTTAAAAAGAGCCGGAATTCTACTTTCTTAGCAAAGGGAAAACACATCCTTGCTCCCAATTCTCTCCCCCCCCCCCCCAAAAAAACCCAAACATGATTCGACCCAACTGTAATCTATACACAGGTTTAAAACTCAGTGGTATCAACTATATAATTCCCATATCATATGTGATTGGAAAGAAAAACATAAAGAAGTGTCTGATTGTTGAACAAAAAGTATTTCAAAAACCAATAGCAAGCACCACGGACTGTAGGAGAAAATTGGTGCATCAATTTTCTTGCACAGGACTACTTAATGGGGGAATGAAGAAAACCTTTGAAGTAACATGTTAAACTGATTTATTTGAAACCAAAAGTAACACAAATACATTGCAAAGATATTTAAGACATGTCCTAGTTGGTGAGATAAGTCCCCTAGATGCAAATGTAAGAAAAACAAGGTTATACAGGGCCACAGACAATATATAGAGTTGGGATAAAGATAAGTTCCCTGGGTGCAAATGTAAGAAAAGCAAGGTTATGTATAGAGTTGGGATGAAGAAGAAGAAGAAGAATTGGAAAATTGTGAGGCTAATTTCTACATCATAAATGATGAACTATATCATGCCATACAATCATAAGGCAGAGTGAAGAATTTACAATGATCCCAAATATCACCATCTTTGTTATTCACCTTCTTATAGGGAATCAAAGCAGTGGTAATAACAAACAAACACGAGTATAAACTTGAAAGTAGAAAGAATTCAAGGAAACCATTCAACAAGAAGTCACATGGCTAGGGTGGAGTAAGTATTTCAATGAGAAAATGACTGGAAAATAGAGAGATTGGTGGAGGCAAGATTGGTGACAAACTTTAAGGAAAAAGTGCCTGTCTCGTAGTAGGTTAAAACTTATCCTACAGAAGACAACAATTAAGCATCCTGAGTTGATCTTTCAAAAATTAAAATAACTAAATAAATAAAATGATCATATGAGTTCCCTGTCTTTAGCTCCCTAAGTCAGGTTGTTCATGACTCAATGCAACAAAAGTACATAACAGAAACCCAGAGCAGAGGAATCATATATTAAAACAACATTTATGTTCTCCAGAGCAAACTGAACACTTCTGGTGATTTCTCTAGTGGTTCATACAACTGAAGATGTGAATCATAAAATTTAATAACTATGAATATGAATAGGAGTATCGCAATCAATTTTTTTTTCACTTTCCCAGCATGTTCTCGATGATCATAGAAAACACCACAATCAAATGGCACACTCATGCAGCAGCCTGTCCGATCCTTCAACTGGAACAGACTTTTAATCAACTTTACATGTTAAACTTAAGCACATGCAGTAACGTTGCTAAGCAAACAAGAATCTTAAATTTTACACACCACATCACAAATTCTTCGAAATATAATCTATAGCCAAGCAATATAGTAAAATTTGCATACCAAAATTTTCAGAAATTAGGGAAAGTCTGCTCTTTATTTCATGGATCAAGGGTCAAGTCAACATATAAGGAAAGAAGGTGCACATAATGATTCCTAAACTATCAATTCCTAGGGACCAAGTTCAAGTATTTAACACTCATTATATTCAAGAAAGGTAAAGTTTTTGAATTTAGTCTGAATAATTTTCCCAAACAAATATCTTGAGGTATTCATGCTAGACAATGATGGAAGCATATACTTCCGTTTATTAGGGCCAAAAAGTGCAAAATAAGAAATTCCATCACTATTTATTCACCAAGGGTCATCCATTGAAAGCTGACCAATGAATCCCATAACTCATACTTTTGTTAAACGGTGAAAAAAAGCCCCGTCACTCAACAAAAGACTAATATCCAAATTAACAACTTGCAAGAACAAAAAGAATTAACAATAACAAGCAATCAATGTCCTCATCAATCAGGAAACATCGATGAGTAAAAGAAACGGAGGATGGAGCAAAATACCTCTAAATCAATGTTTTCAGTCTCAGCAACGTGACGCATAATGGAGTGAACAAGCTTGCTCTTGGTGTTAGGACCACTGACGACACAAGCATCGATGCCATGGGAGCGAGTGTAGTCGTCAGCTACGTAACTTGAGTGAGAGAGGTGCAATGGAGACACTCGACGGAGACCAAGGAGCGATGTGTGGTGGAGACTAAGAGTGAGGTGCGATGGTGGAGCGATGTACAATGGAGAGCTTGAATACCTCCAGAGCGCGAAGAGGGGGCGGGATTCAGAAGCAAAATTGATTTAGAGTCAAAAGGGCTGAAACACATTTAAGACCGGTTATTAAAAATAACCGGTCTTAAATGAATATTTTATATTGGTTCCCATTGATAACCGGTCTAAACAGTTATATTTTTTAAACCTGTTACATAGAATAACTGGTCTAAAAAGTGCTGAATTTTTTTAAAAAAAATTCAGCACTTTTTAGACCAGTTTTCATTGATAACCGGTCTAAAAAGTTACATTTTTTAGACCGGTCATAAGGGATAACCGGTCTAAAAAGTGCTGAATTTTTTAAAAAAAATTACTTTTAATGCTAAAAATTCATTTAGACCAGTTATAAAGAGAACTGGTCTAGAAAATATATCTTTTTAGATCGGTTCTATTTATAACCGGTCTAAATGATATATTTTAGACGTTATATTAGTTAAACTAGTCTTAGATATTCTTTATAATTACAAAATTGCCACCGCACTTACCTCTTAGACCTTATCCCCTTAGAACCGGTCTAAATCTTCTATTTTGTACTAGTATGCAGTCGGTAAGGGGCCTCTCCATTTCCCTTCCCGTCCACTTCCCTCCACTTCTTTATTTTCACTATTAGATTAACTTTGAATGGTTGCAATTCAATATCCTATAAAAATATTATTATAATATTAAATAACAAAAAACATATATAAACAAATTTAAATCATTAAAATTTGATATAACTAGTTCATATCTTTATACTTTTATTAAAATATTCTATTTTTTTTTATAGGATATTGAATCCCAACCATTCAGAGTTAATCTAACTGTGAGAATAAAGAAGCGGAGGGAAATGGACTGTAAAGGAAATGGAGAGGCCTCCCTCCCTGCTGCAGCCATTCTCTCCATGCTGTATGATTTATCCTCATCTTCCTCCTATCTTATATTCCATTTTCTGTAATGTTGCTATTCTGAGTCGAAGTGCTCTCTGACTCGAGTGAGTGGACTCTTGTGGTTGTGGGAGACGAAGAAGCAACAAAACGGTAAGTGAAGAATTTGGGAAGAGGAGGGTTGTCCATGTTGCCGGAGATGAAAGGAGTGTACAGGGAGGGAAGAGAAAGACGAGAATTTTTTTTTCTTTTTTTTTTTGGTTAACACAGTTTCTAAGTCAGTTTGATTAACCAGGGGTAAGAATAAAATTGTAAAATGGACCAAACTCCAAGGACTGAATCGTGACGAGTTAAATTTGAGGGACTGAGTTACAGTTGGGTTTTAAACTTGAAGCACCAAATGATTAATTTTTTTCTAAAACTTTATATGAAATTAAAAGGCTAAATGTGCACTGTTAACGTAATAAATTATGAAAAAAAATCATATAATTCATGAATTAAAAATAATATATAATAAAGTCTTATTATTTTCGGGGGTTGCATTTCCCATATCATTAAAGAAACAGTGGTGTTTGGTATGAGGGATTTGGAGGGGGAGAGAGGAGAGAGAAAATTTTTATGAGTTGTATTTAAAAAAATTAGAGAAGTGGGGTTATAAAATTTTAACATAGATAAAATGTAAAATTAAAGAGTAAGAATACTTAATTGAAAACTTCATATCCCGTGTCTTTCATTTTTTCAAATCCATCTCAAAAAAATTTTCTCTCCGTTCATTTTCCCTCCCCTCCCCTCATACCAAACAAGTGCTAAAGAATGGGGAAAATGAAAGATTATAATTTATACTACAATATTTAAAAAATAACAAGAAAGGACGAGTTATATCGGTGTCGATCCCACCAGACAGAGTCAGCGTAAGCTTAAAGCTAAGACAGCAAAATAATTGAGTTTTAAATTCAAATTTGTCGTCCTATGAATATATAGCTAAGCTGGCTGAAGGCTATTCTTGAAGAATGGTTCTGATAATTGCCATGTTAATTATAATTTGCACGTTTTTATATGCTTTTCACGTCGCCCATCAGTGAAACCTTGCATCACTTTCTACTCTCACACCGTCGTTTCAATTTCAATAATCTGGCAGACCCTGACTCGTTAAAATTTATTACTGATAATAACATTATTTACACCCTATTTTGTTCCTTATAGCAAGTAACTGATAGTTATTCTCAACATGAATATATATATATATATATATTAGCATATTAAGTAAAACTTTATCTAATAATTTATGTATTATTTTAACCATTATATAGCTTATAAAGAATGTATCTTTTTATAAGGTAAACCTTAATATGCCTTAAATATTAAAAAATCATCACCAATGATGTGTCTATTCTATATAATATATATCTATGTATAATTGTATATGGAAGAATGTTTCTAGCTATGTATAAAAAGAAAACTGTATCTTTATTCTTCATGATTAATTTGATTCCTATTTTAATTTTTTTTATAATTTATGAGATTTCTGTTATTAGGTTTTATTATTTTCATATTGTTGATAATATAGTATATAAATTTTTTATTTAATATATTTAAATGTACAACAACAAAAGTGATATCAACATAATGAAAAATAACAATACTAACTCACATCTATGATAAAAAAATATATAAATGATAAAAATTAAAAATTGAATGGTTGGCAAAAACAAATTGAATGAAATTTATAAGGAAAACAAATTATGAACAGAACTATCCCTGACTGGTAATGCCTTTAAAGTATATAAATCAAATTAAATGTTGAATAAAATAATATGATTCCGTGTGTGTAATGCAAGCTGGTATCTTTTGATTGGTAAACTCACTGCATAATTCAAGGAGGAAGGGGAAACAAAAGATCAATATTCGTAATTAATTAATTAATCACACATTAAAGCAAAGCATTTCTTTTTACCTAAATTAAAGCAAAGCTTTGATTATTCTAACTTTATGATATTATCAAATTGCATCATTCTCTGTCCAGCTAAACTTATTATAAAAGAATGCCAAATCTAAATTATTTCAGCCTATAATCTACAACAGAAATATTAAACAAAAGCAAAAGGCGTATACGTGCATGTATTAAGTATGACATAGTAGAGAATAATTAATTTTATAAGAACTCAAAAAAGTGTAAAGTAAGCATAAAATATTACCAAGTAATGAAGGAAAACATACAATACAGTGCAATGACTTTATTTTTGCAGGAACCGACCAAGAAAACAAAGGTACATTCGATTGTGACACTTCCACCCAAGACCACCCCACCATCACTACTCCATGACTCTTTACCTTTTTCATTTTAAATTCAATATATAATAATATATCATTCTCTTTTTGAATACCTCAATATATTATACTTAGTATTAGATTTAATCTTAATTAACTCAGCCGGCTAGGTTTCCTTTTTGATATTATCTTTTAATATTTGGTTCAAGGTTTGTGGTTGTCCCTCTCTACACAAATGACTCATCTGAAACTCAAATTTGAGACTCAAAAGAATCTAGCGGGAATTTAACACTACTAAACCAACTTCATGTGTTGGCTAGGGTTTCTCTCTGTATATCTATCTATATCCACATGCATGGTTTATTTGTTCTCAACATTAACATCGTTATTTGGACTCCTTGTTGCGACTGATGAACTACTCTCTCTCTCTCTCTCTCTCCCCCCGTTGTTTTTTATATTGTTTAGTTTTTAAATCCATGCCAATATTAAGGTATTAGTTAAAATTAATTGATGTTAATAAATTTTGTCTTCTTTCCAACCCCATTAATTATATGTAATGATTTGCACAATTTCAAATGCTCTTTTATTAGAGGTTAATTATTTATTAGGGATATATTTGGAAAAATGAGCTAGTTAATTCTTCTTAAAATTGTGAAAAGAGTATTTTTAATTCAAAGAAGGGACACTAAGTGAGTGTTTGGGAAGATCTCAAATCTAGGTTTGCGCAACCCGAGACAAAACTCCTCTCACACACTTATCTCATAAATCGTAAAAACTATTCTCAAAAAATAATCCAAACACACACTAAACATTATAGCAATCAAAATTGACTTCTATCAAAAAAGATGAAGAGCGTATTATAGGCTAGATTATGGTCCATATAACAAAGTTAGTTTTTGAATTCTTATATATACTTTAATTACAATAAATTTTTATTACTGTTCGAGCACATGAGACTAATATAAATCTTGAGCAGCTACTTTTTTTCCTCCTCTGAAACTAGTTACTTCACCCTTTCAATGGCCAGTGTGATTATTTTGAAGGCAGTAGTTAACTTGTATACATCCATTATTATTCATGCTTAATTAATATTGAAGGGGCTAATGCTGAGAGACACAGTAAATTAAAGATAAACTTGATGGTGGTGTCCTGAAATCCCAAAAATTTCAATAAAAAAACAAAAAGAAGAAAATTAAATTAAAGTAGATTAATTAGAGAGGAAGCGAAAAAAAAAATAAACAACAAAAATAATAAATAAAATTGAATCGAAACACAGCCTTCCTTTTCTCTTCCCCACCCATAGACTCCTTTATCTTTCTGTCACCTTCTGATCTCTCTCTCTTCAATTTCTCTCTGCAACTTCTCTTATTGTGTGTTGATGTGATCCCTCCACCCACACAACCTCCAAATAAAGAACCCATCAAAACTTTTGCCAGAGAGAGAGAAGAGAGAAAAAAAGAAGAATCATAAAGCCACTTGCTCTCTTTAATTAAGAGCCACCATGGTCTTCTCTTCCCCTTCACTCTATCATCTAGATCCACGACCCAACTGGCCTCACCAGGTGTGATTATAATTTCCCTTCTTTTCTTCCTTTTCTTCCTTTTATTTTAATTTCCTCCTCAATTCCGTAATCAAAGCTTTGTTGAAATCGTCAGAATTATTCATATACATATATTCTTTCCTTTTTTTCATCTTTGATTTCTTCTATCTTGAATATACCACAAATATATTATCAATCATAATTCAGTTTCTTTTTCTATTTACGGTTTTTTTCTTTTACACTTGGCAACTTGATCAGCAGCCAGAAGGACTGATTCATGCCCAGAGTTCCCAGGTTCCTCCGCCGCCGCCGCCGCCATCACTGCCGGCTGCTGATGCTGATGATGGCTACAAAGGCTCGACGAGGCCGGGATCCATGGCCGATCGAGCTCGGCTAGCTAAGATAGCACAGCCAGAAACGGCAGTGAAATGTCCACGGTGCGAATCAACCAACACCAAGTTCTGTTACTACAACAATTACAGCCTCTCTCAGCCTCGCCACTTCTGCAAGACTTGCCGGCGATACTGGACCCAAGGTGGCGCGTTGAGGAACGTCCCGGTTGGAGGAGGTTGCAGAAGGAAGAACAAAAGAACCAAAGGGACCAACAGCAGCAAATCATCAAAATCTCCCAACAAAGCAGCATCAACATCAGGTTCTTCCATTATCTCAAACTCTGCAAGTGTCAATAATTCATCAAGTAACTGTTGCCCTAGTAATGATCATCTTCATCATCACTTGATAGGTCATCACTTATTACCATCTCCACCATTACACTTCCCTCCTCCTACTACTACATCTCGTAGTAGTTACAGTGATTTCGACGTCGTTTTTGGGGCAACAAACATCAAAGATGCTGAATTTCAAATTGCTTGCAATAATAATATAATTGGCAATAATAACATCAATGGCCTTATCAGTACTACTGAGCAATGGAAGCTACCAAGTCTCCTGCAGCATCATCAACAGTTTCCTTCAACATTCTTGAGTGATTTGGAAACTCCACCAGTGGGGTTATATCATCAGTTTGAAAGATCAGAAAATAATGCTGAGATCATCGAACCTTCAACGACATTGTTATATTCTGGTGGTAGTGGAAATATTGGTAGTGATCATCATCATCATCTTCTTCAGCTTACTACTACCTTTAAAATGGAGGAAAATATGGATCAAGTGGTGGGTTTATCAGAAAGTCTTACGGGTAACTCAGAAAATAATAATAATAATAATAATAATAATAATAATAATAACGAGCAATTCTGGGAAGCAAATAATAATGGCAGGGCTTGGAATATCAATAATGTTTCTTTTAGTTTCGCTTCTGCTTCTTCTTCGGCCGTCACCCATCTCGTGTGATTTAAAATCTTAGAGATCTGTATATGCAATATTTCAAAATTTCCTTCTTCTTCTTCAATAGATTATGAAAGCTCAAATATTCAGACTCGACAATATAGTGCACTTTCTCTCAGATGTGTTAACTTTATTTTTAATGCATTTGAGATTTTATTCCCGTAGTTGTGTTCTACCAAGGAATCAGACACAAGTCGATGTTACTTGGGAAGAAGAATAGATGAAGACTATCATTGATCAGGCGAGGACATGATATAGCTAGGTGACTTCTGAAGCTATTGTTCTTGCTCCATTATTTGTCATTAATGATTACACTTCTTATTTTTGGGTCCTGTATTTTATGTATTAACATGCTGATGAGGAATCGGCGTAGTTGTTCATATGAATGTTTGTTATGACTTGAAGGGTTATATTAAGTTATTGTGTGTGTGTGTGTGTGTGTGTGTGTGTCTTATAAAGAAAGTGCAACTTTTTATACGATAACACTTTCATGAGATGATTGCCATATTTTTTCAGTTATTGTTCTTTTGGATATACTAATTGGTTTATAGAAGGTATCATGTACGAGTTGGTTAGAGGATTCACTTTATTCCTAAATGTAAGATTTTGGTTCACTATGTCTTCAAATTTCGTAATTATATTTTCCTTAAACTATCTGATTATTAATTACACATATCTATTGAAGAGGCTTTCATCAAAGGGTAGTTACAATACAAATAATTAAAGAATGTATTTTAGGAAAACCAACACATAATTTGTACAAATCATTTGTACAAAATATATATTGAAGTTCTTTAATTATTTGAACAGAATTGAGTTACTTACTTGGAGTAGCCACATTGAAGTTCTGAAAAAAAAAAATAACTTGTATATATATTGTTAGCCAAACACAATATTATTAACTCTTCCTTGTCAGGACAAAGATAGAAATTTCCATATTTTTAATTTGTAATATTATTAGTAACTTGTGTTTGATATGTATGTTCATGAAAGATTATCCTTTTCTTACCATCGCATATTTATGTTTTGCCTCGTTTTAATATGAGCTTCTTTAATTTCCAGCTAGTACATATAGCTGACTTCTTTATTCATCTAAAATAGGAACTTCAAATTCCAAGACTTATCAGTACTGGATCACATATTTTGATATAAGAAGTCACATTTTATTTTTATGGAAAAATATAGCTTTTGATACTCATTAAACTTTATTTTGCTTATTGATGTAAACCGTAAATTTTAACTTAATACAACTCAATGCTGTAATTTGTTGGCTTGGAAAAATTTAGTCCCTGAAATTCTTTAACTTCATGAACTACAAAAACTAAGTTGTACAGGATCAATGTTCAAGCACTAAATCAATAATTGGGAGAGTCTAGGAAGGAAAAGTTGTGGTATCCTTATTTTTATTCGTTTATTTATCTTTTGTTCTTTCCCTTTTCTTTTTTGGCCAAGAGATTGGTCCTTTTGCCCTTTCAAGTAAAATAAAGCTCCAAAGTGGGACCCACTTCAAAGGAGAATCTTCTTCACTGCGGAGAGACAAAGTAAGACACTTTATTTTGGGAGTAATACGAATATATATGTACCTGTCCTACATAATTTGGTGACCAAAATGATTGTCTAATTATAAGGAAAATTGACCAAATGAAATGAAATTGTACTTTTTCAAGATAGGTGAAACTTAGTGTGATAGGAAATCATATATAATCTTTATAGAAAGATATTTCAAGGAAACGCCAAAATTCCTCTCAAATCCTTCGTTTATGGATTACACAAATCATTAATCGGAATGATATTCACAAGTTGTAATAATCCACATATTCTTTTATCTTTCAACAATATGTGAAAAACCATGTAGTTATCTGATAAATATAGGAGTTAGTAGAAGGACTTATTATCCACATTTCTTTAATTATTAATGCTTATTAATATCTGTAAAATAGTTATCTAATTTCTATATTTGGCATCAAAACAAGTATAATTTTAAGTAAATAACAAAAAATGCAATAAAAATTTTGATAAATTTTTAATATAGAATTGGGCAAAAAGCAGAAGAAACAGAATCATCATCTTCTTCTTCCCATCTTTTCAATAAATTAAGATAAACAAGAAAAAGCACATAGAAATCATCAATATATCGTGAGCTGATATATAATAAACTAAGTAATGATTATGATGTGATATTCTTACGATAATTCAATGGTGGGGTTTCGAAGATGGGAATCTATGGGGTTTCTGTGTTTTGCTTTTTTGCAATTACCAAAGCTTGCTGATTGCCTGTTTCCATGGAATAAAGCTATTCCAGTCACAAAAACACAGTCAAAAGACTCTCTCTCTCTCTCTCTCTCTCTCTCTCTCTCTCTCTCTCTCTCTCTCTCTCTCTCTCTCTCTCACAGTTATTCTCAGAGAGAGAGAGAGAGAAATAAAAAATTAAAAAGAAAATAGCGAATGAAGGTTTTTGTTGGTCGGTTGTTACAAGTTCAACGAAGAGAAGATGATCCCAATATTGTCTATGGGGTTCATAAGAAAGGTCAAAGTTCATTGCGCAATTAATTACTCCACTAATTGTGTAGGTGCACTATATATATATATATATAAACACGTTTATAGTATTAGTTTAGTTTAATATGTAAATAATTAAGTACCTACTTTAGTCAGGCCAAAAGAAGTATGCGAACTTTAGTTATATGCGAGGCTCTCAATTTATTTTTTAGAAGAAACCTTATTTGGATAGAAAAACTAGCAAATTGTTTTATTTTCTACCTTACTTTCTTAAGATTAATTATCTATCTCTCTCTCAGTCTCTCTCTCTCTCTCTCTCTCTCTCTCTCTCTCTCTCTCTCTCTCACCCACTCTTCAAGTTAGTCTGGATGATGTAGAGATCGAGATGTGCAAATGTATAGATCAATGATGATGATCATGATCATATGTCACAATAAAAAAATGCTTCTCCCACAGAAAAAAATAAACAATATAATCTTAGCTTTCACCAAGGAATAAGTACAATAAGATTGTTGTAATAGTTGAAACATAAATAGAAATTGCGAGAAACTCTATAGGTTTTCATTTTGGCCAGAAAGATCAGACTATGTTTGTTGACAGCACTGAATTTGCTCCCTCATTGTCATTCATTTAATAATTTTCATTAAAATCTTTACCATTTTTTTTACTTCTATCTAAAGTTTAACACTAAATCTTATAGTTCGTTCATTGAATTTGATATATGATGAGTTCATGCATCATTGAGGGTATATAATGGTCAATTGGTTTTTATCCTTCAACTTGATTATAGTTGTATGACCCCTTATACTCCTCACAATCCTTAATATATAAGACATATTTGTCTAATTTGACATTTATTAAGGAAGTAGGTTAAATTAGTTAATATGACATGTATTTTCTAAAACACCCTAGTCATCTTCCTTAATTCCCTCATTTACTCTCCTCCTTGAATATGGTTAAAAGAACATCAATAGGGGTAAATTAAGAAAAAATTGATAAATATAAAAAATATGTCTTATATTTTAGGATCAAGATCAACTCCTCAAATATGTTTTCCCTAAATATGTTTTATATTAAGGATTGCTAGAAGGAGTACTGTATTAGATATTGACTCTATAATTCATTCAATATGATTAATCTTACAAAAAGAAAAGAAACAAATGTAAATCAAGTTACCTTTCACCTTATTTTTATATGAGTTCGAGAAAATCCCAATCCAACACAAAACATGTGGGTCAGTAGATTGTAGAGCCAACTCACCAATCTACAAAAATTTGTCCACATAAATTTCCATAATTTATAAAAGGATAAGGGTTTATTTTTGTCCCGAAAATTTTTGCTTAGAAGCAATGTTGCCTCGGAAATTTTTTGCGATTCAATATCACCCCTAAAGTTTTAAATTGTAACAATGTCTCCCCAGCCAATATCTAGGTTATATTTGACTATTAGTTGATTATATATGCTAAACTGACATATCCACGTGTCATCTATATCATTTTTTTAATTAAGATATAAATTTTCTTGAAAGTTTTCATGCACGAAGGCTAAGCATCTAAAACATTTTTTGTTCAATTTCTCCCCAAAAGTTTTCAAATTGAAAACCTAAATCTAATATAACTCATTTTTTAGGCAATATTGTTCCTGAGCAAAAATTCTATGAGCAATATTGTTCCAAGAGAAAAAGAAGAAGGAAAAGTTACACATGTCAAATCATGAATTACATTATTAGCTTTGGCTTGTAGAGGTTAAATGTTTCTAAATTAAGAACCGTGTGTATTTATTTATTTATTTATTTATGCCTTAAAGAGCAGGACCAATGCCCGATTTTTTATTTAAAAAAGAACTTTCATATCATTATACTATAATGAAAAGTTTATGTGAGGTGGGTCTCAGCTCTCACAAGAGTCAGGACATGTCTTTGAACTTAAAGAACACTTATAGAATTACTTACAACCCACCTATAACTTCCTCATATTGGCAAGAGGATTTGAACTCATGATTTTGTAGAATATGAGTCAACCCCTTACCAACTAAACTAACTTTTATTGGCTATACTATAACTATTTTTATTTAAATCAGCTACGTTTCAACCCAACCTGTCATACAAAGGAGGTCATATGAACCAACTATTCAACTTGACATGTGTATTCCCAATCCTATCATGGAATACCGATTGGCCCAGTCCAATCAAAGCATATACAGAATCGTCATAGGTTGGACCAGGCCATGTGCTGAAACATAGGGAGCCAAGTATTCAAGCTAAATAAATAATAAAATAAACATTATATTTTTTTATTTTGAGAAAATTTTGTATTGCAAAATTTATTGCCTAAAAATGTCTAAAATTTGTTTAAAAACCCGGTGCAACGTATTTTCAACTGGTGCACCTCTTTTTTCAAAATCATGTAACATACTTAAATGACTATATGTAAAATAGAAAACACTTGCGCATAATTGAAAATATGTTGTATGCAACCGAAGAAGAGTGCACACTTGCTAAAGATGAGTTGCTCCAACTCAAGAACCTGAGTCTTTAGATACTTTTCGCGTCGGGAATAAAATTTTAAAATGAAGGATTTCTCAACAATTTCCCTTCTATTTTTATTTTTTGAAAAAAAAAAAATCAAGAGGATTTTATTTATTATATTGATGCCAAACAGTTCATGGAGCTCGGAAATCCAAGCAAAGAAGGTAATGTGGGGAACAAGTACAGGCGTGAATGAATATGCTGTGTTTATTTTGTGTGTGTGTTATGTGTTTCCTTTGCAGCTTTTGCTTTTAATGAATGATGTCCTTCTTCTTCCTTTTTGATTCCCTTCCTTCCTTCTTCCTTGGTTCTCTCTCACTCTAACCCCACACCCTTTCATCTCTCCCCTCAATCATTCTTCTCTTGAATTCTTCCACACACACACACACACACATATATATATATACTTCTTCATCAACGTCAATATTCTATATATTCTCAAAACCTCAAGACTCGGAACATTAATGCCAATTACTATATGAAACCTTATAAATGGGAGGATATGGTAATTGATCTTAGCAGTTTAATTAGTGTTCAAATTAAACCCTGATGTAGTTTTTGCACAAATGTAATAGATATTTGGAGTCAAATATGAGTTAATATAGGAAGAAGCCCTATATTAAATTTAGTTAAGACATGAACAAGATAGAGGTATATGTATTGGAAAGGTTGTTAGATTCAATGCCTTCAATTTTGGGGTTAAAATGCGATGTTAACCATATTAATATTCTTCCTCTGTATAGATTTTCCCTCCATCAACCACACAATAAGGTTCTTCATATATACACAAGTTTAACGCAATATATAATAGAATGAGGACCATCATCTTTACCCAATACTTTGGTACAATTAAGACTAGTCAATGTTATGAGTCTCATATTGGGGAACCTCACAAATAAGGTGTGGTCTATAAGTTCAAGAGGCTCTCCAAAATAATATGCTAGTCATTGGTGATAAAATCTCCCTTTAAACTTATGTTTATAAAAAATGTGCTTTATTGTTGTGAGTCCTGCGCCAGAGTGTTCTACAAATTAAATGAAGTGTGGTTTATAAATTCAAGAAATTTTCACATTCAATAGGATAGTCTTTTAAAATTAGCTTTTCCTTTTGACTTATGTATGTAACAGTAATCGAGTTGTATAGGATAATAGAGTAGATAGATATCAATTAGAATATTAGAAAACAAAGATTTCACTTATAAGTTAATACGGATATTATATTTGTTTTTCATAATATTCATACTTATTTTTATTTTTCAATGAATTTAACTTTTATAACAATTTAAATACACTTATATACATACGGATGCCCCGAACTCATATCATGATTTTTTTAAAAAAGAAAATATTGTCATATTTTACCGATCACATGAAGTTTTATTCAATAATACTGCCATATCAATATATGCTACGTTCGTTGAAAGAAACTCTCTTTAACAACACAAATGGTGAGGCAAAAACACAGTGGAGGACCCTGCAATATATTGTAGCATTGGTATTTATATGTATCTCTTTAGTTACACGAATTACCCAATCAGAAAGGATATTCAACTATAATTAATTTTTGAACTTTTAAAGAAACAAGCCATATGGCCATATAAAAGTATTTTGAGAACTTTGGGTCTTGTGTGTTTCTTCAGTATGAATATACGTTGTATAAAATCTGAAATAATATATGGCTTGTAAATATTGCCTCTTGCCTTTTTTGGATCAAGATCCGTAATAATTAACATAATATCTCAGTTGGTGCTTTCTAATGATTTGGAGGAGAATTTGATGAATTTAAAAAAGCCTAAGCATTTGGCTTTTCTCGAATACTTTGCCTACATTAATTTTACATCATCATGATGCTACGAGCACAATTTCAAGGTGAGTCCATCCCAAAAGGCTTCTATTGGATGGAAGAAGCCCTTAAACATATAAATCTCATGTCCTCGATAGTTCCATTTAACTATGAAAGTACTAATATTATAAGTTCAAAGAGACAATATAAAACTAACATGTTGGGTCGGATAGTTGGGCTGTTTGGTACGAAGGATTTGGAAGGGAGGGAAGAAGAGGACAAATTTTTATGAGTTATATTTTTTAAAAAATATATATATTAGAAAAAGTTGGGTTATTAAAGTTTAATAAAGAGAACATGTAAGATTAAAAATAAAAAATAAGAACAATTAATTAAAAACTTTTAAGCCAACTCCTATAAATTTTCTAAATCCAACATATAAAAAATTTTCCTCCCCTCCTCTCCAAATTCTTCATACCAAACAGATTATAAACTTATGAACTCTGCTTCTCTTTTAATTTGAAGTTGCCCAACATAAGACTCGTAACACATGCCTAATTTTATTTTCTCTCTGTTTGGCCATAGTCTCCTCACATAAAAAGTTTAAAAACTTACATATAGATCCTAAAATGAAAAACCTGTAGCAAAGTACCCTGAAATATTAAAGATTAAAAAACCAAATAGAGTTGTGTATGAAAAAATAAATAAATAAATAGAGTTGTAAAACAGATAATTACTAATAAGTCCCTCATCACACTGTACACTTTCAACCATTCTATCAAATAGACTCCATCTTTCTCCTTTAGAATATGCTTACACTAGAGATTTCAATATTTCTAGAAGATTAAAATTGCAACCAATGTGTATGTTATGCGTGTGTTTAGAATTTAGGTTCGAGCAAAAGGATCAAAGCTCCATCCAAATCTGGTGTGCCGTGTGCTTATCCCTGAAATGAGATATGAATAATGATCCAAATATAACTTGAACTGTTTGGACTTAATAGTTTTTGTTTTTAAAGTTTATAGGAACTGTTTAGACTTATAGTTTTTTTTAAGTTTATAGTTAGATTCTTTTGGAGAAAAAAAAGTGTAGATAAATTAGATTATGGAGACTCACTAGCGTTGGAGTAGGTCCTACGGCTTCAAAAAAATACTTACAAAATTTCTTTTTAAAAAAAATATCAAATAATATTAATAAAAAGGAAAATATAACAATGCAAATATAGTAACAAGGATGAGTAAAAATTAGGAAATTTAGAGAATGTAGAATGAGAAACATTAACTACTACTAGATCTAAATAAGAAAACAAATTGAAAAAAAAAAAAAAAAAAAGATGTCCGTCAAGAAAACTTCATTTGTTCCGTGCTACAGATAGAAATCTTTGCAACCTGCATGATTGAAGTCGACACGTGAAGCGATTGAGCTCTAGAAGAAAAGAAGGGAGAATTAATGATCCAACAAAGGGAGGACCAAGAACACTTGTAATTAAACATGGGATCTCCTTGAATTCTCTTAGCCCATCGAAAATGCTGTTAAAGTTGACCTCGAAAACAAATCCATTAATGAAAAATTAAAGGTTGATTTCTGGGGAAATTAAAATAAAGGACCTAGAGAAAATAATATTTATTATAAAGGACCATAAAAATTATAATTACTTAGAAGGACCCAATATGATAATATAAATTTAAAATCACTAAATTTCCCCTAACCAATCCTCCTTTATTATCTCTTGTATTCATAATTAAAAAATAACTAGAATTAAAACTAAAACCACCCATCATGACATGATCATATCTTTTCGATCAAAAAAATATATGATCATATCTTTTTTTTAATTTTCAATATATTATTTAATTAACAACGATTAAACTCATATTTTTTAAATTTTTATTTTTCACCACTTAGTATCATCAAGTTGTCCAATTTATATTATCAACATTGATATCAATTAAGCTCTTTTCTCAAGTAAAAAACAAATTAAGCTTTTTCATAAAAATAAACGTTAAATTCATTTCATGTTTTTCATAATATAATAGATTACTTAGATTTTTTTTTAATTTTATTAACATTAAATGAATGTTTTGACCCACATAAATTTCATCTAAAACAAAAATAAATCATGTAAGCTTTCTTGGTCTAACAGATATGACAAATTATAAAAGACCTTGAGTTTTATTAAATTATATAATTCTATTTTTAATTAAATTTTTTGTTGATTTTACGAAAAATTACGATTTTTTCATAATTGAAGAATGTGTAAATTTTTTTTACCATAGATATATGTGCAAGTTGTGAAAAATGAAAATTAGAAAAATTGTTGTTTAATTTAGTGAAACTTAGAATTTTTGTTGGGGAGAAGGTAAGAGGGAATGCAGAAGATTTTGTTAGGGGCATTTTAGTATATATTTTTTACATTTGACACTTCTAAATAATTACAATTTTAATAGTCATTCTCCATAAATATATTTTCTTTCAGGTCCTTCATTCTAATTTTTCCTTTATTTCTTACATTTACTCTTCGAAGGAGGATAACCCAATCAGAATTGTTGAAATTGAAATATGATTCCAAAATAGGACCATTGAATACCATGGTATTAAAAATGAGACCGGATCGGCCGGTTCAACCCATGAACCGGCGAACCAGCTGTCCAACCGGTCCGGTCCGGTGGGTGAACCATACGAACCGGTTCACCCATTTTCTTATGTTTATTTTTAAAAAAATCGTTTTTAATTAATTTTTACACATAATTTCATATAAATAAGTTTGAAATATTTATTACCTCACTGGTTTAGCCTCGGTTTAGCTCAGGTTTGACTTCTATCTAATCTACTGACCCTTAACCCAGTACCTCGACCGGTTCAGTGTCCGGTCCGGTTTTCAGTACCTTGTTGAATACTAGAGTAAAGCAATCAAATTGGTGAGAGAATGCAAGATCAGAAAATGAGGGAGCATGGATTTCTAATCTCTTGTGCCACTATAAGAGGATTTGATACAGATCAGTCATGTGAAGCCATGCTTCACATTCTCCAAATGGTATTGATGAGAATTATGATTCCCTTCATATGAGAAAGAAGATTATCATGATGCAGATTAGTGAGAGTGTCCTTCAACCATAAAAGGAAGCTAGAAGGATTTTTATAGTCCAATTTAATTTGAAACCATTCAAACCACACTGCTTTAGTGAACGGGCAGAGAAAAAGAGATGATCAATAGTTTCCTCTTGATGACAACCAAAGAAACACAATCCATTAACACTAAGGCGATGCCTTCGGAGGATGCCACATGATGGTATGCCAAATTGTAGTAGCTTCCAAATAAACAAGAGAGATTTAATAGGAAGAGAGACAGACCACAACAATTTCCAAAAGGAATTATGAACATCAGATATGTGTTGCCTAAAACACAAGAAATAGCCATCTCTAACTGTATATACACCAAACTTGTTACCATTCCAATATAAGTGATCAGGGAAATTTGCAAAGGACAGAGGAACATTGAAAATCATATCAGCTATGTGAGGGGAGTACAAAGAACTTGTCAATGCTATATTCCAATGAATTGGATTTCAATCAAACGGGGCATGCTGTAGGAGGTCTGCCACTGCATGAGGGGATGTTTTAGAAGTAGATCCCGATAGCATCGACCACCATAAAGGGTGGTTTAGAGGTATGGAAGATCCATCTCCCACTCACCATCTAAGATGACTTGCAATGATGTCAGCATGCTTCACTATTCCCGACCAAATCCATGAAGCATTGTATGGCTTTTTATTAACAGAGTTCTTAGAGATATCAATATATTTCACTTTCAAGGTAGAGGCAAAAAGAGAGGGATAGGAAGCATTAATGAAATGCCAAACTTGCTCAGCCACCAAAGCCTTATTAACCATGTGAGACGGTTGAATACCGAGGCCACCCTCTTCAATAGGTCGAAAGAGTTATCTTTTTGAAGTAGATGAATTCTCTTCTTGTCACCTGTGGCTCCCCAAAAAAAAATCTATTTAACGAGAATCAACACAATTACAAATATGCTTTGGTAAGGGACACAAGACATGATATGAATGTCAACAGAGGACATTACAGATTTGATTAGTTGCAGATGACATGCTTCTTATAACAACCTTTCTTTCCAAGTAGCTGTTCATCTCTCAACCATGGCAAAGACATGATCATATATTATTTGAGATATATCCCGACTTGGGTCAACCCAAGTCCCCCAATATTTCCATCGTCTTAATGAAAATCCAATGTGCAATAGGTTGGACGATTTTGCAAAGTAGGAAACGTTAGGACTAAAAATTAAGAAAGATTTAGCATGATTCAGCTCCTGACCAGACTAAGAACAATACAAATCCAATACGTGCTTAACAGTTTCACAATTCTGCTGAGAAGCTTCAAAAAAGTTGAATGGAATCATCCGCATAAAGAATGTGAGAAATAGCTTGAGCATTATGGTAGATTTTAATACCACTCCATTGTCCAGAAGTTTCAAAGTCAGAGATAAGACAAGAAAACACATTTGTAGAGACAATATATAAGAGAGGTGAAAGAAGGTCTCCTTCTCGTACCCCCCTAAGAGGAACAATTACTTGTGAGAGCTTACCATTAAAGAAAATGTGATATTGAGCTGCTGAAAGACATTGCTGGATGAGATTGATCCACTTATTGGGGAAGCACATATGGTGCACGATGGCTTTGATAAATACCCAAAGATGGTAACCTATCAAAAACTTTGGAAAAATCAATCTGCAAGTCTACTCATTTCCTCCGACCTTGCCTGGAATTGTGAATATGGCTCATTAAATCAAAAGCAATCATAATGTTGTTAGAAATTAACTGGCCTTTAAGGAAGGCACTTTGGTTTGGGAAATCAATTTCTCAAGAGGCTTATTTAATCTGTTACTAACGATCTTGGACATGACTTTATAAGTCACATTGCATAGGCTTATTGGTCTAAGGTCCTTAATTGTTTGAGGTGAGTCCGTTTGGGAGTCAAAGTGATGAAAGTTTAATTGAAGAGTTTTAATAGAAATTCATATTCCCAAAAAGATAGGACCATATTGAAGAGATCTTGATGCACTAAAGACCAATGTTTCTTGAAAAAAAAAAAAATCAGCGTTAAAATCATCCGGTCCACAAGCACCTTTTCTAGGCAAGGAGAATACAGTCTCACGAAGTTCCTCTAAGGAAATGTGTGCCATGAGGGAATCAACATCAACATCAGAGAGATTGGGGATAGGAAATTGCTGCAAACTAGCCATGATTTCCTAGGAATCTCTGTCATCAGAGAGATGATAAATGTTACTAAAGTGAGAGTATGCTATATCACAAAGCTCTATCTGATTGTCCGTCCATGAACCATTTCCCTCTGTAAGCACTTAATCAATGTTTGCTCATCCCTTCTATTCACAAAGGAATAAAAATATTTTGTATTATGCTC
Organism: Inga laurina; assembly: GCA_963855925.1. Classification (NCBI taxonomy): domain Eukaryota; kingdom Viridiplantae; phylum Streptophyta; class Magnoliopsida; order Fabales; family Fabaceae; genus Inga; species Inga laurina. The sequence continues at coordinate 41,639,599 of OY979702.1, read as the reverse complement.
ACCTTGTACATGCCATTTTAATTTTGCCCACTGCTCCCAGTAGCTAAGTTCACAATCATATAAGAATTCAAGCTCATGTTGAGTATCCTTAATGGCTCGATTTAAATCAAGCAAAGGGTGAGAATCAAGAGAAACGCAAGAAGATAAGAAAGAAACCTTCTGCTCAGCTTGTGTAATCCTATGAGACAAATTACCTATCTGGAATTTGTTCTAATTGATCAGGGTGTCAAGGGTGCTGCTCAGCTTGCATTGAACTCGAAAGCAAGGAGATCCTAAAAAATCATTTTTCCAGCGTGATGAGATGATATATGAACATTCTGGGAAATTATACCAGTAAGCTCAAATTTCTTAGTCTTGACTTTAGAGAAAGTAGTAGCAATAGAAAGTAGAATAGGACTATGGTCAGAAGCTGCAATTGCAAGAGTTCGGACCTGAGAGGATGGGAAGATATTAAGAAAGTTGAGATTACAAAAGGCCATATCAAGTTTTTCTAAAACCAAGTCCTCTTTAGATCGATTGTTGCACCTTGTATATGTTAGGCCTTGTTGAATGAGATTAATCAGATTACAACTATCTATACAATCTTGAAAGGCTGAGATTCCACTTGAAGATCTACAAGTATTTAATTTATCTTGAAAAGAAAAGATCTGGTTAGAGACTCCAATAAAGAGCCAAGGGAGATCAATGCATTGTGATATAGAAGTCATCCAATTCCATAAGACATGCCTTAAAGAAGATGAAGGAGGGCCATAGGCAACCGAGACATAAAAAGGAGGAGTAATATAATTTCCATTATGTTGGAAAATAGCCTAGTTCACCCTTGGTGAATTGGGCCCAACCCAATAGGATTTGGGTCAAAGTATAAATAACATAAATGTTTGGGTAGATATATGTAATATTTTCCAAAATGTTATTAAGTCATGTTATTTATATGATTCAATATGATTCTATATGAGTTCTTGTTTCACCGAAACAATATGTCTCTCAATCAAAAGGATATCTTGTCTCTCTGATGGAAGGACATATTAGTAGAAGAGGTAGGGTGCATAGAACCCTATAAATAGACATAGGGGATTTAGTTTTAAGACACTGGAAATAACATACAGAAACTTTGTCAAACTGACTCCTCATTCTCTCTACTATATTACTCTCTTCTTCTTTTTGTCTGTTGGAAAATAGCCTAGTACACCCTTGGTGGATTGGGCCCAAGCCCAATAAGATTGGGGTCAAAATATAAATAACATAAATGCTTGGGTTGATATATGTAATATTATCCAAAATGTTATGAGTCATGTTTTTTATCCGATGCAATATGACTCTTCAAGTGGCATTGTTTCATTGAAACAACATATCTCTCAATCGAAAGGATATCTTGTCTCTCTGATGGAAGGACATGTTAGTAGAAGAAGAAGGGGTGCATAGAACCCTATAAATAGGCGTAAAGGGATTCAGTTGCAACTTACTTGAATTAACATACAGAAACTCTATCATTGTGAATCCCTATTCCCTTTACTATATTTCTCTTTTCTTCTTCCGTTCGTGGTGTATTTGCTGTGTGTCATAATCGCTTCCGCTACTGTGATACGATTAGCGTGGGTACAAGAGAGAAACGGTCGCACTCCAGGTACGCCCAATTATTCTTACATGGTATCAGAGACAAGTTTAGCCTGTATGAGATTATAATCCTCATATTACGATAATATGATGTGTATGTTATTATTTTCAAATATCTATATGATATTTTCTATAGTCACATATATATGCGGGGAACTTATTGATATTTGTTCTTGAGATTAACATGATAATATATGTATAATGCTTTCACTGCGTTTCTGAGTTTGAGAGTATGCTTTTCGTATAGGCATAAAGATATAACATTTGTAAATTTAGAATCATGAAACAAAAGAACTTAGAGAGAGAAAGCATGAAAAACGAAATTGTTTTTGGTATTGGGTCATTTTAAAATCAGAGAATTAGGATTTGAAATTAGTCCCATTGCGTAGATCTCGAAAAAACGATCGAAAACGACACCAAGAACACCCAAAAAAGACGTCGGACGAAGGAGATACGGAGGAGAGAAGTTACCGAGTTGACGGACCCGACCCACGCTTGTAATCGGGTTCGGGTCGACCCGGCTGGAGGTTGAAGACAACCTCCGGCCTCCAAAAACGACGTTGTTTCGGCGTTTTAAAAAAAAATAGTTTTTTTTTGTTTAAGGGTGTATGGTTCAACAATGGTCCCAAAAAAAAAATTCGGCCCAATGTTTAGGTCCAATATATGAGGGCCGAACAAAAAAAAAGGATTAAGTCCAGGCCCAACAAGTGAGGCCCAGACTGCTGAACCAAAATTCAAAAAAAAAAGGATGTTTTTTTTTGCAGAAAAGCCACGTGGCGCGTGATGCCATGTGGCACATTAATTTGACACGTGGTGGACACCATCCGACAGTCCTCGGCGCGTGGAAGCCGGATTGTTTCCGGAAGGTGGCGTGTGATGTACACTCGCCACAGTGCGCGTGTGTGAGTTCTGTTTTTTTTCAGTTATTTCTAACTTATTTTGGCGCGTGGGGGCACGGCATAGTCAGAATGGGACCCGGTTTGCTTATAAAAATCCCTAAATTCATGATCTTTAATATGATATGCTATTTGATTAGTTTTGACACTTATTAATATATGTTTATGATATTCTAGTGCGTTTATGAATGTTTTAAATCATTTCAAAACTTCTAAAATTCATTTGTTGAATTCAATATTTTTCTGTTATATTTAAATGTGTTATAAACATGTTTTCAAATATTATAGAGTGAATATTGTCTTATTTATATTATAATGAAGCAGGATTTAGTTGATAATTCATTATATTATTATATGTTTTTGATAATTGGGAGCTTTTAGGAGTTGTTAATCCTAAAAGTTAGAGTTGTTAAAGTACATATATATAATTCTTGACAGAATTTTAGTAATGGTGCTAATATTTATGTGATGGGAGATACAAACGTATACTCCTGATCATGAATTTAGTAGTATTACTATTTTTTCTGGTTAAGAATAATATAAGTACATGACATTGTATACTGTGTTGTGCTATATATTGTCGATGATTTGTTCAATAGTTTAATTCCTTTAGAGAGACATATTGAATGTGGAATAAATTTGTCTCCAGAATTGAAAATGGCAACTAAGAACATCATCGCTGAGTTAAATAAAGGGGACAAACTAAATGGTGACAATTGGGATATCTGGCACCGAAAAGTTCAATATATTTTAGAGGAACAAGAGGCAATGGAGCCTCTAACAACAGTTGTAGCACAGCCTGCTGCTGGGAATACGGCCCAACACAGGAGAGACCAAGAGGTCTATGAGGCTTGGAAAAAGAAAAATAGCATTGCAAGAATTACATTGCTGAGTAAAATGGCAGATGACCTCATGTGTGAATATGAGAAAAATGAAACAGCGCAAGCCATATGGGCAGCGTTGAAAGACAGGTTTGGTGGTACATCCACCTCTAAGCTTAGACGATTAACTATTAATTTTGATACGTATAAGCTTAGGCCAAATACTTCCATGAAACAACATCTAAGAGAGATGGCAAATATGATAAGAGAATTGAAGGAAGCTGGGCATACTGTGTCTGATGAACAACAAGTTCAGGCAGTGATAAGATCATTGCCATCTAGTTGGGAGCACATGAAGGTTAATCTAACCCATAATGAAGGCATTAAAAATTTTAATGATGTGGCTAAACACTTGGAACTTGAGGACGAGCGCTTGGAGGCATACAAGTCCTCTGGCCATGCCTACTATACAGAGGGTGTAGGTCCTTCTAATACAAAACCCGATTCCAAGAAGGGGAATAAATTCCAAAAGAATGGAAAGCAGGACAAGAATAAATTTGTAAAAGGCAAAAAGGAATTCAAGAAGAAAGGAAAAAAGGGCGGGAAGAAGAAGAAAAATGACTTAAAGAAGGTAAAATGCTTTGCCTGCCAAAAGATGGGTCATTTCGCACGGGATTGCACTGAGCGAAATGAGAGTGAAAAGGTACTAGTGGATTAGTGATAACTCTCCATATTTTATACATTTAAAGAATATTTTGAAGATAATTGGAGAGTTATCTATGCAATTTTAGAAGATTCAATGAGATTTTATTGTGAAAAAGATCATATCAAAGTGGTGCATTATTTATGGGATTTTATTGTAATTAATATAGTTTTGAAAGTAATAATAATAAAAAAAAGAAAAAAAGAAAATGAACTTATTTCATTTTATTATTAGTTTAGTGCTCCCAGTTGTTCTAGATTGATTTGTTTCTTCTTCCTTTATATTAGGTGATGCTGAGGCAGCTGAGTTCAAAAAAAATGGTGATGTTGCAATTTCGAGCCCAGGTCTCCACGGTTTGGGCCAAAGGATTAGAGTCTTGGACCAAAGGAATTCAAAGCCACATGCATGGGCGCTGACAATGTTTTGGACCTGGGAGGAGGCGCTGGATTGAAGTGCAATAGAGGAGCAAAAGAAAAAAAACAGAAAAAAAGAGGGAGACCTAGAGAAGAGGCGCTGGACGAAAAGGAAAAAGAGAATCAACTGCACAGTGAGACAGGGGAGAGCCGCAATATCTATTCCAGAGCATCGTCATCATCTATCGAAAGGAGAGGAAGAGCGATCTTGGGTGAACCAGTGAACCAGAGAGAAGCAGCAGCGAGAAAGCATCGTCGAAGGTGGGACCTGGGGAGGTGTTATTATCTTCTGGTTCGTTTTTTCCTTCCCCAGGTCCGATGAGCTCGAGGTGTGAAGGGCGGCTGGTCTTGAAGAGAGGAGAAGCGACGGGAAAAAGGGAGCTGCACAGTGAGAAGGGAGGAGAGCAGCCGCAATTCATCTTGATCATCTATCGAAAAGCAGAGGAAGTCACGCACAGAAGGGAAAGACAGGACAGCCACACAGTGAGAAAAGAAAAAGAGAAACACAGCAGCGAATGAAAAAGAAAGAGAGCAGCAAACATGGAGGGGCTGAGAAGCAGAGCTTGACGAGAGCAGTAAGCAGCGGAAGCAGAGGAGGCAGCGCCACTGTGCAATTTTTGCTCTATTGCTTTAGCATTAGTTTGACTTTGAATTCGCTGTGCTGTTTTGTGAACTGTGAGGAGTGATTTGAATTGCAATTTTTCTTTATTCCACTATGTTGTTTGCCTCTTCACTGATTCGTGGCTCTGAATTTGCTGCTGCTGTGATTAGAAATAAATTCATGTGTGGCTAGACTCTTTGAACCTAGAGTAGTTATGAACTAATTTAAGGATATGAGCATGTATGAACCATTTAATTGTGTTTAGTGTTAATTTTTGTTCACTTAATCTTGTATTATTTTATCTACTTAGTGATTGATCACCATTAAGTAGGTTTAGATTAACCTTAGAAGAGGGATCTTAATTGGACCATAGGATTAAGTAATGTGGGATTAGAATTTATTCTAATTTGCCAATAGGATAGGAATATACCTATTGGACCCATATAATCATATTAGAGTGAATTTGGACATTTATTGCCTCTTGAGTAAATTAGTTAGGAATAACAATTTTAACTTGAGAGAGGAGTATAAGTGATTGGAAGATACTTATATTCATTTAAACTCTAGATTAACAAATTAACATTAAATGCTTTTAATTGGATAAATACATGCTCTAAAACTTAAAGAAGGGATTAGCCACTCTAGGTCGTTTTTATCAATTAAAATCTTTAAATCATTAGATTTGTTTCTTTTGCATTTGTTTAAATTGTCTTTCAATCTCTTCCTTTGATTTACTCAACTTAAATGAAAATGGGAATTTTAATGCCTAATTATCTATTACTTTGGATCTCTGTGGGATGACCTTGATTTGCTATTATACTATTCTAAGACCCGTACACTTGCGGTGCATATTTAAAATTTAGTAGCGTCAAGTTTTTGGCGCCGTTGCCGGGGATTCAAGGCAATTGGTGATTAGAATTAGAAATCCTTTAGTAATGTAAGCTTGAGCTTTGTAAATATTTTCATTTTTTTTTGTGTGTGATTTGCTTAATTTTCATTGTTTCTTGTTTGTCTTTGAAAAAAATTTGAAAAAAAAAAGGATCATTCACATCATTCATTTGGCTCAACCAATGATAAATTGGCATATCTTAGTTCTTTATTAGGAATGCATGTGGATGGAATAAGACAAGAAAATACAAATGCTGGTTAGATTGAAAATGTTGATTCTTCTCCTTATAATTGCTTTTCTTGTATTTATTGTGGAGAGAGTCATTCACATAAGCATTGTCCATATGTCAATCCCAGTCACTATATGAGAGATGATTTCACTTGGAACCAAACTTGTTTTGATCATTCTTTTTGTCCTAGTGAAATTTTTGAGCAACAAAATTCTTGGGATTCACATTTTAGCCATTATTCAAAAGAAATTCCCCCATCTTTTCACTCTCATCCTCATTTTGAAGAAAAAACCTTTGAATATAAAGAAAAGTCTAATTTAGAAAGGTTATTTGAGGAGTATGCGGAATCAGTAGAGAGATTTAGTAGAGAGCAAAAGGAACTTATCACTGAAGTTGAGTCAAGTGTCCAAAATATTGGAGTCTATGTGAATCAAATTGTTTCATCCATAGAAAATATGACTCAAGCTAATCCCTTAAGCATGATTTCCACTTCTTGTGTTGATGATAATTATTGTGAGGTAATTGAAGATGTGCAATTACATGAGACTTTTGATAATGGAAAAATTGAATGTGAGCCTGAAATTAATTTGGAAGAGAACAGTGAGTATTCAATTGAGGTTCCGGCTGTAGAGCCTAATCTTTATGATTTTGATGTTGAGGTTAATGGAAAGACCCCAGGAGTTGTTGTTCATGACTCTCCTATCACTAGTACAAAAAGGGTGTTTTAGACCGGCACATTTAGACCGGTTGCAGCGGATGAGGTCTAAAAGAAATGCGCGGTGGCATTTTTGTAATTATAAACAAATTGGGAGACCGGTTATTCTCTGAACCGGTCTAAAAAATATTATTTAGACCGATTCTACATTAACCGGTCTAAAATATTAAACCTTTTAGACCTGCTTGGATTTTAAACCGGTCTAAAAGGATCAGAGGAAAAAATTTTAAAAAATTAAAAATGTTTTTAGACCGGTTATAGATATAACCGGTCTAAAAAGTATTTTATTTAAGACCGGTTATTATAATAACCGGTCTTAAATAAAGGTTTTTAAGACCGGTTGTTCTAACAACCGGTCTTAAAGATATATTTTAGACCGGTTGTTCCGAACAACCGGTCTAAAAAATGTTTTTAAGACCGGTTATTTTTATAACCGGTCTTAAAACTCTTTCCCCAAATCCCTGTCGCGGTTCACGCTCCGCGCCTTTCTTCATTCTGAATTCTTCAAAGCTAAACAGCAACGGTCAAGGTCGACGAACAGCAACTCCAAATTCGTCAAATCAAGAGCGGAATTAGTGTCTCACCTTGTTCTCGTTTTGCATTTGCACTATGAAAATGGGATCTTGGAGCTAGCATCCCCGTTGCTCAGTGTTAGGCGCGCGTACTGGTGCTCTGACTCTTCGTTGAGTGTCGACGTTTGACGGCGCTGAACACACCCTGTTCTCGTTTTTATTCACCCTCAATCTACGAAAGTTGGATAATCAACTTGCTGAAGCCTAATTCTCTTCCAGGTAGTTTTTTACTTCGTCTATTAATATTTTTTTGTGTGATTGCCGACGAAGAAGGTTGTGGCCTAGCTCAAAAAAAATATAGGGATTCATTATGCTTCTGTTGAAGAATTAGGTTAGATGACAAACTTGCATCTTTATTGTGTCATATATGAAGTCTCCTCCAAAAACAATGGTTTAGGCATACTATTGATGTGTTGGCTGGTAAAACGGATGAGTGGTTTTGATGTTAAGTTCATAGCCGGTTCAATAGAATACATATGATTCACAACCTATAATGTTCCAAAAATAAGGCTGATGTTTATAAGAAGTGGTGTTTAGTCTGATAATGACAGTCTTGAAGCATTTAGAAAGCTCCCCTTCTGTTATGATGCTGTCAAAGCACCTTGTTGAGAAATTGATCTGATAATGAAGTGGTTTTGTCATTTGGTTTAAACAAGAGAGTGATTCCAAGGGCATCTGTTTATCAAGTTCCTTTTTATCAAAGGGATAGGTGAATAAGGAAATCTTGCCCTCAATATTTGCCTAAGCTGAAAGGGAATTCAAAAATCGATTTATCTGGCGTCATGAGCGAGAAGCTATTGAACACCTAAAGCTGGATTAGTCTAAACTGGATGGATGTTGCAAGTTGAATGAATAATGGAAATTTATGGATATGGACTGAGATGAAACAAGTCCCTTTTCTGTGCATTTCTCTTGTCTTTTGCTGTTCACTTTGTTGAACACCCCCCCCAAAAAAACAACAAACAATTTGGCTTGAATACAAGGAATCAAATATGCCAAGGGTTATTTGTGAACTGGAATTTCTCCATCATTTGAATTTGATCATAATTCCTGAGTTTAAAACATGGTAATCTGTGATGCTATGCGATATTTCTGTCATTTTGTTTCTTAGAGGAAGGTATTCTGAATTAGAAGGATAGTTTAGAAACTACTGAAGCTTTCTTTGCTTGTGTAGCTTCCAGATTCCATGTAAATTACATCATTGTTGAGAGAAAAATCGTAGAGACCTGGGTATGATTTAGGATATTAGAAATGTGGGGGCGTTCTGGTTCTGATTTCTGAAACATTACTGGTCTTTCTTTTGTATGAGACATTGGTTTGCATTATGATAGCTTATATGTTCCTTATTCTGTTCCTGCGTTATGGTAGCTTCTCTGATCCTTATTTTGTTGCTGCGTTATGAAATACATACAGAAATGCTGCTCTAGTTATTTAGTGAAATCTTAAAAAATAAACAGAATTTTATTTTTTTGGGTAAAATTCGCAAACATCACACTCTTATCCATTAGATTTTTCTTGGATGTGTTAACAATGATGGACGTAAGTACTCCATCTTGTTTGGTGGTTACATTCTATGACTGATACTAATTTGAATGTTTTCAACCCTCTAGTGGCCTATTATTAATAAACTGTATTTTCAATATAAACATGATATGAAATTCGCACAGATGAATTATGAAATTTTATTTTGTTCTGTGCATAAGAGTGTAGAGAAGAATTTGCTCATAATTCATCAGTGATTTAGAAATTGGGGTCGATCGCCTTTAATGATAAAGGTTCAGTTTCTTTTACTAAAAAGTTATAAAGGCACCCCATAAATACTTGTTCATTATGTAGTAGTTAAACTAGGTAGTTGGGTGTAATGATTGCCTACTCTCATTATACTCCTTCCTTTTCCAGGGGAAAAAGTAGAAAACAAAAAATAAAATGTGTTGGAATATATGGATCGTAGTTGGATACAAGCTAAACGGACGAGTGTTGAATATGATATTGGGGTAAGGGGTTTTTTAGACTTTGCAAAAAGAAATGCCGATGATGATAGTGGGATGTTTTATTGCCCTTGTGTAAAATGTTTGAATGAGAAGCGATTAAGTGCTGCAGATATATATACACATTTAATTTGTAAAGGGTTTTGTAAGACGTATGTAGTATGGGTATGGCATGGTGAACAATTAGAAATGCCAAGTGCATCTCAACAGGGGGAAGTGACTTGTGATGATAATGACACGGATATGGATGATCGGATAGAGGACATTATTCGTGATGTAGGAGAAGAGGCTTTTGAACAATCACATGCATATGGTAATATGTGCAGTGATGCTGAGAAGCCGTTGTACCCGGGGTGTAAAAAATACCAATTGTTGAATGCTGTATTGAAATTGGTAAGCTTGAAAGCACGGCATGGATGGAGCGACAAGAGTTTTTCAGAAATGCTTGAGGCCTTTAAAGATATGCTTCCTGATGATAATGTGTTGCCTTGTCGATACTATGATGCTAAGAAAATACTGTGTCCACTAGGGATGAAGTATAAAAAGATCCATGCTTGCCCTAATAATTGCATATTGTATAGAAAAGATCATGAAGAGAAGGAGCAATGTCCGATATGTGAAACTCCGAGGTATAAATCAAATAAGGGCCCTGCAAAAGTGTTGTGGTATCTTCCAATCATTCCAAGGTTCAAGCGCCTGTTTGCTAATGAAATTGATGCCAAAAATTTGAGATGGCATGCAGATGAGCGGATTTCTGATAGAAAGCTTCGACATCCAACTGATTCTTCTCAATGGAAACAAATCGATCAATTATTTCCTAGCTTCGGTGAAGAACCTAGGAATCTCAGGCTTGGGCTTAGCACAGATGGTATGAATCCTTTTGGTAGCCTAAGCAGTATACATAGTTCATGGCCTGTTCTGTTGGTAATTTACAACTTATCTCCTTTGTTATGTATGAAATGAAAGTACATTATGTTGTCTATGTTGATTTCGGGACCAAAGCAACCCGAAAATGACATAGATGTTTACCTAGAACCCTTGATCGAAGACTTGAAAGAGTTGTGGGATAAAGGTGTCGATGTTTTTTATGCGAACAAGAAGGAGACTTTTAATATGCGAGCAATGATCTTTTGTACTATAAATGACTTCCCTGCATATGGGAACTTGTCAGGATATAGCGTTAAAGGCCACAAAGCTTGTCCGATATGTGAAGAAGGCACATGCTACCATCAACTTCAACATGGAAGAAAGACGGTTTACTTTGGCCATAGGCAATTTCTAAGATGAAGCCACCCTTATCGTAGATTAAAAAAAGCTTTTTTCGGTGGCCAAGAGTTTGAAGATGCTCCAGAGGCATTGACTGGGGATCAAATTTATGAAAAGGTGAAAAATATCAATACTATGTTTGGTAAGTCATCAAAGAGTAGAAATGAGAAAAATATATGGAAAAAAAGGTCCGTCTTCTTCGATCTTCCATATTGGCGCAATCTTGACGTCAGACACTGTATTGATTTCATACATGTGGAGAAGAACGTATGTGATAGTATTGTTGGGACACTGCTCAACATACAAGGAAGTTCTAAGGATGGCGTGAAGGCAAGATTAGACTTGCAAGAAATGGGAATACGAGAAGATTTACATCCAAGGCCATACGGTAATAGAACTTTTTGTCCTCCAGCTGCTCATACTTTGTCTAAGGTTGAGAAAAGAAGCTTTTGTGAGTGTTTACATGGCGCTAAAGTTCCTTCAGGGTATTGTTCAAATTTTAAAAAGCTTGTATCGATGAAAGACTTGAAGTTAATAGGGCTAAAGTCTCATGATTGTCATGTCTTAATGCAACAACTACTCCCAGTAGCTATTCGAGGCATTGCCGAATATGATCTTCAACACATATTGACTAGACTTTGTTTCTTCTTCGATGCCATTTGTTGTAAAGTCATTGACACGGAAAGATTGGAGGAATTGGAAAATGAAGGATATATGATCTTATGCCAGCTTGAGAAGCTTTTTCTTCCTTCCTTTTTTGATATCATGGAACACCTGGTTGTTCATCTAGTGAGGGAGATAAAGTTGTGCGGCCCTATCTATTTCCGGTGGATGTACCCGATCGAAAGAACTATGAAAATACTAAAAGGGTATGTGAAGAACCCCAATCGACGTGAAGCATCTATTGTTCAAAAATATGTTTCTGAAGAAGCTATGGAATTTTGTCAACATTATTTGTCAAATGTACGACATATTGGCCTTCCTAAACGTCATGATCAAGAAGGGGGTAGACGCGGGGCAACAGTAAAGAGCATAGATGCTGATGAATTGCAACAAGTCCACTTGTATATCTTGAACAATGTTGATGAAGTTCAATATTACATGAATGCCCATAAAGAAATTGTACGGAAACAAAATAGTCGAATGACTGAACAAAGATTAATCAGGGAGCATAACAGAGCTTTTGCACATTGGTTCAAACAAAAGGTTGACGGAGAAGAATGTGTTTCTGATACAATAAATTGGTTAGCACGTAGTCCTGAAGTTGAGGTCATAAGTTGGACTTCATTTGTGATCAATGGTTATACCTTTTACACGAAGTCCCTAGATGATAAGAGCACCGTCCAGAACAGTGGTGTTGTATTAGTGGCTGAATCTATGCACTTCTCTAGTTCGAAAGATAAGAACCCTACATTGGCTGCCATACCTTATTATGGGGTGATTAAAGATATTTGGGTGGTTGACTATGTTAAAATTAGATTTCCCATTTTCAAATGCAAGTGGGTTGATGTCAACAATGGTGTGAAGATCGATAGGTTAGGATTTACATTAGTAGATCTGAATAGTAGAAGTTTTGGAGATAAACCTTTCATTATGGCATATCAGGCGCAACAAGTGTTCCATATCACTGATCAGGCAAATAAAATGTGGTCTGTAGCTCTCCAAGGAAAAAGGGTCGTTGATATTGACGGGAAAAGTCACTCAAATTATGATCTTCTTGAGACTCCTTCTTTTTCCAGGGGTCTACCAGAACTGAACGAAGAAGATGAAGCAGATAATGCGCACGGCACAAGAAATGATCATCACGAGGGAATATGGGAGGATATCTCTTTATGATACTACTTTAACCTTAACTAACTAAAGTAATTATGATTATGATTATTATCCGAAGAATATGCTTAGTTATTTTATCGATATAGTTTTCACATGTCATAGCTTACGATTTATCTTTCTTTGTTGTCGTTACAGGCAAATGACAGATCCCCAGCGTCCTAGTGCAGAGGATCAGCCACCTCCTCCACCTCTGAGTCAGCCACGTAGTGCTCAGGAGAGTCAGCCAGCTAGTGTTAACCAGGGTGAGGGTCATAGTGAGCGCAGTAGCCAGTCTGTACGGAGGGGTAGACGTGGCACACAGTTGACAGATGTTTCCCTCAGTCGGAGTGCAGGCGAAAAGATACCGATTGAGTTTGATAGACATTGGAAACCAATCGGGCCTAATGCACAACGATATAGGAGTTTTGTCGGCCTCCTTACACGTAACAAGCCGAGCATCTTGATAGAGGAGTGGAGAAATGTCGATGCAAAGGTGAAGCAGCATATTTGGGACACTATTCAGGTATACAATTCTCGTCTGTATGTAATTAATCATTATCAAATGTCACAAATTTGTCACTAACTCCTTCAATGCATGCATTTCAGCTCACCTACGACGTTCCTCAGAGTGAGATCTTGTACAACAAGATGATGACGTATTGTTATGAGCACTGGAGCAAGTTTAAGACAAATCTGACCAACAATTACATTCATATTGAGGTGAAAGATGGTCAGCCTCGTCCTAATCCGTGCGACCAGTATACATTTCTTGATCAAGCGACGTGGCAAGAATTTGTTAGGCTTCGGACTACTCCAGAATCTTTGGTTAGTTGACTTATTTTTCGTTTTATTTACTTAGCAATTATCTTAATTGATTCTAACACTTTCCTTTTGTATCATTTCTTATTCGCAGGCAAAAAGGCAAAAAGCACAAGAAAGTGGAAGAAAGAATGATTGCCCTCATACAATGTCTCGTGGGGGTTATGCAAAGGCTGAAAGAGACTTGTTGGCGGCCAAACGGAAGAGATTGGAAGAAGCATCTCAATCCGATCCTTCTGTTCTTCTTTCTCCGCCTTCTCCGATTCATCGAGAAGAAAAATGGCAATTTGCCCACCAAAAGAGGAGTGGGACTTATACGAGTGAACAATCTCGTATAGTTGGTGAAAGAATTGTAAGTATATATCGTTATTGTAATTAATTACATAAGAAATGTACATTATTACTTATGTTTGTTATTTTGTTTTATGTTACAGGATGAACTTAGAAAACAACAAGCTGAGGGCTCTTTTAAGTAGGAGGGCAGGAATGCCATCCTCACAGTTGCTACTGGCAAAGATGAGCATCCAGGCCGTGTCAGGGGAGTTGGAGGAGGGGTAGGGATACGGGATTACTTTGGAGCCCCCGTACGCTATTCCTCAAACATCGTGACTAGGGAGGAATTGGAGACTATGCTGGCCATTGCAAGAGCAGAAGCAAAGGCCGAGGCTGAAGCATCATTTGATGCATTATTAGAGACCCGGTTGAGCAAGATGAAAGAGGAAATGATAGTGTTTATGAGCTCAAGACAAGATACCAGTGCTCCCCAGCCACAATCGATTGATCCTAATAAGCAGAGCACTAAAGGTAGTTGTTGCAACATCGGGCAGTCATCAGAGGGTCCTAACCCGAAAAATACTGAGCTTTGTGATCTTTTTGTCGAGGATCCTCTGAGACGGTTAGTTGCACGGGGTAGTGTGCATAACCTGGGATCAACTGTCCACCACCGACAAATGGAAGGTGATCAAGTCCGAGTGTCAGTTGACGAGGTGATTATTGCAGATGCACCTGTCCCTATCCCTTCTGATGAATTCAAGATCGTTAGCGATGTCTTCGGCACATTCATCTTGTGGCCAAGGAACCTTGTTTCTGGTCGAGCCGGGGATAGTCCGATCAAAGCCCCACCAAGTCCAGCTCCCTTTACTCAGCAAGAAGTTTCACAGCCTCCATTGAATATCATGCAGTAAGTGATTCTGATGGCATATGATACATCATTCAAAACAAGAGAGTGGCCTACGGATTCAGTTGTTGGACAGTCAGGAGTGACATGCTATCTTGAGAGGGATGATTTGATGTCCCTTGTAGCTCCTGGACAAAATCTTACGATTGGGATTGTCCAACTGTTCTTAATGTAAGTAGCTTCTGCAATTCAAAGTAAATATTTTAAAATTTTCACCGTTTACCTTTTATTTATGTGCTTGCGTTATTGTAGGTACATGCATCGTAGGTTGGTCTCCTCTGGCAAAAGCGAAAAATTTGGATTCTTATGCCCCCATCACATCCAAGAGAAAGGGACCACTGCTGCTAGTAGACATCGATACTTGTCAGAGAGGCTTAGTGAAACTTCTACTGAGTGTTTCTTGGCTCCATATGTGCATAGGTAAGAAAGAAACTGATATTTTATAATTTATATAATGTTTTATGTTTGCTTAATATTCTTCTGTTTTTTTCAGTGATCATTGGCAGTTGCTTCTTCTATGCAAGAGTAGTTACACTATCATCCTCTTATGTTCCCTCCACTTCAAACCAGGGAATGATTTGAAAAAGACCATGAATTCGTTAGTTTTCTTGCATTATTACCTTTTGTATGCAAAGTTTATGGAATTTGTGTAAAACCAATAACCTTTGTCATTATGATGATCATAGGGCTATGCGGACATTCCTACACAGTGCTTGTGGTAAACATGTTCGTGACTTAAAGGACCCTACATGGATCATGCCAAAGGTTAGTACATATGGATTTGTTTAAAGAATGTAATAAGACATGCCTTTATATTTGTTTTAATGATATCATGTTTTTTCTCAGAGCCGTCGGCAACCAAAGGGGTCCAACTTATGTGGTTTTTATGTTTTGAGACACATTTACAATATTATCACTCTAGGCACGACTGATTTTACTGAAGAGGTAAATTGATATTTCAGAACTTTTGTTTTACTTTATTGTTTTTAAGTTACTAAGTCAATGTTTCATCTGGTTTTGGTGTTACAGATGTTTGATCTTGCTGATCCCTTTCCTGGAGAAGATATTGATTTCATTCGCACATGTTGTGCTGAATTCATCCATGAGCTATTACAAAAATAGTGAGTTTTTTAATCCAATGTTACATTGTACATTATTTTATTTCATTCTGCATGTATTTGGCTCTGATTTGTATGTTTTATTTTATTTTTGTGATTGCTTGGTTTCATTTATTTGAAGCAATTTTTGTTATATGATCTTGTCTTCTATAATGTGAAAATGTTTGTTTCTTCTTACGGACTGTTTCATTCCTTATGTATTATCTCTCTCTCTCTCACCCTCTATTCCACAAAATTGCATTCTGTGTGCATCACAATGCTTCAATAGTTGTATTGATGATATAAGCGATTTCTTTCCTTCACAAAGCACTCATTTCCAAATATTATTTTCTAGCAGAGAGAAATTAACATGTTCTAATTTTGATGAGTACATAATGAATGAAGTGAGTGAATTGGTGATATATGCAGGGATTATGGATTCTTCATATTCGTCAAAGGGAAAGAAGAAGGGCTTGGCAGATCAAGCACGTTATGCAATGCAATATGGTTCTGCTGACAATAACAATGGACCATTAAAGGGCATGTTCATTTCTTTGCATGTTCATTGCTTTTGTTTTACTATGCTGTCATTTGGTCATCCTTACTGTCTAATTGCAAATGAATCATCAATGTATGACTGTACTGGCTTATATGAACATTAATTTGTTGCTGCTATAGACTGGTGCTTTTGAATTTTGAAGTTGAAATCAGTGATTGTTATGTACTGCTGTTTAAAATTGGAGCATTCTGTGCGTGTACATATAATAAAAGGGACCTTTTTAAAAAAAAAGAAGTTTTAAGACCGGTTGTAGTCACAACCGGTCTTAAAAAGTACTTTAAGACCGGTTGTGGCACAACCGATCTTAAAAGTCTCACCTTTAAGACCGATTGTTCCCACAACCGGTCTTAAAGTACTTTTTAAGACCGGTTGTGACTACAACCGGTCTTAAAACTTCTTTTTTTTTAAAAAAAAAAGGTCCCTTTTATTAAGCCCGGTTTCACACTTTTAAGACCGGTTGTGACCACAGCCGTCTTAAATGTCTTACCTTTAAGACCGGTTGTTCCCACAACCGGTCTTAAATGTGTGACTTTTAAGACCGGTTCTAACAACCGGTCTAAAAAATAACAGACTTTTTAGACCTCCTGTATCAAGACCTAATACAGAACCGGTCTAAAAAGTCATTTTTAACCGGTCTAAAAAGTCATTTTTCTACTAGTGTATTGACTCTTTGACTCTTACTGATGAGAGCCAAGTGAATTTTGTAGGATGCTCTAAATTTTTGGAAGTTCCTAAATCTGTTTGCAAAGATGTTCATGTTGTGCTTTACTTGAATTTAGTGAAAACTTGTACTTTAAAATTGTCTATGATTAAAGAAGTACAAGTAATTCACTTGAAAGATCATTTGTTATGTCTGAAACCTTGTTGCATGAAAAGAAATGAAGACAAGGTAATCATAGTGTTTGATACTTATGATTAGTAGTTTGTTTTGAGTAGTCTGGCTAAAGACTATAAACTTAGCGCTTCTTGGGAGGCAACCCAAGGTTCAGTTTGATATTTTGTTTTGATTTTGTAGGATTTTGGTAGCCCCTGATGATGTATTCCACTTTGGTAGCCTCAAAGAAGGGCATTCAAGAGCACAAGACGAGGATTGAAAGGGGAGTTTCCTTCTACTTTTCCTTGCTTTGTTTAATTGATAGTTGATAGCATGTTCTGGACATGAGTGCTGGTTATAGTATAACTTTGCATGTGATTGATAATTGTTATTGACTATTGGTTTGAGTTGTGGTATTTGTGAGTGGTGCTTTATTGGTGGAAATTTAAAATCTTTGAAGCTTCTACTATCCCTGCATTTGGATATGGTTTTGTCTTCATCTCCATTACTTTATGTTACTTGTTCACATTGAGGACAATGTGACATTTAAGTGTGGGGGTGAGGGTACCATTGATTTTGTATGACTTGTCCTCAATTTTGAAAATTTTCTTTGGTTTTGCACATAAATAGAAAAATTTTGACAAATTGTGAACACAAATTTTGCTTTTCATGGAAGCTGGGATTTTACTTGTGAACATTGGCAAAGTTGGTTTGATTTGAATTTGAAAAGGATTGAGTTTATTTAGAATTCAGTTCTATTTTCTTGGAATGTTAGTAGATAGGCAAAGAATTTAGTTTGGATGATTGACTTTAGGATGTTAAAAACCTGTGAGAAACTTGAGCCTAAATATTCATTTCTTTCAAGAGGGAGTACACTTATTGTGATTTTATCTCTAGAACTTGTCTTGAATCTCCTTTGAAGCTTTAAATCCCTTTGCATTCACAAAGATGATTTAGGCATTCATTTCATAGCTAGTTTGGCCAAATGTCTATCCTTGTCACATGAAAATCCTTTGTTTTACCCCATTTGAGCCTTACTTTGTTTTTAAAAGAAAATTGCACAGAGTAAATAGTCCTTTGTTTGAGAAATGCAATTTTTATATATTTTCTTTCCCATTCATTTGCTACTTTAGTTAGTGCTTGTAAAACAATTTTATAAAAGAGTGAAGGGATTGGAAAGTCTATTATGTGAGTTGTGTGGATACTTGAAAAAAAAATCAAATAGAAAGAAAAGAAAGATAGAAAGGTGTAAAAAAAACAGAGAGAAATATGAGAAAAAAAACAAGAAAAAGAATAATAATAGAAAAAAAATAGAAATGAAAAAAAAGGAGAGAAAAATTGTTGAGTTCAATTTAATAAATATTGTTATTAGTGCAAGTGAGTTTGTTTCCTTTAAGTTGATCCTCCTTCATTTTTTATGAATTTCATTAAGTTACTTGGCACTAATTAAAGTACTCCTCCATACCATTTCACTACTTTCATTTCATTATCCTACCCTATCCATTACAACCTTTAGGAAAGTCCTTTTGATTTGTGTGAGCAAGGGGATAATGTAGTAGAGATGGAGATAATAAACAAGCTTATGGTAGATGGGTTGCAATAAGTGGAAGAGAGTGAAACACAAGCCCTTTATATTGTCTTGAGAGAAGAGTGCAAACACTTCACTTGTGAGGAACATTCTATTGTCATTTATTCTTGCTAAATTACTTGCATTTCTACTTATATTTTTAGAAGGTGGAAAATAATTTCAAGAAAGCTTCATTTTTTAAAATTTGAATTAAATCCAATTTTGTAGTGTTTGATTTGAGAATCTTGCTTCCATGATTTCTTTTGGTTGTTTGATATTTTGAAATCTTGAGGACAAGATTTGATGCAAGTGTGGGGGTGTGATAACTCTCCATATTTTATACATTTAAAGAATATTTTGAAGATAATTGGAGAGTTATCTATGCAATTTTAGAAGATTCAATAAGATTTTATTGTGAAAAAGATCATATCAAAGTGGTGCATTATTTATGGGATTTTATTGTAATTAATATAGTTTTGAAAGTAATAATAATAATAATAAAACAAAAGAAAAAAAGAAAATGAACTTATTTCATTTTATTATTAGTTTAGTGCTCCCAATTGTTCTAGATTGATTTGTTTCTTCTTCCTTTATATTAGGTGATGCTGAGGCAGCTGAGTTCAAAAAAAATGGTGTTGTTGCAATTTCGAGCCCAGGTCTCCACGGTTTGGGCCAAAGGATTAGAGTCTTGGACCAAAGGAATTCAAAGCCACATGCATGGGCGCTAACAATGTTTTGGACCTGGGAGGAGGCGCTGGATTGAAGTGCAATAGAGGAGCAAAAGAAAAAAAACAGAAAAAAAGAGGGAGACCTAGAGAAGAGGCGCTGGACGAAAAGGAAAAAGAGAATCAGCTACACAGTGAGACAGGGGAGAGCCCCAATATCTATTCCAGAGCATCGTCATCATCTATCGAAAGGAGAGGAAGAGCGATCTTGGGCGAACTAGTGAACCAGAGAGAAGCAGCAGCGAGAAAGCATCGTCGAAGGTGGGACCTGGGGAGGTGTTATTATCTTCTGGTTCGTTTTTCCCTTCCCCAGGTCCGATGAGCTCGAGGTGTGAAGGGTGGCTGGTCTTGAAGAGAGGAGAAGCGACAGGAAAAAGGGAGCTGCACAGTGAGAAGGGAGGAGAGCAGCCGCAATTCATCTTGATCATCTATCGAAAAGCAGAGGAAGTCACGCACAGAAGGGAAAGACAGGACAGCCACACAGTGAGAAAAGAAAAAGAGAAACACAGCAGCGAATGAAAAAGAGAAAGAGAGCAGCAAACATGGAGGGGCTGAGAAGCAGAGCTTGACGAGAGCAGTAAGCAGCGGAAGCAGAGGAGGCAGCGCCACTGTGCAATTTTTGCTCTATTGCTTTAGCATTAGTTTGCCTTTGAATTCGCTGTGCTATTTTGTGAACTGTAAGGAGTGATTTGAATTGCAATTTTTCTTTATTCCACTATGTTGTTTGCCTCTTCACTGATTCGTGGCTCTGAATTTGCTGCTGCTGTGATTAGAAATAAATTCATGTGTGGCTAGACTCTTTGAACCTAGAGTAGTTATGAACTAATTTAAGGATATGAGCATGTATGAACCATTTAATTGTGTTTAGTGTTAATTTTTGTTTACTTAATCTTGTATTATTTTATCTACTTAGTGATTGATCACCATTAAGTAGGTTTAGATTAACCTTGGAAGAGGGATCTTAATTGGACCATAGGATTAAGTAATGTGGGATTAGAATTTATTCTAATTTGCCAATAGGATAGAATATACCTATTGGACCCATATAATCATATTAGAGTGAATTTGGACATTTATTGCCTCTTGAGTAAATTAGTTAGGAATAACAATTTTAACTTGAGAGAGGAGTATAAGTGATTGGAAGATACTTATATTCATTTAAACTCTAGATTAACAAATTAACATTAAATGCTTTTAATTGGATAAATACATGCTCTAAAACTTAAAGAAGGGATTAGCCACTCTAGGTCGTTTTTATCAATTAAAATCTTTAAATCATTAGATTTGTTTCTTTTGCATTTGTTTAAATTGTCTTTCAATCTCTTCCTTTGATTTGCTCAACTTAAATGAAAATGGGAATTTTAATGCCTAATTATCTATTACTTTGGATCTCTATGGGATGACCTTGATTTGCTATTATACTATTCTACGACCCGTACACTTGCGGTGCATATTTAAAATTTAGTAGCATCAGAATTCACATGTTTCCTATGTTTCTAGCACTGTTTTCCTAACAGAGAATATCTGTTCTTCTTGGATTTTGGACTCAGGTTCAACAGACCACGTGACGAGGGATTGAGGATCCTATGTAGAATACCGTCGGCTGCCTGACAAATGTAAGTGGCTTTATGTAGGCAACAATGCAAAGATTGAAGTTAAAGGCATTGGAACTTGCAAATTAACTTTGCGTAGTGGAAAGCCTTTGATCTTACATGATGTGCTTCATGCTCCTGACATCCGACGGAATTTAGTTTCTGTAAAATGTCTTGTGAACTATAGGTTTAATGTAAACTTTCATGATAAAGTTGCAGACATATTTTATAATTTTGTATTTTATGGTCTAGCTTTCCTTTCAAAGAAGTTCTTTGTAATGGATATTATTGATGATTATAATATACATGATTGCTTTGCTACTTCTTTTGATTCAACTATCGATATGGCTATTTGGCATGCTAGACTAGGGCATATTAATCAAAATAAAATGATTAAACTAGCAAAAGAAGGTTTGATAGGATCCATATCCAATATGGAAATGTCCTTGTGTGAAAGTTGTCTAGCAGGTAAGGCAACTAGAAAACCTTTTGATAAAGGAACCAGATCAGAACAACCATTGCAAATAATTCATTCTGATATTTACGGTCCTATGAGTGTGAGGGCAAGGCATGGAGCTTGGTATTTTATCACTTTTATTGATGACTATTCACGATACGGTCATGTCTATTTGATCACACATAAGTCTGAGGCTCTTGAGTGCTTCAGACAATATGTAAATGAAGTTGAAAATCAATTGGACAATAAAGTTAAAGTATTACGTACTGATCGAGGACGTGAATATTTGTCTGATCAATTTAAAGAGCTCTGTGAAGAAAAAGGGATAATTAGGCAGCTAACTATCCCTGTCACTCCCCAACAGAACGGAGTTGCTGAAAGAAGAAATAGAACGCTTCTAGACATGGTTAGGTCAATGATGGCACAAGCAAATCTACCAAATTCATATTGGGGTGATGCTTTAATGACTGCTACCTTCGTACTTAATTGTGTGCCCTCAAAATCAGTTACTTCAACACCTTATGAGTTATGGACAAAAGGCAAGCCGGATCTTAGTATCCTTAGACTATGGGGGTCAGCTGCATACATTCATGATAATTCTCATAAGTATGGAAAGTTAGGTCCTAGAGGAAATAAATGTATCTTTATAAGGTACTCTGAACAATCCAAAGGATATGTCTTCATAGGTGAAAATGAGATGGAATGGTAACTGAAATTGAATCTAGAGATGTTACATTTCTAGAAAATGAATTCCCTAAAAGGGGATACATTGACCGCACTGTATCTCTTTATGAGACACAGGAACAAATAAGTATAGAACCTGTTGGTATGCATGAATCATCCCAAAATGTCGATCTAAGTCGGAGCCTAGAAAGGTCAACACAAAGACCTAGACAAAAGAAAAGACAAAGGCAAGAAGCTCCTACAAGAAAGAGTAACAGGGAAAGTATCCCTAAAAGACGCTTCCAAATAGAAAGTGAAGCACTTATTGTTACTCCTGATGGGGAAGATGAACTACGTTCGGTACTAGAGGCCTTATCCAGTCCTGCTAAAGATGAATGGAAAAAGGCAATGGATGAAAAAATGAACTCAATGAGAAAGAATAAAGTTTGGGAATTGGTTGACCTACCAAAAATGCGAAAATCCATTGGGAACAAGTGGGTTCTCAAAATTAAAAGAAAGGTGGATGGGTCAATTGATAAGTATAAGGCACGATTAGTTGCAAAGGGGTATACACAGCAAAAAGGTATAGATTATGAAGATACCTTCTCACCCATGGTACGATTTAATTCTATAAGAATTATTTTAGCAATAGTAAACAGTTTTGACTTAGAGTTACATCAAATGGATGTTAAAACTGCATTTCCAAATGGTGATCTGGATGAGGAAATCTATATGGAACAACCATTAGGTTTCATTGAAAAAGGAAAAGAGAATAAAGTTTGTAAACTTAAAAGATCTATTTATGGACTCAAGCAATCATCCAGACAGTGGTATTTGAGGTTTCATAAAGAAATAACCTCTTATGATTTCCAAATGATTAAAGAGGACCACTGTGTCTACATCAAACGGTTTGAGGGTAATTTTGTTATATTATCCTTATATGTAGATGATATACTATTGGCTGGAAATAATCTGAACTCGATTATAGCTATTAAAGAATGGCTTTCATCGAATTTTGAAATGAAAGACATGGGTGAAGCAGAGTATATACTTAGAGTTAAGATCCAAAGAGATCGTTCAAAAAGAATCCTATATCTTTCACAAGAAAATTACATTAAAAAGATTCTCGAACGATTCAACATGAGCAACTGCAATTCCTTGGATACCCCAGTGGCTTCTGGTGTAACCTTAAGCAATAAGATGTGTCCCAAAACTGAGTCTGATCAAAAGAAAATGATGAAAGTTCCCTATGCTAGTGCTGTTGGTAGTTTAATGTACGCAATAATGTGTACAAGGCCAGATATCTGCTTTGCAGTAGGATTGGTAAGTAGGTTCTAGTCCAACCCAGGTGAGTGTCACTGGAAAGCAGTAAAAAGGATCATGAGATACTTAAAAGGCACTTCTGACTATGCACTATGCTACGAAGGAAGTGATCTACGCCTGGTTAGATATTCCGATGCTGATTTAGGCGGAGATGAGGAAGAGCGAAGATCGACCTCAGGTTATACTTTCTTACTAAATAATGGCGCCATATGTTGGAGTAGCAAGAAGCAAACATGTATTGCTTTACATTCTATGGAAGCCGAGTTCGTAGCATGCACTGCAGCTGCACAAGAGGCATTATGGTTGAAGAGGTTCATTGAACATCTTGGATTTGGCAATGAGAGTACCAATCCAGTATTAATGCATTGTGATAACACTGCAGCCATAGCCTATACTAAAGATCCTAAGTATCATAGTAAGACCAAGTATATAGACATTAAGTACAATTTTGTAAGAGATTATATAGCACAGAAAATTATTGTTGTACAACATATTTCGACCAAGAGTATGGTCGCTGATCCCCTGACCAAACCAATTGCCAAGGAAACATTTGAAAAACATGTGAGGGCACTTGGTTTACATAAAATGTAAAAATTTCAGACTTTATTACATTTATGATTAATTGAAGTACTTATCATTATTAGTATAAATGTCTGTGTGAAAGTATACAATGTCTAGTATGTCGTACAGGCTTATGGGTTGTCTCTCTCACACGAGCAACCGCCTTTGACACTCATGAGGGGTGTGCAAAGATGAGACAATTGTGTTCACCGATAAAGCTGCTAGAATGCTGATTGGTAGAGAAGAAACACAAACTATATGTCGCCTTGACAACAGTGTATCATGTCAAGATGAGATCCATAAACATGAACATTAGTATGGATCGAATCATGGATATCCACTTCCATGATGCCTGTAGCCAGATAACAAATTCTTCAATATTGACATCTGAGTAGAAAGGAAGAGTTTGGGTTTAGATGCTGGGAGTGTCTAGACTTAAGTCTGTACAGTGTTAATAACAAAATGAAAAACGACGTGCGCTCTTATGGTGTGAGAGTAACACTGTAGCATGTGAGTCATACTACATGTGCTAAAGAACCGCAAAAGGGAAGCAAGTAAGAAGCTCCCTGCTTAATTGTTGTGTGAGTCCCAGGAAGTTTCTAATTCTTCCAATGATATCCTTTGACTTTGACAATATCACAGAGGTGTGCTTCAGCGTCTGCTACTTTAGCATATGTCCTACGATCATGATAGATGCGATCTATGGTATTATGTTAGGAAAGCGGCTGATGTATATTGAAGTGATATCTGGGCGAAAGGAAGATTACTTGAAATATACATAAATATGCTAGTGTATGAGACATGTCCTTTTATGGTATTATTTTTGATAATTTCATAAATGTGGATACTATGCATACTAGAAAGGCAATCTGAGTTTTATACTGACTCAAAAGGGATTAGATTAGCTATGTAAAAGTGTATATAAGTGAATCTAGGATATTTAAGGCACAATATTAAAATCAAGCTACACAATGAAGGTTGTCTTATGCTGGTCTCTGTAAAAGAGATTTCTAGTACATACACCTATATGCAGATGTCATGCCTACGCGGTCACGGCAAAGCACCTAGTATGAAAGAAGGAAGAAAAAGAGACATATCTAATCCACCAAGTGTGAGTGGGAGATGTTGGAAAATAGCCTAGTACACCCTTGGTGGATTGGGCCCAAGCCCAATAAGATTGGGGTCAAAATATAAATAACATAAATGCTTGGGTTGATATATGTAATATTATCCAAAATGTTACGAGTCATGTTTTTTGTCCGATGCAATATGACTCTTCAAGTGGCATTGTTTCACTGAAACAACATATCTCTCAATCGAAAGGATATCTTGTCTCTCTGATGGAAGGACATGTTAGTAGAAGAAGAAGGGGTGCATAGAACCCTATAAATAGGCGTAAAGGGATTCAGTTGCAACTTACTTGAATTAACATACAGAAACTCTGTCATTGTGAATCCCTATTCCCTCTACTATATTTCTCTTTTCTTCTTCCGTTCGTGGTATATTTGCTGTGCGTCATAATCGCTTCCACTACTGTGATACGATTAGCGTGGGTACAAGAGAGAAACGGTCGTACTCCAGGTACGCCCAATTATTCTTACATTGTCAATGGTGTATTTGCTGTGCGTCATAATCGCTTCCGCAACTGTAATCCGATTAATGTGGGTATAAGAGATAAACGGTCACACTCCAGGTACGCCCAATAATTCTTACATAGTATCTGAGTCAGGTTGTTGATTATGGCCAAAATCGTTCTTGTGGTTATCATGTATGTCGGGTATGAGTATTTAAGCATATAGAAAATTTAACATGGGTTTAATTATCGCACACCAGATGCCAAATTGCCAATAGTGTGTTTTTTTCTTAGGCATATGAATTTACTACTGAACTATAGAATTTGAAGTCCATTTATATGGCTATATATAATCATATGTGACTGAAATACTTGTCTTGGTTTTGTCATGGTTTTCTGAGACAATTTTTTTTATTCGCATATGAATATACAAAGCGAGCGTGATATTTACTATTTGTTTGTCTATTGATTTATTTTTCCTTCCACTGCATAAGTTCATGTCCTACTATTCATGGTCTTTGTTTAAAGTTTTTTTTTTCTGGAGTTTCACATGCCTGTTCAGATCGCATGTATATGTATATATATATGGTTTTGTTCATGCTTATATATATATAGTTTTCTCCATAGTTTTAGGCCATGAAATGAGTATAGACTTGTAGAGGGAAGGAAAACGCGAAGAGAAGTGTCGGACCCGACCCATAATTTATCCAGGTCTTTTGTGACCCGTCGGGAGGTTAGGGATGACTCCAACCCCCTAAATGGCATCGGTTCAGATTTTAAAACGAGGTTCTACACTCACTTGTTTGGGCATTTGTTTAAATAATAATATAATAATAATGAAGGGTTGTAAAGATTGGGATGGGTTGGTTTTTGCTACCAGACCTTAAAATTAAAACACGTGGATTTAGGTGCAAACACTCAGTCCACGCGCCTAAGAGGTTTTATCAAACATTTTTTTTTTTAGTTTAAATCATTGTATACCTCTTTCACTTATAGGGGCGCGTCTGGGTGTGTTTGGGCTCTAATTGAGGCACCATTTGTTTTTAAAAAACTCTTAAATTTATGAGTTTTAATATGATATGCTATATGAATATTTTAGACGCCAATTGACATATATATATATATATATTTATGATACTCTAAGTGCGTTTATTAATGCTATATGAATATTTTAGACGCAAATTGATATATATATATATATATATATATATTTATGATACTCTAAGTGTGTTTATTAATATTTTAAATCATTTTAAAACTTCTAAAATTCATTTGTTAATTTCAATATTTTTCTATTATATTTAAATGTGTTATAAACATGTTTTCATATATTACAGAGAGTATATTGTCTTATTTATATTATGATGAAGCATGATTTAGTTGATAATTCATTATATTATTATATGTTTTTGTCAAGTGGGAGTTTTTAGGAGTTGTTTATCCTAAAAGTTAGAGTTGTTAAAGTACATATATATAATTCTTAACAGAATTTTAGTGATGTTGCTAATATTTATGTGATGGGAGATACAAACGTATACTCCTGATCATGAATTTAGTAGTATTACTATTTTTCTGGTTAAGAATAATATAAGTACATGACATTGTATACTGTGTTGTGCTATATATTGTCAATGATATGTTCAATAATTTAATTCCTTTAGAGAGACATATTGAATGTGAAGTAGATTTGTAACAGAATTGAAAATGGCAACTAAGAACATCATCGCTGAGTTAAATAAAGGGGACAAATTAAATGGTGACAATTGGGATATCTGCCACCGAAAAGTCCAATATATTTTGGAGGAACAAGAGGCAATGGAACCGCTAACAGCAGTTGTAGCACAGCCTGCTGCTGGGAATACGGCCCAACACAGGAGAGACCAAGAGGTCTATGAGGCTTGGAAAAAGAAAAATAGCATTGCAAGAATTACATTGCTAAGTACAATAGCAGATGACCTCATGTGTGAATATGCAAAAAATGAAACAGCGCAAGCCATATGGGCAGCATTGAAAGATAGGTTTGGTGGTACATCCACCTCTAAGCTTAGACAATTAACTATTAAGTTTGATACGTATAAGCTTAGGCCAAATACTTCCATGAAACAACATCTAAGAGAGATGGCAAATATGATTAGAGAATTGAAGGAAGCGGGGCATACTTGTCTGATGAACAACAAGTTCAGGCAAGATCATTGTCATCTAGTTGGGAGCATATGAAGGTTAATCTAACCCATAAAGAGGGCATTAAAAATTCTAATGATGTGGCTAAACAGTTGGAACTTGAGGATAAGCGCTTGGAGGCATACAAGTCCTCTGGCCATGCCTACTACACAGAGGGTACAGGTTCTTCTAATGCAAAACCCAATTCCAAAAAGGGGAATAAATTCCCAAAGAATGGAAAGAAGGACAAGAATAAGTTTGTAAAAAGAAAAAAGGAATTCAAGAAGAAAGGAAAAAAGGGCAGGAAGAAGAAGAAAAATGACTTAAAGAAGGTCAAATGTTTTACCTGCCAAAAGATAGGTCATTTCGCACGGGATTGCACTGAGCGAAATGAGAGTGAAAAGGTACTAGTGGATTATGTAAATTCACATGTTTCCTATATTTCTAGCACTATTTTCCTAATAGAGAATATCTATTCTTCTTGGATTGTGGACTTAGGTTTAACAGACCACGTGACAAGAGATCGAGGATCCTATGTAGAATATCATCGGTTGCCTGACAAATGTAAGTGGCTTAATGTAGGCAACAATGCAAAGATTGAAGTTAAAGGCATTGGAACTTGCAAATTAACTTTGCGTAGTGGAAAGTCTTTGATCCTTCATGATATGCTTCATGCTCCT
The DNA here is from genome assembly GCA_963855925.1 of Inga laurina. Classification (NCBI taxonomy): domain Eukaryota; kingdom Viridiplantae; phylum Streptophyta; class Magnoliopsida; order Fabales; family Fabaceae; genus Inga; species Inga laurina. The sequence goes on along the minus strand of OY979702.1, from coordinate 41,611,313 downwards.
GACATCCGACGGAATTTAGTTTCTGTAAAATGTCTTGTAAACTATGGGTTTAATATAAACTTTCATGATAAAGTTGCAGACATATTTTATAATTTTGTATTTTATGGTCTAGCTTTCTTTTCAAAGAAGTTCTTTGTAATGGATACTATTAATTATAATAATATTCATGATTGCTTTTCTACTTCTTCTGATTCAACTGTTGATATGGCTATTTGGTATGCTAGACTATGGCATAGTAATTAAAATAAAATGATTAAATTAGCAAAAGAAGGTTTGCTAGGATCCATATCCAATATGGAAATGTCCTTGTGTGAAAGTTGTCTAGCAGGTAAGGCAACTAGAAAACCTTTTGATAAGGGAACCAAATCAGAACAACCATTGCAAATAATTTATTCTGATATTTGTGATCCTATGAGTGTGAGGGCAAGGCATGGAGCTTGGTATTTTATCACTTTTATTGATGACTATTCACGATACGGTCATGTCTATTTGATCACACATAAGTCTGAGGCTCTTGAGTGCTTCAGACGATATGTAAATGAAGTTGAAAATCAATTGGACAATAAAGTTAAAGTGTTACGTACTGATTGAGGACGTGAATATTTGTCCGATCAATTTAAAGAGCTCTGTAAAGAAAAAGGGATAATTAGGCAGCTAACTATCCCTGGCACTCCACAACAGAATGGAGTTGCTGAAAAAAGAAATAGAACGCTTCTAGACATGGTTAGGTCAATGATGGCACAAGCAAATCTACCAAATTCATATTGGGGTTATGCTTTAATGACTGCTACCTTCATACTTAATCGTCTACCCTCAAAATCAGTTACTTCAACACCTTATAAGTTATGAACAAAACGCAAGCCGGATCTTAGTATCCTTAGACCATGGGGGTCAGCTGCATACATTTATGATAATTCTCATAAGTATGGCAAGTTAGGTCCTAGAGGAAAGAAATGTATCTTTATAAGGTACTCTAAACAATCCAAAGGATACATCTTCATAGGTGAAAATGAAGATAGAACAGTGACTGAAATTGAATCTACAGATGCTACATTTCTAGAAAATGAATTCCCTAAAAGGGGAGACATTGACCGCACTGTATCTCTTTATGAGACACAGGAACAAATAAGTATAGAACCTGTTGGTATGCATGAATCATCCCAAAATGTCGATCTAAGTGGGAGCCTAGAAAGGTCAACACAAAGACCTAGACAAAAGAAAAGACAAAGGCAAGAAGCTCCTACAAGAAAGAGTAACAGGGAAAGTATCCCTAAAAGACGCTTCCAAATAGAAAGTGAAGCACTTATTGTTACTCCTGATGGGGATGATGAACCACGTTCGGTACTAGAGGCCTTATCCAGTCCTGCTAAAGATGAATGGAAAAAGGTAATGGATGAAGAAATGAACTCAATGAGAAAGAATAAAGTTTGGGAATTTATTGACCTACCAACATGGCGAAAAGCCATTAGAAATAAGTGGGTTCTCAAAATTAAAAGAAAGGTGGATGGGTCAATTGATAAGTATAAGGCATGATTAGTTACAAAGGGATATACACAGTAAGAAGGTATAGATTATGATTATACCTTCTCACCTATGGTACGATTTAATTCTATAAGAATTATTTTAGCAATAGTAAACAGTTTAGACTTGGAATTACATCAAATGGATGTTAAAACTGCATTTCTTAACGGTGATCTGGATGAGAAAATCTATATGGAACAACTATTAGGTTTCATTGAAAAAGGAAAAGAGAACAAAGTTTGTAAACTTAAAAGGTCTATTTATGGACTCAAGCAATCATCCAGACAGTGGTATTTGAGGTTTCATAAAGCAATAACCTCTTATGATTTCCAAATGATTGAAGAAGACCACTGTGTCTACATCAAACAGTTTGAGGGTAATTTTGTTATATTATCCTTATATGTAGAGTATATACTATTAGCTGGAAATAATCTGAATTTGATTATAGCTATTAAAGAATGGCTTTCATCAAGTTTTGAAATGAAAGACATGGGTGAAGCAGAGTATATACTTGGAGTTAAGATCCAAAGAGATTGTTCAAAAAGAATCTTATATCTTACACAAGAAAATTATATTAAAAAGATTCTCGAAGGATTTAACATGAGCAACTGCAATTCCTTAGATACCCCAGTAGCTTCTGGTGTAACCTTAAGCTATGAGATGTATCCCAAAACTGAGTCAGATCAAAAGAAAATGATGAAAGTTCCCTATGCTAGTGTTGTTGGTAGTTTAATGTACGCAATGATGTGTACAAGGCCAGATGTCTGCTTTACAGTAGGATTGGTAAGTAGGTTCCAGTCCAACCCAGGTGAGCATAACTGGAAAGCAGTAAAAAGGATCATGAGATACTTAAAAGGCACTTCTGACTATGCACTATACTATGAAGGAAGCGATCTACGCCTGGTTGGATATTCTGATACTGATTTAGGTGGAGATGACGAAGAGCAGAGATCGACCTCAAATTATACTTTCTTACTGAATAATGGTGCCATATGTTGGAGTAGCAAGAAGCAAACATGTATTGCTTTACATTCTATGGAAGCCGAGTTCATAGCATGCACTGTAGCTGCACAAGAGGCATTATGGTTGAAGAGGTTTATTGAACATCTTGGATTTGGCAATGAGAGTACCAATCCAGTATTAATGCATTGTGATAACACTACAGCCATAGCCTATACTAAAAATCCTAAGTATCATAGTAAGACCAAGTATATAGACATTAAGTACAATTTTATAAGAGATTATATAGCACAGAAAATTATTGTTGTACAACATATTTTGACCAAGAGTATGGTCGCTGATCCCCTGACCAAACCAATTGCCAAGGAAACATTTGAAAAACATGTAAGGGCACTTGGTGTACGTAAAATGTAAAATTTCAGACTTTATTACATTTATGATTAATTGAAGTACTTATCATTATTAGTATAAATGTCTGTGTGAAAGTATACAATGTCTAGTATGTCGTACATGCTTGTGAGGTTGTCTCTCTCACACGAGCAACCGCCTTTGACACTCAGGAGGGGTGTACAAAGATGAGACAATTTTGGTCATCGGTAAAGCGGCTAGAATGCTGATATGGTAGAGAATAAACATAAACTATGTCACCTTGACAACAGTGTAGCGTGTCAAGATGAGATCCATAAATATGAATAAGTATGGACTGAATCATGGATATCCACTTCCATGATGCCTGTAGCCAGATAACAAATTCTTCAGCATTGATGTCTAAATAGAAAGGAAGAATTTGGGTTTAGATGCTTGGAGTGTCTAGACTTAAGTCTGTACAATGCTAACAATAGAATGCAAAATGACGTACGCTCTTATGGTGTAAGAGTAATACTGTAGCATACGATTCATACCGCATGTACTGAAGAACCTCAAACGGGAAGCAAGTAAGAAGATCCCTACTTAATTGTTGTGTGAGTCCCAGGAAGTTTCTAATTCTTCCATTGATATCCTTGACTCTGCAATATCACAGAGGTGTGCTTCAGTGTCTGCTACTTTAGCATATGTCCTACGATCATGATAGATGCGATCTATGGTATTATGTTAGGAAAGCGGTTGATATATATTGAAGTGATATCTAGGCAAAAGGAAGATTACTTGAAATATACACAAATACTACTATAAAAAAGTAAAGTTGTGGCGTTTATAATTGTATTAGCTGTGGCGCTAGAGAAGTGCCACATATCTGGACGCTACTAAAAAAAGCTGTGGCGCTTATTTAAAATTTTTTAAAAAAAAAAAATACCCTCCTGTGGCGCTTGGTAGAGGAAGTGCCACAGGAGGGGGACCTGACGCAAGCGCCACAGGAGACCCTCCTCCTGTGGCACTTCCTCTAACAAGCGCCACAGTAGGGTTTCTCTCTTTTTTTTTTTAATAATCTTTCTTTCTTTCTTGTGGCTCTTTTTTATATTTCAACCTATTATATATATATATATATATATATATGATTTTCACATTTAAAATTCAAGTTCCCCAACAAAAATGTTCTTACAAAAAATATATTTATTGTTATTTCCCCAACAATAATGTTCTTACATTAATACTCTTCAAAGCTAACATAAAAAATATCACAATACAAGAACTTGATATGTGAACACAGTACATCAACAACTAATTAAGTAAATTAAAAGATTACTAAAAAAACGCAAGCTTGTCGGCCAAAAAATTTAAACAAAGCAAAAAGGCAAACAAAACAAGCTAGGTTTTCACTCTTTCCTATTAAATTAGGAACAGAAAGGCAAACATTATATGACAGTTTATCTTGACTAAAAAAAAATTAAACAAAGCAAGCTAGAGTGAAACATTCTTCTTCTTACAAATCTATTAATTGACCAGCGCAGGGAGTGGGGGACCACATTGGTGACGCTATCTTGAGTGACGAGGATGAGCAAATGTGAGCTGTGGAATGTAGTGGGGATCAAATGGAGTGGGGTTCAAAAGAGGAAGAGAGATAGAGAGTATGAAGAAAAGGAAACAACTAGGGAGAGGAGTGGGGACGAACGAAAAAAAATGGAAAAAGGGACAAGAGAATTTAATGAAGAAGACGAGTGTGTGTGTTTGTTGTGCAAAAGAAACTGATATCTTTTACAGGGGGAGGGGCATCAACGCGAGCTGAGGAAGAGGGAATAAAAGGTAAAAGGGAGGGAAAAGATAAAAGGTAAAGTTAAATGAGGAAAATCTGATTGGCGGAAGAATTGAAAATTCACATCCAGCCAATTGTGGCACTTCTTTAAAAAAGTGCCACAGCTGTCTTTTTTTTTCTTTTTCTATTTTTTTTTAAATTTTGGGGACCAAGGGTGAAGGCAAGCGCCACCCTTGGGTGTATACCAGCTGTGGCGCTTGGTGGACCAAGCGCCATAGCTGGGTCAATTGGGCCAACTGTGGCACCTGCCCTGACAAGCGCCACAGTTGGCCCCACCAGCTATGGCGCCTGGTCCACCAGGCGCCACAGCTGGTCCCCAAAATTTTAAAAAAATTAAATAAAAAAAGAAAACAAAAGAAAAGGGGGCAGCTGTAAAGAAGTGCCACAAAATGTGCACCACCTTTCAACCATTTTGTAATAGTGAAATATGCTAGTGTCTAAGACATATCCTTTATGATATTATTTTTTGATAATTTCATAAGTGTGGATACTATGCATACTAGAAAGGCAATCTGAGTTTTATACTGACTCAAAAGGGATTAGATTAGCTATGTGAAAGTGTATATAAGTAAATCTAGGATATTTAAGGCACAATATTAAAATCAAGCTACACAATGAAGGTTGTCTTGTGCTGGTCTCTGTAAAAGAGATTTCTAGTACATACACCTATATGCAGATGTCATGCCTACGCGATCACAGCAAAGCACCTAGTATGAAAAAAGGAAGAAAAAGAGACATATCTAATCCACCAAGTGTGAGTGGGAGATATTGGAAAATAGTCTAGTCCACCCTTGGTAGATTGGGCCCAACCTAATAGGATTTGGGGTCAAAGTATAAATAATATAAATGTTTGGGTAGATATATGTAATATTTTTCAAAATGTTATGAGTCATGTTATTTATCCGATGCAATATGACTCTACATGAGGTATTGTTTTACCGAAACAATATGTCTTTCAATCAAAAGGATATCTTGTCTCTTTGATTGAAGGACATGTTAGTAGAAGAGGAAGGGGTGCATAAAACCCTATAAATAGACATAGGGGATTCAATTATAAGACACTGGAAATAACATACAGAAACTCTGTCAAACTGACTCCTCATTCCCTCTACTATATTACTCTCTTCTTCTTCTTGTCAGTGGTGTATTTGCTGTGCGTCATAATCGCTTCCGCAACTGTGATCCAATTAGCTTGGGTATAAGAGATAAATGGTCGCACTCCAGGTACGCCCAATAATTCTTACACATTAACTTTAACATGACAAAAGAAAGGAGATAAGTCAAGAACATCGACCCTAAAATCAGGAGTCCAAGCCCCTATGGTACCCCTTCCTTCCTAACAGCCTTAGTGCCATCATAGCATAGGAAGCCAAAACCCACAAGAGGTCTATGTGCATCAAAGTCATATTTTCAGTTTTGTCAAAACCGCAATTCAACACGTTGAATCGTACAGTTTTACGAACATATGTGATCATTTCGGGTTAAATCGTGTGTAAAATTGAACATATGGAAAATCGTATTCAGCTCGGTTGGAAATATAGCATTTTAATAAAATCACGAGTTTTCCCTCGAGTTCACGAGTTTTTATCTGACTTCCAAAGGGCTGAATATGTCACTGCCACTGCACCAGCAGAAACCTTATTTTTATCTTTTGTCTACTTTTTTAAGAAGCCTTATCTTAGCTTAATCAAGAGTTTATCAACAACCCATGACTTTCTCCTTTTATATTTCCCTTCACCTTTCTGGAACCAGTTTCCCTACCTATCCTTTGGATAGGCAAGGGAAGCTTATCTCATCTCTAGATTTAATTTTTTTTGGTGATTTTTAAATGAAAAATATTTTTTTGAAAAAATATTACTTAAGAGATTTTTTTTATTTTAGATTCTCTATCCATTAAAATAATTTTTTAAAAAAAAATAAGAAGTAAAAGTAAATAAATATAGACCGTCTAGATGAGCTGAGAGCTACGTGCCTATCATTTGGATATACTGGGTGTGAACACCCTATTTTGTCTAAGCCCTACTCAAAACTAAAAAAATAATAATAAATGAAAATAAAAGAAAATAATCTCATCAATTATGATTGGGGTCCAAATGAACAATCATCATTCATTAAAGAGGAAAATCAAAAATAAAAAAAGAAGATAAGAAAACCCTCTAATTGATGATAATTGGGTCCAAATTGGTAATCATCATTCATTGAAGAGGAAAATAAAAAAACTAAAAATTAAAAAATTAAAAGAATGAATAAAAATCCTCTTATTGATGATAATTGGGATCCAAGTTGTCAATCATCATTAAAGGGGAAATCAAAAAATAAAAAATAAAAAATTCCTCTCATTGATGATAATTGTGATCTAAATTGACATTTTCATTCATTAAAGAAAAATAATAAGATAATAAAAAAAAAATAAAAAATTTATTTCATTAATGATGATTGTGGCCCAAATTGACAATCATCATTAAAAGAAGAAAATCAAAAATTAAAAATTAAAATTAAAAAAATGCATTAATGAGGCCAAACCCTAGGTAATGCCTATTTAAAGGGGTGCACAAGAGAGAAAAAGAAGAGGAAATTTGGGAGTGAAAAGAGACAAGACCTCTTGGAGAAATGAGGCAATGTAGAGAGGCAATTTTATTTTTCTCCTTTCATCACTCAAACATAATTTTCATGAGAAAGGTAGTTCACCTAAAAGACCATCTTGCTCTTACTTTTTTCTAGAGAGAGATGGAGGTTCTTAATTAAGCCAATGAACATCTACACATAGAAATGGAGGCGCACTGATCCAAATGGAGGAAATATCTCCATATGACCTAACTTGTTCACTCCTTTTTAAAGTTGACTGTTTGTGATGCTTTGATTTCATTTATATCATGATTGTCTCCTGTAGCTGATCCTTTCCTTTGTTTTCTTTTTTTTACCTCCCATTAAGGCACGCATAAGCACTTTGATAGGTATGAGAGTCTCCATGGGTTTTGAATAGATATAGCTTTTGTTCTTATCCTAAGTTGCTGGACCATATTTTCATTGTGGTGATTAATTTGGTTATGCTCAGAATGAAAGCTTGTATTCGATTCCTTATAAGTTAGTTTTGCCAGTCATGATGTTGCCACGTGTAACCTCTCTTCTTCTTTGTTTAATAGTGTTTGGCATTTGATCCATATGACACAGCGACTTCTTGGTTCTTTTATGTCGCCCAACAACATATTCAATAATAAGAGGTATATGCATGCTTGCGATGGTCTCCTTAGATCCCTTTGTGCGTTGTGAATGTGGTTATTGACTCTATTGTACATAATATGATGACCATGCTTTCTCATTTTGTCTTTATTCACTGGATGAACTCTCCTATTAATCTTTTGGTTTAACTTTGTCAGTAACAATATAAATAACAAGAAGATTCCCTTTTTTGACATGCATGAATCTGTTGCTAAGGTCAAGGGAGAATAACTTGGACCCAATTTTCATAAATAAAATAAAAAAATTCTTTTCAATCATTAAATACTTACAGACAAAGTCTTTCGTACAAGGGACAGAACTCCAATCTTCTCCTTTGGAGAGAATATGGACCAGGTCATACTAACTAGTAACTACACCAACTTTCTTTGGCAATTAGAAATGAAAATTATTTTTGACTTTATGATAAAAATATTAAAAATATGATACTCCCTCCGGTCCTAATTATAAGACAAAGTTGACTTTTTTGGAGAAATTAAGGAAGCCAATTAAATCACTTTAGAGTATTTATATTTTTAGTATCTTTAGATTATATATCAGTTTATTAGTCAAATTAATTAGTTTGAAGAAAAAAATTAAAATTAAAATATAAATATTCTAAAGTGATTTAATTGGCTTCCTTAATTTCTCCAAAAAAATCAACTTTGTCTTATAATTAGGACCGGAGGGAGTAAAAATTAATTTTGAGCCCTATAATTTCAATTAACCAAATGAAGTATGACCTCCTCATGGAATCCATTGCAATGTGGAACAAGCAATTTCTCAGAAAAATAATAGCAAATAATTACCATGCCAATCTTTAATATAAAATATATTTAAGAAGTTGACCTTAATCCTAAATATAAGACATATTTTTCATATTTGTCAATTTCTCCTAATTTACCGTTATTAACACTCCCTCAATAATCATCAAGAATAAAAGAGAACGAGGGAATTAAAGAAGATGGCTAGACTATGATGTTTAGAAAACACATATCATATTATAGGAAAATTTCCAGAAAAATATGTTGAAAATATCAAAATCTCAAATCAGTTTTGTTTTCTATAATAGTTTAAGTGTTGACTACACTTGATTTGTAACTCATAAATCACTTTTGTAAGAAATCACTGATTTAGGATTTTTAAATTTTGAAGGTATTTTTTTAGGATTTTTTTATTAACTGATTTAACTAATCCTTAATCTAATTAAATTAGGTAAATATATCTTATATTAAGTATTGGAAACAGTATTTTTTTTATGCATTCAGTTTGCTCTATTATTCGTCCTTTGTTCTCTTCTGATATAAGCTTAGCCTTTTTTAACGAACAAGAACATAGACTAATTAATGAATCCAAACAGAACAAGAACAGAAACTAATCAATGAATAAAAACTTTTCATTCACTTGTATGTACATGTGATTATTTTCATTTAATTAATTAATGTGAAAAATTAATATACTATGTGCACTTAAGAAAATCTCTTTACCAATTAAGAATTATTCCTGGACATAATGTTACAACTAAGTAATATCTATATATATATATATATATATATATATATATATATTTGGCCAATACAACTAAGTAAAAAATTTTGACTCACCCAAATTCACAAATATACATAGGGAAAATTGCTAAAAAAGATTTCATTAGCAACTTATTTACTAAATGGGGCCTGAGAAGATATTTGCACACGTAGGGAAGATTTTTGCACATAGAGAAGATCATCTGCACACACACAAGATAATCTGCACGCGAAGATCCCATTTAGCAAATAAATTGCCAATGAGGGATTTTTTCACAATTTTCCCGTATACATATTTATCCTTTTATGGAATGGTAAAATAATCATTAAAAAAGAATAATTTCGCAATAGACCCACAAATATTGCCGTGAAGAAAAATTAATTATAGATAATGGGCCTAACCCTTTCGTTAGTTGGGCCTAGATTATGGATCCCTTTCATGGGCTGCAGTTGCCAGTAGGACAAGCCCAAAGATAACAAGAACCTGCCCCGACTATTGTTTTGAAACGGCTTCGACTTATATGTGCCGTTTAGACCGTTTAGATGAGTCCAGACCTATAAAAACAGAAGCTGGATGTCCCAATTCTAAATTATACAGAGAAAATTTTTTGGCCAATTCTCTTTTGTTTCTTCACCATTATTTTCAAAAAAAAAAAAAATCTCCTCAATATCTTTTCACATTTGACATATGTTATCTTGAATTGGTATTGTTCTTCGGATACATCCATACATTGAGAATCAATTGCCTTGACATATAAATATTTGCTAAAAACAAATATATATATATATATATATATAACCATTTGCATGGCTTGCATCCTTTCAATGCACTTTGTTATTCATTCTCTAATTGAGTCTATCTATGATTTTTTTTTTTTTAATGTTTCCTTGAATCAATAGGTGGATGGATAAAATACTTGTGGTTGATTGACGTTTTAGCATACACAGATTTGGTGGTTATCAGGTGGTTAACGTAAGATCCTATGAATTATGCAATGCTTGTTGCATTATTTGATTTTGTATTTTTATAAATTGCATGGAGAGTGGTCCAAGTTGATTGAAACTAAAAATTGTACTCCCTCCAGTCCTTAATATAGGATATATTTGAAAATTGATCTTGATCTTAAATATATAACATATTTTTTATGTTTGTCAATATTTTTTTAATTTACTACTATTAATGATTCTTTAACAATAATTAAATAAGAGAAGGAATGAGGGAGTTAAGAAAAGTGACTAAGGTGTTCTAAAAAATACATGTCATGTTAAATAATTTAATTAATTTTCTTAATCTAATCAAATTAGATTAATATGTCTTATATTAAAAATGAAGAAGTATTTTTTGTTGAAAGAAAGTCAAATGTATATTAAAGAAAATGAGTACATGATACATCAAGAAATTAAATGCCAGTCTCAAAAGTGTGACAATTCCTAAAAAAAATTGAAATTCATGCCACAAAGATTAGTAGAATAGCTAACTTGCTGAAAAATGAAATTAAAAAGGAGCTCTTCTATATCCTGAAAAATCATATTGGATGGGACTCAGTTAAATCCACTTAGAAGAAGGAAAGCTCGATTAAAGTATATGATCTGCAAAGATTGCCTTTGAAACTCTTGAAATAGGGATGAACTTGTAATTCAAAGGAGACATGTTGTGGGACATAAAAAAGCAAACAAGGAAAACTGTGAGATCAGCTGAAGAAGTATCTTTTAGTAGTAAAAATAATGTAAGTACAAGCGTAAGCTGAGTAGAGCCGGGAAATTGGGTCAAGCCCGTCGGACAACCCTTTTAAGTCTAAGCTAGTCAAGGGCTGGACTTATGATTTAGAACCTTTAAAAGGAATCAAGCCTAAAAGGGCCAGCCCTATAGGACTACGAGTTTAAAAGGGTTGGCCCTGCAGGGCTACAAGGCCGGCCTGTTTATTATTATTATTATTATTATTATTATTATTATTATTATTATTATTATTATTATAAGGCTAACACCCTAGATATTTTTGCCTCTAAAGCTGAAGATGAGGCTATTTATAATGAAGTACAATTAAATGTTATTAATGATGTTGATAGTGATGATAGTCATGGAGAAGAAAATTTCAATGGTATTCATATTGTTTAGTGTTTAGTTTATAATTATGACTTTATCTAGTTATTTATTTGATTATGGTTGTGGACTTGTAGTTGTGGTTAATTGGTTAACGGTTGTGGACATTAGTTTTGATTTAAACTTGTTAGACTTAGGTCTTAGAGTTTGTGTTTTGTTAAACATGAATAATTTTTTATGTTTTAACTTAATTTTGATGATATTTATGTTTTAAATTAGGTATTTTAGTCTTTAAGTATATAAGGAGGAAAACGATATTAAATGAGGCCTGAAGCCCGCGAGCCAGCCCACGGCCCTTAACTAAAAAGGCCGGATTACAAATATCAACCCCTTTTATAGAATTGATCTATTTAGACCCGAGCTCGTTATAAGCCAACCCATTTTGCCAGTAGTAAAACTAAGTTGGAGGGAGAAACTACATTAATGGCAGTAGCTCTTTTGTATACACACACACATGCAAGAGGGGACTCCATTTTATAAACAGGAGGTGTATGAGCAGGGGGGAACCCATAATAAAAATAGAAAACCCAATTTGGAAAAAATGGGCCTGTTTGGTCTGGAGGTTGGCTTTAGCACTGAAAATGACTTACAAGCGAGCCATTTCATCCGGCCAAAATTAAATCTAGGAAAATGGCTTTCATCAAGGTTTCTATAAAAATTTTCAAAGTCGAAGGAAGCCATTTCATCGGGCCAATTAAAATAAAGCGCGAAGGCGTAAATTTAGTAAAGAATAATTTTTCTATGAGTATTTATAAAAACTATCTATTTTTTGGGTAAAAGTAAACATAAATAATTTATTTTAGTGTAAATATAGTAACGCCATCTATGAGCCTTAACTTCTTTTATTTTTGATATTGTGGGTCTTATTAGTCTTTTCTCTCTATTATTTTAATATTTTTTAATGAAAAAATATCACTTAGGGTGGAAACAATTTTATTTCATTTAACCCCTAAAAGATTATGAAATTTCATTACACCCTTTTGAGTTAAAATTAAATTAAATTTTTTCAGTGAAAAAATAATAATATCCTTATTTTATTTTTTTCATAAGAGCATTTATAAGATAAATATGGGTATTTTTAAGATAAATAAAGATATTTACAAAATAAATAAAGGGATTCAAAGAAAACCAAGAAGTTAACAAGAATATTTTGGCGATTCATAAGACAAATAAGAAAATTCACAAGACAGATAAGATTATTCACAAGACAAATAAATGCATTTACAAGATAAATAAAGGAATTTAAAATAATCCAAAAAGTTAAAAAAAAAATTTACAAGTCAAATATAGGCATTTACAAGACAAATATATGGATGACTAAAATTTTTCAACTCCCTAATCACCCACATATTTGTTTTGTAAATATCTTTATTTGTCTTGAAAATGTTCATATTTGTCTTATAAATGCTGTTATGAAAAAAAATATAAAATAAGGATATTATTGCCTTTTCACTAACAAAACTTAATTTCATTTTGACCAGAAGGTACCATGAAATTTCAAAATCTTTTGAGAATTAACTAAAATAAAATTATTTTCATGGAGCCTAAGTGACATTTTCCCATTAAAAAATATTAAAATAATAGAGAGAGAGAAGACTGGAGATATTCCCAGTGAAAAAAGTAACGGAAGTTAAGTCTCCTTAACAGCGTTACTATATATATTCCCAAATAAATTGTTTATGTCTACGTTTACACTCAAAAATAAATAATTCTTATGGATGCTCATAATAAAATTATTCATTACTAAATTTACAACTGCGTCCTTAAAAGAACCTCTTGTAAAACTAATTTCCCTCACACGGACAAACAGTCACTGACTTGCCTCATCAAAAACTATTAGGCAAGAGGTTGATAAACTAAAACTAATTTTCCAACAAAACTAGTAAATCCCTATGCAAAAGGACTTCCAAAGTATTCGCCAAATATAGCTTAATGGCCTTAAGAAATAATGAAACATACAATTTATGTAACCCACCCCATCTAATAAGATAAAATTTGTTGTTGTGTTTACATTTTCCTCACCCAATTGTTTTATTCTTTTGTGCCCCATTTGGCTTCAACCATAGTCTTGTCCCATGCCCCCGGGAACAAACTTCCCTGCTCATCCCATCTGGGCCATCCTGATGGGATCTGGATGGTTCAGATTTGATTTTTTTTTTCTTTTTGTTTTTTGAGAACAAATTTATTTTAATAGATACAAAATCTAAAATAAAGATTATCAATTAACTGACATTTTCTCAAAAAATGATTTTTTATTAAAAAATATCCATTTTTAAAAAATCAAATCTAAACTATTCAAATTCTATTTAGACGATCTAGATGGGATGAGTTTTTGCACCGAAACGGATCCTAAACCCTAAACCAAAAAAAAACAGAAAAAAAAAAAAAAAGAAAACAATACCTCCAACTTACGGCAAGAGGACCTAACTCTACTAAAGTGGGCTAGGTAATGGTCAGCAGCCCATTCATATGGTAGTACTATCCTCCCACACCTGTTCGTACTCTAGCTGCCTTTTTTTTTGTTTTTTTTTTTGACCTGGGACTCTAGCATCAAATGTCCCCCCCCCCCCCAGCTTCAAATGATCTGAATTATTGTTATCTTCTTCATTATGGACTCTGTACTGATGCTTGTTGGTTGATTTTACCCCTTGTCTTCGAATCAATGATCTTGAAAACAGTGGGTGATTTGGGTAAAATGGTGCAAATTGTTGGTTTTAATTTACTAATTTTTGCTATTGATTCCTTTTTCTTGGACACTTGCTTGGCATGGTTATTAGGGGGATGGTTTCCAGATTAGTGACAACTATTTTTCAAGTGCTATCAATGTACCTCCCCACCAGACAAAAGACCCAAACAAGTTTATATCTTTTAGTCGTATTCTTCTATTTCAGTTGTGCCTGTTATAGATCGTAAATCTTGCAGATCTCTACTTGAATCATTTAAGCAATGGCAAGAGGTTGTTAATAAGAGTGATTAGAGAAATATTATGAAGAAACATGTACTATTTATAAAAGAACAGCATGTTCATACAACTATTAGAACCCACATAGGTTTACTGCTAATCATCCCTAACTTGATATGAACCAACAATAGGAATTATGAGAGAGATCCAAATTACCCTTCCTCTAGTGAGAGACTTCTCTCTTGACTTAGTGGAGATCAATATTCTTCACACAGTAAACTATAATTAGGAGCCCTTTATATAGAATCATAAAGTAGCTAACCCACTATGATTAACCAACTAATGTGATGTTAACTAATTAGATCACATATCACCAACAGAGATATTTTAGTCTTCCCTTTTCTGTGTGATTATGCGTAGTTTAAATTCAAGAGTATGTCCTACATTCAAAAATATAATTTTTATTCCTCTTTTATCCTCTTCATTCACTTTTGCCCCTCCCATTCTAATAAAAAAAATCTTAGTATTTTTTAGAGCATAGATCTTAGTAATTTTATTTTAAAAAAAATCTTTGATAATAATATGATTAATTTTTCTAAAACTTTCAAGTCATATTTTATTTTTGGCTTTTTGAATATCAGAATTACATTCTAATGGACGGACAGACTTTATCCTTAAGGGGTAGATTTTGAAATCTTACACATTTGAAAACCTTGAGAGATAATGGGCCCTAAAGCGGGTCATTTCAAGAGCTAGGCACTAAGATATTATATAGCAGCATCCCCACAGCAATGTCAATGAACATCCACTTTGAGCAACTACCAGACAATATGTGAGAGGACAAAGGCAGAGGAAAACAACCTGTTTGGTGTGGTGGAGGTAGATATCCCCCACCGCCAAGGGGCGCTCAAAATTGCAAAGTTTGCTATATGCTCTTTTTTTTGTCCTTAATATAAGACGTATTCACTTAATTTAATTTAATTTAAAAAGTTAGTTGAATTAATTAATATGATATATGTTTTGTAAAACACCCTAGTTATATTATTTAATTCCCCAATTCATCCTATTCCTTGATTATTGTTAAGGGAACATTAATATAAATAAATTAAAAAATATGAAAAATATAACTTACATAAATGACTAAAATCGTTAATTCCCCAAATATGTTTTAGATTAAGAATAGGGAGTAATTGATTAAAATGGTGTCTTGAAAGTCTGTAAAAGGAAACTAGGCAATACGAATCTTCTACGTGAAGAAAAAATTTCTGACGCCATAAGGATTCAAATTGGACTCAAATATGATCTATCAAGATGTCTCAGCTTTGCTTGGCAAATTTACATTTTGTGCCCCATATTTCGGTGCTTACTAAAATAGATGATAGGATGTTTAGAATCTTAGTGCATGTTTAGGAACACTTATTTTTTGAATATAAGTGTTTATTACGCAAGCCGAGATAAAACTCCTCTCACATACTTACTTCGTATACCGTGAATCACGATTTATGTCCTTCCTTTTGCGTGGATCTTTGTCCCCCATATTTCGGTGCTTACTCTTAGTGACTCGTCTACCACATAAGATTAAAATTAGCTAAGGTGTCATATTTTAATTGGGCAGAGTTTAGGTGACGTGGTGCTCTGGGAGTACGTAAGTATTTCTCCATTTGTAAACAAGTCATTTTAATGCATTTTCACTTTCATTAAAAAAAACTATTCACAGATAAATTTTTTTTTATACTGAAATTTTAGGAAAGGGGTTGGGCTCACCCACGATTCAAGGACAAGGCGAAATCTCCCTTCCTCCTAAATCATATCAATGTTAGGCAGGGTGAGCCATCAAGCATTTACTTATGCACCCAAGAATTAGGATGTCTTCCCAAACACCGTGGTGGAAACACTTTATGCCACTCCTAAGAATCAAACGTCAAAACGGACAACTAGGCACAAAGTTTAACCCCCTCGCCACTCAACCCACGCGGATGATGGGTTATTCACAGATAAATTTAATGATATACTATTTTATTTTGTTTTATTTTTGGCTTCATGAATATCAGGGCCACGTTCCAATGGACGAACAACTTTTATTTTTTTGGACAAAAATGGACGAACAACTTTAAATGCGCGGGCATCTCGGTCTCAGGCAAGAGGTGGACAAAAGGTGACAACACTACCCCTTACAAATCGAATTCTTTAAGCTCCACATCCATAGTTTAGATTTCTCGTGTGTGTCACTCGTGCGTGGGTAAGAGAGAATTTAATAATCCCTCCGGTTCGAAATATAGCACTCTAATCTTTATTATAAATCTATTTTTAGAAGAATTTTTTTGTTCTAAATATAAGTTCACTTACATATTCTTAATGAATATTTTCCAATTTTAGCCTTATTTAATTCTTATTAGAAAGAGAGAAAGAGGAGAAAAATGTGGGAATAATTTGCAAATGCAGACAGTGAGAAATTTTTTTAATAAAGGTAAAATTGGAAAACCTTAAGCATATTTAATGATTTAACCAACAAATCTTTAATATATGAGAAATGGTTAAAATGAATTTATAATAAGGATCAAAATGGTAAAAGGTAAATAACAAAATTACACAATTTGAAAAGTTAGTTAAATTTGGTTAAAGACAACAAACATATAAAAAACATAACTTACTTTCTTAAAATATCCTTTTTTTTTTTGGAGAGGTGAGTGGTAGAGAAAATGAGTGAAATTTTAAAATATAAAATATAAATATAATTTAATATTTTTAACTTGAAAATACAAAATAAAAATAGAAAGTGGTTGAAATTTAAGGGATTGGTTACGGTCCTCTTCTCTTACCATTCTCTTCCCATCTTTTTCCCCTCCACTACTCATCTCAATCTTTAGATTGAAATATAAGCGGTTCAGATTTAATGTGTAATAAAAATATTATTTTTAAATATTTTTTATTACATGTTTAAATTATCATAACTAAAATTTAATATTTTTGAATTTGTTTAATTATTTTTTAATAATTTGATATTTTTTAATATTTGTTATAAACATTAAATTTGAACCGTTCAGATTTCAATCTAAAGGTTAAGATGAGTAGTAGATGAGAAGAGAACGGTAAGAGTAGAGGACCGTAGCCAATCCCAAAATTTAAATATAGTAGAGTATATAATAAAGCAAGAAAGTAGTGCTGTGCACAGCTAGAATCGTTATAGCAAGTGGACGAAGAAGACAACTTTCTACTGTCCAATAATTCTTTCATAAAATTTTCAACTCTCTTTTGTTTTGGACACATCCTAGTAAGCTTTTAAACATCAAGACATTATGCCATTTGCCAACTACCCAAGGTGGAAGGCAGATGCCCCACGATTATTAAATTTGTAAAATTTATTCTTGCATAATTTTTTTTAAAAATTTACCCCTGTTAAATACTTCATATTTAGACAGTTCCTATCTTACACGCAACCCCTTATTTCACTTATAGAAAATTATAAAAGGGTAAACTTGGAAGAAAGTGATTAATATATAAACCCCTTATTTAGACCCATTCTCTCTTACCAGCAAAGTCGCCTATTAAAGGGAGTGCCAATTCTACGTAGAAGATGATTTGCATATAAAACTAGAGGATATATATCCTTACATTTTTATTTGACAATTGTTTGAGATAATTCCGACATGTAAAGAGGTCACGGAGATGCCAGTGAAAAGGCAAGATTAGATAATATAGGCCCTATAAAAAGAGGTAAAAAAATACTGAATAGAGAACTCAATAAAATTATTGAATAAAAATTTTTGTTAATAATTAATCCAAAAACTAAATTATTGATAGGGTACAATAACATTAAGTGATCCATGTAACTGCCACTAACTTCTTGATATATTTTAAACTAATCCATCCACATATGGGAAGGGGATGAATCACACTATTTTCTTAACTGCGTGGCTTTTAATCATCTTATATAAATTATGTAAGATTTAATAGATCCTGCATCCAAATTTAAATTAGACTTTTTTTTTTAATTTTTTGTGTTGCGCCAGGTCTTGAGACGTCCACAGGTAAAGAGCACAACTACCTCCCCTCCCCTCCCCTCCCCCCACACACAAAAATATAGTAATTAGAATTTTAAAAAAAAAAAATCTATATTTTAGGTCGCCTAAGTCAAAATTATGGCTCATCTACCGCCAACTAATTATACTGCTCCCTATCAGAATATTATCCAGTGGCTTCATTTCAAACTATTCTTGAGCACATTGAATATAGTCAAAGTTTAAATACAAATCAATAATAAATAAGTCTGACAGATACATATTTAAGTATAACCATCTACAGAAGAAAAGTTAAGCTAAAACGGCCTCCATTAACAATACAGAATAAGTATCATTAGCTGCATCATGAGTGAAAAGATCTCAAACAAATTCTGTTGCAGATTCCAAGTTTCAGATAACTTTTTAAGAGAGCCAAATCCCAAAACCAACATCAATCAATTATATATATCACATAAAATCTTGAAAAAGTGTCCTCGTTTACCTTGAAGCATGGAACACAGAGAAAGGTCCAAACAAATAAAAATAAAAAGCTGTGAGTACTAAAGGCCATTGTTTTAATTATTGTGTAATCTGACCTGTGATGATTCGTCAACATGGTGGTGGGGTTAGCTTTTTTGCCAAATTTCCACCAGACATTCATTCACGGGCTCTGCCTCACACAACCTTCCTTGTTCTTTTGCTACTTATCTTCTCACCTCTCTTTTACCATTTTTGTCACTTCCTTCCCTCTTCTTACCCTTCCTCAACCATATCAACTCTCTCTCTCTCAGACACACATTGGATACTCAGAAATTATACAATGACTATAAAAACCTTATCCTTCTAAGTGAGATTATCTACATGACTCTTATGAAGTTCGTGAGATGTGAGTATGTCACCCAAGGGTATTTGGACTAATGGTGGACCAGTTAGATTATAAAGTGAGTGCATTGAGTTCGAACCTCACCTTATGAAAAAGACCAATGGGGAGAGGCATCTTGGTCACAAAGTCTCGATCTGGATTAGTAGAGTGTTTGAATACTTGGTAATAAGATCCAAAAAAAAGTACTACCTCCGGTCCTAAATATAGGACATAGTTTGTAGTGCAAAGGGAGTACCACACACAAGGTGGCCCAAAGGGTTAGAGAAAGAAAAGTTCATGAGAGATGTTTTTGAGATAAAGGAGAGACAGAGATGAAAGAGAATTTGATAGAAAGAGAGGAAGTAGATCTCTTTAACCATACAGATGAACTTCCAATTAACTTATATTACTCAACAACGTCCCCTGCAACAAGCAATATGAATATTAATATAAAATTTACAACAACCTATCTTGTTTACAAATGGTGAATAATAATACAGTGATCATGGCAAAAAAGAATAATAATACAGTGATGTTTTCAGATTATGTGCAATGTACAGACACATAATGTGTTGTCTTTAAAAAGTTATGTGCCCCTCAGGCATCACGTAATATCACTGCCTTTGATGACTGGACACTTAATAAGGTAGCTCTTGTTTATCATTCTCAAATGGGTGAAAAATGTATCACACGAGAAATTAATCAGCTGGAATTGGAAGTGGCATCTCTATGAACAGGATAATGGACAAATGAATATCCGGTTGACGAGGTGTTATTTAGTTTTGAAAGTTGATAAAAATCCCTACATACATACATATACATATACATATACATATACATATACATATACATATATATATATATATATTCCTTGAATTGTCAACTTAGTGTCTTCATTAATGTGTTTCGTCTGATTCTGAGCAGACGGTGGATGTCAATTCATCTTTTACTAAAACATGCCAACGAGAAAAAAAAGTTAAAGAAAATAAGACACGGGACAGTGCTGGTTTCAGAGATGTCTCATTCATAAGCAATTAAAAGGAGAGAAGGAATAGTGAAACTCTCTTTTGAAAGTGTTCTTGCAATGCCCTTTAGAGTTTAGACTACAGAATGAGTTGTGGAGTAGGACCATCTTTTTTTTTTTCACTCCAAAGAAATAATTACAGTATCAGAGAGATACATCAGGAAACTAAAGATTTTTTTCAATATAAAAAAAACAATAACCCCACAAATTTTC
Organism: Inga laurina; assembly: GCA_963855925.1. Classification (NCBI taxonomy): domain Eukaryota; kingdom Viridiplantae; phylum Streptophyta; class Magnoliopsida; order Fabales; family Fabaceae; genus Inga; species Inga laurina. The sequence continues at coordinate 41,590,799 of OY979702.1, read as the reverse complement.
CTGTTTCAATCATCAGACCCACCATTCGGATATTTCTCAGCAGAAAATTGTTGTGTGCAACAGGACCACAACTTTTGAACATGGACGATACAGTTACAGTGCATAGTGGGTCTGCAGATCAAACTGTAAAATTCATCCCAAAACAACCCAAAAGGGGATAAAACTAATTAACCCCAATACAAAAAAGGGGGGAAATTCATCACAATCTAATTAGAAAGGTCAAGGAAGAGAACTCTGATGTTAAATGGTTTCTAATCAATGTCAAGATGCTAAGCGAAGAAGTACCTGCTTGAAGTAAAAGAGAGCTATGAACAATTAAGTTCTCTCTTTTGTCTTGGTTTGTTCTTTCAGGTATCCACAACAATGGCGATGAAAGAACCACTCACATCATTTCCCTTTTCCTCATCACCACCCTCTTCTTGCAACTTTCTCTTTAGTTTCTCCTCTGCATCCTGCAAGAACTTGAATTTTGGAGGAGGGGATGACTTTATTCTATTGAACTCTGCATCGGTCGCTGATTCGAAAAGAGGGTTGAATCCTCCACGAAGGTTGTTGTTGTTGTTATAAGAAGGGTTCATAAGAGGAGTAAGAGGGGGAGTGAAAAGAGATGGAGAAGCCATAGGTGTCAAATAAGGAGTCTCCACTATGAGAAAATCATTCAAACTCTTACCCCTTGATTTCCCATCCTCAGATTCTAAATCCTCCTTTGTTTCTTCCACTATTGTGAACAAGAACCTTGGAGGAACAAACATGTCCTGCTGATCCTCTCCATAGGGTTTGAATAGAAAATCCTTGTTTGCTTGAGCTTGACCTGCTTGCTCACTATGAACAAGGGCTTCACTGATTCTCACTGATGAGTAAAGCTCTTGAGTGTGCCTCAAAGAAGAAGATGGTGGCCTTTTCCAACAAAACATATAGAATAGCTCTTTCACAGGGCTACCATAGTCATTCTCAATCTCTGATCTATGGGATATCCTCTTCTTCCACCATAGCAAGTAGTAAACCTCAGCTACAAGAGCCAGCAAAAGACAGCCAAAAACTACACTCAGACCAAGACCTACACTACTCAGAGATTTCATCTTGACACCCAAAATCACATTGAAAGCAGTATATCTGAGAATGCTCAATCTCCAAACAAGTTAATATCAGAGCAGAGAAACTTCTCTAGCAGATGTATGTAAATTCATTAACTGAATTAAATTGACAGACCCAATTAACTAAGAGAAGTCATAGCCATTCAAGAGATTGGGAAAAGCCTATTAGGTAATTTAACTCTCAAACTGAAGCCAAAAGAACTTTTGAGTAACGAAATGAAATGTATCTTCTCACCAGAAGCCGGGTATTTTAACAAACATTTGAGCTACAAAATGCAAAACCTCCGAGAAGGCGAATGCCATGAAGGGCCGACCAAAACCAAAAACCCATTTCTCTCCGAAGAGCGATACTAGCAAATCGTGAGGTATAAGAGGTAAAGAGAGGCTTTTACTTTAATCTTGCAAGAGATGAAACCCATTGTGGTGGGGATTACAGTCACTAATGATGAGCCTCAAAAGAAAGAAACAAGCATAATGGGTAAAGAAAGAGAACAAAGAAAGATCCCAAAAAACCAAAATGAGAGATTTGAGGATTTTCACGGAAACAAAAGTGAAAGAAAGAACAGAGTGGCACGTACCTCACTGGGTTTTGGTTGGGTGCGAGGTCGCTTCCTTCGAGAGAAGCTCACATGGCATATTGGCATCAGAAAGATAAGGAAAGGAACGTGTCACTAGGTTTTTTTTTAAAAAAAAAAAATTCTAAATTGCAGAAAACTTAAATGAGGTAAGACACCGATTCCTTAGGGTTGAAAATGAATTACCCCATGATCAATTTCTTTTGAAAAAATGCAGAAATATTTTAGGAAAATTGTCGAAAAAGACCAAACTAGCAACATATTTGCCGATTGATACCTGAGGCACTGAGGCATTTGGGGGGAAATAAAACAATAAGTAAATTTACCAGGTCATCCTTTTATTGCATTAGTGAATAAAGGATTCAGATTTGATTCAGAGGCATTACCCGCTAACTTGAGAGTGAAACTACTAACTTGAAAAGTGAAGGGAGGACCGCTAACTTGGAGAGATTGACAGCAGCGAAAAGAGTTGGTGTTTGCAGCTGCAACGGCGGCGGAGTAAATCGATTTATGAATGTTGTAAATCGATTTACCAAAATTAGCCGAGAACTAAATGCTTTTCAAAACTCAAGTAGATCGATTTAACATTACTCAAATCGATTTACCAAACTTCATGATACAGAGTAAACCGATTTAAGGTTAGTTAAATCGATTTATGTAAGTGGAGCAAAATGAGACAAACTCCTTGAATCCAAGGGAAAATATTTTACACTTACGAAAGATCTTTTGAATGCTCGAGAAGATACTTGCATGTAGGGAAGGCTTTATGATACAAAGTAAATCAATTTAAGGTTAGTTAAATCGATATATGTAATTTGGGCAAAATGAGACAAATTTCTTGAATCCAAGAGAAGATATTTTGCACCTAGAGAAGATGTTTTGAACAAATGGGAAGATGTGTTGCACTTGGGAAGACTTGGTTTATAACTATGAAACCCAAGGGAAGAAATGTGACATAAATCGATTTACAAGGGTTGTAATCGATTTATGACTATGTGGGAAAGATCTTCCCTATGTGCAAAAGATCTTCCCTTATGTGCAAAAAGTTTTCCCAGGTGCAACGCATCTTCCCATGTGTTGAAAACACTTTCCCTAGGTGCAAAAGATCTTCTCTTGAGTTCAACAAGTTTTCCCTAATGTGATATAACTTCAAATCTTCCCTAGTGCAATATCTTCCCTAGGTGACACATGGGATTATATTGTTCTAGGGAAGATTTGTTGAACTCAAAGGAAGATCTTTTGCATCTAGATAATATGTTTTGAACATATGGGAAGATGTGTTGCATCTGGGAAAACTTCTTGCACATAAGGGTAGATCTTCTGCACCTAGGGAAAATCTTTTGCACATAGGGAAGAACTTTTGCACATAATCATAAATCGATTTACAACCACTATAAGTTGATTTGTCACATTTCTTCTCTTGGGTTCCACAATTATGAACCAAGTCTTCTCACGTGCAACACATCTTCCCATGTGTTCAAAACATCTTCCCTAAGTGCAAAAAATCTTTCATTAAGTTCAAGAAGTTTGTCTCATTTTGTCCAACTTATACAAATGGATTTAACTAACATTAAAGCAATTTACTCTATATCATGAGGTCTTCCCTACGTGCAAATATCTTCTCGTGCGTTCAAAAGATCTTTGATAGGTGCAAAAGATCTTCCCTTGGGTTTAAGAAGTTTGTCTCATTTTGCTCAACTTACATAAACCAATTTAACTAACCTTAAATCGATTTACTCTGTATCATGAAGTTTGGTAAATCAATTTGAGTAGTGTTAAATTGATTTAATTGAGTTTTGAAAAGCATTTAGTTCTCGGCCAATTTTGGTAAATCGATTTACTTCCCCGACGATGCACAAACCCACACTCCGTGGCTACCGCTGTAATACCCCAAATTTTGATATTTGAGGCTAGAGAATAAGCCTAAGATAAATGGACTGCTAAGCCCTAGTTTAGCAAGATCCCAAATTGTGCTTAAGGGTTAATGACTCCAAAAGTGGATGTGGTTAGTGATAAATAACCCTTTTGAAGAATTAGATGTGATTTGAGATTCAAATGTGATTCGAATGTGTTATGATCAGTGCCGAAATCCTGTATTTGAGTTCAATTATGGATTAACATCTAAATTGAATGAAAATAAGGGGGAGGGTGTATGTATGGTGTAAATGAATGAGAAAATGTATTTGGTGGTGATTCAAGAGGAATTATTATAATCACGGGCAAAACGGTAAAGTTATCGACCAATTGGTTAGTTACCGAAGAGGAAACTCATTGGTAACTTGAAGATCAATGGTTGAGATTGATTGTGTAATAGATCAAAGGGTGGAATCAAGTATATGTGTGGGTTTGTGAGCTCATGTGAGGTTTGTCAAGATGGTGACACTTGGCACTTTGTGAGCCCGTGGATAAGGTCAAAGTGTCAAACCTGTTTTTCCCTCTCTCCTTTCTTTCTTAGTCGGCCAAGAGGCCTTAGCATCCCCAAAATCTTATTCATCTTCATAATCCACTCATCTCTCTCTCAACTCCATTGTCGTCCATGAGAGGGAAGAAAGAGAAAGCAAGAGGTGAGGTTTTAGCCTTGTATATATCCTCTAATGCTTAAATCCTCTTCACTAATATTGATCATGTTGATGAGAGTTTCATCTCTATGGTTTTAGATTTTTGAAAAGAGGTGTTTGATTGCTTGAGTAAAAGTGGATGGATGAAGAATCAAGGATTTGGCCTTGGGAAGAGGAAGAGGTGAGTATTTGAAGCCTTTTGATCTAAGTTTTGTGTGTTTTGATTGAGTATTGTGATTTGTAGAATTTTCCCTGATTTTTTGATGAATTTTGTGTGGTATGAAATTAGAGAATTGGATTTTGTTTTGTGTGGCAAATGATGTCAAGTTGTGCTTTGATGTCATTTGATTTGGTTTTGGACATGAAATGGAAAGTGATGCAATGTTGTGGTTTGAATAATGAATTGTGTGACATGTTGTGGAAACATGTCAATATAATGTGAATTTGATTGATTTGGTGTTTCCAATGGATTCCTTATGAAAATTTGTGTGGGAATGATGTTTGGTATGAAATTGGGACCATTGGAAGCAAAAGAGCCAAAACTGTGAAATTTTGGAATTCTGGAAAATGGCCAAGTCTATAATGCTGTGCAAGTGGCTAAATTTGTATGGTATTTTGACATAGCAAATGATGTTGAAATGTGATGATATTGTTTATAGTTCACATTGTAAGCTTTCCATTGATATAAAGTTTGAGTGATTCCAAGTTCTGTGGACCAAGTTATGGTCGTTGGAAAATGAGCCAGGAGTCAGGTCACTGGTTGGCCTCGGCCCAAAAGGTTGGTCGCGACCCAAAACCTTCTGATTAGTCTCTGGCCGCGGCCCAAAACTTTCTGACCATCTGTTGGCTGCGGCCAACCATATGAAAAATGTAGTTTTGAGGTTTTTAAAGATGGTCTTTGGTATAGTTTCTCCCAACCCTTTAGGCTTATGTTTAGGCTTTGATTAGCCATGTAAAGGTGTTAAATGATAACTAACTTTAAGTGTAATGAAAGTAAAGATTTGGAATAGAGAATAAACTTATGTCCTTGCTTTGGTTATAAGTTTGATGTTCGCCCTGAACGTGGTTCAATATTCGCCTGGTCGGGAGTAAGCGATGCTGGAGCTTACGTGGAAAGAACAAGTGTAGGGAACGTACCTCTCTTGCATACTTTGATACTTGTGTTTGTGTATTGATGCATGTATTACTTTGATTGATTATGTGAAATATGTATAAATGATTGTAGCTTTGTTTCTAGTTATGTTATGGCCATGAGTATGTGGTTGAAACATTGAGCACGCAGATATGTCATTGTGTGAGCATGAGTTACGAATTGCAAGCATGTCATGCATTAAACACTTATCATACATGCATATTAGTATTTGTTTCCTATTGAGATTCTCTCAAATCTCACCCTCCCTACCAATATTTTAAACAGGGTAGGTGGATCAAGGTTAGAGCAAATAGGCAAAGGCGATGAGAACTACTTCGGGTTATAGATTTTGGTAGTTGGTTATCATAGTTGAGATGTATATTTGGATATTCGTATTTGGATTTGGATGTGTATATATGGATGTATATTTGATTATGTATGGAGATGAGATTTGTCTAATCCCCGTTTGAGGAATTGTAAAAGGCGAATGTGCCCTATGAATTCTATGTAAAGGTATGAACTTGAGAGTTACCGGGATGATATTGTTGTATACTCTGATATTTATATAAATGTGATATTCCGCATGATGTAATTGTATTTGAAGTTGAATATGAAACCAGGTTATAAATGATTTCGAAATATATTTATGAAAACCCTATCGGGTAGATGGGTTTGTAAAAATATTATTTAATTATTATTGGTCTCTATTTCATTTTAATCGCGTGTTTTGGATATAATTACGGAAGGGGGTTACAGCCGCTGCAAAGGCCTAAGACTTCGTTGTCGCCGCAAAGACCCACTCTTTGTCGTCATCGCACAGACCCACACTCTGCCGCCGCCACAAACACCCAACACTTCCTTATCACCACAAACACCAACTATTTTCACTATTGTTAATCTATCCAAGTTAGCAATCCTCCCTTCATTCTCCAAGTTAACGGTTTCACTCTCATATTAGCGGGCAATGCCTCTTAATCAAATTTGAATCTTTTATTCACTAATGCAATATTAAAATTTTATTACCCCACTTCTCCAATTTTCTTAAGATGGTGTTTGGGAATTACCCAAACCTAGATTTTAAATTTAGATTTACGCAAATCGAGACAAAACTCCTCTCACATACTTACCTCGTAAATCGTAAAAGATATTCTCAAAAGTTAATCCAAACACACACTTATAAAAATTTTCTCTCTTCTCCCTTTCCCTCCAAATCCCTCATACCAAATAGACCCTTAGATTATTTTATAAAATGTCTTCTAGAAAGTATTTGTGTCCTTCTTATAAGACATTTTGATCGTTTCAATGAGCATTAAATATTTTTTATATATACCCATATTTAATAAGAATTATGAGAGAGAAGAAATTAATATGATGTTAGAGTTTAATATGATTAATAAAGATAATATTGAAAAATCACTTTAATCTATGAAAAAATTAATGATTTAAACTATTTTTATTAGCATATTTTTATTAATAACAAACGTCTCATAAAATGGATCAAATGGAGTGTTATAGTACTAAATAAGATAAAATAAAAATAAAAATATAAGATTGGATTGCAATTATACAAGCTTGTTGTATCTAGTATCTATATAAATTTTGGGAAAAACTAATAGTATCTATATAAATTAATATTATATTGTATTAAGTATTTTTTTGCCAGTTATTGTATTAAGTATTTAATATAACTTAATAAGTAAGTTTTTAGGATATAAGAAAAGACTCCATTCCTAACTCAATTGGTTGGTATGCAGTTTATAATGAAGGACGAGACTATCATTCTATGTTTGAAAGTTTCATAATAATCTTGATTTGGGATGCATAATTTCTTTTTTGAACGCTTTGTTTGCATGATTTTCTTTTTGACTAAACAAATTATTTAAATGCTAAGCAACTTTGCATCCTAGATTTTCATGAATCCATTGGATAGAAACAATATATAGAGGATCATGGAACAATATCAACTTGAAAATATTTATAACAAAATATTTTTAAATTAAAAAAATATTATGAGAGATTATAAAACCAAAAAGTAAATTTCACAAAAAATGTTAAAAGTAATTATAATCCAAGATTAGCAGTTTAGACTTTGGACTAATCTCTCTCAAGATTCAGCGTAAAAAATTTTCACCTCTCATAGTTTTTTTGGGTACATTTTTCACCCCTCATAATGAACACACTTATAAATAATTTTTTCAGGGAAAAAATTGCGCTAAGAAGTAAAAAAGTAAAACCACAGGTACAAGGACGAAATGGCGACCCATGTATAGCTTATATTTCTTTTTATGTAACTCCTTGTCTAAATGTATTAATAAATAAATGTTGGGTGATTTAATTTAAATTTCATTAATAATAATAAATAAATAAATATTTTTATAATTAATATGAAATATAAAATCTACAGCAATCTCTAACCTACTTATGTATCATATACATGTAATGGGGAGCATGGTTCATTCTTCATACTCCATGTAATATAATAAAAAATGATTTCATAATTTATATTCTTTTTTTAATAAAAGGGCACGAGAAAACACATACAGATTAGTGAGTTTGAATTTCGCCAATGTGAAGATTTTGTTGGTAGGTGATTTGTAAGTATCTTAATAAGCGTTTTTTGAGCCTAGAGACATGTTCTGAACCTGGTGAGCTCTGGGACTCAACTCACCTAAACTTTCTATTATAGAAAACAAAGCATTTGGTTGAAATCTTCTACATTTGATCCTAAATATAAGATCTAGTTGACTTTTTTAGAGAAATTAACAAAACTAAATAAGTTACTTAATTATATCATATATTTTGTATGATTAATTTATATATCAATTTATAAGTTGACAAATTAGTTTAGAGAAAAAATGATAAATATAAATACTTTAAAAGTAATTTAATTAGCTTTTTTAATCTCTCCAAAAAAAATTAACTGAATCTTATATTTAAGACTGAAGAATGGCTCTATACTCTGAAGGAAAAACATTCATGATAATAATTTAACATTCATATGACACCCTTGATGAGCCAAGAGAATCGGTACAACGATGGCAACAAAGTTTCGTAATGTATATTCAAGGTGCGTGTGTGTGTATGGCACATTATTTTTTCTTATTAAATCTGTTTTTTAAAAGGAAAAAGATAGAAAAACACAGTCAAAAATTGGTAAAAGATAAGTGAGTATACTAAATTTCAATAATTCAAAGGCAACTGATATGGAATTTTAAAATGTTGACAAATGTTGGAAATTATCTAATTGCCTTTAATTTTTTTTTTAAAAAAATCCTCAAATCCCCTTACAGGCTGTCAGAGCTCCAATGACCTTCCTGACAACTAACCGTTGAAGCTCTCTCGGCGGGTCACTGAAGCTCCGACGGTCTTTTCTTTTTTTCTTTTTTTAAATTTTCAAGCAAAAGTCGTCAATATGTATACTTGAGTTGTTAATATGTATACTAAAATAGTAAATAAGGTACTTGTTGAATATTTTCTAATAACTATTTTAGTTTTGCTATTAACAACTCAAGTATATATATTAACTACTTTAGTTTCGATGTTGACTACTTTTGTTTCTTTAACTAAAGTAGCGAGTCAAAGTAGTCAACATCAAAACTAAAATAGTTAATATGGATACTTGAGTTGTTAATAGCAAAACAAAAGTAGTTATTAGAAAATATTCAACACGTGCCTTGTTTACTATTTTAGTATGCATATTAACAATTCAAATATACATATTGATAACTTTTACTTGAGAAATTCAAAAAAACATTAGATCGTTGGAGCTCTGGTGACCGCCCGCCAGCTGCCAGAGCTTCAACATGTACAAAGGTAGTTAGGTAATTTCCCACATTTGATGACATTTCAAAGATCCAAATAAGTTCTTTAGGAATTATTTAAATTCAACATACTTAGCTGGAGAATTTGAAGTGGCTTAAAACAGAGAGAGATACTAGCGATGAGTGAGAGTGGTGGCAGTGGTGGGAATGGTGGGAGCGACGGAGGGAAGGGAGGTGGTTCGCTTGGAGGTAACGGAAAGGACAATGGAAGCGAGACAGGGAGTGGCAAGGAGAGAGCAAAGAACTTCATGGGTGGGACCAGCACGGGCTTTGTGTTTGGCATGAACAATAAGCCCGGCCGTCAGGAGAGGGGACGCAAAATACGGTGAAAAGAATGAGAACCTGGGAAACCCACGAAGGAGGATCATGGATGCGTCATATCAAGATAAGCTAATAACACCCGGACATGCTGGGTTCTTGATCCGGCATGAGGAAGAGGATGATATAGTTAATGGTTGGAAAAAGTACTTTAGCAAGAAGAACAGTGAGGAAGAAGAGGAACCACATGAGGAGTGCTCACAGGAGGAGGAGAGGTATGGTCGAAGTAATGAGCGCGGGATCCCATCCATGAAAATGACATCGGACTAGTACGCTTCCTGGTGTTGACAGTGGATGAACTCTCTGATTATTAAGGTGTTGGGTACCGATATTCCTCTATACATAATTAGAGATAGGATTCACCGAATATGGAAACCTGCAGACCCGATGAAGATGATACCCTTGAGTAACGGTTATTGCATTGTGTCTTTCTCAACTAAGGAGGATAGGGATTTTCCTTTCCAGGAGGGTCCATGGATGATTGATGACCATTATCTAATAGTCCAGAGATGGCGTCCGAACTTCAACCCATGGAAAGCCGATATGCAGAGGAGGACATCAATGTGGATTCGATTGCCGGACTTGCCAATGGAGTTCTATAACGTGGAGTCTCTGAATATCATCGGAAATATGGTTGGCAAGACAATTAAGATCGACCGATCGACCTCTATCTATGATAAAGGAGGTTTCGCTCGGATCTGTGTGGAGGTTGATCTTCATCAGCCTCTACTCCCAACGTTTGATGTTTTTGGGGAGGATAGGCTAATCATTTACGAGGGGCTCCATCAGGTTTGCTTTCAATGTGGTAAGTATGGGCATCAGAAACTGGAGTGTCCATGGATTGTGGGAGTTTTAGAAGGGACAGAAGGCATCGTCAGTAATGGTGTAAGCACCTCCAGAGGTCCGGTGGGAGTGCCTCGAAGTGCCATGCCGGAAGCGGCGAAGATGGATGCAGCAGCGACTGCTGGCGAACCGTTGAGGGAGGAGAACATCTATGGCAAGATTCGGATTCTATGCCGCGATTTCAGGAATGGAAATATCGCGAAGATTGTTTCAGATTCCGATTGTGATGCTACGAATCAATCTGAAGTTAAGAAGAATGAAGTGAAGAAGCACGGATCATGGGGCGGATCGACTTTGAAGGACAAAGAAGGTAAGTGCTTAATGGCAGATATGCAGAATCGGCTACCTAAAGAGGATAAAAATAAGTCAATGGCGTGGGTCCCGGTTTCACATAAAAGAAAGAATAACACTAAGATTACTCCCAAAGGTAAAGAAAATAGAAATCCCGCCAGAGAAAGGATTGCCAAGTCGGGTTCAATAGGGAAGGTAGGCTCGATCATTGAGAAGCCCAACAATTCCAACTCCTTCTCCGTTCTAGCCGATCACGTGGTGGAGTCTTTATTTGAAAATGGGCTTTCCAAGGCTATGGAGCTAGAGACCAACATGGGTGGTGGGCTTAACAATAGGCAGGGGAATACCGAAACCAGACCTCATCAACAGTTAACGGATACTCAAGGCGATGAGATAACAGCCCACGTTATGGAAGTACATGAATTCTCATATCACCATGATACGTTAATGCTAGAGCAGGGAAAGGATAATGACGCAGCGTGTGATGAGCCTAACTTTTTACAGGTTTCCCAATGATTTTTACAACATGGAATGCACGTGGTACTGGTGCTCACAGCTTCTCAACTCTAGTTCGGGACCGGCAGCGGCACTACAAAATTAATTTCCTAGCTGTATTGGAAACCCGATGTGACAAGCAGTTCTCACAAGCGAGAGTCAATAGTATGGGTTTTAGTAATTCAGCTCTCATTGATTTCGAAGGTTATAGCGGTGGTATTTGGTGTTTGTGGGACTCATCTATTCTGGATGTCATGGTTCTCGAACGCCATCGGCAATTCATGCATGTTAAAATCACTATGGCCGATGCTCCTCCATGGATGTTTACCATTGTCTATGCTAGCCCCAACATCAATAGACGACGCAGCTTATGGGGTGAACTCTCCCGATTATCATCGTCTATATAGGGTGTATGGGCATTAGGAGGGAACTGGAATGCAACTTTGTACAGCCATGAAAGGAAATCTATGGCTTCTTGTGGACTTTCTTATGATCAAGAATTCTTCACCTGGTTTGAGAGGGAGGAGTTGATAGACTTGGGCTCGGTGGGACCACAATTCACATGGCACCGTGGGACCACTGCAGCTCACCTTGACCGGATGTTGGCTAATTAGGATTGGGTGCAACTATTTCCTCATGCAACCGTCACCCACTTGCCATACTTCAAATCTGACCACAAACCCTTACTTCTTAGCACGGATTTAGCAGGATGCAGTTCTATCCCAGATCGGCCCTTTCGCTTCATTGCAGCGTGGGTACTTGATGATGAGTTTTCAGATTTTGTGAAAGGTAAATGGCAACCTGACACCCCCTGGGAGGTAAATATCTCGTCCTTTACTCAAGCTTACAGAATCTGGAATAAACAAGTTTTTAGATATACTGAGGCAAGGAAAAGGAAATTGCTTCACCGCTTGGATGGGTTAAACTTAGCTATTGCTCGACGTAGACTGGACAAATCTCTCGAGGACTTGCAATTTCAACTCTGGAAGGAATTAGAAGAAGTCTTAATTCAAGATTCTCTATTATGGGCCCAGAAAGCAAGGACGGAATGGTCAATTTATGGCGATAGGAACTCTAAATATTTCCATGCCCGTGCTAATGGGAGAAGGAAAATTAACCGTGTGAGCACTATCAAAGATGAGGAGGGTAAATGGGTCTATGATATGGACAAAATTAAATCAATGGCGGTACAATACTTCTCATCACTCTTTACAGAAGAAATTCCTCACCGAGAAATGCTTGACTGCAGTGTATCCTTTCCCCTCATTGACCAAAGCGAAATGAGATGGTGTGGACGAGAAGTTCATGATGATGAAATCAAAGACGCTCTGTTCAGCATGAGCGCTTTAAAATCCCCAGGACCTGATGGCTCCATCGCCTTATTCTACCAATCATAGTGGGATACAGTACGTGCCTCCATAATTAACTATGTTAAGTATTTACTAACCAATCCATAGGCAATACGACACATCAATGGGACTCTCCTTGTGCTTATACCAAAGAAGACTAATCCTGAGACACTGAGAGATCTGAGACCTATCAGTCTATGTAATGTGATCTACAAAGTAGTTACAAAAGTAATTGTCAACCGGATTAAGCTATCCTCCCCAAGATAATATCGCCAAATCAATGCAGTTTTGTCCCAAGAAGACACAGTAGTGATAATATTATTGTGGCCCAGGAGGTGATTCATTCTATGCGTGGTATGAAAGGGAAGAAGGGCTTTATGGCAGTTAAAATTGACTTGGAAAAAGCCTATGATCGTGTAAGCTGGGAGTTCCTCACCACTTGTCTCAAAGAATTGAATTTCCCTCAGCATATTATCAAGACAATCTCTAGTTATGTGTCCACATCAAGTATGCAGCTCCTATGGAATGGGGATAAGTCAGACACTTTTTCTATGTCACGCGGCGTGCGGCAAGGGGATTCGATTTCTCCATACCTCTTCGTCATATACATGGAAAAATTGGCTCACCTGATTCAGATGCACATAGCTAATGGGGCTTGGAAGTCAATCCGTCTAACCAAGACAAGGCCTCCAATCTCACACATGTTCTTCGCGGATGATATTTTACTCTTTACTGAAGCCTTAATGCAACAAGCTCATGTAATGAAGCAATGTATGGATAGCTTCACTAGGAGCTCGGGACTCAAAATTAATGTAGCTAAGACGAGAGTCTTCTTCTCCGCTAATGTCAATCATAATGTTAGATCCGAAATTAGTGGGACACTTGGATTCACCGTCACTGGCAATTTGGAGAAGTATCTTGGTGTGCACCTTCATCATGACAGGGTATCTAAAACGACGTTTATAGGTGTGGTTGAGAAAGTAAAACAGCATCTTGCATCATGGAAGATTAACTCACTGTCCACAGCGGGGAGAACCATATTAATCAAGTCAGTTACTACGGCTATCCCCAACTATGTAATGCAAACTTCATATATGCCAGCTCCTACTTGGGAGGAATTAGACAAGCAAAACTGGAACTTCCTATGGGGTGGGTCGGACGAGCGACGGAAAGTTCACCTGGTAGCATGGGAGGAGGTGTGTAAACCTAAGAGGGCAGGAGGACTTGGTATCAGTCACGCTAGATACCAGAATCATGCGTTCCTCATGAAGCTGGGTTGGAATCTTACCAAGAAGCAGGATGCACTATGGGTGAAAGTAATACGTGACAAATATAAATGTGGTTCGGATCTCATACCAAAGATCGAACCCAAAAGACAGGGCTCTAATATCTGGTCAGGCATTGAAGCTACCTGGCCACTTGTTCAGCAGTGGATGGAATTGGTGTAAGGCGATATTGTTCGATGGAAGGAGACCAAGGACGGTCACTTCACTGTCAACTCGGCTTATTCATCTTTTCTTAAGGAAACGAGACCTCAAGATCCTATATGGCAGAGAATATGGCGACTGCGTGTACCTGAAAGGTGTCACCATTTCATGTGGCTAACCTTGCGGAAATGCCTATTAACTAATGTATCCAGGAAGGCTCGAGGCTTAACCATACATGATGAGTATCTGATCTGTCATGATCATGTAGAAGACGTGTTACACTTATTATGGGACTGCCAGTTTGCGTAAACGGTGTGGTAGGAGTTGGTGCCGCTGGGGTTCATGGCCACATTCACCTCCCTAGCCCTTCTATCCTGGCGCTGCTGGAATTTGGTGAAATTGAACGTGAATGGGCAGGACGAGTGGGCAGATTTCTTCACCGTGACGTGTTGGTGGATTTGGAAACGCCGGAACTTATTGGTATTTGAAGACAAAACCATCTCACATATAGGTCTTGTTAACAGTATTTGAGCAGTGGTGGCAAGTACTCGCGTGGCCTGTGAGAGGCTCTCCAACCTGGGTAATAGAAATAACAGACGAAGCTGTCCATAATAGCGGTGGAAACCGCCAAGACGAGGAACTATTAAGGTAAACGTGGACGGAGCATTCTCCTATCGGTGCAATACTGTAGCATGTGGGGGAGTTTTATGAGATGACAGAGGCGATTTGATCCGCGGCTTCATGTGCCAAGTTGAGAACGGTGATGCACTTACAGCCGAGTTGTGGGGATACCTACATGGATTGAAGGTTTCGGGGGACATGGGGTTTAGGGCTATTACTTTGGAGACAGATTCTACAGAGGCGTTCGAGCTGCTGCTAGGTAGCGGCCATGAGTTGCATGACGACTGTGGACTCATTGACGAAGCCCAGATGATGTTGAAACGTGATTGGCATGTTGAAGTGAGGAGGATCAGCAGGAATTTGAATCAGCCAGTTGATTATCTTGCCAAAGAAAGCTTAGCGATTGCTCCAGGGTTTCATATGGTCCATCAAGCCTCTGCTGACATGAATAGGCTACTTCTGGTGGATAAGGGATGATATCCCAATTGTCTCATGTTTTATCAAAAAAAAATTCAACATACTTATTTATCTTTTATCAATTTTGACAGCATTTTTTTGGTCTTTTTCCCTTATTAAAATTCTGATAACACATTCACATTTTGAATATCTACATCCATGCTTCTTTCATTAAATTTGATGCAAGAAAATTAATTTTTCAAATTAAACATTTCTTATAAATTTTAGGGTTGAAGTGCAAAAATACTTATAAACTTATTTCATAAGAGTAACTGATACCAATAAACTTTTTTTAGTGTAAAAGTACCTATGAACTTTTGTAAATGGGGGCAAAAATGTCATCATCATTAGAGGAAGGTAATTGCCATTACTTTTTTGGCCGAGTGGACCCCACACGTTACTTTTTAGGTGCAAAAATACGCCTTAACTTTTATCCAAAGTACATCCAACACCATATACTTTTTGGATATGCATATATATATATATGAAAACTGCTGGCATTTTTGTCCCTTTATGTGCCGAGGTGACATCAACCTCACGATGTGCCACCAATGCATCGTTAACACAACTCCATGATTATCTTTTGAGTGCTAAGTTTTGAAGGAGGCAATAATCTAATACGACAAGTGCTTGCTTCGCCATTCTAATCGTTCCATCTTCTCCACCGTCAACACAAGGCCTAAAGTCACCCTCTTGAACATTGAAAATGTCTCAAACTAGGCAAGCTTCATGAGAACATTGTATGATATTATGAACTAGACGGTAGATGAAGTGGCTAAACCTGCTATAGGGAAAAAGAAGTATACGATTGAAACAACGAATATTTCAGCGTTTCAAACTATGTATACTATAGCTCACTACACTCCAGACCTGTAACCATCAAATTGTAGAAGTTGCCTAAGTGCTACAATTGGGAGCTTTGGCTTGTGTTGTTATAGGAAGCAAGGAGGAAGAGTTCTATGTAAGAGGAATCATGAAGGAGGTGGGGGGTGAGAGAAAGAGAGAGCGAGAGCTAATTAAAAGATTAAGGGATAAAAATGTTGGTAGTTTACATATGTATATCCGAAAAGTATATGGTATTATACGTACTTTTGGTAAAAGTTAATAGGTATTTTTTCACTTAAAAAGTAACGTGTGGTGTGGGATCTACTTACCAAAAAAGTGACGGTGATTACCTTCCTCTAACGGTGAGAACATTTTTGCCTCCATTCACTTTTGCACCAAAAAAAGTTTGTTGGTGCCATTACAATTGGGAAAATGGGCCGGCCCGTTTATGTAAAGCCTACAGGCCGGCCTGCGGGCTTTAGGCCTGTTTAACATTTTTCTTTTCTTTTCTTTTTTTCTTTCTTTTTCTTATTTTCCTCAAGACTAAAATACCTGATTTAAAATATAAATATCATCAAAACTAATTTAAAACATAAATATTATCCAAGTTTAATAAAACACAAACACTAAGACTTAAATCTAAACCATAATTAATGTCCAAAACTAATCAAACAAGTCCACAGTCACAATTAAGAAAGACTAAAAAGCTTCAAATGTCAGTAATAATAGAATACTTAATTTGGATTTTGGCATACACATACAAAAAAAGAAAAAAGAAAATCAAAGAAGAGAAACTTCAAATGAGGTATGAATAAGTGTGAGAGCGTTTCTGATATGAGAGTTAGGTTAGGTTAACTCTCCCCCTGACTATTGCTTGTTACCCTGTGCCTAGTTTAAAAAAAAAAAAGTTAAACTGGCCTAAAAGGGCCGGCCTTACAGGGCTGGCCCTACAGTAGGGCCAACCCTTTTAGGCACGCCTCCTTGTTTTTGCCTTAAATTACAAGTCCGGCCCTTGACGGGCTCGGGCCTAAACGGGCTCGGCCCAATTTCCCGGCTCTAGGTGCCATGTGCTCTTTGAAATAAATTTATGGGTATTTTTACACTTTATCTATAAATTTTATTTATGAACATATAGTAAAATATTTCTTTAATTTATTACGAAAGGTAAAAAGTTAATCACTCATTTGCATGCAGGATATGCTTTAGAAAATTATAGTCTCTGCACTTTTGATCATCCTCCTTCAAGTGGAAGGTGTGGATATTAAAATTATTTATTACTAGCTACTATTGTTAGATGAAATCTTTTATTATTAATGAATAATCATTAATTAAAAAATTCACGAAAAATCATTAACTATTTATTAGCAAAAAAGTAAACATAGAAAAGAAAAGAAAATAATAAATTTCTCCTTTCCGGATTTTAATTAAGCTGTACGAAAAGCTGGTATGGTAATTAGATGTGAGAATTATTGCTTATGAATGAATAACGGTGTCACTGTTGCTCTACCATCAATTTATTTTCCGGAAAATTATCCATAAATACCTCATTAAAAACTTATTTGTTAAATTGGACCTTTGGGTGCAAACAATCTTTTCTGTGTGTAAAAGATCTTCTCTTATATTCAAACAATCTTCCCTCAGGTCTCATTTGACAAATAAGTTTCCAATGAGGTATTTATGGGCAATTCCCCCTTTATTTTATTATGTAATTTTAGTTTAAAGATTGGGGGATTTCTTTTTTATTTTTTTTAATTGACTAATAAAGCTTAGGTGAATAATTGTCTGTTCCGGGTTAAAAGAAATGGTACATTGTATTCTAAAAGCTTGCTAGAGAGCCTAGCTTGTTTAATTTATTGTTAAAATAAAAATAGACCTCCACATAAAGAATATGTAAAATTTGCTGAGAATAGTGATTTTTTTTGTTGTGATAAATTAAAAGTTTAGCTAAATTAGGTTTGAGGGCTAACCAAGGCCGAGGCATGGAGATCGCCTATCAATAAGACTTTTATATTGACAATAGGATTTGAATTCATAACTTGGCTCTGAGGTAATTTCTTATCAACTCAATCAACCTTTCGATTTTCAACGGTTAATTTTTTAAGAATATTTAATCGCATTTTTTAATAAAAAATTTATCTCAAGGGATCCATTCAGCCATAAAGGGTGCAGAGGCCTTTATTTTTCGGTCTTCATACAATGAAGACATGACAACGGAGCAATGGTTGGTTCAAATTTTCTAAAATTTCATGTGAAAAGTATTTTAATTTTCTTCATTGAAAGAAAAATATTTTAATTTTTGTTTAAATATTTTAATTTTTTTTGACCTGGGACTAAATCCATAATTGGTTGCCTCATTTGTTTGTTTGTTTGTTTTTTTTTTTTGGGTACAAGAGTAGACAATAAATATTTAAGTTACAGGTGGGATTAAACCAGCTACCTCCCATTATTGAGTGGCCACGTTTCTGTTTTAGTTGAGGCACAAATCATTCAGTCTAATTAACTTTTTTCTATTTTGGTCAAAAATGGAAACGACGTCACACTAATTTGGGCCAACAATCCAAAGCGAAGCATAACGTGGACCAATAATGCATGAGAAGAAGAAGAAAAATGCAGTGCACCAATGTGAGTTTCATTTGTTTTTGGTCGAACAATGTGAGTTATTTTAATCGGGAATGAAATTTACTTTATTTATCAATTTATTTCTTTTAAAGTGCATTTGAATGCCCCAAGAAGTTATGAAATAATTGTCTGAACTCGCTAAAAATTCGAATTGAACTACTAGAAAACTATTTTTAGGGTTGAGTCAAATTATTGAATTAGAACCCTTAATTAGATCCGGACAATTTTAAGAAGTTGGACGGTGTTTTGACTTGACAAAAAAAAATACTGAAAAATTTTAAAAAATAAAAAAATTGATCCTATAAAAAAAATCAATATATTTTTAGGCTATTTTGTCGTTTCATAAAAAATTTCATATATTATGATGTTATTATGTTTTTTTTTTTCCCTGAAGTGGTGTTATTATGTTAACAACTATATTTATTATAGACTTATTTCTTATATATTATTTATATATGCATATTTTTTGCCCGAGTTATTTATATATGTATATAAATAATTTTAGGGAGAATTACACTGTAGTCCCATGGAAGCTAAAATACGAAGAAACGGTCCCGGGAAAATCTGAAATTACCCTCAAGTCCCAAGGGACCATTTTGTAATAAAAACCATGTGAGAAATGTCACAATTGCCCCTGTCAGACAAACAACAAAAAATGTGATTAAATGCTGTGAATGACGCATGTTACGTCCGGAGAAGGCGGGAAAAAACGCAGTGAAGAGCAGCATCCATGGATGAAGATTAAGGTAGGGATTTAATGGCATCCATTCTCTTGTCTTGATTAAGCTCCACATGACTCACATATTCTCTTTAGTTGGTAAACATAGGTTTAGGTTTTGTTGAGTCATTTTCGTTTTGATCATCAAAATGGAAAAAGTTATGTCCTTTTGATGGGTATTGTCCTGTATATGCTTGCAAATTAACAAGGAAGATCTATTAAATGCAATGGATATGTTTTGACAAAGTTTGCATTGTGTTTGGGTATGATTTTGTATGCTCTGTTTTTGGTGTTATTAGCTCTGTTTTCTGGTGTATGGTGATGTGTTTCTGCAATATAAGAAGTAAGGAATGAAGATGTGGATCAAAGGTTTGGGGCTACATGACATGATTTGCGTAGGAAAAAAAGAGTTGTTAATGCAAGCAGCGATAGTTGTCAATGTAGGCGCCTTAAGTTGTTAATGACAACTAGAGGTCATATTTAAATGATTTTTGTGACAAGTAAAGGTTTTTTTTATTGATATCTGTTTTGGTCAAGATTTTTGTGGGAATTGTCCTCCATATGCTTGCAAGCTATAAAGGAAGGTCTTGTAAATACAATGGATATGTTATGGCTAAGTTTTCAATGCGTTTTGCTATGATTTTGTGTGCTCTGTTTTTTTAGTCATTATGCTCTGTTCTTTGGTGTATGGTGGTGTGGTTCTGCAATAGAAGAGGTAAGGGATGAAGATGAGGGTCAAAAGTTAGGGGCTACATAACCTGATTTGCGTAGGGAAAAAAGAGTTGTTAATGGCAGCAGCGATAGTTGTCAATGGAGGCTCCCTAACTTGTTAATAACAACTAAGATCATATTTAAATGTTCTTTCCTTGTGGTGTAATGGTGTTTGGAATGGGGCTGAAAAGTTTGGAATGTTTTTCATTATTTCGTGCCGTTTTCAGTCATTATAAGTGGGATTTAATGAACAAGGTGTGAAATATGTGTGGTTGGCGGTGTTGATTATGTAGTAAGAAAGTGTTGTTAGTAAGAAAGTGTTGTTAATAGGGGCTGTGGCATTTGTTACTAAGGCTGCTGACATTGTTAATGACAACTTTTTTGTGCAGTAGACAGCGGAGATGGCTACGACGTCCGGCAAGATTCTACTATGTTTCCTTCATATAAGGGGAAGGTTTGAAGTCAGTAGAGATGGTGATTTAACATATGTTGGTGGAAGCGTCAGATCTAAAACCATTAAAGAAGGAACAAGTTTAGAAGAGTTTAAAACAATGATATCCTCCATTGTGGGAAAAGAGAGTGGAGGACTTGTTATGAAGTTCACATTGCCGTGTGATAGAACAACATTTGTGGACATAGTAGATGATGAAGCAATTGAACATTTAATCAATTATAGCGGAGAAAGTGGGCATGTCTATGTAGATGAAGGACAAAATGAAGATGATAATACAACGGCAATAAGGGATGATCGAAGTGATGAGCAATATGTGTAAGTGTAAAATCCTTATAAGAAAAACCTTGTGAACGAATGCAAATGAGCTTGTCGTTAGTAACATGTTTTACTTTGCAATGTGGTGTAGGTTTGATAACTTGTCAGAAGGTTGGGATGGAGGATCAGCCACTATGTCTATTGAAGATTCTCCTGCATTGCAATACGCTGTCCAAATGGTGCCAATAGGAACACCTGAAATGAACTCTACAAAGTGGAAGGATCTTATAATCGGGGAGGGACAAGTTTTTGTCAATGCGGATGGCCTTCGACAAACATTATACAAGTATGCCATTGGCCACAAGTTTGCATATAAATATGTAAAAAACAACAAGGAAAAGATCATCGCCAAATGCATGGTTGATGGATGTCCATGGTACTTGGGAGCATATTCAATGGGTGAACGACAAGATACAGAATTCCTCACTATAAGGACTTTCAAAGGTGACCACAAACATGACGCACAGGATAATCTACTTGTACCTCACTTGAAGAGATCCAAATTAACCTCATCAATAATCGCAGACAGTTTGAGGTGTAACATAGATAAGAATGCAAATGAGGTTATGAGAGATATGTATAGAGATTACGGGGTGCGTCTAAATTATAGTCAAGCGTACAGGGGAAAAGAAAGAGCATTGATGGAAATACATGGCCGCGTCGAAGATTCA
The DNA here is from genome assembly GCA_963855925.1 of Inga laurina. Classification (NCBI taxonomy): domain Eukaryota; kingdom Viridiplantae; phylum Streptophyta; class Magnoliopsida; order Fabales; family Fabaceae; genus Inga; species Inga laurina. The sequence continues at coordinate 41,569,506 of OY979702.1, read as the reverse complement.
TACATGACTCTTCCTTGGATATGTGATAGGCTTATAGAGACCGATCCAGACACGGTTGCCCGGTGTGAATTCTCTGAGGGTGACAGATTTGAGAGGCTATTCATTGCTTATGGATGCTCGATTAAAGGCTTCTTACAAGGGTGTCGAGGCATACTGTGTATAGATGGATGTCACCTCAGTGGCCCTTACAAGGGAACACTGGTTTCAGCTAATGCGTATGATGCTGATGATCAATTGTTTCCCTTGGCATATGGCATAGTCAGTGGAGAAACACATGATGATTGGAGTTGGTTTCTTAAGATTGTGAAGGATATCATTGGCACAAGGGAGATCACAATAGTGTCAGATAGGAATCTTGCCATCATAAGTGCTGTTTGTTGTATATTTGGATCTGATAGACACGCATTTTGTTACCGGCACGTGAAGGAAAACTTTAGTTCACAGTTTGTCAAGCTTAGAAGAGTAAAGGATAGGACTTCTTCGAACAGCAAAGAAGATGCACTTAAAATGCTTGATGCTATTGCATATGCACGACATGAACATGAATATAATGTTGCATTAGGTAGGCTGAAATTGTTTTCTCTGGAGTTAGGTATGTGGGTTGAGACTGAAGGAGACGTTGAAAGATGGGCGCAAAGCAAGTTTCCTCACAAAAGATGGGATAAATTAACATCAAATGTTGCGGAGTCATTTAACGCATGGGTATTGAAAGAGAGGAAGCACAATGTTGATGTTCTCATTCATGAGCATAGAGAAAAATTAGCCAAGAAGATGGTTGCGTGCAAAGCAGCAATGAGAAATTGGAGGAATGGGATTGGGCCGAATATAGAGTCTAAGTTGATGGAACAAGTCAAGGGCGCTGAAAATCTGCAATGTGAATATTATGGTGATGATATGATTTCAGTTGCAACAGTGTGTGACAGCCGAGTCATCCATCTGAGTGTTGACCTCATAGGGCACACATGCACTTGCCTTGCATGGCAGATGAGCGGAATCCCTTGTCCGCATGCATGTGCAGCAATCAAGTTAGTTCATCGTAGTGTCTATTCATATGTCGATGAATGCTACAAACTGTGTACCCAAGAAAAAATATATGCAACAGCCATGAGGCCTGTAGCAACGCATGATTGCCCACGTGCTGAAGCCCTTACAGTGACACAGCTGATGACTGAGAATTTATTGCGACCAGCACTTACTAGAAGGCCCCCGGGAAGGCCAAAACGAAAAAGGATTGAATCTCAGTTTCAAGACAAAAGGGTTTATCATTGTGGCAGGTGCAATGAAGCTGGCCACACTGTCAAGACCTGCAAGAATCCTAATCCCAGCTGATAAATCATGATCCTTTTGGTTCTTATAATTTTTGGAAAGTGCATGTCATAGTATTTGTGTAAATATTATTAGCTACAAGTCCATACTAGTTATATAGCAATGGTATGGTATGTCACTTTTGTGTTACTTGTGCATGCATTTTCAGCTGTAAATGAAGGTTGGATATGAAGGTTGGATATAATATGGCTTGGTATCCCACTTTCATTTATGGAAGGTTGTAATGAGTTGTAAATTATGTTGTCAATGTAGGCCCATGGAGTTGTCAGTGTATGCCCATGGAGTTGTTAATATATATTTATGCAGTAATGTTGACATTTGTGTAAGCCACTGTCATGTTCTGAATATTTCAAGCTGCTGTAAATTTTGTTGTCAACGAAGGGACGTCAAGTTGTCAATGTAGGCCCATGGAGTTGTCAGTGTATGCCCATGGAGTTGTTAATATATATTTATGCAGTAATGTTGACATTTGTGTAAGCCACTGTCATGTTCTGAATATTTCAAGATGCTGTCAATTTTGTTGTCAACGAAGGCCCCTTGAGTTGTTAATGAAGGCCCCTTTAGTTGTCAGTGAACGCCCCTTGAGTTGTTAATGAACGCCCCTTTAGTTGTTAATGAAGGCCCCTTTAGTTGTCAGTGAAGGCCCCTTTAGTTGTTAATGAAGGCCCCTTTAGTTGTCAGTGAAGGCCCCTTTAGTTGTTAATGAAGGCCCCTTTAGTTGTTAATGAAGGCCCCTTTAGTTGTCAGTGAAGGCCCCTTTAGTTGTTAATGAAGGCCCCTTGAGTTGTCAGTGAAGGCCCCTTTAGTTGTCAGTGAAGGCCCCTTAAGTTGTTAATGAAGGCCCCTTTAGTTGTTACTGAAGGCCCCTTTAGTTGTCAGTGAAGGCCCCTTTAGTTGTCAGTGAAGGCCCCTTAAGTTGTTAATGAAGGCCCCTTTAGTTGTTACTGAAGGCCCCTTTAGTTGTCAGTGAAGGCCCCTTTAGTTGTTACTGAAGGCCCCTTTAGTTGTCAGTGAAGGCCCCTTTAGTTGTTAATGAAGGCCCCTTTAGTTGTCAGTGAAGGCCCCTTTAGTTGTTAATGAAGGCCCCTTTAGTTGTCAGTGAAGGCCCCTTTAGTTGTCAGTGAAGGCCCCTTTAGTTGTTAATGAAGGCCCCTTGAGTTGTTACTGAAGGCCCCTTTAGTTGTCAGTGAAGGCCCCTTAAGTTGTTAATGAAGGCCCCTTTAGTTGTTAATGAAGGCCCCTTTAGTTGTCAGTGAAGGCCCCTTTAGTTGTTAATGAAGGCCCCTTTAGTTGTCACATAAGGCCCCTTTAGTTGTTAATGAAGGCCCCTTTAGTTGTCACATAAGGCCCCTTTAGTTGTTAATGAAGGCCCCTTTAGTTGTCAGTGAAGGCCCCTTTAGTTGTCAGTGAAGGCCCCTTTAGTTGTCAGTGAAGGCCCCTTTAGTTGTCAGTGAAGGCCCCTTTAGTTGTTAGTGAAGGCCCCTTGAGTTGTTAATGAAGGCCCCTTTAGTTGTCAGTGAAGGCCCCTTTAGTTGTCACTGAAGGCCCCTTTAGTTGTCAGTGAAGGCCCCTTAAGTTGTTAATGAAAGCCCCTTTAGTTGTCAGTGAAGGCCCCTTTAGTTGTTAATGAAGGCCCCTTTAGTTGTCACATAAGGCCCCTTTAGTTGTTAATGAACGCCCATAGAGTTGTTAATTAATGCCCCTTTAGTTGTTAATGACGAAAGCAAGTTAACCAATGTAACCATATGTTTAATTAAGTTGAATGGAGTCATTTAAAATTAATCGAGTAAAACGCATGGTTGCATAGTCTGTCGTATGCTTCGGCACATACAAGTGTGCTGAAGCATTTGACACAGTAAGTTCTGGTCCTTGTTGGCTTCGGCACAGGGACGAGTGCTGAAGCATGTTACACAGTAAGTTCTGACCCCGAATGCTTCAGCACATATGCTTTTGGCTGAAGCATATGACACAGTGAGGGCAATTCTCCATTGGCTTCAGCACATGTACTGTTGGCTGAAGCCAACCACACAGCAGCACATGTCAGAATGGCCTATTTTATGAGCTTTCCAAATTTTCTTCAATTCTACCTAGAACCCTATACATATAGCTCAAAATCTACACTTTATCACATATGTTCAACACATCACAAGTTAGTTCTTCCTGTGTATAAACTAGAACCATATGTTGTAATTGAACGAATCAAGTATCACCTTCTTCATTTCATAAACAAGGCTACAAAGTTTGAACAACATACTAGGACGCGACCATTACAAAGAAAAACATTACAAAGCTGTTTTTTCGTTTCACTAAAAAAACAAGTAGCTTCTTTGTGTACATAAATTGCCAATTCAAATAAGGCTACCACGTTTCTACAACGTACTAGGAGGCTACCATTACAGAGAAAAACAATATAGAGCTTCTTCTTCAGTGCATAAATGGCAGAATCAACATGACTACAAAGGTTAATGTTAATCATCGTTGCTCCACATAACAAGGCATGTTCTTGAGACAGGTGACTGCTAACTTCTGCACAACGGAAGGCCAGCAATGAAGTCACATATTCTAGCTTTATTTGCCTTCAAATTTACAGGTGATGTACAATGGACAGGCCAGACTTAGCACTTGAAATGGAGCTTTGTTTGCTATATCAGTTGTCACTAATTGTAATGGATCAGTTACATTTGCTTGATTCGCGAGCTGTGTTGCAAGTTGCTGTAAAATTAAACAATGAAGGTTCATTTTTCTATTATGCACAGTCTAGCTAAACAACAACTATACCTCACAAACAGAAACTTGGGAAAGGAAACCATGATACAACCAGAATAAAATGGAAATATGTGCACATTCATGTCTGTGCAAATACAAACAAAGTGGGTAACATAGAATCCTTCTGGTCTACACCAACCACATCAACAACAATCCCCCTGATAGACAAAACAGAATAAACTTTAAACCACGTGCCTATGAGTATTTAAATATGCTTTTCTGCCTAATTACATAAGGCCCATCCGTTTCAAACTGCACTTTAAGTAAAACTATCTCATTCATCTTTCTGCTACATGCTGAAATAAGGTCTATGGACAAGACTTAAATAACAATTCTGATAGTCAAGTAAATAGTCAGCAGCTTCAAATGAAGAATGCAGCTTTTTAGTTACTTTTTATTTTGTAGAAAGAAGAAAAACAAAAAGGAGGCGCAGGAGGGAATTATGGGGCACAACAAAGAGGCTCACTTTCAGCTTGGCACGACCTTTGCATAATGAAAACAAAAACACACACACAGACAAGTCAAATGGGGCACAACAAAGAGGTTCAATGATTACCTAATTGGGTCTGGTCCTCTTATGCATGCCTTGAACCAAAGACATAACCTTGTCTACGTGTTTGTTCAGCGGATGGGTAACGAGCCACCACAAGAAGCCAACCTTCATTTCGTAGAGGTCCTCGGCGGTATAGTAGGGCATGGTGTAGCCGTCTTCCCCTTGCTCATTGCCATCCCACATCTGTAGCCATGATAGTACATGCACACCACATGAATCCCTGCACAAACACATTAACAAGTAACAAACCAGCCGAGTCATTTTTCATATAACGTAAAAGTATGAACCAAAATCACAGAGGCAACTCACGTGTCATGTTGAACATGTACTTTTGCCCAAGTGAATCCCGGCTGAACTTTGTTCTCATCCGCAAATAGTTCTGGCTTCACTCTTCGCAGCATTTGGAATAAGCAATTCCGCTGCAACAAAAAATACAACATCAGTACCACATATGAATGTAAATAGAGTGTGAGGTGTCATGTGACAAAATTCCATACAACTGCTTGTGCCATGTGATCCTTTGGATCAATCTCTCCTTTACGCTTCCCCCTCTTCTTCTTTGGCTCTATTGGTTTACACCCCTCTTCCAATTCCCGCTGCCTCCTACCATATGTCCGGATGTCAACCAACGAGTCAAGGGCATAGCAGCGCATGGCTTTGGTGTCAACAACATAACAGAACCAGTGATCTTGCCAGACACAGGGGGCAAATATGAAATCACAATCCCCAATGTTATATCCCACGTAGTTGGGGAGGATTTGTGTTTCATGCTCAGGCAAAGACCATTTAAATGGGTTAGCAACAAGTTTTCTCGTGAAATCAGCAGTAAATATATGTCTTGTTACTCTACCCTCCTTTTGTTGTTGATCAGCAATAAATGTCTTCGCAACCATCGTCATTAACTGCAGAAATGACATGAAAAAGTTACGCAACGGAAATATGACAGCAAAGCGGTAACAGAAAAATATGCAATTATTTTTCTGTTGCATACTCTATCATTTATCCATCCTCTTGGTCTTAGACACTGCAGTTCCCTCCTTGTCAAGAAGTCATCATGCATTGCCACAAACTCCCTGAAAAAAAAGGAAACAGAAAATATGTAATTATTACTAGAACAGCAATGTAATACAATTGCAACGTATTAGTACGTCCTTACTCGTCGCCCTCTTCTTCACTACACCGCGTTGTGCATAACTGAAATAAGCTATCCTTCTCATCTACTTTTCTCTTCCCCTTTGACTTTCTAGTTGCATCTATCCATAGAGATTTCACAACCCAACTAGGAGTGATGATCCTTTTTGACCTTCTAACTTCCACATAACTCCCTTCTTGCTGGTTTTCTCCAAGCTCATGCTGCTGGAATTCTTCTTTTGATGGTTCACCTCCATCATGTGCGTCAATTTCAATGATGGCCTCAAGATGTTCATCGTCTTCGTCATCGTCCTTATCATCGGGACCTTTGTCTTCACATTCTGATTCATCCTCCTCTCCTTGTGTGTATGCCTCCTCCTCCTTATCATCTTCATTTTCTTCCTCTTCTGCTGGCTTGTCATCATCCTTCTCAAAAATAGTTGAAGTTGATGGCTTGTGGATTGTTGCATCTTCTTCTTCATCTTCATCGTCGTTCTCGTCATCGACTTCGTTGTTGTTTCCATGCAACAACCTATTTTGAAGCGCAAGCAGCTCATTGCCAATAATGCTAACCAACCTACTGTATGTCCGCTTCAATTCCTGTAACATTAACATACTCATCACATTTTGTAATTAACGCATTAGCAAGTTAACTGAAATGCAATCTACAACAGTGTACATATTTAAATTGGCATAATTACTGGGTGGGTTAGCATTGTTTCAGGATGAGATGATGTAGATGAAGGGCCATCCCCCAGCCCGACACCATAAAGAAGGCCTTTTTTACTAGATTTCTCTAGTTGAACTCTGCTCCTGACCCTTTCCTCATTCCAGTAAAGGATAGCATCTTCATCTTTACTTGCTTTCAGATTGGCGAGAGGAAAATGTTGGAGGCAAAACATCTGCAACACATATGCATCACAATTAGCAATTATACATTGACGTTTCCAACTGCAGAAAATAAAGACAACATAGACACATACCATGAGGAAGTATATACAACCTCCAACAGTTTTTCTGCATTTAGTGTTCCCTTTTCTCAACTCCTTTTGGAAATCACCAATTGCAGCACAAAGTTCATTGAGAATGAAGGATGACCAATTGAAGTCACCAAGTGCATCTTTTGTTAGTGTCATCAACTTTAGGACACGGTCACTAACATAAATGCTCGCACTTGGAGACAATAAGGTTCCTAAGGCGAAAATGACGAAGAGGAACTCAAAATTCTCATCTAAAGGACCCGTCAACAAATCCCCTATTTGTTGGTATTTTAGATTTCTATATACACTCCTAAGGTCCTTGAATATTCTATCTTCCTCCTTCACATGTACTTCAATATCTACCCCACCAATAGGCAGCCCAAGTAATTGGTGCACATCTTTAGCCTTTAACTCACGCGTCTGCCCTCGAAATGATATTTGGTTGGTCGGAGGATCAAAACAGCGCATGAACTCCGCGCAGATGTGCCGGTTTATTTGTGGGCAACAAATATCAACCAGCTTGTCAAACCCAATATTCTTCAGCCTTTTCATGGCGTCGGGTCTGGACTTCAGGTTTTTGCACACCGCCATGAACTGTTTAGGTGCGCATCGGGTCAAAAATGGCACGACATACGTCTTGCCTTTGCTAGGGCCTCTTAACTTTTCAGCCCGTTTAGCATATTCTTTTCTCTGCTCTTCACTCAATCCATTCCAAGCCTCCCTCACCTCTAGGTTTGACTTTTGGAAATTGTCGACCTTATTCACCTTTGTCTTTGCTTTGGCATTCACCTTTCCCTTCTGCTTCTTCTCCTTGTGGCTGAAAAACTCTTCTGTGAATAGAGTATACCCAGAATAGCTAGCTGGCCTTGTTCCAGTGGGGCTATTTGTTGGTTGTTTGGTTTTGCCACGACCAAGTGTTTCCATCTTCCTTGCCTGGACATGGTTCATGAAAAATAGGTCATACTTTTATACAAACACCTACTGCACTTCACTATTAAATTATATGCTGCTATACATTTAAGATGGATCTACTAAGAAATTTAACATATGCAGCAAAGAGAGGCCCATCAGATTCAGAATTTTTCAGAAACCACACACATAGCCAAAGAAAATTTCCGGATTTTCCCCAAATCTTATCATATAAGCAAAACTTTATTTACATGGCAGACCAAAATATTTAAATGCAGAATTGAATCAATCCATGTCCGAAAATAACGACCACTCAAACTTTCAAATATAACACAAGGAACAGAGTAATTATTATAAAAAAACACAATTCAAAAACAGCAAGTACACCATAAAAAGAAACATGTTATGCAACAAAAAAACTAATAGCAAACGAAAATGCTAACAACTACTTTATACTGTTGCCACTGTGATGTACAAATAATAAACTTCACCATAAAGGCACTAAAGCTAGGCATCAACAACTCTTGCTACATGAGTCAAGGGGCCTTCATTGTAGTGCTAACAAGTAGTGCGTTTGGTATATCTCTAAAGAATGCATGGCACTTGCTTTACGTGTGTTTCATTAACAAAGGTTAATTGCACAGTTATGCATTTCTAACATTCCTCACAATACCTCGCAGCTGTCCTTTTAAGTAACAGGGAAAAATTATGAATCAGCATGATTGGGTAAAGTGGTATTTCACTTCATGAGATTATTATTTAGAAAGGTAGCAATTTAATACACGTCTAAACAAGACAAGTATTTTTGACTTACTGATTTCAGTAGTTTATTGTTTTACTTGATCATCATGCAAAGAGTTGATTAATATGCCAAATGTTACCGTCTTTAATATGTCAAAGTTGAAAATCCTAACAAATGATTGCAAAGCTAAAGAGTTCATAGCGTTCACTTATTTAGAAACACTATCACAATCACAAACAACCAAGAACTATTCCTAAATACCTAAATGAATTGTAAGCATAAAAATCTCAAAAGAAGCCATTGACAACAATATCATATCCACCTATTGTTCCATTTGGAGATTAAGAGCAAACTAAAAATTCAGAGAGTACAGACGAATGAGCTAATCATCAAAAGTAAATAAAAAACATATGCATAATATCAGAGTCAAGTTTAATGCATTAAAGGTCAAAGCTAGAGTACAGAGTTCAAAGCTTTGGTAACTAATATTTAAAAATGACTTGACCAAAAACTAGTCTTTCTTTTATTCTTCTTATTTCACTTAAATCACCTATGACAGAGCAGACCTTTGCACTTAAGCCATTTACATTCTGACGAGAAGCATTTGAAGCTAGAAAAAAAACAACATCAACCCCATGAATTAATTCATGCAAATCTCTTAATTTTTCAGGTTTTTTGATCTTATTGCTCTACTATCTTTTAGTTCTCTTCATAATTTTTTTCCCTTTGTTTCACGTATATTTTCCTAATCAATCAATATCACTTTTTTCCATTCTTATTAACACCTCTCTTACTTCAGGTCTCTGCTCATTCATCACTTTCAGACGCATATAATTGCTGGAGGAGAAACAAACATCCAAATTTCAATTCAAGCCTTGAGGTAAAGGGAAGTTCTTAAATACAGAAAATTCTTAGCATATTATAGGAGGAACAAAACCTGTATGGTGTATATTTAAATAGTAGGAAAACAATTTTCCTCAACAAGCTGTACAGAGTATAATTTTTAAATTGATAATAGTTTGCTTTCTTCAGTACTCTGATTTTGGCAAAAGCACTTTGCATCTACAATAATCCCTAATAACTATCATTGTCAAATGAACCTACAAATTGTAGAACATTACCGATTTTGAGAATGCTGCTCGTCGGAGCCTAACCTTGGAAGACGGCAAATCGGCAGTTGCTTTACTTAGCCGGCCGCGCCTGAACTACACCGAAGGGATCCCACCAAGACCGTCGAGGATGCTGGCTTCCGTCGCACACCGTCGAGTCTCGAGTTTCAGCGATTTGGACGAATGCCTTCTGATTTCGGATGAGGGAAAGAAGGTCAGTCTATCTCCGGATCCCACCAAGACCGTCGCACAGGATACTGGCTTCCGTTGCACACCGTCGAGTCTCGAGTTTCAGCAATTTCGACGAATGCCTTCTGATTTCGAATGAGGCAAAGAAGCTCAGTCTATCTCCGGATGCCACCAAGACCGTCGCCCACAATTCTGCCTTTCATCGCACACCTTCGAGTCTCCGGTTTCACAGATATCGCCGAATGCCTTCTGATAGGTTTAGATTTCGAATGGGGAAAACTAGCTCCTGTGACCTGTCGAATGAGGAAGAGAATGAGGAAAATAAGCTGACCTCAGTCTCCGTTTTTTGCCCTAAATTAAAAGGGTGTTTCTGACATTTCTCATTACGATTTTATTACAAAATGGTCCCTTGGGACTTGAGGGTAATTTCAGATTTTCCCGGGACCGTTTCTTCGTATTTTTGCTTCCATGGGACTACAGTGTAATTCTCCCATAATTTTATTAATTTTTTTATTTAATTATTACATCAGTAATCATAAATAGTCTATTTGGTTCGATTTCATGGGAGAGGATTACATATAATCCTGATACAATAAACTGATTACAACGTTTGGTTAGGCTTATGTAATGTAAACATGATTACATTTTGTAATCCTAATTACATGATTTGATGTAATCAGGATTATATTGCTATGACTGATGAATGGGGATGCAGACATTTTGTAATCAAATGAAAAAGATATTATTGTCATTATAATTTTTTAAATTGACCAAAGTACCTATGAATGAGGCCAAATATTAAATAATTAACACAATTAAATATTAAAAAATTAATTAATAATATAAAATTTAGAAAATATTCCCCCATTAAAAAAAATTTATTCCACCAATAAAAATATTAAAATATCGCTTTAAATAATATTCCCATCATTAAATATTAAAAAAATTATCATGAACTCAACATGCACACTACATAATATTTTCACCATTAAATATTAAAAAAAAATACTATGAACCCAACATGTATACTACATCAATTAAAAAAATTATCATGAACCTAACATGTATATTATACATATATATGTAGTCAGGGGTAATTTTGTGTTTTACTATATTATTCTTGTATATTTTCATATTCAATGTAATCCAACTAAACATTTTTATGCATATGCATTATTTTTCCTTAATGGCGAACCAAACAAATCCATATAATCATAATTACATTACGTTCCATTGCATTGCATTATATTCCATTATATTACCTCTGATTCTATGAATCAAATGGGCACAAATTGTTCTTTTTTTGCCAACAAGTAATCATAAATTGTTTACCTTTATGTTCCCATGTCGGATTCCAATTTTAAAAATTTGGCCACAAGGCTTCTATTATTCCTTTCCTCAAGAATAAAACGCTTTAACTTCGTGAAGGGGAAGAGGCTTGGCCTTTTGGAGCAAAGGAAGGTATGTGCACATATTATTTAAAATATTTATAATTTAGAATGAATTCAAATGGTTGGGATTTTAATTATTAAATTTTAATACTTTATATTTATAATGAAGAAGTAGTAATATTAATTCTTAACTATAAATTTAAGGAACACAATTATTTAAGCTAAAGTTTATATAAAAAAATATTAAAGTATAAACTACCCAATTTAAATTTAAATTTTTAACTGAAATATGCATTATGTACCTAGTACCCATTCCAAAAACTAAAAGAAAATGTGCACTCCTAAATCCAACCAGTTGCCACAGGAGGCGAAAAAAACAGTTGTCATTATCATAAAGGTCGGTATTTGGTACCACAATGGGTAGCGTGCAGCTCGCCTAGGCTAGTATTATAATATTTTTATATTGAATTGAGCAAGAGTATAGGAAAATGGAGAGAGAATCTCTTCCTTCTCTCTAGAACCTCACTGGTGTGATGCAACACCCTACTTCTTTCAAAAGCTCACCTAAACCCGACCCCCACCGCACCCTGGAGATGCTCGCAACACCAAAAAGGTGAAACATGACATAGCTCAAGAGAACTTGGATACTTTGGATGAGGAAAGCCCTCACAACCCACCTTTATCAACCCCTCATGTTCCACCTACACAAATGATTGACCCTATTCAGACTAATGAAATGAATGTTGATGGCTTAGACAATGGAATCCCAATCCTGTCTTTCAAAGACAAATTGCTGAATGTTGAAACCAACATCCAAGAAGACAAAGCAGAGAAAGTCTTTCTTGGCCAAGGAGACGTTGTGCTTGGGATGTGTGGAAGCATACCTATAATGAGTTTCGCGGACCATGTTCTGGATATTCTCAACAAAAGAATGGGGCTCGCGATTATTATTAAGCTGTTATGACGTACCATTGGTTATTGACAGCAGAGGCTACAGTTACAGAATATATGGAAACCAACCGGAAAGTTCAAACTCACTGATTTAGACGATGATTGCTTTCTCGTAAGGTTCAAAAAGGATATAGACTATCAACATGCACTCATTGGTAGGCCTTGGCTTATCTACGGTCATTACCTCATAGTTTAGCCATGGTCCCCATCCTTTAAACTGGAAAACCATACCATCAATTAGACAATAGCATGGGTGTGATTACCATGACTACCAAAAAATTATTACCATAAAAACATCATTCGCTCCATAGGTGTTTTTGGAGATGTCATCAGAGTTGATTACAATACTGATTCTAGTGATAGGGGAAATTTGCTTGACTGGCTATTCTACTTGATCTCAAAAAACCTTTGACATCGAAATCCAAGTCGATGGTACTATGATTTATGTAGAATATGAAGGTTTTCTAACCATCTGCTTCCAATGCGGTCGTTATGGTCACCTCAAAGATTCCTGCTCGGAAACAATGGCTACCGACGATGAAGCCCAAGTAACCCGAAAGTGCCCACAGCTAGCATGTGAGGAAACCTCCTAAAGGGAAGAGCGTGAGAAAGCTAATTTTGGATCATGGATGCAGATACAACATAGGAAATGCACATATGTCAGAGGGGGTAGTGGCCTTGAGACATGCACTGTAGCAATGCCCTCATGGTTCAGTGTACTAAATGACAATACAACTTATGCGGAGGAGGGGACTGTGGTGTACGAAACTATCAGAAATATCACCTCGGGGGATAACGTTTTGCAATGTCAAAAAGGGAAAGATAAGAAAAGCACCATAAAGGCTAATATAGGAAGCAAACAAAAACAGCAGCAAGTACCAGCTCTTAACAAGGATTCGATTTTCCTCTCACATACCTATGTGGCTAAGTAAACCTCCATATCAGTAGAATAGGCCCATAGCTCAGTAGTCATCATTGAGGATGAAAGACTACCTAATCAAGCCTAAGGCAAAAAAGGAGAGTCCTCCAAGTTGGGCCATCACCTCAACCCAATGGCCCAACATGGAAAAGAGCTCAATCCCAATCCATTAAAGGCCCCAGACCCAAATTCCAAATCAAGAAGGGTGAAGCTTGCCTCTGGGATTATGATCCATAACTTGGGAACAAAGCCCAACATAGCCTCTGTAATATCCCCAAATTTTGGGATCGAAGGCTTGGAAATAAGCTTGAATAAGTGGACTGCTAAGCCCCGATTTAGCAGGTGCGCCCAATTTATTCCCTAATATTTCTTATATCTTTGGGGTATTAAAGAAAGTAAAATGGTGAATTTTGGAGAATATGATTATGCTTCCAGTGAAATTTCCTGTAAGGCAGTAAGCTTGTCATATGATTTTGTATGAACAAATGGTGAGAAAAAAATCATGAAATTTTACAAGATGGAAGTAGACATCCGAAGCTTTAAATTGATATATCATATGAATCATTTGAAGCTATATACAAAAAGATAAGAATTTTTGAATTTAGCCTAGAAAAACTGGAAAGTTTTTGGAACAACATTCAAAGATTTAAATTTTGGGATTTTTGTGCTTCTAGTTGGCTAAATTCTATATTTTTTTTCTTGAAACTGGACTCAATAAGGGTTTTATAGCCTTTAGAATAACTCTAATTCTATTTTTCTAGAATTAGTTATGATTTTTCAACATTTGGGCAGAAATCTGCCAAAATTTTGTAAAAATCCAAAATTAGGAAAATTAATTAATTAAATTGGGATATATTATTAAAATCCTCCTCCTCCTTCTTTAGCCCCATTTCTGTCGTGAACTAGCTGCAGTTAAGAGAGAGAACGTATGGAATTTTTAAAGAGAGAAAGGAGAAGAAATTCACAAGGTAAGCCGATTCCTCCAACGATTTAGCTCCCAACGCGTATAACTCCGATCCTAAGCTACTCCTTTATGTTCTTTAAGGTTTGGAAGCTCAAAATCTATTGTGGAACACTTAGGGTTTTAGCCAAGTTAAGAAAAAGCTAGTAGGAGCTTGAGTTAACTTCCAAACTCTTGTATATTGACTATTCTGGCTGCTATGGACAATTTAATTGGTGAAATTTCACTGGATTGTCTTTGTGTGTAAAAATGGGAAATGGGTTGTGGGGGCTATTATGTTGCCCAAATTGGTACTAAATGGTAGTTGTAACCTAATGGAATAGTCAATAAACTGGTTAGGAGTAGAAAGAAATGCGTTTACGGAGTCGAAATCGCAAAACCCTAATTTCCCTAGAGAACCCATAAATTTCAGCCAGGGCTATTAGAGGGCCTTAGAGTTGGATTTTCAATGATTTTATTATTCCATTAAATTCAGGAACAAAAATTAGGCGGGGTTACAGTTGGTTACTTTTTTAAAAAAGGCCGAAAAAGCATAATTACGAAAACGTCCCTGAAACACTAAAATAAGGGCTGCTAGGCAATTTTGTTATTTGATAGTGAATTTGGTAATTCTGAGTTCAGAAATGGATTCTTTGGGCAAAACTATATTAGAATAGCCCATGTTAAAATTTCGGGAAAAGTACAGTCGAACCGAGTACGGTGGGGCCAGGCCGGGTCCCCGAGGGCATTTTAGTAATTTTTCAATATAGGCACATATATACCCTAAAAACATTATGGGAGTGTCTAAATGGTACATTTGGAATTATAGGACCGAGTTGAGAGCTCAAGTTGCTGGCACGCAAATCGAGGAGAAAAAACTGGAGGTAGGGAACTTACCTTTCCTGCGTGATTTGGTATTTGTGCTGGTGTATTGATGCATGTTATTGCTTTGCTTGTTTATGTAAAACATATATGAATGATTGAAGCTTTGTTTCTGTTTATGCTTTGGCCATAAGTATGTTGTTTGAAACATTGAGCATGCAGATATTTATTGTGTGAGCATGAGTTATGTAATGCAAGCATGTCATGCATTAAGCACTTATCTTGCATGCATATTGATGCTATTTTCCTACTGAGATTCTCTCGAATCTCACCCTTCCCTACCAACAATTTAAACAGGTGAAGACAGAAGGTATGCTAAGAACAAAGAAGAGAACCGTACGAAGGGATTGCAGTGGTGGAACGAAGACGGTAAGATGTCTCTGTTTTACTGGGATGAGTTTAGATACCCTAGTAGCCCTATGCAGTTGCATAAATTGTAAGTATCATGTATGAACCCTTATAGGGATTTTCTGTAATCATGCATATATTATCAGTATATTTATGTTATTTCTGTGTTGCCCACCGGATCGCATATCATTTTCCACGAATACTTTGAAAAAAGTTAAAATAAGGTAAGGCATGACAGCCTCTCCAAGATCTTTTATGAAAATTTTGAAGGAGATAGGAAGGGAAATTCAACAGGAATTTGATGAAAGAGACGTAGCTATGTTTATTAAGGGAGTGGATTTTAATTTTAAACCCACTAATTAAATTTTATTCCCTATGTCTATCATAACTTGGAATTGCCAAGTAGCCTTAGATAAAAGGTTCCCTCTATTTTTAATTCTCTACTTGCTAATTATAGACATGATATTTTTGTTCTAGTAGAAACAAAGATCTCTGGATCAAAAGCTGACAAAGTCATCAAAAAGACTCGGACTCTCAAATTCCCATTGGGTTGAGGCAACTAGCTTTTCTGGAGGAATCTGGGTTCTTTGGTCTAATAAAGTTGAAGTTCAAATTCAGACAAATCATTTTCAATTTGTTACTATAGAGGTGACTTATCCAGATGACAATAGGAAGTTCCTTTTCTCAACAATATATGGCAGCCCCCATGCTTATTATAGGAAATACTTATGGGAAAACTTAACTGAACAAGCACCTGACTCTACTACCCCATGTTTACTAGCAAGTGATTTCAATGCCATTGTCAATCCAACAGAACATTGTGGAGGGTCATCCCATACAACTCATGGTTGTCGTCTATTCAAAAATTTCATGAGCCACCATGATCTTTTAGACAGGGGATCGTATAGACCTAAATACACATGGAAAAGAGGAACTTTATTGGTTCGCCAGGACAGGGCTATTTGCAACAGATCTTAGATTAGTTTATTTAAGAGCAGTTGGGTTGACCATCTCCCAAAACTAATCTCTGATCACAGGCCCATATTAATTAATCTGGGAGAACACTCTTCTAACTCTACAAACAACAGGCCCTTTAAGTTTTTGGCATCATGGATCTCACACCCAGAGTTTTCTAAGTTGGTTCAACAAGCTTGGGCTAAGAAGGGAAAAATAATTGAGTGTATGATTTGCTTTCAAAACCTAGCCCAGCATTGGAATTCTGATGTCTTTGACAAAATCGGTAAATAGAAAAAAAAACACTCCTTTCTTGCCTATAAAGGATTCAATGGAGACTAGAAGACGATCCTTTCCTAGACTACCTAGCAGAATTAGACAAGACACTTCAAGCCAAATATAAGGAAATGTGTTCCATGAAGAACTTCTCTGGATCCACAAGCCCTTCTTTGATTATGTCTGCCTTGGAGATCGGAACACTTCTTTTTACTACACCAAAGCCTAGCTTTGGCAAAACCGTCACCATGTCACTCAACTAAAAACTGACGAGGGTGTGTGGATAACCAATAAAGAGAAACTAGTAGGGCACGGGGTTCTTTTCTAACTTGTACTTACTAAGCGATGCCAACTATGTCCCTTATGCTACTAGACTCAGATTCCCTCCACTGACAACTATATACCTCACAAGCATGGGATGACCGATGTAACCCTCACCGTCATCAAGGCCGTGATTAGTGTCTAAAATATGTTTTATAATTGAATAAGAGATCCGGGATAATTAAAATTTTTGCAACACTTGTACAATATGATCTCCATTCATTTTTAAATAAAAACAATTGGCTTGTTCGGTTTGTCACATATACAATATCAAAGTATTAACAAAATTCCCGACATTCACCTGGGATAATATCATTAATCCAAGAGTTTTATAGGGCATCATTGCCTATCTCAATTTCCCATACCAGGGATTACACAATAACTACAAATCTATGGTCAATCCAATATATACATACAGTTGTTCCAATGATAACCAAAAACCAAAAAGAAACTAAGACTACCATCGGCAATCCTAGTAGTCCTTGTTCACTTGCTTGTCTCAAGATCCACTTGCCCTGGCTAAAAATGTTATTTGGAAAGAGTGAGATTCAAAAGAATCCCAGTAGCAACAGTTTTCGTATATGATGTATAATTAAACAAAGCAAGTAAGCATATATCACAATACAGTTCAAGGCCGGCTCACGCCACATCCCTTCAACAATGTTCAAGGTCAGGCTAACTTCCACGTCCCATCGCTCATTCAATGATAAATACATACAAGCAATGCATTAAACATGATATAGGATAAAGTGTAACCACCTTGTTCTTTCCGTCCTTGATCAGGCGTAGGCCTTCTACGTTTTGGGCAAATATCAAATCCTATAGCCATAATTAAGGATGATGCGTTATCACTTAATCCAATACTTAATTGACTTCAAAACATTTAGTTTTGGTTATCATTAAAGTCCCTTAGATGGCCACTAGAAGCCTAAACAAATGCCTAAAGGGTTCAGAAGTACTATCTCAAAGACCACCCTTTTTAGTGTGCCTCGTAAAACGTGTCGCTTCCGGCTTTCGACTCGGTCCTAAAATATTAAATGTACAAGAAATATGTCATAGCCTATCCAAGTATCATTTTAGACTCTTCTATAGTGTTTCTTGTGGTTATATTAGCCTATGATGAAAATTTACCAAAATGCCCCCAGGACCCCAGCCCGCCCCCTCGTATCCGGCCCGATGGCACGTTTTCCCAAAATTTTGACCAATGCTATTTTGACATATTTTCGCCCAAGGAATCTATTTCTGGGCTCAGAATCACCAAATTCACTGTCAAATTATAAAAATACCCTTGACAGCCCCTATTTAGGGATTCCAGTGGCATTTTCGTAATTATGCTTTTTGGGCCTCTTCCGAAAAAGTGACCAACTGTAACCCCACCTATTTTTGCCCATTGAATCCAATGGAACCATCTATTTTATGAAAATTCAGATCCTACCCCTCAGAATAGTGCTGGACAAAAGTTTAGGCAAAAATTGGAAAAATTAGACTTTTGTGTTTTAGCTTCCAGAAATTATAACTAATTCTAGAAAAATCAAAATGAGCTGATCCCAAATCCTATTGAAAGATATTTAAGTCCTATACATAGGAAAAATATGATCAAGGCTGTCCATAACCACAAAAATATAGAATTTAAGAAATGTCCACACTGCTCCAAAATTGATCCCAAATTTAACATCAAACTTTGGACAGTCATAACTTCTAGCTCACAAGTCGAAATTATATAAATTATATGTCCATTTTGAATCTTGGCATGTGAAATTTAAGATTATAAAGTTTCATAATTTTCCAAAACCATTTACTATTTTAAAACGTCCATGCAAGATCACTGCCAGCCCAGAGTTTTTCATTGACCAAACTTGCAACTTTTCAACCTAAGTTTCCAATCAACTTCTATCTATCCAAGATACATCTCAAAACACCATATCCATGAGAACAACAACTCAAACACCACAATACCCTAAATCACGAATATTAGGCAAAATTTCCAAAAAATCCAAATTCAACCAATGGCTACAAAACCTATATGGAAAGGTTTGTCACCTCTACAACTTTTCCAAATGAGTTCCTTGATTTACCAAACTCCATAATTCCTTAAGAGCTCAAACACCACCAAATGACAAATCTAAAACCATGAACTTGAAGCCCTCAACACAAGGAACAACATTGTAGAAGAGAGTTTTTCCATTAGAGGTTATTAAGAGGATCAAAATGGCAAGAACTTACCTTGGAGCTTCCTCTTTTTTCTGTAGAAATGGAGGACAAAATAGAGAGAAGAGAGAGAGAGAGAGAGAGAGGGAAGCTTGAAGAAGAAGGTGAAATGATGAAGAAACAACTAATCCCATCCCTCCATACATGCTCAGCCGATTTGAAGGAAAAAGGAAGAGAGAAAGAAATGATAGTTGAACATGTTGACTTCTTCAAACACTCCACCATCATGTAGGCTTCCCATGTGTCACTCTCACATACAATCTCCTCATAATTAATCCTCCACTTAGTTACACTAACCAATTCCATTAGCCATTTAATCACACTCCTCATTTCTTCTTAGCTAGTAATTAATTTATTCATTAATCACTGACTAATTGACCGATAATTTTTCATTCTTTCAATTCTTATACTAATTATGGAATATTAACTTAAATTTCCACATAACCCATAATAATTCAAAATTTAATTCACAAAATATTCTAAATAATTATCATTAGCCCTTAATCAAAATTTGGGGCGTTACAACCGACCTCTCTTGAAGAGATCAAACAATCTTTGTTTGAAATGAAACCACTTAAATCCCTTGGGAAGGATGAACTTCATGCAATGTTTTTTCAAACCCAGTGGCACATTGTGGGTAACATCATGCTTGCTTTATTTCAACATCTCTGGAATGGTCCTCGTGTAAATAACACCTTCATTACCCTTGTTCCAAAAATTGCTACACCAAGTCACTTGAGTCAGTTTAGACCTATCAGATTATGCTCTGTCATCTATAAAATGATTAGCAAAGTGTTGAAAAATAGACTTAGAGTTATCCTCCCCAGTGTCATAGGTCTCTTCCAAACAAGCTTCATTCAATGAAGGAACATTGTTGATAATATAACTATTGCTCAGGAAGTTCTCCACTCTATAAAGAAAAAGAAGGGCAAGAGTGGATGGATGGCCATTAAAGTGGATCTTGAGAAAGTTTTTGATACAATAAAGTGGGAATTTATTGAAGAAACCTTTCCTGCAATGATTCACCTCATAATGCAATGCATCTCCACCCCAACAATGCAAGTTTTGTGGAATGGCACCCCTTCAACAGCTTTTACACCAAAGAGGGGAATTCGACAGGGTGATCCCCTCTCACCATACATTTTTGTGTTATGTATGGAGCTTTTATCACAGACTATTTTAGAAGTTGAAAGAAAGGGTGTCTGGCAGCCAATTAAAATGCGTTGTAGGGTTATCCCTCTTTCTCATCTCTTTATTGCAAATGACCAAATTATTTTTGGAAGCACAACTAATGCTCAGGTGTCTTTGATTCAAAAAATCCTACAAGAGTTTTGTCTCTCCGCTGGCAACAAAATTAGTCAGTCGAAAACCAAGATCTACTTTTCTGGAAACATTGATAAACTCAGGCAAAGGGAAATATGCAGACAGATGGGTTATGGATCATCTAACTCATTAGGGAAATACTTGGGTGTCCCACTCATCAATGGTTGTGTTTCTCAATCCACCTACAAGTATATACTAAATAAGATGCAATCTAAGCTTGTGAGTTAGAAAAGTCACACTTTGTCACTTGCTGGAAGGATCATTATTGCCAAAGCTACATTGGCATCGATTCCCTTTTACATGTTGCAAAGCACCCTTCTCCCTTCCTCATGTTGCAATGAAATTGAAAAGCTACTTCAAAAGTTCATTTGGGGTTACTCAGACAATCATAAGGGGGTCAGCCTGGTAAAGTGGAGCGAAATGTGCCAGCTGATTAAGAATAGGGGATGTGGTTTTGCTAAAAATGGAATCTTAAAATAAATCCTTCCTAATGAAATTGATATTCCAGATGCACTCAATCCCTAACTCTCTATAGTTCCATGTTTTGAAGGCAAATACTCCATTGGTGAAAGAATGGAAAATATAGCACGACCCCACTCATCATATTTCTGGCGGAATATAGCCAAACTATGGGATGAAGCTTCCTTTTATATCAAACGGAATCCTAGTACACACACTCGTTTCTAGAAAGATTACTGGACTTAAGATCTGGGCCCTTTGAAGCTGTTAGCTTATATTGACATACCAGAAACAGAGTAATTGAAGACTCTGCCTGACTTTATTGATGTAGAAGGCAACTAGAAGTGGGTTATGTTAAAGGATTCTCTACTACTAGAAACTCTCAAAAATATATTCTTAATGAACGTTAAAGATCTGCCAAAAACAAATTTGTGCTTTTGGATGTTAACATCCTTAGGGAATCTCTTTGTCAAATCTGCCTACCAGGCAATGGAATCAATTCACAATGATAATGCAAAAGCAAAATGGGCAAGACTGTGGACCCTCCTAATGGCCCAAAGAGTTAAGACCTTCATTTGGCTGATGATGAAGAACATGCTACTTACCAACAAAGAACAGTGCAAAAGACATATGGCCACAGACCAACGTTGCTCCCTCTTCCAAGGTGATACAAAAAACGTCAACCATGCCCTAAGAGATTGCCCTTTGGCAACATCAGTCTAGAAGAAGATCCTTCCTCAAGAAATGTGTAAAGATTTTTTTAGGATCGTTATTTCCTTTTGGATTTGTTCAGCCCTCCGTTCACGTAAACTAGATACTTCCTGGAAGATTGGTATGTGCATCGCATGCTAGAAACTATGGCAAGTGCGAAACCAACAAATCATCAACTTGGAAAAATACGTAGTAGATAGCATTCTTTCACAGATCAATATCACTGTGACGCATACTTTGAAAAGTTTTTCCCTTTTCAAGCAAATACTGTAAATGCAAACTCGTTCTTAGGACTTTGATAATAGTTTAGATTTACAACCTGGTGACAATTTTGTGCTTTTCATTTGTAGAATGAAATTCTCCGTTTTCATTCAAAAATAATATTTTTATATTGATATGTAATATCATTCGATTAAATTGTTATTCTCTATTTTATTTCCTAAATTGGAAAATACAGTATTTAGATTGTTAACCTCATCTGATAATTAGAAAGTGTAATAAATATAAGGGTTAAGGTATATATTTATCTCAGAAGTTTTCACTTAAAAACGCTTGATACCTGGAAGTTTTTTTTGCTCAGTTTTGCCCAGAAGTTTTCAAATTAGAGCAATTTTACCCTACCATTATTCAATTTTAAAGTTGACTGTTAAGTATACTTTTTTGACTAGCTTATGCAAAGGTGGCAAGCTGAATGGGAAAAAGAAAGTTCCACCTTAGCTCTGACAAAGATCAATTAAGCGTAGGCTCCACACTCAACCTCTACAGCCCTTCTATCTTTTCAAGTCCCAACAATGGCTTCCCAGCTCGCATCACTCATCTCCTTCCATTGTAATATCAGTTTAGAACCAGATACTAATACATAAGCTGCAAGCTTAAGAGTCAATATAAACAAGGAGATTGGTCTTAATCCTGTTCTTTGAATGAGAATGGGGACGTACAAGCATGAACTAATAACATTTGAAAAATTAAGAAAACGTCCTTCAAATCATAAAGCAGAATCTAGACCAGCTAACAGGATCCTGTATGTAGAGAAACAAAAATAAGAAATCAACAACCATCCAGAAGCTTTCAAATATTAGAAATAAAAAAAATAAAATAAAAAATTAAACCACAATCGTAAAAGAAAGATGGGAGATTTGAACCCCAAAACTAAGAAATAATTGTAGAAGAGGAGATCTTTGTTGCTAGAGGAAGATGGGAGATCGCAGTTTATAAAGGCTCTCCGATGAAAAGCAACGACGGTGAAGCTGAAACCACCATCGTGAAGAGCACTTGAAAAAACATCACCGTTGATGGCAGAGATCAACACCAAGTGGCTAAGCAAGAGTTGCATACCAATGTGAAGATCGCTACTCTCTCTACCTCCTTCGACATCGATATGGGTCCCTCCCCAATTACGCCCCCATAATTTTCATCGGCGGCAACTGTGTCAGTGGTCCGAAATCCTTGTTCATCCTCCATCTCAGCAACCAATCTTCGGGTATAGACTTTGAAGGATGCACTCTCGGTGTTCGACATTGATGGCTACGGGAAAATCACTATGGAGGAGCTTCAAATGGTGATGAAGAGCCTTAGAGACGACTACTCGTTGGTGGAGTGCTGGCTGACGATTCAGAGCCTCAATAGCATTGGTGATGGACAGATTGATTTTGAGGAGTTTAAAGTGATCATGATGGGATCTCGCCATGATTCTCGTGAATGAAGCTGGAACAAGAAGAATAAGCAAGAAGTCTTTGGACGCCTACGTACACAGAGAAAGAGGGAGGGAGGAGAGAGATGGATGATGTGTTGACGTGGCATAATGGGTGGATTATTATGTGCCATTTAATCCTATATGGCAAAGCCATGTCAGCATAATTAGGTTAACTAACTATTGACCGTTTGTGTCTGTTAAATGTTAAGTCAGGGCAAAATTGCTCTGATTTGAAAACTTCCAGGACGAAATTGGGCCTAAAAAAAACTTCCGAGTACTCAATGTTGGATGTGGGAAATATGTCCCACATCGATGAAATTGTAAAGGAGGAGGCGCTCTTTATGCTATAAAAGGAGCTCTCCTCCTTCCCTTTAATCTCACTTCTCAAATTGCCTATTTTCTTCTATAAGGCATTTTGTATTTCCTCTTCTCTTATAGAATTTCACTTGTAAATTATTTAGAGTGAAATTGGATTCTGGTATTTCCCTTATTGGTGTCCTATTTATTATTTATTAGCTGTTATTAGATATAGTAGTTGTGATTTATTATATTATTAAATTATGTCTAGAGACTTTGTTTCTAGTTTGTGATTTTTTAGTATAATTGGTTACGCTCTATATATCCCGCTTCCGCAACAATTGGTATCAGAGCCAAGGTTCTGTCTGAGTATGCTCTGTGGTTGCAGTGTAATCTGAACTTCCACATCAGAAAAGAATTACTTTGGGCTTTTGTATTGACAGCTATTAAATAGTATCTGGAGCAGAAATGGCAGACAAAAGAATTGAAGAATCCACATCAAATGTCGACAACTCGTCGTTGACATCTTCACTTATGGCAAGAATTGTGTCAAATGCGAAGGTTGCTGTTGAAATATTTAACGGATCTGGACATTTTGGGATGTGGCAGAGCGAAGTTTTTGATGCCCTTTTGCAACAATCACTAGACTTTGCTATTGAAGAGAGAAAACCAGATAGCATGGGGGAGGAAGATTGGAGGAGGATCAATCGTGTTGCTTGTGGTACCATTCGATCGTTCCTTTGCAGAGAACAGAAGTATCCATACACAAAGGAAACTTCTGGATATAGACTGTGGAAGGCACTGGAGGACAAATTTTTGAAGAAAAGCACTCAGAATAAACTTCATATGAAGAAAAGACTGTTTCACTTCACCTATGTACCTGGTACCACAATGAATGATCATATTACCAGCTTCAATAAGTTGGTAACAGATTTGCAAAATCTGGATGTGACCTTCGAAGATGAAGATCTGGCCTTGATGTTGTTGGGATCACTTCCTGATGAGTACGAGTACTTGGAGACTACTCTACTTCATGGCAAAGAGGAGGTATCTCTTAGAGACATTTGTTCTGCGCTATACAGTTATGAACAAAGAAAGAAAGAGAAACAAAGAAGCGGAGAAGCAAAGGCACTAGTCACAAGAGGACATACTGAAAATCAGTCGAGATCGAGGAAAGGGAGATCCAAATCGAGGTCCAAACCCAGTAAAGATGAATGTGCCTTTTGTCGAGAAAAAGGCCACTGGAAAAAGGATTGTCCGAAATTGAAGAACAAATCCAAACACATAAATGAGAAGGCTGCTATGGATTCAAATGTAGCTGACTGTGATGATGAAAATTCAGATTTTTCACTATCTACAACGACGTCGTCAAAATCGTCAGGCGTATGGTTGTTAGACTCAGCTTGCAGCCATCATATGTGTCCCAACCAAGACTGGTTCACTGATTTCCAAGAAGGAGGATGTGGAGTTGTCCACACAGCAGACAATACTTCACTTACCGCATATGGCATTGGTTCAATTCATTTGAGGAACCATGATGGACTGATCAGAACATTGACTGATGTTCGATATGTACCGGATTTAAAGAAAAATCTCATTTCTGTGGGAACTCTAGACTCAAAGGGGTTCAAAATCACCATAGAAAGTGGAGTAACGAAGATACTTTCCGGTGCACTGGTGGTAATGAAGGGTATACGGAAGAACAATAACACGTATCACTATCAAGGTAGTACGGTTATTGGAACAGCAGCAGTGACATCCAGTGATGAAAAGGAAGTAGATGCAACGAGGTTGTGGCATATGCGCTTGGGACATACTGGAGGTAAATCCTTAAAAACTCTATCAGATCAAGGGTTGTTAAAAGGATTAAAGCATTGTAGTTTGGATTTTTGTGAGCACTGTGTAAAGGGGAAGCAGACAAGGGTTAAGTTCGGAACAGCTATCCATAATACAAAAGGTATTTTGGATTATGTTCACTCTGATGTTTGGGGTCCTTCCAAAACACCATCATTGGGAGAAAAGCATTATTTTGTAACCTTTGTTGATGATTTTTCCCGAAGAATCTGGGTGTATACAATGAAGACCAAGGATGAAGTGTTGGGAATCTTTCTCAAATGGAAGGTGATGATAGAAACACAAACAGGCAGGAGGATCAAATGTCTTCGTACAGATAACGGAGGAGAATGCAGAAATGATCCTTTCTAGAAGATTTGTGAGGAAGATGGCATCGTCAGACACTTCACAGTCAGGCATACACCACAACAGAATGGAGTGGCAGAACGCATGAACCGGACTTTGCTGGGGAAGGTTCGGTGTATGTTGTCCAATGCTGGCTTGGGCAAAGAATTTTGGGCTGAGGCAATTACATATGCGAGCCACCTCATTAATCGTCTACCATCTTCTGCTATTAGTGGTAAGACACCTTTGGAACAATGGTATGAAAAACCTGCTACAGATTATGATTCTTTACATGTATTTGGCTCAACTGCATATTACCATGTGAAAGAATCAAAATTGGATCCGAGAGCAAAGAAAGCCATTTTTTTGGGAATCACTTCTGGAGTCAAAGGATATCGTTTATGGTGTCCAGAGACAAAGAAGATTGTATTCAGTAGGGATGTTACCTTTGATGAATCTGCCATGGTGAGAAAGGTAGCAGCTGAAGATACCAAGCAAGGTGATGGTGTTTCAAAGCAGGTGGAGTTTGAAGGAAAGTTGATTTTCCCAGTACAAGGTGCAAACAGGGAAAAAAAGAAGACTTTCCTGTAGCAGATGAAGAGCCAGTTGAAAGGGAGGTTTCAACTCATGAACCTCAACAGCAACATGAATCAATAGCAACCAGCAAGCCAAAACGAACAATAAGAAAACCTACTCGTTTTGAAGACATGGTGGCTTGTGCAACCTCAATTGCAGCTGATGATATTCCTTCAACTTACAAGTGGGCTATCCAGAGCTCAGATAAGGATAAGTGGAGGAATGCCATGAATGAAAAAATGCAGTCCCTTCATCAGAACGGTACATGGAAATTGGCCAAACTCCCGAAGGGTAAGAAGGCAAATGGTTGCAAATGGGTATATGCAAAGAAAGAAGGATTTCCTAATCAAGGTGATGTACGCTACAAAGCAAGATTGGTAGCTAAAGGCTATGCTCAGAAGGAGGGAATTGATTACAATGAGGTATTTTCTCCAGTTGTTAAACATTCCTCTATTAGAATTTTGTTAGCTTTGGTAGCACAGTTGGATTTAGAACTAGTTCAAATGGATGTTAAAACTGCATTTCTAAATGGAGACTTGGAAGAGGAAATCTATATGACTCAGCCGGAAGGATTCAAAGTTGCTGAAAAGGAGAATATGGTATGTAAACTTGAAAAATCGTTATACGGATTGAAACAATCTTCGAGACAATGGTATAAATGATTTGATAAGTTTATGTTGTGGCATAAGTACAAACGAAGCAGATACGATCATTGTGTTTATTTGTAAAAGCTTGAAGATGGATCCTTTATATATCTCCTCTTATATGTTGATGATATGTTGATAGCTTCAAAAAATCAGGCAGAAATTGAGAAGCTGAAGGTTCAACTAAAAGGGGAATTTGAGATGAAGGACTTAGGAGAGGCAAAGAAGATTCTCGGCATGGAGATAACAAGAGATAGACAATCAAAGAAACTCTTTTTATCTCAGAAGGAGTATTTGAAGAGAGTGCTAAATCGATTTGGTATGGATGAGAGAATGAAGCCGGTTAGCACTCCACTTGCCCCTCATTTTAAGCTTAGTGCTGATATGTCGCCGAAGGATGAAGATGAACGAGAATATATGTCAAGGGTACGATACGCAAATGCTGTTGGTAGCTTGATGTATGCGATGGTTTGTACAAGACCTGACATTTCACAAGCTGTTAGAGTTGTGAGTAGGTATATGCATGATCCAGGAAAGGAGCATTGGCAAGCTGTGAAATGGATTCTACGGTATATATGTAATACTGTGGATGTTGGTTTGGTTTTTGAGCAGGAAGATTAGTTGGGTATTGTGACTCAGATTTTGCAGGTGGTTTGGACAAACGAAGATCAACTACTGGTTATGTGTTTACTCTTGCAAAAGCACCAGTTAGTTGGAAGTCGACTTTGCAGTCAACAGTTGCTTTGTCTACCACAGAGGCAGAGTACATGGCAATTACAGAGGCTGTGAAGGAGGCAATTTGGCTTCAAGGATTGTTTGGAGAACTTGGTATTGGTCAAGAAGACATCATAGTATTTTGTGATAGCCAAAGTGCTATTCAATTAGCAAAGAACCAAGTTTACCATGCAAGGACGAAGCACATTGATGTTCGATATCACTTCGTACGAGAAATTTTAGAAGAAGGTGGAGTCATGATATAGAAGATACGGACGAGTGAAAATCCTGCTGATATGCTGACACAAGTAGTGACCTCTGTCAAATTTCAACATTGTTTGGATTTGATCAACATTGTTGAACATTTATTGTTGAATTGTAAATAGAATTTGTATGTGGGAATTTTCCCAAGGTGGAGATTTGTTGGATGTGGGAAATATGTCCCACATTGATGAAATTGTAAAGGAGGAGGCGTTCCTTATGCTATAAAAGGAGCTCTCCTCCTTCCCTTTAATCTCACCTCTCAAATTGCCTATTTTCTTCTATAAGGCATTTTGTATTTCCTCTTCTCTTATAGAATTTCACTTGTAAATTATTTAGAGTGAAATTGGATTCTGGTATTTCCCTTATTGGTGTCCTATTTATTATTTATTAGCTGTTATTAGATATAGTAGTTGTGATTTATTATATTATTAAATTACGTCTAGAAACTTTATTTCTAGTTTGTGATTTTTTAGTATAATTGGTTACGCTCTATATATCCCGCTTCCGCAACACTCGACACTCTTAAATGAAAACTTTTGAGGTAAATATAGACGTTATCCCATAGATATAAATTGAAGAAATTTCAAATTGGGAGCACCCAAATTCCTATGTCCTCACGACAGGGAAGGACTTCAAAAATAAAATTATTCAAAATCAATAAGTAAATCAGAGCTTTTTAGGGAAAATGATAGTCGGGCTCTAAAAGTCAAATTTAATAACATTTGGATTTAGAAGTGAGTTATAAATATTGATTGAAATAGTGGTTATGAAACTTAAATGTCTTATTTATATTACAACTAAGATTCTCATAATTGCAATTATCTAACTTCATTGCAATTATTAGGCATTGTTTGGTACATGGTAGTGGAGGGTTGGTACTGGCATTGGCACAAGTACAACCCATTTTGCAAAGTTTGATACAAGAGATTAAGGATAATTTAGGATTTAGAATACTACGAAAGTTGGATTGTTGAGAACTCACCCACCTCTAGTATTGAAAAAACTATCATAGGATTGGAAAATTTTAAAACAAAACTATCTTGAAGGGCTACATTTTTATTATTTTTTGTGACACATTTTTTATTTATTATAAGGCTGTTTTAGTCTTTTTATATTTTATGACTAATTATAAAATAAAATTAATACAAGTATTTCCTCCAAATATTACCCCATACCAAATGTAATTTTAAAACCTCAATCCTACTTTCAATCTCAGTTCTATTCCTAATCCCAGTCCGTCCAAATTCATGTCTGCATACCAAAAGGAGCCTTAGAATCTAAATGTCACATTTGGGATTTGGGATTTAACTGTCACTGCCCATTTATTTTATATTAAAGTTTTTTAAATAATAGTAATACCAATATGTTCAATACTAACAAGAAAAAAATCTTTTTCGCAAAAAGCAGGCCCATGGGTCAATTAAAAATTGGCCCGACCACAAGGCCAACTATGCAACTACATTTTAACATATGTCCAATCCCTTGAGGCAATTTAGGTTATATTTGTAGCATCATCATGAGATCTTGTTGAGTAACTTGAATCTCATTTCAATTTTTTTGCAAGCTTCCAGATTAGAAAAGAAAATTCATTAAAGAAGTGTTGCAAGTCGCCCAAAATTTCAAAGACCTTTTTTTTTTACTGCATTTTTTCTAGGGAAAAAATGTGACAAACACATCCGGTAGTCAAAATCTTAGATTTTAAATTTGAGGTTAAGGTCAAATTGTGTTGTCTTCTTCTACCTGAAATTTGGTTCGTTGGCTTTATCCTACGTGGACTAAACATTATTTGATCTAATAAATGACTATGCAACTCATTACACGAAAGTAATAAAAACGGCTTAGTTGGATTAAACAGCTCTTCCAATAGAGCCATTTTCAACAAGAGAGAAAATTACAAAACATTCATTAAATGCCTGAAGGATAATGTTCAATGACAATTTCCTATTGGACTGGGTCCTGATGGAGGCTTGTGAGTGTTCTCCTTAGGCCCTGTTCCTGGCCTGCTCTTTTCCTTTCAAACAAACATCAAAAACGGAAAAAACAATTTGTTAATTTCAGAAGAGACATAAAAAATGGTGTGATTTGCAGATAACTTGAAGCTCAATATGCACTATTGGTCATATAATTTTAAACTTCCTATAGCTTCGCTATATACTATAATGGTCATTGAACGAAGGTGGTTCAAGATTACTGGCTAGTGATCCAATTGAGATTGAACTGAGTTGACATAATCATGATTAAAATACTATAATTTAAATCAAATAAAAAAAATCATAGTCATACTAAAAAGAGTAATATTTTAACAAAAAAAATGTATTAATCCACAAGTAAATGAAATATTCATGTATGAACAACACATAATCCAATAAAATAGAGTTATTAAAGTATAAAATTTGACGAATTGTTTCTTTTTTTACTCAAAATGTCATCATTTTAGGTTCAGTAATAGGAGCGGGGGGGAAAAATACAATACGGTCAATCCATTAAAAATTCTTGACTGAATTGGTCAGGGGTAGTTCACTGGTTTGACTAGGCCATTTGAGTTGGGTTTTAATACATGATAATGAAATACAATTGCATAAGAAATTGGAAAAAAAAGAAAACACTTGAACTTTAAAATCTTAAATCAATGACTTTCTACTAAAATGAGTTGTTAATTGCTATACTCTTTTAGCTGATATCTATACTCTTATACGTAACAAGATTGATTTAGGATTTTGAAGTTCAAGTGGTATTTTCTTGTCTTTTTTTTCTAATACATTTGAAAAATTGTTTTTTGAATTGAAATGTCATTATTTTAGGTTCATTAATGAGAGAAAAAACATAAAATACAACTTGGAGTCAAGGGATTGGTTCACTAGTCTGACCAGACGATTTGAGTTGGGTTTTAATACATGCTAGTGAAAGAAAATATAGAAGAGTGAGAAAAAGAAAGAATAAAACAAAACAAAACTTGGTTCTACATGTGGTTGAATAGAAAAGTGTGTTTTGTGTGTGAGTGTGAGGGAGAGGGATGAAGAACTAGAAAAGGCTGCAATAAAAAAAATGAGGGGAAATTACTTTCACCTGGTCAAGCACTGGATATTGCATGTTTATGTCATTTGGTCTTGATCTAGCAACTTTAACCGCAATAATACAACATATTAAAATCAAAATCAACCCCAAGATATATATATATATATATATATATATATAAAAGCAAAAACCCAAATTAAATCAGCAATAAGCTTGCTAGCGAGCTAGTAAGTACTTGCCTGGTTTTGCTAGAGAGCAGTAACATTCAGCAACCAAGAAGACGATGATGATTCCAAACAGAATATAGACACTATTCTGACTGACTTCCTTCTTCATCTCTTGAGTTTGTTAATCTAGTTTAGTAAACCTGATTTTGGAGCTATAATTGGACTACATTCATATATATATATAGTCAATGTATGTGAGTGTGAATGCTTCAGAGTATGCATGGCTAGGTTTGAATTTCGGTGATCTCTTGCAAGAGATATCCAGGAATCCTATGCCACAGATTTGGACTTATATTGATTGCAAGTTGAAAAAGTGTGTCTTTTCATTGTCTTAATTTGCTCTTGTTCTTGTTCAATTCAGCACATGTTATTACGTCAAAAGTCATACTACCTCTAATCCTTAAAATAGGAACCAGTTAATTTTTTTTAAGAGATTAAGGAAGCTAAACAAATTACTGTGAAATTTTTATTGTTTTTCTTTAAACTAGTTTTTCTAACTTATAAACTAATATAATCGAATTATAAATGTATGTTATAATTAAGTAATTTATTTAGTTTTCTTAGTCTCTCTTAAAAAAAAATCAACTGACTCTTATATTAAGAACAGAAGGTAGTACTGATTATTATAGTATATCAGAATATATATAAACCTTTAAGAAACATATAATAAACAGCATTATTATTTATAAGCTGCATAAACAGTGTGACCCGTGCCATAAATTTAGACGATTTGACTGGCCCTTTGGAAACAGGATACTGATCATATACAATAAAACATCTTTTTCTTAGCCAAGGTCTTCGTCGTGGGATGAACTGTTCTTGATTTTATATCCACCTGTAGTTTTAGCTGCTATACATGTATAGCAAGACTTGAGGTCAATGCAACTATATATTTTTATATATATGGCCGACACATATAGTCATATTCTAGCAAAACTCGTTCGATTAGCAAAAGTGGAGGAATCTAAATCTAAAGTAGTTTGGCGTGACAGGAGATGGCAATAATGGTGCTTCTTTGTCCGATTAATTCGTACATAAAGATAGTGAGACAAGTGATAATCATATTGATAAAGATTACCTCTGTGCTTGGGTTATTATAGGTTCATGATTCTCTTGAAGATATTCTTCCCCTAATGTGTATACTCTTTTTGATTGACGACAAGTCATTTGGCTTCTTTTGGTCACTATTATGCTTGTGCTGTTGGGTTTTGTCACAAATCACGAGCGTGCTTTCATTTGCTATTATATCTGCTGTTAAAACTAAAAGCAAAGCTAATCACAATATCGATTGCGTGATAAACAGGTGGGAGTCTATTATCATTTATCAATAATCAAATAAGAATACTAAATTCACTGGCGCGACTCAATTTGAACTAAAAATATCATTTTTACAGTTGAGTTGGGTTGCATCAAAGTTGAGCTGTCATTGAGCCGGAACTTGAAATTAGACAAAAAAACCATAATGTTGTTTAGAAAATCGAATGGAGTTTGGGCCTGATCGAAAAGGGACTGAATAAAGTAGAGAAAGGCTGATATTATTTAATCAATATTAATATCAATATGGGATATAAAATTTATAATAATGTTCTCAAAGAAGCTAATGAATATGTTAATTTGCTAGCACATAACACGTTCGTGCTATTGAGAGTGAATGTGTGGTTACTATTGAACTCCCTTTGCTATGTTAACAAGCACGACCTCTCTGTGTGTTGCGTGAGAGCAACAACTACACCATATATAAGTATATCCTGACCTTACACTCATTCACTGCCTACGCAACTAATCATTTAAATAAAAATGAACAACAGAGTCATATTGCATAAAGACAGATGGCCACAAAGAAAATGCACAATATAACCCATAAAAGTAAGCTCTCCACCTAAACAATAAATACCTTAAAATGATTTCTCTTGCAATATAATTCAAGTTACATTTGTGTTCTTGCAATATTAAGATAACAACATGTCGATCCATTGAACAAAAAAAAAAAATCATCTAATAAACTTTCTCCATCAAGACATATAAACATTCAAAAAACTGCCTTGTCAACATCTTGAAAGATGTCAGCTTCACCCAAGAGGAGGGTGAATTGGGTGATGTAATAAATTTTTCGGTTGATGCAGTGATATAACAATAGTTGTAGATAGAGTAGAGTTGAGAAGATTAGCACACAGAGAGTTATACTGGTTCGGCCCAAAACCTAGGCCTACGTCCTGTCCTCAGAGATCAAGACCTACTGAGATTTTCACTATACTTCTAAGATTCAGTGGGCTCTCAACAATCATCCTTGAATGGACTACGAGCAGAAATATTCTAACACTTAGAAATTTTTCTCTCCCTTACGACAAGTTTTACGTGTAGAAAAACAAACTTATGACCTCTTTCTCTTGCTTTCGTATACAAGTCTTATGAGCAGCAACGTTCTCTCCTGCTTACACCTCTGTAAGTCTTACAAACAACAATGTTCTCTACTGCTTGTACTTTGTAAGTCTTATGAGTAGAATGTTCTACCAGGAATTCTCTCAACTGCTTCTCTCATAAGGATATCTAACCTCTCGAGGTCCTTGTACCTTGAGATCAAATGAAAATAGAATTTGAAGTGTATACAGACTCTCTCACAGTGCAAATATAATAAACACTGAAGTACAATATGAATAACAGAGACTCGTGAATTTGCTTGTATATATTCTTGTTCATAGTTGTTATTGATGGTCTTTGAAGCTCTGCATTTATAGTCAATTGATTTTTCCCGTTGAATAATAATCATTGGGGAATAGAGCATTTTACTGTGGAACAACATGCATACGTTTGAAATCTTTGAAAAAAATATCGTGGTAGGTACGTGCTTGGTTGGTCATAATGATTCTGCCTGCCGTTGTTTGACTTCCTCTGTGCCTTTCTAATTCAAACGATCAAACTCCATGTTCGGATTGATCGCTGTAAGTCTGTTGCATTTTGGCTTCTGACAGGGTATCACTTGAGTGCACTTTGGTCTCACTCGAGTGCATCTTCATATTTCCTCTTCTGCTTTTGTTTTTGTGTTGTACTTCTACGTGATTTTGAGAGAGTGCATTTTCACACTTACAAGTGATGTGGGTCTTCACTCGAGTACATATCCTCTCACTCGAGTGCACTTGTATTTTGTACTATAAACCCACGTCTCTGGATAACACTCACACTGATTTTTACAAGAGTGTGATTTCTCACTCGCAGGTGATGTGGGGCCTCACTCGAGTACAATGATCCTCACTTGAGTGAACAGTATATTCTTGTATAAGATACTCTTTCATTTCAGCACTTGCATTATGAATGGAGAGAGAGTTAGATTTCTCACTCGCGGGTGCTGAGGTATCACTCGGGTGCAAGTACTCTCTACTCGGGTACATTTGCTCTTCCATGCACTGGATGACTCTTGGGCAAACACTTTCTATGCCTCACTCTCCTGGACTCGAGTGCAGTTTTCATTTTGAGTTTATCTTGCTCTCGGGTAAACACTTCCTGTCCCACACTTGGTAGGACTCGGGTGCACTTGAGGCTATCACTCGAGTAGTGAGTCTGTGCTCGAGTAAAGTGATGATATCCTGTCTCTGACATTGTTCTCTGTCAAACACTTGCGCGAGTGTGCCTTCATGCTTGAGTACAAATCATATCATCACTAAAGTACTGTGTCCATCACTTGAGTTGTCCTGGTATTTTCAGCTAGAGTCTGCTTTTGTCAAACACTTTCAGTCCAACACTTGCTTATTGAGTGCAAAAGTTCTTATTGCTCGAGTGCATCAGTTAAAAAACATAGCAATGACCTCTGAACTTTGTGAGATGCATTTGGTAACATTTTCAACCATTGCAAAACATAAGTTTCTTATCACAACACATAATGATCTTTTGTTATCATCAAAACTTAGAATCTAACACATCTCCATTAAGAAAGACAAGACTCTCGGTAAGATATAAGAATTATCTCTAGCACTACCATAGGAACATCAAATAAAAGTGCATCTCACCAAAACCACTAGGTTCAACCACTCCAAACAAATGTCAGGGATCAAAAAAGTCAAAATAAATTATATGTAGTCACTTTTAGGTAGGAGATGAGATGCATCGAATGGCACAAAGCTAGAGGAGGCAAAGTTGGCTTGCCCAATTGAGCCGTTACTGTTGTTATAAATAGTAACACATTAGACATAAGTGAAGGAAAAAAAAAAGGAAACGATAGCTTATTCAACTATTACTCTTAAGGTTATATTGATGAAGGTGATATGCACGTTCACAATCACATGAACTAGCTTGTTGTATATATGGTTTGGTTACAATATCTCTTCTTAGAAACAAAAATTAGTCTATAGCAAACATGTACAAGTTCATGGCCTTTTCTAAGCCTTTAAGGGAAACATCTTATATATGCTCATAAAATTAGGTAATTATACCACTCTTATGTCCGTATGAATAGATAGAGCCATCAAAATGAGTTAAGATCGTCAGGCCTAGCTTGTGCTTTATATGGTGAAGGCGAAATCAGGCTCAAACAGGGTAGCCCATTTCAACTAAAAAATAAATGGCTGGCCAATCCCGCAGTTAATAATTCTATAGGAATAAGTTTTTGTATTTTTTTACTTGAAGTATAGGCATAAGTTTGAACTATGATAATACACACATATATGTACATAAACTCGAGTAAGTCTTTGAACTACCGGGAAACAATATTAAGTTCAAAAGACTCTAACCATTGTGTAAATAAAGCTCAAAGAACATCCAACAACTTAAATCCAGCCGACAGATCAATTAGGAAAGACTGAAGGATAATTGGCCAAAACTTTGAATGAGAACTAAATACGAATACTAAAGCCATTCCAATCCAAGTATAAAGGCACATATCCTATTCATTACTTATACTTCAAAATCACATTTCACGAAGGCATAATTTATAATTATTCTTATGCACATTATATAATACAAATATTCATGAACAAATTAAATAAGAAATTATAATTGTTATATATTATAACAAACTGAGAGAGAGAGAGAGAGAGCTCTTCCACAATACATCTCCTAGTGCCAAGGGTTTATGAATGTGCCCAAGGTCCATTCAAGGGTCCAAGCCCAAAAGCATTTGAGCCAATCCATTGGCTATACCCACGAAGCAATGTCTTTGTCAGTTGATGTAAAGTCGGGATATTGGGCCGAGCCCATTGGACTGGCCCGTTTAGGCCTGAGCCCTTCAAGGGTCGGGCTTATGATTTAGAGGCTAAAGAAGGAAGCGGGCCTAAAGGGTCGGCCTTACAGCCCTGTAGAGTTGACTCTTTTAAGCCCATTTAATTTTTTTAAAATAAATTAATAAATATAATATCATTATATCAAATTATCAATATGAGAGACAACTAAGTACCTAATAGAGTATTAATAACAAGCAAACACTTATTAATTGGTTTGATTTATTTTATTTTCTACAATGATTTATTCATTTAAACTTTAAAAAACAGGCTAATTTGGACATTAGAGGATTATTTTAACAAAAAATTTTTGAGTTTTGAAAATAATGTATCTTAATTTAAAGAAAAATAATAAATAAATTGTAAAACTTGAAAAAGAATTTTTTTTGAATTAAAATGAGTTTAGGCCCGAACCTGTGAAGGGCCAGCCCTATAGGATCACGGGCTTAAAAAATATGGTACTTTTTAGGAAGCGGGCCTAAATAGGCCACCCCATGAAGGGTCGACTTATATTCTCGACTCTAATTTGATGTGACAATTTTCCAAAGCTTGCTTGAATTGTTTACTATTCAATGTATAAAAAGTTTCCTTAATAAATATTAGCATTTGACTAGTGAAATTTATTTCCAAATTTTTGAAAACTACTTTAGCAAGACCAAGAAAGGACAAGTAAAGTGGGCCAAAACCCATACACAATTGCCAATGGCCTTATAGCTAGTGGCATGTAAGTTCCCCTATAAATAGAAGATTTTGCGGATTCGATCTCATATGTAATTTTATGTTGTTAGTGCATACTCTTTTGATTCCAAAAAGAAAAAAACTATACACACTTTAATTTATCATGTTAAGCAAGTCTCTAATGCTCTAAAACAAAAGTTTTAATTGTGTGAGATGTCACACCTATTACCCACTTGGTCATGTTCTTCCATTTTGGCGAAAATTTAATGAATGGTCACTATTTTGTTAATAATTACAAATTTATAACCAATTAATGTCACTACACTTTTTGTTTTGATAAAAAGCAAAATGATATATTAAAAAGATAGAAAGAAAAAAAATTACAGAATAGCAATTGTCACACGACTAAGATAAGAGTTTAAACATCTAGAGATAAGCGAAATACTTACTATTCTAACCATAAACTTAGAAAAGGAAGTAACACATAAAAAATGTCCTGCCATAAGTAGACTTGAGAAGATTCTGCATTATTCATGTTCTTCACAAAGATCCATTAAGTATTCTTTAATAAAAATGTGGGATTCTAAAACGTTTTTAAACTCCTTCTCAAATGTTTTTTGAGCTTCCCTAGTGGGTTTCATACTATTTTTTCCATAAGTTTTGTTCTAGCACTGCATGTCTTGTTCTCCACCACTACCATGGGTTTTTACTTTGCCACTCATTCTTCTTGTGATTCTTCCTCGTATAAGCTTTTGTTTTTCTTTTCAGTTAACATTTTTTGTTTTATTTTACTTTTTTATATAACAAGAGCTAGCTAGTTGATGCTTAAGGTTGCCGGTCAGGATTACGATATCTAATCTAATGATAGTCGTAGGTTTGAAGATTGAAAGAGAGGAAAAAACACAAGAGAAAGCAGAGAACGCGGAACAAATGATGAAGTAAAATGCTGAATTTTTTATTGTTGAATATCTCACATTCTTAAACTTCAGCAACTCAAACTGTAAGTTGAAATCAGGTTTGTAGAACTAGGTTTCAAGATTTGCTCAAGTTTTAATATGTGCCAATTTTTACTATATTCTTATTTTCAAAGTTATATTCCAAGATTTATTTAAGTTTTTATATTTACTTATTTTATTATATATATTCTTATATTTATATTATCTTTTGTAGTTAAAAGATATGTGACGAGAACTCTTAGATAGCATTGGGGAAATGGGTCAGCCCGTGATGGGCTCTAGCCTAAACGGGCCGGCCCGTTTAGGCCCAAGTCCAAAAAAATCAGTGGAAATTGTGGCCACCGCGTTTATCTGAAGTCAGGCTCGTTTAATGTTTTTTGTTCCTTATACGCCTAAAGACTAAAATATTTAATTAAAAACATAAATATCATCAAAACTAATTTAAAACATAAATATCATCCATGTTTAATAGAACATAAACAGTAAGACCCAAGTCCAAACCATAATTATGTCCACTACCAATCAAACAAGTCTACATTCTACAACCACAAGACCACAACTTAATGTCTACAGCCACAATCAAACAATATGAATAATATTGTCATTTTCTTCTCCATGACCATCATCACTATCAAGGACATCTGATCATGCTTCACTATAAGTAGGCTCCTCTTCAACTTCATCAAACAATATTAATAACTCTGCATCCCTGCCCACTGCCCAGGGCTTGCCAGCCACTGCTATGTGCCTAGTTAAAAAAAAATTAAATGGGCATAAAAGGGCCGGGTCTGCAGAGTTGCAGGGTAGGCCTTATAGGGTCTGCAGCACTATAAGGTCGGCCCTTTTAGGCCCGATTCCTTCTGGAGGGTCTAAATCATAAGCCCGGCCCTTGACGGGCTCGACCTAATTTCCCAGCTCTACTCTTGGAGCCTACTAATACCTTATGGACAATTTACAACAAAAGCATTGGAGAATTTGTGGAATTTTTTATTAAATGATTTTATTTTAGAATTTATAACCTTATAAGATAATGTTTTATTGTGATGGTGTTTAAATTATTAATTTCCTTTAAATCATATGATGTTCATCTATAATATATTGAATGTTGAAACCTATAACTACAAGTTTTTTATTTAATATTATTATCTTGTTATTATCAATTATTATCCATGATTAGATTGTGCCTTATATAATAAATATTAATAGTAAAAATAAATAAGAGCAAATAATAAAAATAACTATATATAATAAAAAAATAAAACAAATACATTACGGTTATTAACAAAGAACAGTTATATATACCTTTAATATATCATGGTTCAAAAACTTTATATAATAAAAAAATAAAGTCAATACATTACGGTTATTAAAAAAGAACTGTTATATATACCCTTAATATATCACAGTTCGAAAACGTTATTTATCTGTATGAAGCATATATAACATCCGCATATATAACGGTTCAAAACCATCATCATATATGGCCAATAATAACTATCATAAAAAGCCTTTTTCTATAATAGTGCTTGTGCTTTATGTGGTGAAAGGAAAATCAGGCTCAAACAGGGTAGCCCATTTAAACTCAAAAATAAATGGCGGGCCATTTAAGCCCGCAATTAGTAATTCTATAGGCATAAGTTTTGTTTTTTTAACCTGAACTGTAGGCATAAGTTTGAATCATGATGACACATACATACATAAGTTGGTTGGTGTAAGTCCCCGTTAGATCTTTTTGGGTTTCGAGTTTGAGTTCTAAATGAGACACTTGTATTGAGAGAGACAGTCACAAACTCCAAATCGACACTTGTATTAAGAGAGACAGTCACAAACTCCAAATCGATTACTGAATGATAATATAAAAAAAAGTTTTTGAACTACTTGGAAACAATTTTACATTTAAAAGGCTCTAAACATTGTGTAAATAAAGCTTAAAGGATATCCCACAACTTAAATCCAGCCGATAAATCAATTAGGAAAGACTGAAGGATAATTGGCTAAAACTTTGGGCGAGAACTAACTTCGAACGCTATAGCCAACCCAATTTAACCATAAAGGCAAATAGGCTATTCATTACATACACTTCAAAACCACATTTCACAAGGCATAGTTTATAATTATTCTTATGCACATTATATAATACAACTATTCGTAAACAAATTAAATAATAAATTAGACTTGTTATCTATTATAACAAACTATGTGTGTGTGTGTGTGTATGAGCGCTTCCACAATAAATCTCCCAGATCGAAGGTTTGAATGTGATCAAGGTCCCGTTAAGGGTGCCAAGCCCAAAAGCATTTGAGCCAATCCATTGACTAAACCCACAAGCTATATGTCTGTTATTTAGTGTCTGTTTGAATTAGCGGTAAAAGTTACTTTTCCAACATGATTTACGATGTACGACGTAAGTATGTGAGAAAAATTTTGTTTCGACTGGCGTGAACGCGCTTTTTGAGCACCCACTAAAACAGGCCCTTAATGTGACAAGTTTGCCAAGCTTACTTTCCAAAATTCATAATGTAGTATTTAGGTATCTAAAAATTATGATTTAAGAATTTATGAAAAGCTTGAAATGTTTACTATTTCCGTTTGTAACCTCAGGCCATTAGTGCCTATCCCTTTAATTCCAAAAAAAACCCCATACTCACTTTAATTAATCATGTTAATCAAATCTCTAATACTCTAAAACAAAAGTTTTAATTGTATGAGATGTCGCACCTATTACCCACATGGTCATGTTCTTCCATTACAACTGGCGAAAATTTAGTGAATGATCACTGTTTTGTTAATAATTACTACATATTCATCACCAATGTATGTCACTACACTTTTTGTTTTGATAAAAAGCAAAATGATGTATTAAAAGGATATGAAAAAATTACAAAACAGAGACAAGAGTCTAAACATCTAGAGATAAAGGGAAGTAGTTACTATTCTAACTACTCCCTCATGTCCTATTTATAAACAATTTTCTCTTTAATTGCTCAAAACGAACTTATAGTTAAAAACAATAAATGTGTCAAAAATACCATGTTTATTCCATATATGCCCCTATTTATGAAAAGAGTATAGAAGAGAGAATAGATAAAAAAATATGACTGATAATGAGTATAAGATATAAGAAAGAATGAGTATTTAAAAAGGGTAAAATATAAAAAAAGAAGTTTATATTTTCAGACAAGAAATGAAAGTTGCTTATAAAAAGAATCAGCTTCATGAGAGAAAAAGTTGCTTATAAATAGGACCAAAGGGAGTATAAACTTAGAAAAAGAAGATAAGTAGCATATAAAAAATGGACTGCCTCAGCAAGGTTGAGTTGGATGAGTTTCTTTTTTTATGCATATTAATTCTAGATGGGAGTTCGAAGAGTAAGCCAAATTATTGTATTTGATAATCCAGCATATAGCAGCTCTTACACATTAAGGCAGAAAGGATTTGGGATCTGCAAAATTTCCTTAGCCATAAGGAAGTTCATCTATGATCTATCTATCTCTCTGTTTTTTTTTTTTTTTTAATATCTTAGAGATAATAATGCTCCATCATTCATATGGCACCTTTTGTGTCCAAACCTTAGATTGAGGAGGATGGTCATTTTACAGCTTCAAAGATTGAGAATAAAAGGCTGAGTTTGAGAAGTTCAAGAAACTGCGGATTTAATTTTGATCGACCGGGTAGGGGGGAACAGATTCTTCCCTCATGAAGAGCAATGTTTCTTTTATGCCAAATACTTTCTCGGTCCTTAAATATAAGTTTTAAATTTGTGAAGAGATTTATCCTGAAATTTAAGCTTTATTTTAGAAAAGTCAAAGCATTTATTGCTTTTTTATTTTTCAACTTTACCCCTTAATTGTATTTGTTGCATTTATTTTCTTTTATATTTATCCTCTTTACAAATAAAGACATAGTTAGAAAAAAATACATATTTATTGCTTTTAACTAAGTTTAATTATTTTTTTGATAAGCTCAAATCGGTTATTTCAAGCTCATATTTAGGGACGGAGAGAGTAACATTACTCCTCCCATTCAATTTTATAAGATAGGATTAACTGAATTGCGTCGTTCAAAAAATTAATTAAAATTAATTAGGTGCAATAAATATGTAAAAATACCCTTACTTATGGCTAAGGGAGAGAATATGTGGTGGAGAAAATATGTGTGCTAGAGAAAGAAAGTTATCTTGGAAAATGGAGAATTAAATGAGTAATTTTTGTAATTAAATGAGCGTAAAATGAGAAGTTTATAAAAAAAAAAATTGAGACATCCCCTAAACCGAACTTATAAAAATGAAAATGACATACTTAAGAATCTTATCCTATAAAATATGAACGGAGGGAGTATTAATTAAGGTAATGATGCCTTCGAAGATATAAATGTTACCATCATGATGCAGGTATCAAAACTGGGAGAGGTAAGTTCTGTGGTCTTACTGTGAAAAACAACCAAACCAAACTGCTCCTGTCCAAGGACAGAAGAAAAATAAATATGTTATGCTATGTTATGTAATGATTAGCTCTAACCCTGTGGTTGTATACAAGAAAGAACAAGTGTAATACCAAATGAGAAATGAGTAAAGGGTATTTTTGTTCATGAACTGTTTTGTAAGGAGGATTGGGTATCCTAGACAATTTATTAGAGTAATGTAGCCCCTTGAGTGTCAAAATTGTAATACCACCTTTTGATTAACCGATATTGACATTGAAACTGTAAACTTCAAATTGAATTTGGTTTAAAAAGTATTTTTGCCCCTAAGGACGGATGGGGGATTTTAATGTTGGGACAGGGAGGGGAGGAGGCTGATAGCTAGGAGTACTATTTTATGTTGATAACTAAGGACCTGTTTGGGAAAGTGTCCCAACTTCCCCAACGCGCGGCAAGACAAAAAAAGCACAGTGGGGCCAACTTACAGTGTTTGGGTCTGCAATGGAGTATGCCGGGCTTATGTGGAAAAAGCTACTTTTTAGAGAAGCCCACCGACCCTGCTTTTTCTTTCACGCGGTGAGAGCCAGTGACAGTAGAAGAAGACCGTTAGGGAGTATTTATTGCCTTCTGTCCTCAATTCCTTAATTTGAGCTTATATTCCGATGGGGCGAGGATTGAATCAAAGCTGAGCTGTGTTGCAGCGAGCTCGGTGGTTGTCTACGAGGACTAGGTTGGAGTCAAGGTAGATGACTTTGGGGACGAACGGCGGGAGGAGGTTGGCGAGGTAGTTGCGGGCGTAGTTGAGGGGGCAGCCCAATGTAGAACGGTATGGAGGAGGAGATGAGGCCGAAGATGATGGAGTCATCAAAGGGGTAGATTAGAAATGGAGGTAAGGGAAGGAAGTGGAGAGAGTGTGGTTGAGGACGGAGGAGGAGGAAGGGTTGGAGGCAGCAGAGATGAAGTGGAGACGATATGTTGTTGGGACAGGAGGAGTGTTGGAGTATGAAGAAGCATGGAGCCCACGATTAATGTATATTGCTATATTGGATGTTGACTGTGAAAGGCATGTGCGATTATTGGATGTTGAAAGCGAAAGAAAATGTTTGCTCAAACAAAAAAAAATATAGAGAGCGAAAGAAAAGAGTAAATATATAATAATATATGTAATATTCAATAAAATTCATATTCTTTTCAGTCATTTTTTATCTAAACTGACTTTTCAAAAAACAATCCAAACAGGTTCAAGGTTAAAAGAAAAGTCACTTCTGCCACCACCAATTCAAACACAAATCACATCTAAAATCTGACTTTTTTCCTATCTTAATTTTATAAAAATCATATTATAAAAAAGTTACTTCTACCACCGCTAATCCAGATAAACATTAAGTGTTTGGGATGGCGTTGCGAGGGGAAAAACCCAATAGAATGGCAAAAGGCCGATGGCTTTGTTTTGGGTCCATTTGGGAAGGCCTCTATGGAGATGGGCTTAACGAAAAAAAAGCTATTTCTACAAGAAGCTACT
The DNA here is from genome assembly GCA_963855925.1 of Inga laurina. Taxonomy (NCBI): domain Eukaryota; kingdom Viridiplantae; phylum Streptophyta; class Magnoliopsida; order Fabales; family Fabaceae; genus Inga; species Inga laurina. Next base: position 41,525,728 of record OY979702.1, on the reverse strand, counting down.
TTGTAGATGTTTTTTCTTTACGGGTGGCAGCTTCACGGTCGGCAATATAATTTCTTTTTTAATTTTAACAAATTTACTACTTCTACAGAAAAAGCAATATATACAAATATATATGAAACATTGACCAAATTTACTACTTCAAGATGGGCTTAAAGCAAAAAAGCTACTTTTACAAGAAGTGAAAAAGCTATTTTTTTAAAATAATAATTTAACTTTTTTTTATTTTATCAAATTTTAATTTTAATTTTTCTCTTCAGTTATCACAATATATACAAATAATATATATGCAATATTTAATAAGATTCATGCCATTTTCAATCATTTTTCATCTAAACTTGCTTTTTAAATAACAATCAAAACAAGTTTATAGGTTTAAAAAAAAAAGTCACTTTTGTCACCGCTAATTTAAATATAAATCACATTTATAATATGATTTTTATCCTATATTAATTTTATAAAATTTAGATTGAAAAAAAAATCACTTATGTTATCGTTAATCCAAACGGGCTCTATGTTGGAACCATGTAACTTTTTTTAGTCAGATTGTCAAAAATACCCACATTTATCATTCATTTAAACTCCAACTCTTTTCTTTTCTTTTTTTTTTGAAAAAAAAAAATTATTGATTATTTTTCTTACATCAAATTTTTTTTGGTGATAAATCAAATTTTTTTTACTTGCCTCACTGATTACCAACATATACATACAGTTTTGTAATATATCCACTTCTATTCCCATTTAACTATAAAGTCCCAACATTTCGCTTTCTAAGTTACACTTCTCTTATACCAAAAGTGCTTTAGAATTGTTTGATATCTCAGAATTAATATGTTTAATTCATGGCACTTCCATTTTTAAAACATCAAATTCTGAATATGCTTGTAGGGAGAACTATGAATGAAAATGCAATTTAAAATATAAACCTTTCTTATGCGTTTTGAGGCCATTTTTCTTTTTTTTTCTTTTTTTTTTTACGATTATGAAAATTACTTTATTGACTTTTTTCTTACCGGAAGTACTTTTGTTGACCATTCTTAATAATAAAGAATCACTCTATAAATACATGTAATGCCTTGCTTTTCTTTCCCTCCCTCTTGTTTCGGCGATCCTGACTCGCTCTCTCTCTCTCTCTCGCTCTCTCCCTCTCCTGCTCCTGCAGCACATGGCTGCGACTCAAGCCAGCCTTCTCCTTCAGAAGCAACTCACAGGTTATTAGTATTGCTGAAACCCAAATCTTGTCTTTCTTTCTTCCCTTCTTTGGTTTTTCAAAACCCTTTTAGGGTTTTGATTCATGCTTGAGTTTTTGGATTGATCAACTGATGATCATTATTGTTCTTGGCAGATCTTTATAAAAATCCAGTTGATGGATTTTCGGCTGGTTTGGTTAACGATGACAACATATTCGAATGGCGAGTAACCGTCATTGGGCCACCCGATACTCTTTAGTGAGTTATCTGATTCTTTTCTTTCTTTTCTTTTGAGAATTGTGAGTTTTCTTCATGGTTTGTTTGAGAGGCAGAAGTGAATGAAAGGAAATGGAAAGACTGAAAATCAACAAAAATTTAAATGAATTAATTTAGTTATACCCTGCTATCTTCTTTGCTTCTCCTTTTTATTTTTCCAGACGAAGGCTTGATGTCTTGCTTTTATTTCCTTGTGATTCTACGTTTTTTTACCCAAAAATAATTCTGATTACTTTGCCACCAACTACAGTTTTAAGCTATCCTATAATAATAGTCTGACATGGTTGCATCTGAATTTCGTTGAAGTCACACAATTTACAATTTGCTTCGACCACTTTTTCTTCAAATAAATCGAGGAGAACATCCAACTGAAATTAGACAAATTTACAGAGTATAAACTATAGAGATTAGTTGTCAATTAAGCATCTCTTTATTTCTGTTGCGTGTGATTTGGAAGTGCCCAAGCCCTTTTATTGTCATAGCTGCATAAATGAAATTTCTTGCATGACGCTATGAGGTTCTTGATTTTGTTCCCAACATTATTAAAGTATATATATTATCAAAGATTGGGTCAGTAAGAGAAGCCTGTGCATGGCAGAACACCACAGGTATGGAGAAGTTGTCTTGGTGACTAGTGCTCATTAGTATATATAAATATTTTTTAAAAAACTTATTTTCCCTTTGGAATTTATTCTGCAAATTAAACCATGGTACGCTTACTGTACGATATGGACATTTCTATACCATGGTACACTTACTGAACGATATGGACATTTCTATGCATATAAGTATTTAACTGCATGCTAGGCTTTTGTTATCAACTCCTTTTTGGATTAACTCCTTATAGATTTTTTTTTTTTTTTTTTTTTTTTGTTTTGGGGAAATATCTAGATAAATTTTGTCATTTGAAACTTTGAATTATGGTTCTTATTATATACCATTGTGTCTTTTTCATATGGCCATTGTTTGCAGTGATGGAGGTTTCTTCAATGCTATCATGCTTTTTCCTCCCAATTATCCACTTAGTCCTCCAACAGTGAGATTTGTCTCTGAGATGTGGCATCCTAATGGTGATTGCATTCTCCCATCACAACTATTTGAATTCTGTGGATTTCATAATTTGCTTAATTTCTTTGTTGTCTTTATATGGTCTACAGTTTACCCAGATGGAAGAGTCTGTATTTCAATTCTTCACCCCCCTGGTGATGATCCAAATGGCTATGAACTTGCAAGTGAGCGCTGGAGTCCTGTCCATACGGTATGGTTTAGATCATCAAAGATGCATTTGTTCATCATGATATGAGGCTTGGATTTTTCTTGCTCTTTAATTTTGCTTGAATAATTACTGATGGCACAGGTTTCTTTATAATAACTTGGCTTCTATTCTGAAATGTTGTCAAATATAATTGCAGCACCTGGATTTTCATTGTAAACCATATGTTTTTAACTTATTTGCTCATGGCTTATATGTTTATGCTAGCTTGGTGAGTGTGGGTGTGCATGCATGCAATGTGCAGTATATAATTGCCATACAATTCTGTTAAAACATACATTTAGTTTGGAATTCCAAAGTGCTTGATCAGTACACCACTTTCATCATAATTTCTAACAATGTGTTAAGAATAATAACACTAGTAATTAGAGTGAATAATAGATACAGATAACAATTACTGAAGTCCCCAAGTCATAGTTGAGTGTAGATGTGCAACCTTCTAAGACTTGGTACAATGCATTGTCTAAGTCTGGATAGCCTGCATTTGTTATTGTCTTTAATTGAAACACTTTATCCTTTGTCTGCTTATATCTGAATATTAAACAGATGAAAGGCTGCATTTGGTTTGCCTCGGGTGAGTCTGGGTTTCTAAAGTTTGAAAGGCAATCAAGGAAGATGAAAGAGAGGGACTAGAAGGAGGGAGGAGGAGGAGGAGGAGGATAGGATGAGAAAACAAATCCAACAAAGATACAAAAACAAATAAAACGAAGTTCAGCAAAGAAAAATCAAAGAAGCTTAAAATGGAAAAATCGAATCCATAAAAGCAAATCACAGAATTGCAACATATCTGAGGGATCCACAAAATTGCAACAGATCGAGGCAACCTCTATTGAAGTTCCTGTCATCACCAAGGAACTAAAATCTGAGTGAGAGGCAATGGGAAGCAAAGAGGAGGAGCAGAACCATACATTATTACCATGGTTCTGAAATCTGATAGCCACTGGCTTTCCTGCTTTTGTGGTGGATCTAAAATTTGGTCATCATGGAAGGAAGGGACATGTGATGTGAGAATCGAATCAAAGAGCTTCCTGAACATATGATGTGAGAGAGAGAGCCTAGAGGGGAGTTTAGATGCAACATAGAAAGGGATGGATGATTTTTTTTTTTTGGGGGGGGGGCATTGGTTTGTGTGTGTCTACATATATAAGCTTGATTATCGGACCGGTCTGGATTGATTGGACCTGTTAAGCCAGCCTGCAGTGTGAATTCAAATGTTCAATGACTTCGGCCTCATCATTTCTGAGTTGGGCTGTTCTGTAAGTTTCAACCCAGCCCAATCCAAACCATTTCAGTCAGGTTGAGGTGGTTTTTTTGGACTGAGTTGCTCTTGCTCACCCCGACCTCCTACAATGTGGATATTATAAGATATTTAATCACTCTTTGTGGCTGAAAGTGTATGATAGAAAGAAAACCATGATAGATTTTTGGCCTTAGTATGTTTCATTGTATAATTGATCCCTGTGGAATGATTATCTCTGTGTGTTGTTTAGTGAAGTGAAAAATTATCCATTAGATGCCATTTCTGTCATTTTGCATCTTTTTCTATCTCTATTTGCTATAAAGTTTTTGATATATGGTATGACAGATTTTTGATTTTACAACTCATGATCCCTTACCATATGTTTGGGTGGAGAAAAAAGTGGGAGGAAATAGGGGGGGGTACTAGGACGGGAAACTTCCAAAGGGAAACTTCCAAAAATGGTAAAAAAAATTACTATTTTTGGGAGTTTTTCCTCCTAGTTTTCTTTCTCTAATTTTCTCTCCATTCAAACATAGGGTAAGTGAATTTTCCTATCTATCAGTTTTAATGGAGAACCTAATAGCAAGATATAAGAAATTGTAATTAAGTCCTATATTTTGTTAACAAACAATGCTAGCAATAATCTGATCTCATCTGCAAATTTACATCATATTTATTTTAGCATCATTTTATATTATTCTTGGTGAACGATGCTAGTAATAATCTGATCTGTTATGCAGGTTGAGAGCATAGTATTAAGTATTATATCAATGCTTTCAAGCCCTAATGATGAGTCTCCTGCAAATGTAGAAGCTGCGGTATGTTTTAGTGTAACGTGAATAATCTTTGATACACAATAATTTTCTGTCTTAACCCATGCCCAATATTATTGCATTTGAAACCTGGAAATGTGAGATCACAAACTTGGGACTCTTGTAAAGCATATTTGACTAGGAATAGGATGAGACTAACCAAGATAGATGATGTTCTTATCTTCTATTAGATATCTTGGCTATATGACTAAATAATGGAAACTTGAGGTTGTTTCTGCTTATTGTTCGCTTAAAGTCTTGTTCAATTTTCTTTTTAGCCATATTGTTCTTGTACACCTATAAGGTTTTCAGCATCATTGCTTTGAAGATAGAGGAGTTTTGAAATTTCAAAGAACTACCCACAAATCATAACCCCTCCTCCCTATTTTTAATGGTAACGTTTGCATTTTGTAGAAGACAACTAAAAGTTAAGCCATATTTGATTTGTTATAGATGATAATACTTCAAATTTTGTATGATTGATTGGTTGAGCTTGAGTTTTATTCGCATAATATCAGATTTCTTTGGCGCCAATTTGGCAAAATTCTTGGATGACACTTTTAACTTGTTTAACTCCCATAACTGCAGGTGATGTGGAGAGACAAAAAGGATGAGTTCAGAAAGAGAGTAAGTCGCTGTGTGAGGAAGTCTCAAGAATTAGAGTGAACTCCTTTATACATTTTAATCATGTCATTACAGTTTCTAGCTTCCTATTTTGTCATGAGTGGATTGCAGGATTTGCAGCCATGTTTTGTTACTCTGATTAAAATTACTTGTTATTCTCAAGCCTTGGACAAAAGGACACATGAGCTTGAAGTTGTGTAAGAATGTGGCTTTCTATACTTCTTTTTCCTCTTCTCTTTGATAATAGGGCCTTACATAGTTCCTTACCATTTTGACTCCTCTTACACTCTGATTACCCAGGAACTTTTCTTTTTTTTCTTTAGTGAAAAAATTCTCAATGCTGTATAACTTTCAGTAATTGAAGACTGTATTAAATAACTGAAAAAAGACTGTCTCACTTGTCTTCTACTCTTACCCGTTCTTAATATAAGATATACTTATCTAATTTGATTAGATTAAGAAAGTTAGTTAAATTAGTTAACATGACATATTTTTTAAAGCACTTTAGTCATTTTCCTTAATTATCTACTTTCTTCTCCTTCTTATTATTGTTGAGGGAGCATTAAAATAAGGGTAAATAAAGAAAAGATTGACAAATATGAAAAATATATTTTATATTCAGAATTAAGATTTAACTTCCCAAATATGTTATTTTATATAAAGGACATGAGGGGGTATCAAACAAGAGTTTATTATCTTCGCGCCATCACTCTGGGTCTTCTTGATATTGCTATTTCTAAGCTCAAGTAGAACACTCCGCGCGGGAGCAGAATTCGTGATATCTGTCCCAGTCGGCTGGCAAATTGGGATTATTTATTGTTGTGTACAAATTATGTTTGTTTTAAAAATTGAGACTTTCTTAAACTACAATAATAAAGATAAAATTAAGCTAGGGAAGAACAGATGCAAAGATAACATCAAACTACGAAGTTATGTGCTGATAATTTAAAATTGTGTATCCACTATCAGCGGAAATTGTTTTTTAAGATATTAATTAATCCAATTATAATGTTAAAAATGGAATATACAATATTAATATATTTATAGTAATAACACTAATGTTTTTGATATTGTTGTAGTTAGAGTTGTCAAAGCTGGTTGGTCTTTAACAGGTCAAGGCTTAAAAGGGTTAGATTTGAAAAATTTGCTTACCCTTAAACTATCCTATCATTAAATTTCTAATTTTTTCAACTATTTTGAAATATTTAAAAATAAAATAACAATTATTCTAAAATTCCTAATTCAAATATTAAACTAGAATAATAAGGTGTCAAATTGTTGTGTAAACTTCCAAAACTAAATCAAATCAAACCTCAAATACTAATAAACTATAGTCTAAACTTGTAAAGGACCAAAATTAAATAAAACAAACAAATCAGAGGGATAGAAGAAAAAAAGACCAGCGCCTAATGGCGCGGTGGTCACTAGAGTAGCCTCAGGCCAATTACCCTCCCCTCACGGGTTCGATGCATGCCTGATGTAATAAAAAAAAAAAAAAGCAAAAAAGGGCAAACTTATTGTCAATGCTTTTATCCTCCCACTCCGACCCTCACATTAAAAGAAATTTCTCAACATTTTGGCTAAAAAAGGGGAAAGAAATTTCCCAATATTATTTTCGTTAAACTTGCAAAATACTCATTAGGCATATATTTAATAAATTAATATTCATAAATTACATAAATATATAATCCTAGTAAAAATTATTATAATATAATTGGATATAAATTTAGAACAAAATATTGCGCAGTCTATGTTCTTCATGAGATATGTTTCGCTTTTTGGCATTGGGTCCTATTAGTTTTTGGAGAAGAATTTTTACAGTTTACGAGGTAAGTATGTGAAAGGAGTTTTGTCTCGATTTGCAGAAAAATGTTTCTGAAACCATGTTTTTGGGGGTAGGCAAACACACACTTAAACATGAAAAACATAAAACATAGAAAAATACCATTATGGTTCACCCATGATTGCTTTTGGGGCTTCTGTCTTAACTCTCCGGTTATTATTAGGCTTGCATAGCAAGCAGGGGTGAGCAAAATACCCACAACCCGTCCATCCGCCCACTACCCGTAATATTTTGGCCAGTTTAAGCCCATCTAGATTGGGCCCGTAATGGGTTGCCCGTACCTGTTTATATTATACGGGCGGGTGGTGCACCCGTGCCCGCTCGTTTCCCATATATATACCTTTTTTTTTAAATTCAGGTTCATACTTCACACGAGTTCCATAAGTGCTCATTCGGAACAGCAATTGGAGTCTTCAAAAGTAGCTTTTCAATTGTGATTTACGGTATATGACGTATGTTAGAAGAGTATTGTCTCGACTTATATGCATAAGTACTTATAAGCCTTTCATTTTTTTTTTGCCCAAAACGATAACCTTCATTCATTCAAACCATAATAACAAGCAACCACAATGTCTAAAAGCAAGAAAAACAAACATAACAAAAGCTAACTAATAGAAATCCGAAACAAACCCAAAAATCAACACTAGAGTTTCATCCATGAACATCAACAACAAAAGCAGCATCCATCTCCAGTAACTTCCTAAGTTGAGAAGGAGGTCTCCATATCCAGTCAGCGGGACACAACCTCTGTATCAAAGCCTTAGCTACCTAGTCGGCCACTAAGTTTGCTTCCTTGGAAATCCACATAAAAGAGTGGTTCCTTATCAACTTCCTTTTTTCAAGGATGTTTTCAATCAAAATTTCACAACTCCATTCAGGCGCAGTATACCCTGTGTTGAGACATTTTACCAATGCTAGGTTATCAAGTTTAAACACTACATCATCAAGCAAATTACCTGCTGCATTTGTTATAGCCTTACTCAAAGCCAATGGTCAGTCATGAACGGAGACTTTAAGTTCACTAAACAATGCTTTCCATCCAAAAACCATCCATTAGCATCCCTTAGTACAAAAGAAATAGCTGGCATCTCATTTTCATTTATAAATGCACGATTAGAATTTTTTTTCAGCACATTACCTTATGGTGGTATCCAAGAGGATTTTTGTTTTGGACTGTTGCCACGAACAGCCCCCACCTCACTTCTTTTATCAATCCATCCTGTAGCTTCCCATAGTTCCTGGAGCATCTTTCCTGCTTGAGTGAAAACAAAATTTGGGTCAGGTTCATTATTTTGATAGATGAAGGCACACCTCCCTTTCCAAATTTGCCATAACATCATAGCAAAAAAGGCTTTGTGCCATGCAGTAGTATCTTCCTTCCTCAAAAACCATGCAATCCATTGTTTCAAATCAATATGATCATTAGTATCAAATCTAAAAGAGAAACAACTACCAAACCATGCTAATCTAACCCAATCACAGGTCAGAAATAAATGATCAGTTGATTCTCTTTTAGATTTGCAAAGAAAGCATAGATTAGTGACAATACACCTTCTATTATTCAAATTTACCGTCATAGGCAAAGCATTTGACAGTAATTTCCACATAAAATTCCACACCATGTAAAGGACCTTAAGTTTCCAAACCTCTTTCCACATATTCTTAACTAGAGAGTTAGAGGACTCAAGATTATTAGAACCATTACTCTGCAATAACTTCTAAGCAATTTTGTTCCCTTCCTTTACATAATAAACACTCTTTCTTCCCCCTACCCAAAGCCATTTATCATTTCTCCCAGAAATAGCAAACTCCACTTTCCTAATTGCCTCACATTCATGAGGAGATAAAAACTGTTCAAACATTGTTAGATCCCAACCCCATTCCCTCTTTATTTCTGAAACTCCCAATCCATTCATCGAGGGATAAGAACATTGTGATAAGAGCTGGTAAGAATTGAGGTCTTTAATCCAAGGATCATCCCAAAATCTAGTTAAATTTCCATTACCAATACTTGCCAATACATTACCTTCCAGAACTTTTCTCCCCTCAACAAAACTGTTACACAGCCATAAAGCTCTCATATCTTTTTTGGCATTAAGGAAACTATCTTTTGCAAAACATTTCCCTTTCAATAACAGTACCTATACCTGGTCCGATTCTCTTAAGATTCTCCATCCAAGTTTAGCCAATAAAGCTAGATGGAAAGCTTCAAAATCTCTAAAGCCCAAACCTCCATTATACTTGTCAACTTTCAATCTTTCCCTAGATATCCAATGGATCTTTCTTTTATCCTCAATATCCTTCCACCAAAATCTAGATATTAGACTATCCAATTTACTTAAGGCAATCTTTGGAAACAAAAAACATGATATGGAGTATACTAGTATAAAGTTAGCCAATGATTTAATAAGTACGTCCCTCCCAGTATCTGACAAAAAACCTTCTTGCTACTCTAACACTCTTTTTGACTTTATCCAGAACAAAACTAACTGCTTGGACTTTAGACCTTCCCCATGTAATTGGTGAACCTAAATAGTTACCTGGAACATCTATCAAAGCATTCTGGAAAACTCGGCCAATCTCTTCTTTTAACAAATCAGGAACATTTTTTGAAAAATACAAACAAGACTTATTCATATTCATCATTTGCCTTGATGCTTTGCAATATAAGTCTAGAATATTTTTCAAAATCCTGCAATTGTCCATATTAGCTTTTAAGAAGAAAATAGAATCATCAGTAAATAGAGAATGAGTAATTTTTGGTCATCTAGGAGCAACCTTAATACCCTCAATCTTTCTCAAGGCTTCCATGTTTTCAATCATTCTGAATAAAATATTACTAACCAAGATAAACAAGTACATAGATAAAGGATACCCTACTTATATATTTATAAGCCTTTCATAAGTTATGCCAAACATGCAGTATACTTTACTTCCATCCAGACTCCAGTTCCCATTCGGCCATTCCCAATTCCTTAACCTCATAACCCATTAACCCTAACTTCCTAAGTCCCTAAACCCCCCCGACACTCCCTCTCGACCTCTCCTCTTGGTTCGCGTGGTCTTGCTCGTCACTTATGACTCTCACCGAACTCGCCCTCAACCTCGCCGCAAGGCCGTGACTTTTCCCTCTTGCCCTTGACCTCTTCTCAATCTCATTGTCAAGCATCGTCTGTATTCCTCTTCCATCCCCAATGTCAGCTCTCATCTCAGAGTTCAACTCCGCAACCTTGGGTGTCGCCGTCGACCCATCATGACTTCACCGTCATCAAGTCGGGTAGCCTTAGGTGTCCTTCATTGTTCATCTTGATTTTTGAAGTCAGCTACTTCATCAGTTCTTCTTCTTCGTCCTTCATTGTTCTTCTTCATTCTATCAACACCGGTATAGTTCTTGTCTCCTTCCCCTGCACAATTTCATTAAGTGTATATAAGTAGGGATTCCCAAGTTATAAATGAATCTGTCTCTCTCTCTTTTTCTTTTTTGCTAATTTTAAGGACATATTTTGATTGCTGTTGAGATTATTTGCTTTGATTGTTACTCTTGATTGAAGATCTAGTAGCTTTCAATTTTTCGCTTTCTGTTTTCTTCCCCTTCTTAAATCCTTTTGTCTCTTTGTAATTAGACTCAAGTTTTCCTTGCTGATAGGCACCAGCAGAGGCGTATGAAAGAAGAAGAAGAAAGTCAAGCTTACTACAATGAAAGTGTAAAAAAAAGTGGCAGCTTCTTAAACGGGTCCTAAGACTAGTTAAGCCTGCCCCGTTTAACCCGTACCTATTTTACCATAGGTTCATCCACGAGTACAGGGTGCCCTGTACACGTTTAATATAAACAAGCAGGCCCCGGGTACACCCCCGGGGCAGCCCCACCCGCCTATTACTTGCCCCTAATAGCAAGTATTGACAAGTTATTTTAATACTCAGTAAGGCCCTGCTAGATCCCTTTGGGTCTTAAGTTTGAATCCTAGAGATGACACTTGTGTTGACAGAGGAAGCCACAAACCCGAAGCCGAATACCAGTTGAAAGTATAAAAAAAATTTATTAAGCTTGAATACTTTTAAAAAATAATTAAATTGGCTTAAATGGGTTGGCTTTCAGGGTTCTCCCTTTTATTTTTGAGCTCTAACAAGTTAGCTCATTTAAACTCAATTTCTTTTTGAACCCTTGAAAGTTGAAACACAAGTCCCAACCCTGAGTTATAATGGATTTAGATCAGCCGATTTGATGGGCTCAATCAATTTTCACGGTTTTGGTTGCAATTTTTCAATACTAAACGTGCAACCATACTTGGAATTTGGTGAAGACTCTACAAGTGTGTTCGTAGCATCACTTTTCTAAAGTGACGGAGCACTTAGATTGATTATGCGATGAAATTCCAAGGGTGGTGCAGATCAAATCATGGACTTTGGGCTGTGATGAATTGGTTGATGACACTCCCTTTGTGATTTTCTAAGCTCAACTCTCATTTATGTTGACTTATGTTGTTTTCGTTAGTGTTTCTTTGTATATCGCGATGTGCTGGGCATTTTTTATGAGATGTTTTATTACTTCAATAGGCTTAAGCCTTTTTTCATGTATTTTGTTTTATCTTTATAATAAAGTTCTCCTTTAATTAAAAACACTAAGAAATTTGAATTCCTAGGATTACATTTTCACATAGTGATCAACATTTCATTATGTTCCTTACAGTTCCATTTCCATCCCTTTTTATAACAAAAAAGGGAACCAAATGGATAAAATTATTAATGGAGGAAAGAGGCGTGTCTAATTTTTCCTACATAACTATAAAAAATAAATCATATTTAACAAAATGTTGATTGTATCATGCACATTATTTCAGTGTATGAACAATATAATACAACTCATTCCTTATTTTCACATTGGCCTGAGAAAATATTTATTCTTTTGATTTTGTGTAATATAAAGAATATGTTTAGTTTTTGATAAAAACATTTTTTAGTTTATAATAATTTTTAAAAAGTATGAAAAATTATAAGGACTTATTATAAATTTTTCTTAATGTATATTACAAACAATATTTAAAACATAATAAATTATAAAAATTTGATAACACTTATTTAATATTTAAAATATACTCATAATTAATTTAAGAATTAAATATTTTTTTTTTGGAATCCACATGAGTAAAAAAGTGCATCATAAAGGGACAAAGTCTTAGCTACTCTAGTAGACTCAAATGACCCCCTGTTGATGGTATTATGATTCTCAAATTTTATTTCTGGTTAGATACATAATTAGCATCATGTTTAAATTGTTGGGTAATAATGGCGAGCGGAGCAACTAGGGTTTTAAGAGCGAATAGATGTATGGTGGAGGAGAGTTCACATGATAGAGGATAAAAGAAAGCGAAGGCAGTGGCAGATGTAACCCCCTTCTCCATCAAGGCCGAGATTAGTGTTTAATAAACATAATCATGTTGAATTAGAGACCATAAGATGATTTGGAACTTATAAAAATAATCTTTTGCCCAAAACAAGGTTTACAAAAACTGTTCATAACGGTCTTATATTCACATTTTAATACATAAATGGCCCGTACAATTAGATTCCATTCATCAATATCAGAGTACAATGTAAATTCCCGACACACTCAGGTTCTATTAATCAGGTAAGGGTTTTACAAGACACAATTGCCAATAATCCATTACCCTTACTAGGGGATTACACAATACTAAACCATAAATCCAATATATACACAATTGTTTCCCAAAAACATCCAAATAATTTTACATGATAACCAATATCCAAAATAATTTCCTACACTGGAGCTCTATCCACTCTTTGTCGTCCGCTTTCCCTTAGATCCTTCGGCCCTGTCTAAAAATTTGTTTTTGGGAGAGTGAGATTCTAAGGAATCTCCGTAGTAACAAATCACTCATAATATGCACAACATCAAAGCATGAAAGTAAATCATCTATACAACACACAGCAATCACAACAATAGTTGCAATGGTTGGGGTAGGTATCATGGGCATCGCCCCCTACGACGGCTCACGCTAAATGCTTGCTGTATTGCACATCCGCATGAACATATCACATATATCACCACATCTGGGATCAATATAAAATATTTCACAACACGCAGCCCCACGGCTGGATACTCAAACAGGAATCCATGATTCCATAACACAGCCTCGGCACTTACAACGGCAAATACAACGGCCGGGGTAGGTATCATGAGCATTGCCCTCTACGACGGCTCACGCTGAAATGCTCATGCTATAATGCCCTATGGCCGATAACACATTTACAATGATAAACATGCATACCAAGTATCATACACAACATGAGAGAAGAGTCACTACCTAGTTCGTTCCGTGCATACTCTATTAGAGGTCTCTCCCAAGCAGGGCAAATATCGAATCCTATAATCCACAATTAGGGATGAAAGTTATTCTCTATTCCAAGACTCAATTGACTTCACAACACTTAAATTTGGTTATCATTTATGTCCTTTAGGTGGCTACTAAAAGCTCAAATATATGCCTAAAGGGTTGGGAAAACAACTATACCAAAAACCATCTTTGGAAGTCTAAAATGTCATTTTTTGGGGTTGGTCGCGGCAAAAAACAGGTCCGAAACATTTGGGCTGCGGCCCATAATCCGCTGATTGTGGCCAAGAAAAATCCTGTTTCTTGGCTAAAATTCCAAAAATCATAACTGATTCTAGAAAAATCGAAATGAGGTGATTTCAAAGTCAAATGAAAGATATTTAAGTCCTCTTTACTGGAAAAATATGGACCATTACTAGAAATCACCACACAATTCCAGAATTACATAAAACTCAACACTGCTCCAAAACAGAGACCAGTTTTTGTCCCAAACTTTGGCAAAGCATAATTCTTAGTTCACAAAACGAAATGACATGAATTATATATCCATTTTGAAGCTTGGGATGTGAACTTTAAGACTAGAAAGTTTCAGAAATTTTCAACACCATTTGTTATTCAAAACTCTCGTGCAAACGGAATGCTCAGAATAGAGTTCACACTTGACAGATTTCCAATTTTCTACCAAAGTGTCCAATGACTCTAAAATCAATAACCAAACCTATTCCTATACAATTTCTCACAGGGAACACAATGGTAACCTCAAAATATCCAAAATCACAACTCATCACCATGCCCTATTTTGACCAATACACAAAACCAAACACAAAGTTGCCAAACTTTACATTTAAGCTTCAATTCAATTCTATCATTCCAAAACACATTCTCAAGGAACTATATCCATGACAACAACATGGCATACACAACATGACCCTCATTTTAGAAATTCAAGCCAAAATTCCAGAAAATCCAAACTTAACCAATGGCTACAAGACCTATATGAAAATATTTGTCTTACTCACCTCTGCAACTTTCCCCAAAGGCGTTCCTTGATTCACCCAAGTCCAAATGCTCAAAGACCACCAAATGAAAAATCTAAAACCATGAAATTGAATTTGTCAACACAAGGAACAAGTTTATAGAAGAGAGTTCATTTAGAGGATCAAAGGCTTACCTTTTCTCAAGAACTTCTTCCTCCTTTGGCCAACAATAGAGGACGCATGAGAGAGGAAGATGAGAGATGAAGAGTGGAAAGAGATGAAGTGATGATGAAATGAACTACTCCCATCCCTCTCATACTTGTGATAGCCTCATATAGAAGAAAGAGAGCAGAGAAAATCATTTTAAAATGTAGCATTTGACTTTTCTACTCCTCTCTCTTCATCATCGCCTTTTGCCACATGTCTCCACCTCATTGGCTCTCATAAAGCAAGTAACTAATTAGTTACTCTAACCATTCCATTAGCCATTTAGTTATAAATTTCATTTCTCTTAGTTAGCAATTAATTTTCTCCATTAATTACTAATTCATGGCTATTCTTTCAATTTCTCAATAATTATGGCATATTAATTAAAATTTCCACAAAATACATGATAACTCCAATTTAAATTCACAAATATCCATAATAATCCTCATTAGCCCTTAATTGAAAATTGGGGCATTACAGCGGATATTACAGAAAGGGAAGGAGAGGATGATGGCTGTATAGGATCCAAAAAGGTCTCATACAAGGACACCCTAGTGGATGTCGAGATCAAAGGTTGTTCCTTTGAAGCAAGAGGTAGTAGGGTGTTTGAAAATGTATGGAAGGAGAACATTGATAGCCTTAAAGGTTATTTTGGAGAGGCGACAGACACGGAGGAGCGGAATGGTTCTGAAGAGGAGGCAGTGAAAGATGGGGGAATCGTGATTCCTACTTTGGTTATCTCCCAGGATCAGTATGAGCGATAGTGTGCTTTGTAGAGGAGATCTTTGATCATTAAGCTGTTGGGGAAGAACCAATCTCTATGGAACATGTAGTCCAAGCTTCTACACCTTTTGAAAATGAAGGATAAGTATATAGTTAAGGACATAGACAATATGTATTATTTTATGGTTTCATTTAACTATGATGAAGACCTGAACTATGTTTATCTTGAAGGTCCTTAGATGATCATGGATCATTATCTTGTAGTACAACGTTGGAGGCCTAATTTTGATCCTAAGTTGGCTGAGAACTATAAGAGAATAGTGGCCTGGCTTAAAATCTCATTGCTCCCTCTGGAATTCTTTAATGTAGCGAGACTTATGCCCTGTTTAGTACGCTGGAATTGGAGGGGTGGAAATGGAATTAGACCTCAATTCCATGAGAGGGTCTATTTGGTACAATGAAATTGGAAAATTTTCCAATTCCATGTGGAAGTCAAAATTAGCCAATTCCATCAAATGATTTCCATGAAAAAAAGCTAAGATTTGCAAATTCCACCTGCATAATTCCATTTATTACCCTCCTCTTTTTGCTTCAGCCTCTTCACAACACCCCTTCCCCCGTACATGTCTTCAGGCCACCATACCCTTCCCACCCTGCCGCTACCGACGACATGCCACTAGTACCTCCGTTGATGAAGTCAAGATACCCATCGCCGGTACGCTTCTAGCAATGGTGATGTCACTTTCCCCTTCTTCAATGGTGATTGTGGCCTCCATCAAGGCACCTCTGGCCGTGAGGATCTTCTAGCCATAACCGTCGACAAGCTTCCTACTCCAACCGTCAGCATACTTCGAGACCCCAAGATTTGGGTTTGGGATTTTCGTCCTTGATTCATGATTTTGTTTGATTTCTCAGATCCAAGTTTCTGCTACATCTTGGTGATGTGTTTTTTTCACTTAGGCATGTTGGTGAAAAATTGATGAAGATGCTTGATTCTGTGACCAATTGATGAAAATGCTTGGTTCTATTAATGGTGGATTTTCGTCCAGTTGTTTTCGGTGAAGATGAAGATGGGTTGATCGGCTGTTTTGGGATTTTTTTTTGAAAAAAAAATAGGAGGGCATTTTGGACCTTTAATATAAAAATTAAACCTCATTTCCATAACATACTTTTAAACCTCATTTCCATCTCCATATCCATTTCTATTTCTATCAAAATCAATTCCAACGTACCAAATAGACCCTTAATATGATTGGCAGACTTGTATAAAGAACTTTAAAGGTGGAATCCATTACCTATCTAATTGAAAGAGGACAATTTACTCGTATCTGTGTGGAGATGGACTTGAGGAAACGGTTAATCCTAGCTATTCAAATTTTTAGGAAGGAAAGAACAGTTGAAGATGAAGGATTGCACCTCATTTGCTTCTAGTATGGTAAATACAGTCACCACCGTGATCTTTATCCAGATAATATTGTTGTGAGTTGTCAGAATGCTAAAGGTCAAAATGAACAGAACAAGTTGAATAAGACATAAGAAGAGGTAGCAATTGATAGGACTATACCACAAGGGAGTAAGAAGATGAAACGCGGTGGCAATAAAGGGAGGATTGAAGGTTCTATCTGTTCATCGACACTGCAAAAGAAGGCACTAGGGTGTGGAACTTCGTGAAATGGCCTTCACGCAGGGAGGGGTTAACTTCGAATTATTCAGGATTGAAAGAGAGTATATTAGGTAAGGTGATCAAATTGAATTGGGAGGTGGTTAATAAGTGGGACCTACGCCCTATGAATAAGGTAGCCCTGAATGTTGAAAGTTTGAAGGTGAAGTTTATGCCATGATCAATTTAGGAAGGCTGACATTTTAGGAATAATTTGACTAATAATAAGAAGTGGGTCCTCGTAGATCAAGGATAGAATCATGCACGTGTTATCTTAAATAAGAGGAAAGAGGTTCGTCTAGGTACATGAAATACAAACCCTTTAAAAGACACATCCTCAGAGAAAGACCAAAGAGGCCCATTTATATGGTCAACAAATACATTTGGGGTTCTTATGAATCTTAAAGATGAGTAGGCCAAAGAAAATGATGAGCCTAGTAGTAATATGGACATGGATGATGTAACGAGTTTGGAAGTAGAGGACTCGTTAGAAGTAGACTAACAAGATGGGATTGTGTTAGCTATGATACAAGCATTAATCAAGGTCCTAAAGGCCTACCAAGCTATCAAAATATTTCCTCATCATCTGTCTCTTATGGAACTATAGAGGGGTGTGAGCTTGATCTTTCCATGGTTTTGTTAGGGAGTTAAGTATGAAGTATAAAATAGATATTCTAGCTCTTTCTGAAACTCGATTTAGTGGTGCTTATGATCAGAAGATTGCAAGTAAATTAGGATTTAAATATTTCTATACCGTGGATTCCAGAGGTTTCAATGGGGTTCTTTGGATGTTGTGGAAGGATGATAACTGGAAGTTCAATATCATTGGTGACTTGGACCAATGTATACACCTTATGGTAGATGTTGATGGCTCCAAACATTTTATTACCGATGTTTATGCAAGTCCTAATGCAACTAAATGATGGGAGTTATAGAGAGAGCTAGGTGAGTTTGAAGTAGAGTAGATGGTACATGGTGTGTAGGTGGTGACTTTAGCATCATCTTACTTGATCCTGAGTAGAGATCTCGAGTACGTGAACACTCCCCGGTAGATAAAGGGTTATGCAACTGGCTTGAACAATCAGAATTATCTAATATTCATACGGTTGGTCCCTTCTTTATCTAAAGTTGGGATGACTACGAGAGTAGCTTGACGACAAATCCTTTCTCATACAAACATCAGCACATATAACTCTATCTTGATGAGATCAACCTTTTCGTTTCATTGCCTCATGGTTGCTGCATGAAGGTTTTGACAGCTTTATGGAAACCGCATGAACCAATGAAGAAATTCTTCTCTATGAAGACTTATTATAGGCACAAAAATCATATTGCAAATGGTTCTTGTTGGGTATTAGAAACACTTGCTACTTTTAACAACATGCTAATGCAAGAAGGAAAGTGAATACAATAGAAGCAATTAAAAATGATAAGGGAGAGTGGATCTATGATATGGAGTATAATAAGTAAAAATCAGTCGTTATCTTTTCGTCTCTCTTCACTGAGGAAGATGGAGGAGGGTCCACACTTCGAATAGCACAAGTTATTCACCCCTGTCTAGAGATTGTTTACAACTGATTGGGAAACATATCTCAGTGGCAAAAATAGGGAAGCTCTTGGTGGTGTGTAATATCCTGATTTGTGATTAGGGCTAATGACTCTGATAATTATTGTAATTATCTTGATTTAAATCATTTTGGGATTTTTGTAATGTGAATTTTGAAAATAAATACATATGGTATTTAAGATCAATGGTTGTGATTCCTTGACCGTGGGTCGGGATCCTATGCTTCGTGTTCATGTGAGCTCATAAGAGAGTGATTAAGATGAGGACATGTGGCATTGGGTGAGCCATTGGATGTGGCACTAGGAGACAAAAATCACTTTTTCTCTTCTTTCTCTCTCTTGTGCGGTTGTGTGTGTGTAGGGAGAAAGAGTGACATCTCCATCATCATCATCATCTCTCCTTACCTCTCGTTTTCTCTCTCCTTCCTCCATTTCTGGCGCTGGTTTGAGCTTGGAAGAGAAGAAGAAAGCTTTGATTTTGGTGAGTTGTGATTCTCCTTTGCTCCAATCCCCTTCTCTAATTTTGTTCATCTCAATGAGAGCTACATTGTGATGGTTGTAGAGCCTTGAGTGGTGTTGATTTGAGCTTTGGGTCGAAAGGAGGAGTTGAGGAATCAAGATTCTTGATTGAGCAAAGAGAAGAGGTAGGCATTTAGAGCATTTTGAAGTAAAATGTATGATTTTTGGCTAGGTATAGTCAAATCTGGAATTTTGCCCTAAATATGCCTATTTTTGGAAATATGAAGTTCATTGTGATTTATGATTGGAAATGATGTATTGTGGAGATATATGATCATTTGATATGATTTGGAATGTTAAAAAGATGTTAAGGGAAATTAGACATTGTGTATCTTAGAGACCTTGAGGAATGATTGTGGTCAAATGGGTTTTTGGAGTGTTTTTAGAGTTGCCATTGTGTTCCCTGGTTAGTGCCTAGAGTGTATGAGCATTGGGAAGAGTTTGGGGAACCTTTGGGAGTGAATTTGACCATCTGGAGTTTCTGGTTTTTGGCTGCGTTTTGGGTCTCTGATGCACATCACTCGAGCAGAGGAGGAACGTGCTCGAGTGATATGCAAGTTTTTCCCTGTTGTGCTTCGAGTTATCTGGGTTTTACGGGTTGTGCTCGCGAGCATCGCCTTGTGCTCGAGTGAGCGAAGAACATGCTCGAGTGAGCATGGTTCTGCTCGAGTGAAGGTGCGAGTCCGGAGTTGAGGTTGCTTTCGGGACCTCACTCGCTGATTGATGCCACGAGTGTGCTCTGACACTCGCGAGCATAGCTGTTTCACTCGAAGCACTGGGGGTCGTGCTCGAGTGAGATGGTGCTTCAGGTGAGAGTTGTGCTTTCGGGTTGATGCTCGCGGGAAAGTTGCACGAGTGTGCTTTCTCACTCGCGAGTATAGGGTGTGTGCTCGAGCACATATGGCTGTGCTCGAGTGAGCCTGTGCCTCAGGTGAGGGTGGTGCTCTCGGGTTGTCACTCGCAGCGTGTGCTCGCGGGTGCTCGAGAGAGGCTTTTGGCCTTGTGCTCGAAGTGAGGTCGGCGTGCTCGAGTGAGCCAGTTCCTGGAAGTGTCTTTGTGCTCTCGGGTGCTCACTCGCAGTCTCACTTTCTCTTGTGCTCGGGTGCTGTCCGTACCAATGCTCGAGTGAGAGCATCTGTGCTCGAGTGATGTCCGTACTTGTGCTCGAGTGAGACTGTCAAAAATCAGTGTTTTGCCTTCGAGTAAGGGGTCTTTTGGGTAGGTTCTTCCAACCCTTTAGGCATATGTTTAGGCCTATTTTAGTCACCTAATGAGTCCTAAATGATAACCAACTTAGAGGATTATTGAAAAATACATTGGAAAAGAGATTGATCAATTGTCCCTAATTTGAATAGGATTTGACATCTGTCGTCCGCGTGAGCCTACTGTGCCAAAGATTGTCAGGAAAGATTCAGGTAGCGACTTCTCTCTTATGCTTTGTGTAAATGTATTGTATGTTTGTCTGTCATTCATTGTGTGGATGTTGATGCTGCTGCTTTGTGATACTTTGTGCATTGAGATCCTTTATGGAGCATAGTGATACATCGTGCTTTGAGATGCTTTATGGTGCTTTGTGCTTCGTGTTGCTGCTACATAGTGTTCACCGCGAAAGCGGGCGTTGTGCATAGTGATTACAGCGAAAGCTGGCATAGTGTTCACCACGAAAGTGGGCGTAGTGCATTGTGATTACAGCCGTGAGTGCTGTCGTATGTGGCGTGAGCCAGAGATCATTGTGAAGCTGCTGATTATGATGAACATGCATGCTCTATGTTTATATATTGTATGAGTGAGTTGTTGCTCTGGGATTCTCAAGAATCTCATTCTTTCCATATGACTAACTTTTTCAGACAGGGCAAGTGGCTCGAAGGGGAAGCGACCAACCCGGAGTGGTTAGGGTTTCTTAGGGACATTCATGTTTTGGGATAGTTGGTTATATCCATTTTGGCTTTGGGATTGCCAAAGTGTAAAGAGATGTAAATGATTATTTTGTATCGTGTAATCCCCTTTATGGGAAAAACTCATAAACCCATATCATATATGTATTAACCCGGGGTTTGCCGGGATTTTGGTTTCCGTACTTTGATATTTATTATGTACTCTGATTTCTCAAGTAGTTATATCCGTACATGAATGTGAGACCATGAATATATAAGTTTTGAAATGATTTTCATACGCCCCATCTTTTAGATGAGGGATTATAAATTGTTAAACCATCTTATTGGTCTCTATTTCATTTAAATTTTTGTAATCCGGATGTAATTACGGTGAGGGGGTTACATTTTTGGTATCAGAGCAGTGGTTCCTGGCAAGGGTAGAGTTTGCTAGGATAGCTCCCATAGTGTGGTCTTAGTGATAATAGATCATCTGTGAATACTTGACGTATGCATATATCTATTTAGTTATATAGATATATGTGCTTTGTGGAAACTTTGTGAATGTCATAATTGTTGGATTAATGGGGTGAGTTCTTTGTAGAATGAAAAGAACGACAAAAGGTTGCCCCAGAGGACAACAAGTAGATCCCGAGGTGGAGTTAGTTAATGACAATCCACCGGACCCGATGCAAGAGTTGATGGGTCTGATAAGAGATCAACGGGATATGATAGCGGAGCTTAGAGATGAGCTCAGAGCTGAAAAGGCCAAGAATAATGAGGGTAGAGGCCAGTCTACTCAAGAAGGAACTCAAGGGAAAACCCGAGAGGAGACTAGACTGGAAGATACTGCTGAGGGGTCGGCACGATCGCTTGAATCGCCTCCTCGTGCTGAAACGAATCCAAGGCCGCATGGAGTGCCAGTTAGGGAGGAACGGGACCTTGAGTATTGGGTCTCCAAATTTTGCAAGCAACTACCTCCGGCGTTTAAGGGGAAGTTTGACCCTCAGGCGGCTGAAGATTGGCTACATCGTCTTGAGAAGATCTTTGAGGTCTTGGTGTGTCTCTACGAGGTGAAAGCCAAGCTAGCGGTATACAAGCTGGAAGGCGATGCTGATCGCTGGTGGCGTAACGTTGCCTTGTCATTGTGGTTAAAGAATGAGCCATTGACCTGGGAGGTGTTCCAACAACACTTTAACGAGAAGTATTTTCCCAAGTCAGTGAGACTTGAGAAGGAAACCGAGTTTCTAAATATCAAGCAAGGGGATACAGAGTCTTTTGACGAATATTTGTCCCGATTTACCCGCCTATCCCGATATTCCTCTTATCTTCAGAAAATGGATGATGAGGAGTTGAGCTCAGATATGTTAATTCGGGGTTTAAGGCGTGATATGAGAAAGAGACTCGCCACCCATCAGTTTTCCAAGTTCAACAAGGCTGTTGAAGAGTGTCGGATTACTGAGAGCAATCTTAGAGAGTTGTATCCGGCTAAGGCTGGTGGTGGTCATAGTGAGCCTAGTAAGGGCGGTGCTTCTCAGAAGCGGAAGGGCTCAGGATCATCCTCTTCATTTAGAGGAGGTAGTAAGAAGCCTTATCAGTCTGGGAGTCGTGATCAGCAGAGAACTCCTAGTGTATGGATATGTCCTCGTTGCAACCAGCCACATCATGGCAAGACATGTGATGGTCGGGTGATTTGCTTCAAATGTAAGCAAGTGGGGCATACATCTGTTGAGTGTGGACAGCCGCGACCAGAGCAGAGACAGAGGACTCAGGGCCGCGTATTTGCTATGACTCACGAAGAGGCCCGGAAATCCCCAGAGCTGATACAAGGTAAAGTCCTTATCTATGGCATTGAGTTACAAGCGTTATTTGATTCGGGTGCAAGTCACTCCTTTATTGCTTATGCTTGTGTGAGGCGTCTGGGAATGAATGTGCATAAGTTGCCATTCGATTTGATTGTGTCAACACCAATGGGTGTGAAGGCTGTGGCTATAGAAGCTTGTCTAAACTATGTTATAACCGTAGAGGGTCATGAATCAGTAGTAGATTTGATTTGTTTACCGCTCTGCCAATTAGAAGTCATTTTGGGTTTCGATTGGTTGAGATTTAATAATGTGTTGTTAGATTGTGGGAACAAAAGGATAGTGTATCCTGTTTCTCAGAGCATTGAGGGCGAAGATGCCGGTTTGAATTTCCTTTCGACAGCTAAGGCTGAGAGATATTTGCAAAAGGGTTGTCGAGGGTATATGGTTTTCTTTTCTGTACAAGGAGAAACCAGGGAAACCTTGAGTAGTATACCCGTAGTGAATGAATTCCCTGAGGTTTTTCCGGATGACTTAAGTGGATTACCTCCTGAGAGGGAAGTTCAGTTTCCGATTGACATTGTGCCTGGAGCGGGTTCTGTATCCAAAGCCCCATACCGTATGGCCCCAAATGAAATGGCGGAATTGAAGAAGCAGATTGAAGATTTGCTTGAGAAAGGGTTTATTAGACCCAGTGTGTCACCTTGGGGTGCTCCAGTTTTGTTTGTGAAAAAGAAAGACGGGAGTCTTCGTTTGTGCATTGATTATAGAGAGTTGAATAAGGTTACCGTCAAGAATAAGTACCCTCTCCCTATAATTGATGACCTATTAGATCAACTATCTGGTGCATGTGTGTTTTCGAAGATTGATCTAAGGTCGGGGTATCATCAGCTGCGAGTGAAAGCGGACGATGTTCCGAAGACTGCTTTCCGGACCAGGTATGGTCATTATGAGTTCTTAGTGATGCCATTTGGTTTGACCAATGCGCCTGCGGTTTTCATGGATTACATGAACCGTATCTTTCGTCAATATCTGGATCAATTCGTTGTGGTATTCATCGATGATATTTTGATATACTCTAAGAGCAGAGAAGAGCATGAGCATCATTTGAGAATTGTGTTGAATACATTGCGTGAAAAACAACTCTACGCCAAGTTGAGTAAATGCGAGTTCTGGCTGCCAGAAGTAAGATTCTTAGGCCATGTTATCTCGCAAGAAGGGGTCTCTGTGGATCCTAGTAAAGTGGAAGCAGTACTGGACTGGAAGAGGCCAGAAACTGTTGCTGAGGTACGCAGTTTTCTGGGTCTTGCTGGTTATTATCGGAGATTCATTCAGAATTTCTCCCGCATTGCGTTGCCGATGACCAAGCTCACGCGAAAAGATCAGCCATTTGTATGGGATGAACATTGTGATAATTGCTTTGTGGAGTTGAAACAGAGGTTGACTACGGCACCTGTGTTGATTTTGCCCGATCCCAGTGTGACATACGTTGTGTATTCCGATGCCAGTGGGCAGGGATTAGGGTGTGTCCTTATGCAGCAAGGACGTGTGGTAGCCTACGCCTCTCGACAGCTCAAACCTCATGAATTGAACTATCCCACTCATGATCTGGAGCTTGCGGCCATAGTGTTTGCATTGAAGATTTGGCGTCATTACCTGTATGGTGTGACTGTGGAATTGTACTGCGACCACAAGAGTCTCAAATATCTATACGATCAGAAAGAGTTGAATATGAGACAACGGCGTTGGATGGAGTTGCTTAAGGACTACAACCTGGAAATAAAATATCATCCGGGTAAGGCAAATGTAGTCGCTGATGCTCTTAGTCGGAAGACTGTGGTTGTGGCAGCTATGATGATACACGAGGGGAAGTTGATTGCGGATTTTTGTGACATGAATCTGTCGAACCAGATCATCTGTGCCAACTATAATGTTTCCCAAGGGGAAAGCGACTTGAGAGCTGAGATTGAAGAAGCTCAGAGGCAAGATGATTGGATTCAGCGTAACCTGCCTAGAATAGAGCGTGGAGAAGCTCAGGGCTATGATGTGTCGCCTCGTGGATTGGTTCACTATCAGAAAAGAGTGTGCGTTCCACTTGAGGCGGAGTTGAGACAGAAGATCTTAGATGAGGCACATAAGAGCCGGTATACTCTTCATCCGGGTATGACCAAAATGTATCATGGTCTGAAATCTGTGTATTGGTGGCCGGGAATGAAGAGTGATGTGACGAAATATGTGGCGAGGTGTCTCACATGTCAGAAAGTGAAGATTGAACACCAAAGACCGCCTGGTTTGTTGCAGAGTCCTGAAATTCCGGAATGGAAATGGGAAAGTGTAACCATGGATCTTGTTGTGGGATTACCCAAGATCAGGAATTATGATGCGATCTGGGTCATTGTGGACCGGTTAACGAAGTCAGCGCACTTCTTACCGATCAATGCTAGTTACTCTCCGGAGAAGCTAGCAGAGATTTATGTTCGTGAAATTGTGAAGCTCCATGGTGTACCAAAGAATATCATCTCGGATCGAGATCCCCATTTCACTTCGAGATTCTGGAAGGCATTGCATGAGGCACTGGGTACTCAACTGAGGTTCAGTACAGCCTATCATCCTCAGACCGATGGTCAGTCAGAGAGGACTATTCAGACCTTAGAGGATATGTTGCGGGCATGTTTTCTTGACTTCAAGGAGAGTTGGGATCGTTTTCTTCCACTTGCGGAGTTCGCCTACAACAATAGCTATCATGCGAGCATTCAGATGGCGCCGTATGAAGCATTGTATGGAAGGAAATGCCAATCGCCATTGTGTTGGAATGAGTTGTCCGAGAGGAAGCTCTATGGGCCAGATCTTGTAGATCAAACCTCAGCCCAGATTCGAATCATCCGTAAGAGGCTTCTTGAAGCTCAGAGTCGGCAGAAGAGTTATGCGGACAAGAGGAGAAGACCTCTAGAGTTTGAAGTCGGTGATCATGTATTCCTGAGAGTATCTCCTGTTACCGGCATTGGGCGAGCTATAAAGCGAAAGAAGTTAAGCCCAAGGTATATAGGTCCTTTTGAGATCCTTGATAGGATTGGGCCTGTTGCTTATCGTGTAGCCCTACCTCCGAGCTTGAGCAGATTACATGATGTGTTTTATGTTTCCCAATTGAAAAAGTATCAACCGGATCCATCTCATGTCGTTGAGTATGAGAATGTGGAGTTGCGAGATAACTTCACGTATGCGGTGGAGCCAGAGCGAATAATTGAACGCGAGGAACGTCGGCTCAGACACCGGAGTATTCCTCATGTCAAGGTGATCTGGAAGGGTATGACCCAGCGGGAAGCAACTTGGGAAACAGAAGAGGATATGCGAAGGCGATATCCGGAGTTTATGGCTCAAGTGATTTAGCAAATTTTGAGGACGAAATTTAGTTAACGGGGGGAGAATTGTAATATCCCGATTTGTGATTAGGGCTAATGACTCTGATAATTATTGTAATTATCTTGATTTAAATCATTTTGGGATTTTTGTAATGTGAATTTTGAAAATAAATACATATGGTATTTAAGATCAATGGTTGTGATTCCTTGACCGTGGGTCGGGATCCTATGCTTCGTGTTCATGTGAGCTCATAAGAGAGTGATTAAGATGAGGACATGTGGCATTGGGTGAGCCATTGGATGTGGCACTAGGAGACAAAAATCACTTTTTCTCTTCTTTCTCTCTCTTGTGCGGTTGTGTGTGTGTAGGGAGAAAGAGTGACATCTCCATCATCATCATCATCTCTCCTTACCTCTCGTTTTCTCTCTCCTTCCTCCATTTCTGGCGCTGGTTTGAGCTTGGAAGAGAAGAAGAAAGCTTTGATTTTGGTGAGTTGTGATTCTCCTTTGCTCCAATCCCCTTCTCTAATTTTGTTCATCTCAATGAGAGCTACATTGTGATGGTTGTAGAGCCTTGAGTGGTGTTGATTTGAGCTTTGGGTCGAAAGGAGGAGTTGAGGAATCAAGATTCTTGATTGAGCAAAGAGAAGAGGTAGGCATTTAGAGCATTTTGAAGTAAAATGTATGATTTTTGGCTAGGTATAGTCAAATCTGGAATTTTGCCCTAAATATGCCTATTTTTGGAAATATGAAGTTCATTGTGATTTATGATTGGAAATGATGTATTGTGGAGATATATGATCATTTGATATGATTTGGAATGTTAAAAAGATGTTAAGGGAAATTAGACATTGTGTATCTTAGAGACCTTGAGGAATGATTGTGGTCAAATGGGTTTTTGGAGTGTTTTTAGAGTTGCCATTGTGTTCCCTGGTTAGTGCCTAGAGTGTATGAGCATTGGGAAGAGTTTGGGGAACCTTTGGGAGTGAATTTGACCATCTGGAGTTTCTGGTTTTTGGCTGCGTTTTGGGTCTCTGATGCACATCACTCGAGCAGAGGAGGAACGTGCTCGAGTGATATGCAAGTTTTTCCCTGTTGTGCTTCGAGTTATCTGGGTTTTACGGGTTGTGCTCGCGAGCATCGCCTTGTGCTCGAGTGAGCGAAGAACATGCTCGAGTGAGCATGGTTCTGCTCGAGTGAAGGTGCGAGTCCGGAGTTGAGGTTGCTTTCGGGACCTCACTCGCTGATTGATGCCACGAGTGTGCTCTGACACTCGCGAGCATAGCTGTTTCACTCGAAGCACTGGGGGTCGTGCTCGAGTGAGATGGTGCTTCAGGTGAGAGTTGTGCTTTCGGGTTGATGCTCGCGGGAAAGTTGCACGAGTGTGCTTTCTCACTCGCGAGTATAGGGTGTGTGCTCGAGCACATATGGCTGTGCTCGAGTGAGCCTGTGCCTCAGGTGAGGGTGGTGCTCTCGGGTTGTCACTCGCAGCGTGTGCTCGCGGGTGCTCGAGAGAGGCTTTTGGCCTTGTGCTCGAAGTGAGGTCGGCGTGCTCGAGTGAGCCAGTTCCTGGAAGTGTCTTTGTGCTCTCGGGTGCTCACTCGCAGTCTCACTTTCTCTTGTGCTCGGGTGCTGTCCGTACCAATGCTCGAGTGAGAGCATCTGTGCTCGAGTGATGTCCGTACTTGTGCTCGAGTGAGAGCATTTGTGCTCGAGTGAGACTGTCAAAAATCAGTGTTTTGCCTTCGAGTAAGGGGTCTTTTGGGTAGGTTCTTCCAACCCTTTAGGCATATGTTTAGGCCTATTTTAGTCACCTAATGAGTCCTAAATGATAACCAACTTAGAGGATTATTGAAAAATACATTGGAAAAGAGATTGATTAATTGTCCCTAATTTGAATAGGATTTGACATCTGTCGTCCGCGTGAGCCTACTGTGCCAAAGATTGTCAGGAAAGATTCAGGTAGCGACTTCTCTCTTATGCTTTGTGTAAATGTATTGTATGTTTGTCTGTCATTCATTGTGTGGATGTTGATGCTGCTGCTTTGTGATACTTTGTGCATTGAGATCCTTTATGGAGCATAGTGATACATCGTGCTTTGAGATGCTTTATGGTGCTTTGTGCTTCGTGTTGCTGCTACATAGTGTTCACCGCGAAAGCGGGCGTTGTGCATAGTGATTACAGCGAAAGCTGGCATAGTGTTCACCACGAAAGTGGGCGTAGTGCATTGTGATTACAGCCGTGAGTGCTGTCGTATGTGGCGTGAGCCAGAGATCATTGTGAAGCTGCTGATTATGATGAACATGCATGCTCTATGTTTATATATTGTATGAGTGAGTTGTTGCTCTGGGATTCTCAAGAATCTCATTCTTTCCATATGACTAACTTTTTCAGACAGGGCAAGTGGCTCGAAGGGGAAGCGACCAACCCGGAGTGGTTAGGGTTTCTTAGGGACATTCATGTTTTGGGATAGTTGGTTATATCCATTTTGGCTTTGGGATTGCCAAAGTGTAAAGAGATGTAAATGATTATTTTGTATCGTGTAATCCCCTTTATGGGAAAAACTCATAAACCCATATCATATATGTATTAACCCGGGGTTTGCCGGGATTTTGGTTTCCGTACTTTGATATTTATTATGTACTCTGATTTCTCAAGTAGTTATATCCGTACATGAATGTGAGACCATGAATATATAAGTTTTGAAATGATTTTCGTACGCCCCATCTTTTAGATGAGGGATTATAAATTGTTAAACCATCTTATTGGTCTCTATTTCATTTAAATTTTTGTAATCCGGATGTAATTACGGTGAGGGGGTTACATTTTTGGTATCAGAGCAGTGGTTCCTGGCAAGGGTAGAGTTTGCTAGGATAGCTCCCATAGTGTGGTCTTAGTGATAATAGATCATCTGTGAATACTTGACGTATGCATATATCTATTTAGTTATATAGATATATGTGCTTTGTGGAAACTTTGTGAATGTCATAATTGTTGGATTAATGGGGTGAGTTCTTTGTAGAATGAAAAGAACGACAAAAGGTTGCCCCAGAGGACAACAAGTAGATCCCGAGGTGGAGTTAGTTAATGACAATCCACCGGACCCGATGCAAGAGTTGATGGGTCTGATAAGAGATCAACGGGATATGATAGCGGAGCTTAGAGATGAGCTCAGAGCTGAAAAGGCCAAGAATAATGAGGGTAGAGGCCAGTCTACTCAAGAAGGAACTCAAGGGGAAACCCGAGAGGAGACTAGACTGGAAGATACTGCTGAGGGGTCGGCACGATCGCTTGAATCGCCTCCTCGTGCTGAAACGAATCCAAGGCCGCATGGAGTGCCAGTTAGGGAGGAACGGGACCTTGAGTATTGGGTCTCCAAATTTTGCAAGCAACTACCTCCGGCGTTTAAGGGGAAGTTTGACCCTCAGGCTGCTGAAGATTGGCTACATCGTCTTGAGAAGATCTTTGAGGTCTTGGTGTGTCTCTACGAGGTGAAAGCCAAGCTAGCGGTATACAAGCTGGAAGGCGATGCTGATCGCTGGTGGCGTAACGTTGCCTTGTCATTGTGGTTAAAGAATGAGCCATTGACCTGGGAGGTGTTCCAACAACACTTTAACGAGAAGTATTTTCCCAAGTCAGTGAGACTTGAGAAGGAAACCGAGTTTCTAAATATCAAGCAAGGGGATACAGAGTCTTTTGACGAATATTTGTCCCGATTTACCCGCCTATCCCGATATTCCTCTTATCTTCAGAAAATGGATGATGAGGAGTTGAGCTCAGATATGTTAATTCGGGGTTTAAGGCGTGATATGAGAAAGAGACTCGCCACCCATCAGTTTTCCAAGTTCAACAAGGCTGTTGAAGAGTGTCGGATTACTGAGAGCAATCTTAGAGAGTTGTATCCGGCTAAGGCTGGTGGTGGTCATAGTGAGCCTAGTAAGGGCGGTGCTTCTCAGAAGCGGAAGGGCTCAGGATCATCCTCTTCATTTAGAGGAGGTAGTAAGAAGCCTTATCAGTCTGGGAGTCGTGATCAGCAGAGAACTCCTAGTGTATGGATATGTCCTCGTTGCAACCAGCCACATCATGGCAAGACATGTGATGGTCGGGTGATTTGCTTCAAATGTAAGCAAGTGGGGCATACATCTGTTGAGTGTGGACAGCCGCGACCAGAGCAGAGACAGAGGACTCAGGGCCGCGTATTTGCTATGACTCACGAAGAGGCCCGGAAATCCCCAGAGCTGATACAAGGTAAAGTCCTTATCTATGGCATTGAGTTACAAGCGTTATTTGATTCGGGTGCAAGTCACTCCTTTATTGCTTATGCTTGTGTGAGGCGTCTGGGAATGAATGTGCATAAGTTGCCATTCGATTTGATTGTGTCAACACCAATGGGTGTGAAGGCTGTGGCTATAGAAGCTTGTCTAAACTATGTTATAACCGTAGAGGGTCATGAATCAGTAGTAGATTTGATTTGTTTACCGCTCTGCCAATTAGAAGTCATTTTGGGTTTCGATTGGTTGAGATTTAATAATGTGTTGTTAGATTGTGGGAACAAAAGGATAGTGTATCCTGTTTCTCAGAGCATTGAGGGCGAAGATGCCGGTTTGAATTTCCTTTCGACAGCTAAGGCTGAGAGATATTTGCAAAAGGGTTGTCGAGGGTATATGGTTTTCTTTTCTGTACAAGGAGAAACCAGGGAAACCTTGAGTAGTATACCCGTAGTGAATGAATTCCCTGAGGTTTTTCCGGATGACTTAAGTGGATTACCTCCTGAGAGGGAAGTTCAGTTTCCGATTGACATTGTGCCTGGAGCGGGTTCTGTATCCAAAGCCCCATACCGTATGGCCCCAAATGAAATGGCGGAATTGAAGAAGCAGATTGAAGATTTGCTTGAGAAAGGGTTTATTAGACCCAGTGTGTCACCTTGGGGTGCTCCAGTTTTGTTTGTGAAAAAGAAAGACGGGAGTCTTCGTTTGTGCATTGATTATAGAGAGTTGAATAAGGTTACCGTCAAGAATAAGTACCCTCTCCCTATAATTGATGACCTATTAGATCAACTATCTGGTGCATGTGTGTTTTCGAAGATTGATCTAAGGTCGGGGTATCATCAGCTGCGAGTGAAAGCGGACGATGTTCCGAAGACTGCTTTCCGGACCAGGTATGGTCATTATGAGTTCTTAGTGATGCCATTTGGTTTGACCAATGCGCCTGCGGTTTTCATGGATTACATGAACCGTATCTTTCGTCAATATCTGGATCAATTCGTTGTGGTATTCATCGATGATATTTTGATATACTCTAAGAGCAGAGAAGAGCATGAGCATCATTTGAGAATTGTGTTGAATACATTGCGTGAAAAACAACTCTACGCCAAGTTGAGTAAATGCGAGTTCTGGCTGCCAGAAGTAAGATTCTTAGGCCATGTTATCTCGCAAGAAGGGGTCTCTGTGGATCCTAGTAAAGTGGAAGCAGTACTGGACTGGAAGAGGCCAGAAACTGTTGCTGAGGTACGCAGTTTTCTGGGTCTTGCTGGTTATTATCGGAGATTCATTCAGAATTTCTCCCGCATTGCGTTGCCGATGACCAAGCTCACGCGAAAAGATCAGCCATTTGTATGGGATGAACATTGTGATAATTGCTTTATGGAGTTGAAACAGAGGTTGACTACGGCACCTGTGTTGATTTTGCCCGATCCCAGTGTGACATACGTTGTGTATTCCGATGCCAGTGGGCAGGGATTAGGGTGTGTCCTTATGCAGCAAGGACGTGTGGTAGCCTACGCCTCTCGACAGCTCAAACCTCATGAATTGAACTATCCCACTCATGATCTGGAGCTTGCGGCCATAGTGTTTGCATTGAAGATTTGGCGTCATTACCTGTATGGTGTGACTGTGGAATTGTACTGCGACCACAAGAGTCTCAAATATCTATATGATCAGAAAGAGTTGAATATGAGACAACGGCGTTGGATGGAGTTGCTTAAGGACTACAACCTGGAAATAAAATATCATCCGGGTAAGGCAAATGTAGTCGCTGATGCTCTTAGTCGGAAGACTGTGGTTGTGGCAGCTATGATGATACACGAGGGGAAGTTGATTGCGGATTTTTGTGACATGAATCTGTCGAACCAGATCATCTGTGCCAACTATAATGTTTCCCAAGGGGAAAGCGACTTGAGAGCTGAGATTGAAGAAGCTCAGAGGCAAGATGATTGGATTCAGCGTAACCTGCCTAGAATAGAGCGTGGAGAAGCTCAGGGCTATGATGTGTCGCCTCGTGGATTGGTTCACTATCAGAAAAGAGTGTGCGTTCCACTTGAGGCGGAGTTGAGACAGAAGATCTTAGATGAGGCACATAAGAGCCGGTATACTCTTCATCCGGGTATGACCAAAATGTATCATGGTCTGAAATCTGTGTATTGGTGGCCGGGAATGAAGAGTGATGTGACGAAATATGTGGCGAGGTGTCTCACATGTCAGAAAGTGAAGATTGAACACCAAAGACCGCCTGGTTTGTTGCAGAATCCTGAAATTCCGGAATGGAAATGGGAAAGTGTAACCATGGATCTTGTTGTGGGATTACCCAAGATCAGGAATTATGATGCGATCTGGGTCATTGTGGACCGGTTAACGAAGTCAGCGCACTTCTTACCGATCAATGCTAGTTACTCTCCGGAGAAGCTAGCAGAGATTTATGTTCGTGAAATTGTGAAGCTCCATGGTGTACCAAAGAATATCATCTCGGATCGAGATCCCCATTTCACTTCGAGATTCTGGAAGGCATTGCATGAGGCACTGGGTACTCAACTGAGGTTCAGTACAGCCTATCATCCTCAGACCGATGGTCAGTCAGAGAGGACTATTCAGACCTTAGAGGATATGTTGCGGGCATGTTTTCTTGACTTCAAGGAGAGTTGGGATCGTTTTCTTCCACTTGCGGAGTTCGCCTACAACAATAGCTATCATGCGAGCATTCAGATGGCGCCGTATGAAGCATTGTATGGAAGGAAATGCCAATCGCCATTGTGTTGGAATGAGTTGTCCGAGAGGAAGCTCTATGGGCCAGATCTTGTAGATCAAACCTCAGCCCAGATTCGAATCATCCGTAAGAGGCTTCTTGAAGCTCAGAGTCGGCAGAAGAGTTATGCGGACAAGAGGAGAAGACCTCTAGAGTTTGAAGTCGGTGATCATGTATTCCTGAGAGTATCTCCTGTTACCGGCATTGGGCGAGCTATAAAGCGAAAGAAGTTAAGCCCAAGGTATATAGGTCCTTTTGAGATCCTTGATAGGATTGGGCCTGTTGCTTATCGTGTAGCCCTACCTCCGAGCTTGAGCAGATTACATGATGTGTTTTATGTTTCCCAATTGAAAAAGTATCAACCGGATCCATCTCATGTCGTTGAGTATGAGAATGTGGAGTTGCGAGATAACTTCACGTATGCGGTGGAGCCAGAGCGAATAATTGAACGCGAGGAACGTCGGCTCAGACACCGGAGTATTCCTCATGTCAAGGTGATCTGGAAGGGTATGACCCAGCGGGAAGCAACTTGGGAAACAGAAGAGGATATGCGAAGGCGATATCCGGAGTTTATGGCTCAAGTGATTTAGCAAATTTCGAGGACGAAATTTAGTTAACGGGGGGAGAATTGTAATATCCTGATTTGTGATTAGGGCTAATGACTCTGATAATTATTGTAATTATCTTGATTTAAATCATTTTGGGATTTTTGTAATGTGAATTTTGAAAATAAATACATATGGTATTTAAGATCAATGGTTGTGATTCCTTGACCGTGGGTCGGGATCCTATGCTTCGTGTTCATGTGAGCTCATAAGAGAGTGATTAAGATGAGGACATGTGGCATTGGGTGAGCCATTGGATGTGGCACTAGGAGACAAAAATCACTTTTTCTCTTCTTTCTCTCTCTTGTGCGGTTGTGTGTGTGTAGGGAGAAAGAGTGACATCTCCATCATCATCATCATCTCTCCTTACCTCTCATTTTCTCTCTCCTTCCTCCATTTCTGGCGCTGGTTTGAGCTTGGAAGAGAAGAAGAAAGCTTTGATTTTGGTGAGTTGTGATTCTCCTTTGCTCCAATCCCCTTCTCTAATTTTGTTCATCTCAATGAGAGCTACATTGTGATGGTTGTAGAGCCTTGAGTGGTATTGATTTGAGCTTTGGGTCGAAAGGAGGAGTTGAGGAATCAAGATTCTTGATTGAGCAAAGAGAAGAGGTAGGCATTTAGAGCATTTTGAAGTAAAATGTATGATTTTTGGCTAGGTATAGTCAAATCTGGAATTTTGCCCTAAATATGCCTATTTTTGGAAATATGAAGTTCATTGTGATTTATGATTGGAAATGATGTATTGTGGAGATATATGATCATTTGATATGATTTGGAATGTTAAAAAGATGTTAAGGGAAATTAGACATTGTGTATCTTAGAGACCTTGAGGAATGATTGTGGTCAAATGGGTTTTTGGAGTGTTTTTAGAGTTGCCATTGTGTTCCCTGGTTAGTGCCTAGAGTGTATGAGCATTGGGAAGAGTTTGGGGAACCTTTGGGAGTGAATTTGACCATCTGGAGTTTCTAGTTTTTGGCTGCGTTTTGGGTCTCTGATGCACATCACTCGAGCAGAGGAGGAACGTGCTCGAGTGATATGCAAGTTTTTCCCTGTTGTGCTTCGAGTTATCTGGGTTTTACGGGTTGTGCTCGCGAGCATCGCCTTGTGCTCGAGTGAGCGAAGAACATGCTCGAGTGAGCATGGTTCTGCTCGAGTGAAGGTGCGAGTCCGGAGTTGAGGTTGCTTTCGGGACCTCACTCGCTGATTGATGCCACGAGTGTGCTCTGACACTCGCGAGCATAGCTGTTTCACTCGAAGCACTGGGGGTCGTGCTCGAGTGAGATGGTGCTTCAGGTGAGAGTTGTGCTTTCGGGTTGATGCTCGCGGGAAAGTTGCACGAGTGTGCTTTCTCACTCGCGAGTATAGGGTGTGTGCTCGAGCACATATGGCTGTGCTCGAGTGAGCCTGTGCCTCAGGTGAGGGTGGTGCTCTCGGGTTGTCACTCGCAGCGTGTGCTCGCGGGTGCTCGAGAGAGGCTTTTGGCCTTGTGCTCGAAGTGAGGTCGGCGTGCTCGAGTGAGCCAGTTCCTGGAAGTGTCTTTGTGCTCTCGGGTGCTCACTCGCAGTCTCACTTTCTCTTGTGCTCGGGTGCTGTCCGTACCAATGCTCGAGTGAGAGCATCTGTGCTCGAGTGATGTCCGTACTTGTGCTCGAGTGAGACTGTCAAAAATCAGTGTTTTGCCTTCGAGTAAGGGGTCTTTTGGGTAGGTTCTTCCAACCCTTTAGGCATATGTTTAGGCCTATTTTAGTCACCTAATGAGTCCTAAATGATAACCAACTTAGAGGATTATTGAAAAATACATTGGAAAAGAGATTGATCAATTGTCCCTAATTTGAATAGGATTTGACATCTGTCGTCCGCGTGAGCCTACTGTGCCAAAGATTGTCAGGAAAGATTCAGGTAGCGACTTCTCTCTTATGCTTTATGTAAATGTATTGTATGTTTGTCTGTCATTCATTGTGTGGATGTTGATGCTGCTGCTTTGTGATACTTTGTGCATTGAGATCCTTTGTGGAGCATAGTGATACATCGTGCTTTGAGATGCTTTATGGTGCTTTGTGCTTCGTGTTGCTGCTACATAGTGTTCACCGCGAAAGCGGGCGTTGTGCATAGTGATTACAGCGAAAGCTGGCATAGTGTTCACCACGAAAGTGGGCGTAGTGCATTGTGATTACAGCCGTGAGTGCTGTCGTATGTGGCGTGAGCCAGAGATCATTGTGAAGCTGCTGATTATGATGAACATGCATGCTCTATGTTTATATATTGTATGAGTGAGTTGTTGCTCTGGGATTCTCAAGAATCTCATTCTTTCCATATGACTAACTTTTTCAGACAGGGCAAGTGGCTCGAAGGGGAAGCGACCAACCCGGAGTGGTTAGGGTTTCTTAGGGACATTCATGTTTTGGGATAGTTGGTTATATCCATTTTGGCTTTGGGATTGCCAAAGTGTAAAGAGATGTAAATGATTATTTTGTATCGTGTAATCCCCTTTATGGGAAAAACTCATAAACCCATATCATATATGTATTAACCCGGGGTTTGCCGGGATTTTGGTTTCCGCACTTTGATATTTATTATGCACTCTGATTTCTCAAGTAGATATATCCGTACATGAATGTGAGACCATGAATATATAAGTTTTGAAATGATTTTCATACGCCCCATCTTTTAGATGAGGGATTATAAATTGTTAAACCATCTTATTGGTCTCTATTTCATTTAAATTTTTGTAATCCGGATGTAATTACGGTGAGGGGGTTACATTTTCGGTATCAGAGCAGTGGTTCCTGGCAAGGGTAGAGTTTGCTAGGATAGCTCCCATAGTGTGGTCTTAGTGATAATAGATCATCTGTGAATACTTGACGTATGCATATATCTATTTAGTTATATAGATATATGTGCTTTGTGGAAACTTTGTGAATGTCATAATTGTTGGATTAATGGGGTGAGTTCTTTGTAGAATGAAAAGAACGACAAAAGGTTGCCCCAGAGGACAACAAGTAGATCCCGAGGTGGAGTTAGTTAATGACAATCCACCGGACCCGATGCAAGAGTTGATGGGTCTGATAAGAGATCAACGGGATATGATAGCGGAGCTTAGAGATGAGCTCAGAGCTGAAAAGGCCAAGAATAATGAGGGTAGAGGCCAGTCTACTCAAGAAGGAACTCAAGGGGAAACCCGAGAGGAGACTAGACTGGAAGATACTGCTGAGGGGTCGGCACGATCGCTTGAATCGCCTCCTCGTGCTGAAACGAATCCAAGGCCGCATGGAGTGCCAGTTAGGGAGGAACGGGACCTTGAGTATTGGGTCTCCAAATTTTGCAAGCAACTACCTCCGGCGTTTAAGGGGAAGTTTGACCCTCAGGCTGCTGAAGATTGGCTACATCGTCTTGAGAAGATCTTTGAGGTCTTGGTGTGTCTCTACGAGGTGAAAGCCAAGCTAGCGGTATACAAGCTGGAAGGCGATGCTGATCGCTGGTGGCGTAACGTTGCCTTGTCATTGTGGTTAAAGAATGAGCCATTGACCTGGGAGGTGTTCCAACAACACTTTAACGAGAAGTATTTTCCCAAGTCAGTGAGACTTGAGAAGGAAACCGAGTTTCTAAATATCAAGCAAGGGGATACAGAGTCTTTTGACGAATATTTGTCCCGATTTACCCGCCTATCCCGATATTCCTCTTATCTTCAGAAAATGGATGATGAGGAGTTGAGCTCAGATATGTTAATTCGGGGTTTAAGGCGTGATATGAGAAAGAGACTCACCACCCATCAGTTTTCCAAGTTCAACAAGGCTGTTGAAGAGTGTCGGATTACTGAGAGCAATCTTAGAGAGTTGTATCCGGCTAAGGCTGGTGGTGGTCATAGTGAGCCTAGTAAGGGCGGTGCTTCTCAGAAGCGGAAGGGCTCAGGATCATCCTCTTCATTTAGAGGAGGTAGTAAGAAGCCTTATCAGTCTGGGAGTCGTGATCAGCAGAGAACTCCTAGTGTATGGATATGTCCTCGTTGCAACCAGCCACATCATGGCAAGACATGTGATGGTCGGGTGATTTGCTTCAAATGTAAGCAAGTGGGGCATACATCTGTTGAGTGTGGACAGCCGCGACCAGAGCAGAGACAGAGGACTCAGGGCCGCGTATTTGCTATGACTCACGAAGAGGCCCGGAAATCCCCAGAGCTGATACAAGGTAAAGTCCTTATCTATGGCATTGAGTTACAAGCGTTATTTGATTCGGGTGCAAGTCACTCCTTTATTGCTTATGCTTGTGTGAGGCGTCTGGGAATGAATGTGCATAAGTTGCCATTCGATTTGATTGTGTCAACACCAATGGGTGTGAAGGCTGTGGCTATAGAAGCTTGTCTAAACTATGTTATAACCGTAGAGGGTCATGAATCAGTAGTAGATTTGATTTGTTTACCGCTCTGCCAATTAGAAGTCATTTTGGGTTTCGATTGGTTGAGATTTAATAATGTGTTGTTAGATTGTGGGAACAAAAGGATAGTGTATCCTGTTTCTCAGAGCATTGAGGGCGAAGATGCCGGTTTGAATTTCCTTTCGACAGCTAAGGCTGAGAGATATTTGCAAAAGGGTTGTCGAGGGTATATGGTTTTCTTTTCTGTACAAGGAGAAACCAGGGAAACCTTGAGTAGTATACCCGTAGTGAATGAATTCCCTGAGGTTTTTCCGGATGACTTAAGTGGATTACCTCCTGAGAGGGAAGTTCAGTTTCCGATTGACATTGTGCCTGGAGCGGGTTCTGTATCCAAAGCCCCATACCGTATGGCCCCAAATGAAATGGCGGAATTGAAGAAGCAGATTGAAGATTTGCTTGAGAAAGGGTTTATTAGACCCAGTGTGTCACCTTGGGGTGCTCCAGTTTTGTTTGTGAAAAAGAAAGACGGGAGTCTTCGTTTGTGCATTGATTATAGAGAGTTGAATAAGGTTACCGTCAAGAATAAGTACCCTCTCCCTATAATTGATGACCTATTAGATCAACTATCTGGTGCATGTGTGTTTTCGAAGATTGATCTAAGGTCGGGGTATCATCAGCTGCGAGTGAAAGCGGACGATGTTCCGAAGACTGCTTTCCGGACCAGGTATGGTCATTATGAGTTCTTAGTGATGCCATTTGGTTTGACCAATGCGCCTGCGGTTTTCATGGATTACATGAACCGTATCTTTCGTCAATATCTGGATCAATTCGTTGTGGTATTCATCGATGATATTTTGATATACTCTAAGAGCAGAGAAGAGCATGAGCATCATTTGAGAATTGTGTTGAATACATTGCGTGAAAAACAACTCTACGCCAAGTTGAGTAAATGCGAGTTCTGGCTGCCAGAAGTAAGATTCTTAGGCCATGTTATCTCGCAAGAAGGGGTCTCTGTGGATCCTAGTAAAGTGGAAGCAGTACTGGACTGGAAGAGGCCAGAAACTGTTGCTGAGGTACGCAGTTTTCTGGGTCTTGCTGGTTATTATCGGAGATTCATTCAGAATTTCTCCCGCATTGCGTTGCCGATGACCAAGCTCACGCGAAAAGATCAGCCATTTGTATGGGATGAACATTGTGATAATTGCTTTATGGAGTTGAAACAGAGGTTGACTACGGCACCTGTGTTGATTTTGCCCGATCCCAGTGTGACATACGTTGTGTATTCCGATGCCAGTGGGCAGGGATTAGGGTGTGTCCTTATGCAGCAAGGACGTGTGGTAGCCTACGCCTCTCGACAGCTCAAACCTCATGAATTGAACTATCCCACTCATGATCTGGAGCTTGCGGCCATAGTGTTTGCATTGAAGATTTGGCGTCATTACCTGTATGGTGTGACTGTGGAATTGTACTGCGACCACAAGAGTCTCAAATATCTATATGATCAGAAAGAGTTGAATATGAGACAACGGCGTTGGATGGAGTTGCTTAAGGACTACAACCTGGAAATAAAATATCATCCGGGTAAGGCAAATGTAGTCGCTGATGCTCTTAGTCGGAAGACTGTGGTTGTGGCAGCTATGATGATACACGAGGGGAAGTTGATTGCGGATTTTTGTGACATGAATCTGTCGAACCAGATCATCTGTGCCAACTATAATGTTTCCCAAGGGGAAAGCGACTTGAGAGCTGAGATTGAAGAAGCTCAGAGGCAAGATGATTGGATTCAGCGTAACCTGCCTAGAATAGAGCGTGGAGAAGCTCAGGGCTATGATGTGTCGCCTCGTGGATTGGTTCACTATCAGAAAAGAGTGTGCGTTCCACTTGAGGCGGAGTTGAGACAGAAGATCTTAGATGAGGCACATAAGAGCCGGTATACTCTTCATCCGGGTATGACCAAAATGTATCATGGTCTGAAATCTGTGTATTGGTGGCCGGGAATGAAGAGTGATGTGACGAAATATGTGGCGAGGTGTCTCACATGTCAGAAAGTGAAGATTGAACACCAAAGACCGCCTGGTTTGTTGCAGAATCCTGAAATTCCGGAATGGAAATGGGAAAGTGTAACCATGGATCTTGTTGTGGGATTACCCAAGATCAGGAATTATGATGCGATCTGGGTCATTGTGGACCGGTTAACGAAGTCAGCGCACTTCTTACCGATCAATGCTAGTTACTCTCCGGAGAAGCTAGCAGAGATTTATGTTCGTGAAATTGTGAAGCTCCATGGTGTACCAAAGAATATCATCTCGGATCGAGATCCCCATTTCACTTCGAGATTCTGGAAGGCATTGCATGAGGCACTGGGTACTCAACTGAGGTTCAGTACAGCCTATCATCCTCAGACCGATGGTCAGTCAGAGAGGACTATTCAGACCTTAGAGGATATGTTGCGGGCATGTTTTCTTGACTTCAAGGAGAGTTGGGATCGTTTTCTTCCACTTGCGGAGTTCGCCTACAACAATAGCTATCATGCGAGCATTCAGATGGCGCCGTATGAAGCATTGTATGGAAGGAAATGCCAATCGCCATTGTGTTGGAATGAGTTGTCCGAGAGGAAGCTCTATGGGCCAGATCTTGTAGATCAAACCTCAGCCCAGATTCGAATCATCCGTAAGAGGCTTCTTGAAGCTCAGAGTCGGCAGAAGAGTTATGCGGACAAGAGGAGAAGACCTCTAGAGTTTGAAGTCGGTGATCATGTATTCCTGAGAGTATCTCCTGTTACCGGCATTGGGCGAGCTATAAAGCGAAAGAAGTTAAGCCCAAGGTATATAGGTCCTTTTGAGATCCTTGATAGGATTGGGCCTGTTGCTTATCGTGTAGCCCTACCTCCGAGCTTGAGCAGATTACATGATGTGTTTTATGTTTCCCAATTGAAAAAGTATCAACCGGATCCATCTCATGTCGTTGAGTATGAGAATGTGGAGTTGCGAGATAACTTCACGTATGCGGTGGAGCCAGAGCGAATAATTGAACGTGAGGAACGTCGGCTCAGACACCGGAGTATTCCTCATGTCAAGGTGATCTGGAAGGGTATGACCCAGCGGGAAGCAACTTGGGAAACAGAAGAGGATATGCGAAGGCGATATCCGGAGTTTATGGCTCAAGTGATTTAGCAAATTTCGAGGACGAAATTTAGTTAACGGGGGGAGAATTGTAATATCCTGATTTGTGATTAGGGCTAATGACTCTGATAATTATTGTAATTATCTTGATTTAAATCATTTTGGGATTTTTGTAATGTGAATTTTGAAAATAAATACATATGGTATTTAAGATCAATGGTTGTGATTCCTTGACCGTGGGTCGGGATCCTATGCTTCGTGTTCATGTGAGCTCATAAGAGAGTGATTAAGATGAGGACATGTGGCATTGGGTGAGCCATTGGATGTGGCACTAGGAGACAAAAATCACTTTTTCTCTTCTTTCTCTCTCTTGTGCGGTTGTGTGTGTGTAGGGAGAAAGAGTGACATCTCCATCATCATCATCATCTCTCCTTACCTCTCGTTTTCTCTCTCCTTCCTCCATTTCTGGCGCTGGTTTGAGCTTGGAAGAGAAGAAGAAAGCTTTGATTTTGGTGAGTTGTGATTCTCCTTTGCTCCAATCCCCTTCTCTAATTTTGTTCATCTCAATGAGAGCTACATTGTGATGGTTGTAGAGCCTTGAGTGGTGTTGATTTGAGCTTTGGGTCAAAAGGAGGAGTTGAGGAATCAAGATTCTTGATTGAGCAAAGAGAAGAGGTAGGCATTTAGAGCATTTTGAAGTAAAATGTATGATTTTTGGCTAGGTATAGTCAAATCTGGAATTTTGCCCTAAATATGCCTATTTTTGGAAATATGAAGTTCATTGTGATTTATGATTGGAAATGATGTATTGTGGAGATATATGATCATTTGATATGATTTGGAATGTTAAAAAGATGTTAAGGGAAATTAGACATTGTGTATCTTAGAGACCTTGAGGAATGATTGTGGTCAAATGGGTTTTTGGAGTGTTT
Source organism: Inga laurina (assembly GCA_963855925.1). NCBI lineage: Eukaryota > Viridiplantae > Streptophyta > Magnoliopsida > Fabales > Fabaceae > Inga > Inga laurina. The sequence goes on along the minus strand of OY979702.1, from coordinate 41,483,392 downwards.
TTAGAGTTGCCATTGTGTTCCCTGGTTAGTGCCTAGAGTGTATGAGCATTGGGAAGAGTTTGGGGAACCTTTGGGAGTGAATTTGACCATCTGGAGTTTCTAGTTTTTGGCTGCGTTTTGGGTCTCTGATGCACATCACTCGAGCAGAGGAGGAACGTGCTCGAGTGATATGCAAGTTTTTCCCTGTTGTGCTTCGAGTTATCTGGGTTTTACGGGTTGTGCTCGCGAGCATCGCCTTGTGCTCGAGTGAGCGAAGAACATGCTCGAGTGAGCATGGTTCTGCTCGAGTGAAGGTGCGAGTCCGGAGTTGAGGTTGCTTTCGGGACCTCACTCGCTGATTGATGCCACGAGTGTGCTCTGACACTCGCGAGCATAGCTGTTTCACTCGAAGCACTGGGGGTCGTGCTCGAGTGAGATGGTGCTTCAGGTGAGAGTTGTGCTTTCGGGTTGATGCTCGCGGGAAAGTTGCACGAGTGTGCTTTCTCACTCGCGAGTATAGGGTGTGTGCTCGAGCACATATGGCTGTGCTCGAGTGAGCCTGTGCCTCAGGTGAGGGTGGTGCTCTCGGGTTGTCACTCGCAGCGTGTGCTCGCGGGTGCTCGAGAGAGGCTTTTGGCCTTGTGCTCGAAGTGAGGTCGGCGTGCTCGAGTGAGCCAGTTCCTGGAAGTGTCTTTGTGCTCTCGGGTGCTCACTCGCAGTCTCACTTTCTCTTGTGCTCGGGTGCTGTCCGTACCAATGCTCGAGTGAGAGCATCTGTGCTCGAGTGATGTCCGTACTTGTGCTCGAGTGAGACTGTCAAAAATCAGTGTTTTGCCTTCGAGTAAGGGGTCTTTTGGGTAGGTTCTTCCAACCCTTTAGGCATATGTTTAGGCCTATTTTAGTCACCTAATGAGTCCTAAATGATAACCAACTTAGAGGATTATTGAAAAATACATTGGAAAAGAGATTGATCAATTGTCCCTAATTTGAATAGGATTTGACATATGTCGTCCGCGTGAGCCTACTGTGCCAAAGATTGTCAGGAAAGATTCAGGTAGCGACTTCTCTCTTATGCTTTGTGTAAATGTATTGTATGTTTGTCTGTCATTCATTGTGTGGATGTTGATGCTGCTGCTTTGTGATACTTTGTGCATTGAGATCCTTTGTGGAGCATAGTGATACATCGTGCTTTGAGATGCTTTATGGTGCTTTGTGCTTCGTGTTGCTGCTACATAGTGTTCACCGCGAAAGCGGGCGTTGTGCATAGTGATTACAGCGAAAGCTGGCATAGTGTTCACCACGAAAGTGGGCGTAGTGCATTGTGATTACAGCCGTGAGTGCTGTCGTATGTGGCGTGAGCCAGAGATCATTGTGAAGCTGCTGATTATGATGAACATGCATGCTCTATGTTTATATATTGTATGAGTGAGTTGTTGCTCTGGGATTCTCAAGAATCTCATTCTTTCCATATGACTAACTTTTTCAGACAGGGTAAGTGGCTCGAAGGGGAAGCGACCAACCCGGAGTGGTTAGGGTTTCTTAAGGACATTCATGTTTTGGGATAGTTGGTTATATCCATTTTGGCTTTGGGATTGCCAAAGTGTAAAGAGATGTAAATGATTATTTTGTATCGTGTAATCCCCTTTATGGGAAAAACTCATAAACCCATATCATATATGTATTAACCCGGGGTTTGCCGGGATTTTGGTTTCCGCACTTTGATATTTATTATGTACTCTGATTTCTCAAGTAGTTATATCCGTACATGAATGTGAGACCATGAATATATAAGTTTTGAAATGATTTTCATACGCCCCATCTTTTAGATGAGGGATTATAAATTGTTAAACCATCTTATTGGTCTCTATTTCATTTAAATTTTTGTAATCCGGATGTAATTACGGTGAGGGGGTTACATGGTGTGGGACTAATGAAAGCCCTTGGTCTTGATGAACTTAATGCACTATTTTTTTCAATTTCAATGGGCCTAGGTTAGTGCTTCTATTGTTGAATTTATTAATAAGGTGTTTGAGTGTCCGCAAGTAATTAAGGAAATTAACCATACCTTTCTAGTACTAATTCCAAAAGTTGATCATCAAGAAGGATTGAAGGAATTTAGACCAATAAGTCTATGTAATGTGATATATAAATTAATTACGAAGATTCTAGCAAATAAAGTCAAGCCGGTAATGCCACAACTAATCTCTCCCAATTAGTGTAGTTTTGTGCTAGGAAGATTTAGCTCGGATTATGTCATCGTTGCACAAGAAGTCATCCATTCCATGAGAACAACAAAGGACAAAAAAGGTTTTATGGCTATAAAGATTGATCTCAAGAAAGCTTATAACCGGGTGAGGTAGTCATTTGTTGTGAATTGCCTGTGTGAAATCATGCTATCTGAGAATATTATTGAGTTAATGGAACAATGCATATTCACACCCTCTATGCAAAATTTATGGAATGGCAGTAAGTCTACTCAATTTAACCCCTCCTGGGGTATTAAACAAGGTGACCCACTTCCCCCTTTTCTATTTGTTATTTGCATGGAGAAGCTTACTCATATGATCCAGGAACAAATTACTATAGGTAGTTGGAGGCCTACGCATCTTAGTAAAGACAGTCCACCAATTTCTCATTTATTCTTTGTGGATGATTTGATCATTTTTGTAGAAGCCAAATTGGATCAAGTTGAGGTGATAAAAAACTACCTTTAACAATTTTGTGAAGCATAAGGACAAAAGGTTAATATAGCCAAGACTCGAGTTTTCTTCTCCTATAATGTTAACCATAATGTTCAAGCCCAGCTTAGTGATTCACTTGGGTATACCATGACTACCAACCCCGAGAAGTACCTAGGGGTTCCGCTTCACCATGAGATGGTTACTAATGCAATGTACCAGTTTGCTGTGGATAAGATTCATTAAAGACTATCTAATTGGAAGTGCCATTCACTCTCCCTTGCTGAGAAAAATACGCTTGTCAAACTATTGCCATGGTCATCCTTAACCACATTAGGTAGACATCCCTTTTACCTAATGGATGCTATGAGGAGATTGATAAGAATGCTTATAACTTTACTTGGGGATCTACTGCAGAGAAAAAAAAAAGCGCACCTATTTCATGGCACTAAGTTTGGATGTCCAAGGCTCAGGGTGGACTTGAATTAAGACAATCTAAATTGCAAAATCGAGCTTTCATGATGAAAATATGATTGGGCCTTGTTTCAAATTGTGTTTCTTTAAGGACTCGAGTAGTACAGACTAAATACCAATGTGGATATGACTTACTCCCTAATATTGAGTGCAACATGCAAGTTCTCAAATTTGTAGTGTTATTAAATCCACTTGGGCAATGTAGCTAATGGTGTGGAAGTTGTGAATTATCATGGGCAAGAAAGGCCCTGTTGGAAACATGAATGGAGTGGTTAGTTGTTTGTTAGATTGATATACTATTCATTAGTTGATGAACCTGTTCAAGGAGTCACGTGGTAGATTACAATCTGGAAACTCCAAGCCCCACAACATTACAAAATACACCGCTGGGTAAGTATGCATGATAGGCTCCTAATGAATAGTGCATTATGGCGTCGGCATCTCCACCTTATCGACTTATGCAATGTGTGTGGAAATGATGTTGAATCTATATTGCATGTATCTCGGGATTGTAATCAGGCTCGGCAATTTTAGATTAGTTTGGGCATCTTACAATCTAATCGACGCTTTTGGGAAAGTAATCTTAATAACTGGTTGGAGATGAACATTGCGAATAATAAAACCTTGGATATTGGTAGATGGAATGCAATTTTTTGTATCACTTGCTAGCTTTTATAGAGGAGAAGGAATGAGGCCATATATCAAAATTATTTTCCCAGCTTGTATGAAGGTCTTGCAGAAATTCATGGCATTATTAGATGCAAGATACTGGCTAAAAACCATATAGGTAAGACCAAGTAGGCTAATACGTCAGGATAACCCTTCTTTGAAACACTTTGGTAGTGCTCTTAGATTGATTGGAATAAAAACAAAATCAGAACACATGGAGCCATCTCCTTATCTTTCTCTTTCTGTCAAGAAAAAAGATGGTAGATTAACTGATCTTTCTATCAGTTAATGAAGAAGCCCAATGCAAAAAAGATGCACGTTGGGTCTGTAAAGCAATTCAAATCATTTTGATAATAAGAAGTTTAATCTGTTTTACCGAGAAGGTCTACGGTTCGAGTCCGTATAGCCCTTATATTCCTACTAATACTACTAATGTTTATATTTACTTATTTATTTATTATTTATTTATTTTTCCTTTTTATTTACTTATTTAGTTTGACTAATACTATTAAATACTAAATAACTAAATATTAGTAGTCTAAATTCTTTCTTATACTTCTAATAATAATAGATAATATCTTCACTTAAATAGAACATATTAAATATTAAAATAGAATAGAATATATTAAATATTTTCATATTATTCTATTCTATTTAGTCTGTATGTTAGTATATTAGTATGTATGTAGTATACTATGTATATAGTAGTATAAATCTTTTATACTATTTAAGATTTAAAAATGGATTTCTAATTTCTAAATTTCAATTTCATTTTTCTATTTAATTTCTGAATTTCAAAATGGAATATTTATTATTTATTATTATTATAAGATTTCAATATTTTATTATTGATTTCTGAATTTCAAAATGGAATATTTATTATTTATTATTATTATAAGATTTCAATATTTTATTATTAATTTCAATAATAATAAAATAATTATTAATCTCAATAAATAATCATCATCAATATCAATATTGAAATAGAAAAGAAAAGGAAATCCTTTTTCTTATATTTTATTAGAATATTAAAATGAAATTGAGAATTAACAAAAAATAAAAATAAAATAATTCACCTCTAAAATAAAAATTTTAATAAAATAATGAGATTTTAACTAGTTAATATTAAAAAAAAAAGAGATTGGATTTCAATTTGGAATTACTTTTCTTTAGAGAGAATCCGAAGTCAGGCGAAAATGCGAGAGTTTTTTTTTTGTTTTCTTTGTACGTTGTACAAAATATATATATATGGTTATATTTATATCTTGAAATGAGATATGTACCACAGGAAACAAACGAAACTAAACTGAGCAGTTCGCTTAAAATTATAAACAGTTATGGCTGACTTGATAATTAATTCAATTTGAATCGACTAATACTAATCTGGTAGATTTTCCACATTCATAGGAGTACATCTATGTTTTTGCTTTACGAATATGATATTCTTTGGGCATTTCTAATAATATCAAGTCTTATTCCTATTTTGGCATTTCTAATTTCTGGAATTTTAGCCCCGATTAATAAAGGGCCAGAGAAACTTTCTAGTTATGAATCGGGAATAGAACCAATGGGCGATGCTTGGTTACAGTTTAGAATCCGTTATTATATGTTTGCTCTAGTTTTTGTTGTTTTTGATGTTGAAACGGTTTTTCTTTATCCGTGGGCAATGAGTTTCGATGTATTGGGGGTATCCGTATTTATAGAAGCTTTCATTTTTGTGCTTATCCTAATTGTTGGTTTAATTTATGCATGGCGAAAAGGAGCACTAGAGTGGTCTTAATTCTTGAATATTTAGACAATAAAAAAAAACATTGAGACAGTTATGAATTCCATTGAGTTTCCCTTATTGGATCGAACAACCCAAAATTCTGTTATTTCAACTACATTAAATGATCTTTCAAATTGGTCAAGACTATCCAGTTTATGGCCACTTCTCTATGGTACCAGTTGTTGCTTCATTGAATTTGCTTCCTTAATAGGATCACGATTCGACTTTGATCGTTATGGACTGGTACCACGATCTAGTCCTAGACAAGCGGATCTAATTTTAATAGCAGGCACAGTAACAATGAAGATGGCTCCTTCTTTAGTGAGATTATATGAGCAAATGCCTGAACCAAAATATGTTATTGCTATGGGAGCTTGTACAATTATAGGGGGGATGTTCAGTACCGATTCTTATAGTACTATTTGGGGTGTGGATAAGCTAATTCCTGTGGATGTCTATTTGTCGGGCTGTCCACCTAAACCGAAGGCCATTATAGATGCTATAACAAAACTTCGTAAGAAAATTTCTCGAGAAATCTACGAAGATCGAATTAGGTCTCAACAGGAGAATAGGTGTTTTACTACCACCCACAAGTTTCATGTGGGGCGCAGTACTCATACTGGCAATTATGATCAAGGATTACTCTATCAACCACCATCTACTTCAGAGATACCCTCTGAAACATTTTTCAAATACAAAAGTTCAGTATCCTCCCACGAAATGGTGAATTAGGCAGGATCTTTTTTTTTGTACAAAATAAGAAATTGCATTGTACAAAATAAGAACAAGACAATCTTCAAAAATTTCATCGTAATCGTAAATATTAAATACTTATACAAAACTTATACAAATAAAAATGTGGGAGAGATAAAAAAATGCAGGGTCGTTTGTCTGCTTGGCTAGTCAAACATGGGCTAGTTCATAGATCCTTGGGTTTCGATTACCAAGGAATAGAGACTTTACAAATAAAGCCCGAGGATTGGCATTCGATTGCTGTCATTTTATATGTATATGGTTACAATTATCTCCGTTTCCAATGTGCCTATGATGTAGCACCAGGAGGACTGTTAGCCAGTGTGTATCATCTTACGAGAATAGAATATGGTATAGATCAACCAGAAGAGGTATGCATAAAAGTATTTGTCTCAAGGAAAAATCCTAGAATTCCCTCTATTTTCTGGGTTTGGAAAAGTGCGGATTTTCAAGAAAGGGAATCTTATGATATGTTAGGAATCTCTTATGATAATCATCCACGTCTGAAACGTATCTTAATGCCCGAAAGTTGGATAGGATGGCCCTTGCGTAAAGATTATATCACTCCCAATTTTTATGAAATACAAGATGCTTATTAAATATAAATGATAAAAATAAGAAACTAATCCGCACCACTTCTACAACGCCAGATATTCCTTGAATAGCTGTACTTTATAGATCAGACAAAGTAATTGAAGTTAAATCAGACAGAATAATTGAGGCCTTATTCATATTATTATGGATGGGTTAAATAAGTAGGGATTAAAAAAAATTCGAGTAGGGCTTCATTAAGATTTTAAAGTTCCTGCTGAATCTTACAACCAAGTTTATTGTCAACAAGTGTCTTAAATTCTTTGAATTTGGCTAAAGCATCAGATTTCTTCTGAAGAAAATACACCCACGTGAATCGACTGAAAACATCAACAAAGGCAATATAGTAGTTGAAACCATAAGAAGAAAGGGGTGTAGGGCCCCAGATATCCATTGTTATTAGTTGTAATGGTTTCGTATACACTGTTGTAGAGGGACTAAAAGGCAACTTATGAGACTTGCCATACTGACATGCCTTACAAAAACTATCAGAGGAAGGAGAAAAAGGAATGGAATTACATTTCAGAACAGTGTGAACAGTATCTAAAGCAAGATGGCCTAATCGTTGATGCCAAAGCATAAGAGCATCACTGGTGACAGAAAACACAGCAGGTTGAACAGACTTGTTAGGAGGCACAGCAGCCAGAAGTGGATACATGCCACCACGTTCAACACCATGCATCAGAGGCTTTTTCGTTGTGAGATCCTTAACAATACAAATGTGTGGAAAAAATTCAACAGACACGTTATTCTCTTTTGTAAACTTGGCTATGGAGAGTAAATTTTTGCGCATTCGTGGAACACATAAGACATGATTAAAAGAAGCAGCAGTAGAGGCAAGGCAAACATGACCAGTATGAGTAATAGATGACAACTCACCAGTACCAACTTGGACAGTGCCAACACCATCCTGAACTGTAGCTTGAGTTAAGCAACTAGAATCATGTGTAATATGCTCGGTAGCACCCGAGTCAGGATACCAAGCATTATCAACAAGTGTTTCTGGTGAGGCTAAGAAGACTTGGGCAGCAGCAAGAGAATGAGAGGGAAGAGCCTTATCAGCATTAAGTGGCGCATCAAGAGATTGTGAAGACAGCTTGCCAACAGAAACATTACTCACAGCAGGGACAGAATTAAGAGGAGGCATATTATTCACAGCAAGAACAGAGTTAATAGTAGGCATAGTCGATGACGGAACAGACAGATATGAATCAGCAGAACCAGGCATATAGGTAGAAGAATCAAAAGATGGATAATAATTAGGAAGTCCAAAAGAAGTATAGTGAGCCTGTGCATCAATTCTAGAAGAAGGTGAATAGTTGGCATACCTATAATAACAACGATCACCTGTATGACCAGATCGCCCGCAAATTTGACAAAGGGGACGATCATGAGCAAATGAACGGCCACGACCACGAGCATAAGATTGAGAAGATCCTCTGGAAAAATTAGGAGGTCGACCACCTCTGTTGCCACGACCATAGGACGGATCATGAGCAAAATACACCTGAGCATAAGGATCCCCAACATCAAGGACATACGAAGGATGGCCAGCAGCAGAGTGAGAAATATGATTGGCGACACCAGACACACTGTTGGTGAGAAGAGTCTTTTGACGAGACTCAGAGTCAATGAGCATGGTAGTGACAGTCTCCAGATCAAATCAAGGCCGAGCAGTATTGATGACGGCAATAGTAGACTCATACTCCATTGTGAGGCCATTGAGAATGTGAGAGATCTGAGTAATCTCATCTACTTTCTCGCCGAGCATAGCAAGATGATCACAAATGTTTTTTATATTAGCTAGGTATTCACGCATAAAGAGCTCACCTTTGCGTTGATTAGAAAGCTGATTGCGATACGATAGCAACTTCACATCAGATTTGTTAGAATACAAACGAATGAGCTTAGACCAGATCTGTTCCACGGTTTCTAATCCAACAAGTTCAGGAAGAATGGAAGGAGCAACAGAAGCCAATAACCACGAAGCTAGGGCAGAATCTTGAGCCTCGAACTCATCGAAGGCAGGATTGAGAACCTCCTGTCCTGCCTCATTCAGAATGCGTGCCGGTGGAGGAGCGATGGATCCATCAAGATAATGATGAAGTTTGTGTTGCTTAACCATAAAATACGCCTGCTGCTTCCATAAAAGGAAATTAGAATCATCAAGCTTCACCATGATTTTTTTGTTCGAGAAGCCACGATTAGATGCAGCACCGGCAGGGAAAGTCGGCGGAAGTGGAGCAGAATCGCCATGAACATGAGATCCAGATGTGAATGACATCTTTGTAAAACAATCAATCTGAAAGAAGACAGAGATTGCTTTACGATGATATCTGAAATGAACTAGTACTGGCAATCAGAGCTGACAAATTAGCGTCGAAGCTCTGATACCATACCAGAAAATATAGAGAATATGATAGGAGTGATAATTCTGGATCTTATTGAATGTTCACATGACAATACAATATATAGCTATTAGACTTGCTTGAGCTAGTGACATGTGGATTACAGCTGTTACGAACTTGTTACTCCGTAACTAACTGGAAAATATAAATAAGACTTTTACATTATTCTATTATTCCCCCTGCTACAATTGATTAAAAATCCTAATGAAGGTCTCCATTGAGAGGAGTTACGTGAGAGGAGTTATATCTCGATTTATATGAAAAACAGCTTATAAGCAATCTGATCACTAAAACAAACATACCCTAAATCCGAATGAGTGACATATAAATGTAAAAATTCACAATAAGTAATTGAGGAAAATTAGAAACCAAACAAGCTCGTTATTGTTATCACCATATCGTTTAGCAACAGATTAAATGTATGGTAATGAATTAGAAAAATGATCGGAATAGATTCATATAGGAGTACCATTTATGTCTTGAAGAGGACTCTTTTTAATTTTTTTATTTTTTGCCTCAGTTTTTAGGTTTAATTGAGGGTGATTTAGTAATTAAAAATTTATTTTTTTAATTTTTGATCCTTGTAAGTAATTATATTTTTTAAATCCTTTATAATAAATATTTTCTTTATTTAGTCGTTCTCCCTAATTTTACCTTAATTAATTTTTCCAAACCATTAAAATACTCCATACGGGATGACACAGAAACGAAAAAAACTAACGACAACTGTGGCAATCCTAAGTAGTACTATTAGATTACTATTAGATATGTCACATCCGTCGATTCTACTTCATCAACGTTCCACAACAATCTAATGACACAGGCACGGATCAACAACCACGTCCGTCGATAAGCAAAATATCCAACGGTCTTCATCAAACCAAATTCACATTTCCCGAAACTCAGCATTTTCCCCACAAGATTGCTTCCTCATAAATACTACCCCGTCAGTTCTAAATTCTGCACAATCATTCAAGCTCTCTTCGAACCTCTTCGAAACATTTTGTGAAGAATCAGTTTCCTCATCAATCAACAATGTCTGGTCGAGGAAAAGGAGGCAAGGGATTGGGAAAGGGAGGAGCCAAGAGGCATCGCAAGGTTCTTCGTGATAACATTCAGGGAATCACCAAGCCTGCGATTCGGAGATTGGCGAGAAGAGGAGGCGTCAAGCGAATCAGCGGTCTGATCTACGAGGAAACTCGTGGTGTGCTCAAGATTTTCCTGGAGAATGTGATTCGTGATGCTGTCACTTACACGGAGCATGCTCGCAGAAAGACTGTTACCGCCATGGATGTGGTTTATGCCCTCAAGAGGCAGGGAAGAACCTTATACGGATTTGGAGGTTAAAGAAGGTTTTATGCTGAATATTATTGTGAAGGTCTGGGATAGAATTAGAACTAGAAGTATGTTTTGGTTGTGATTGACGAAGTTATGGTCGCAATGTATTTTGGGGATTTAGGGTTTGAATGTAGAATTCGATAGTTATATCTGTCGCTTTTGATTAATCGAAATCTGTATAATTTCTCTGCTATAATTACCCAGTTGTGCGTGTTTTAACAAATTATTCGGTTTTCGGGTATGAAATTTCATGATTGCGGTAGTATTTGGGACCTTTAAAATAGAAAATTTTCATCTGTCAAATTTGAGATAGAATTCTCAGAACTTCTAAAATTGAAAAAGTTTGAGGTGTTGAACTTTCGATTGGTTTATGTTGCAAATGTTGGAGGTTTTAAGGGTTTTTTTTTTTTTTTTTTTGTAGTTTTAAACAGTTAGGAATCTTAATCTGATTTCTGTTCACTGATTCTTGGTTTGTTTGCGAGTTAGATTTTCTTCCCGGGGGGGGGGGGGGGGGGGGAGGAAATAATCGCGCCTGGATCTTTTTTGAATTCATATTCAAACTCGAACCCGTGAGATTCTTGGACTTGATTAGCGCGATACCAAGTTCATTAGCTGGCCTCTTCTGAACTTTAGTTGGGCCCATGTCTAATTGGATTTGGGTCGGGCCGGGTTTCGTGTCAGGGAGTGATCCAAATAAATCGTTAATTGGACCTGGTCTAGAAGTTAGGATTGTGGGGTTTTCAAACTAGATGATTAAATATTTTGTTTGGCAGTACCGAAAATGAATATGCACATTGTTGAAAATTTATAATGGTCAGGAAGAATTAATTTTGATAAAAGGAAAATTCAGGCCGTAAACGAAAATTCAGCTAAATAAATTATTTAATTGGCCAAAGCATATTTTTAATCCTTTACATTTATATCAAGTTTTGGCTTAATCATGATGGTTAAAAATGTTTAAATTTAATCCCTTACGTTTGTAAAGGGTATCTCTAGTTCCTTGATGTTATTGCACATGCTGACTCAGTAGTTTAGCCAATTAAAACACACCAATTCATATTATTTTAATCTTAGTATCTACTTAATTAACATCTTGTTTTAATAAGATTTTAATGACTTTCTTTTCTCAGGTCCAAAAAAAAAATGACGACTTTTTTTTTCCTGTATGGTGTCTTCTCACCCTTCATTCTAATTTCTCAACCCTTTCTCATGCTTTACATACATTGTCATTTAAATTAGTTCCTTCAGTACTCCCTAAATTGAATTGATTATTATAAAAGTTTGGAATGTTTCTAGTTTTTTTTTTTTCAAAAAAACAAAAAATCAGATCGACAATTTTCATCAATATATACCCATTTTCATATGGATATACATAGACAATTTCACGCCTCTTACATTCCCCCTCTGCGAGACAAGTGTTCGGAAATCTCATCTTCCGTCTACCCAACGCTTATTTGCTCTTCCTGCTTTTCTTCTCATCTCCATGAATGTCCTTCTTCATCCAGAAGAGCGTTCGCGGCATTAGAGGGTTTGCGATGCGAAATGGAGAGCGTATGGCAGACCTAAAAAGAATAAAATTAAGTCTTATTATTATTTTAATTAAAATCTGAATTTTTTAAACACTTTCGTTAGGATGGGAATAATGTTACTTGTTACGTTTTAATTGGCTAGTGAACAAATGGGGTGGTGCATTCGCATTACCTAGGGGAAAAGAAGCCTCTTCGTTTCGTTTATCGTGCATTTTCCTTTACTTTATTCTCATATTAACTCTAAAATGTTTGAGATTTAATTTTTATTTTTTATAGGATATTGTTCAAAGTTAATCTAAGTATTTCTCATTTAAAAATTTAAACTTGCTTTTCGTTAGCATTGCACAATTATTATTTAACTTTTCTTGGTTGGTTTTTTTCATTAATAACTTTAATGGTGCTAAGTTTTAAAGGTTAAAAACACACTTTTTAAACTTAAATGACTAAAATGAAATCTCGTATAAATTTAAAGGATCAAATGGATACTTTAGTCTTACTTAACTATATTATATATTATACATCATTAAATTATATATTAGTTTATAAGTCATATAAATTAGTTTAGAAAAAAATAATAAATATATAATGCTTTAAAGTAATTTATTTAATTTTTTAAATTTCTTTGAAAAAATCAATTGGATATTATTTTAAGAATGGGAGGAGGCAAAAATTAACCAAAACAAACCTATTTATAATAATGTTTAATAAATAAAATAAAACTCAAATAAATATAAAATTATCTTTTTAAATATTGCAAAACTTTTTTAAAAGTCATAGCAAATAGATTGAAGCCATTTTCGGAAAATCTCATATCTCAAAGCCAGTTTGTGCCAGGGAGGCTCATCCAATGAATCCGGCTCCTCTCCCTTACGGTTCCTGTCCATTTCCCCTCTTTTGCACAAAACTCCGACATTTTGGGTGTAAAATAGGGGGTTGGTCCTTTTTTTTTTAAAAAAAAAAAAATCCAATATTCCGATGTTTAGTTAGTTGCACCACAAGGGAGAGGAGCCGGATTCCTCATCCAATATGCTGCCTTTATTGTACTTGTACATGAAGCCACCCATCATTTGAAAAATTAAAAATATTAGTGCTTCAAATTGACACTAAAACTTGACATGAACACAACTTAGAGCCTGTTTGGATCAGCAGTGGTAGAAATGACTTTTTTTCAATCTGAATTTTGCAAATTTAAGATAGGATTAAAGTCAGATATTAAATGTGATTTGTGATTTGATTGACGATGGTAGAAGTGCCTTTTTTGAAACTTAAACTTATTTAGATTATTATTTGAAAAGCCAATTTAGATGAAAATGGATTGAAAATGACATGAATCTTATTAATACTGCATATATATTATTTTTATATATTGTGATAATTAAAGTGAAAAATTAAAATTAAAATTTGATAAAATAAGAAAATAAAAATTATTATTGAAAACAAAGGAAAATACACTTGATCATGACACCCTCAGACCACGATGACAAAAGCATCTAAAAGCAATTAGAGTGGGCTTCTTGAAGAAGCCACTTTTGCCTCGGAAGCCCAGTAGGGTCCAATACTTTCCCAAACATCAAAATCAATGCCATTGTGCTTTTAAAGTATGTGTTCGGCAAACTCTGAAACCATGGTTTCAGAAGTATTTTTTCGTAAATCGAGATAAAACTCCTCTCACATGCTTACCTCATAAATTATAAAAGCTATTCTCCAAAAGCTAATCCAAACACATAACATGTTTGATGCTCTGGGCCGCTTTCCCAAACACTTTCTTAATGACAGAGTAGGGTGGGATTTTCTTCTTGCTCTTCTCTCTAAGATGGGATTCTATAAGGAATGTATGGAAAGAATTTATTTGCATATCTCCCGTTAACTTTTCTATCATTTTATCTGCCCAATGCAAAGGTTTGGAAAAAAGGTATCTCCACTAACTCCTCTTTTCACTTCCTCCTCACTTAATTTCTCCACTTAACATGCATTGGGTCAGTTCTTCGACAGATGTTTACAGATTTCGTGAAGTGGAGAACCGATTAATCAGACTTGGGGGCTTGGAAGGACGATGCAGCCACGATAAAGATTTTAGATGCAGATTCCTTTGCTGCTATGGGGCGGAGTTTGGGCAAGCAGAGGAGAGCGAGACTGTCGAGTTTGACGCAGCCATGTTCATCGGGCTGGGAGGTGGATGTTTCAAAGAGGAGTAATTTGTGTCATCTGATTCACCTTTTGCTAGTGTCTTGCTCCTTTATATGGTATGAGTTTCCCAAGCTTTTTGGTGTTCTATTGTCTAAGGATCTGATCTGGTCCAAACATTTGATTGCCGTTGCCTTTTGTTGGCTGCTTTGGATTCAATTGGTTAAGTTGAAAGTAATGAGTAAATTGGCTTATAGTCCTACGCTGATTTCCATTTTGGATTTTATTGTTTGGACTTATATTTGGAAGGATATCTGTATTGAAAATAAACGTTGGGTTCAACCAGGTACTGATTAGTCTCGACATTGTGACAATGTGTGTTATAGGCTGTTGTTAGGGGTGGCAACTTTTACTTAAGAAATTGGGTGATTTGAGATGGGTTCCACCTGGTGTTGGTGTATACTATGGTATGCTTGGAAAATTGGGGTGTTCTCCACTAGTTCTAGCTTTGCATAGAGTGTTCATCTACCGAATGGAAGTTTGTAGCACTAGTGGATTATATCAAACATGGAAGCCAAGTCTTCATGAAGTTGCAATCTGGATAGTGCATGCTTCTTTGAAGGGGATGTGCTCGAAAGATTGGGTTACTCAACCCCCTCTCCCTTTCAAATTGATCCTACCTGAGGATTTGCTTATTGCTTGGAAGTGTTTTTTGTGTTTTTGTTCTGTTCTTGCTGTTATACGGTTTCAATTTTTGTTTTCCTGCATGTTTATATTCCTGATATGAATATTTCTATACCGAGTTTAGTGAAGGAATGAGATCATATGTTTTGGCAAAAAAAAAAAAAAAAAAAAGCTCTCAACCGCTGGATTGACTTTTAATAGTAGTTGGGATTTACTCTGTAAAAATATTATTATCATTTAATGTGATATTATAATAATATTTTTTATATATATTATAAAATCTCAATAATTAGAAACCAATCTAATAGTGGGGGGAAATTAATCGAAGAAAGTGGTTAGTAGAGAGATTCTTTTCCTAGTCAATTTTCCCTTACCTCCTCATTATACATGGTCAGCACTCAGCAATGCTTTGTCAAGAATGGTTGAAAAGTAGGAACGTTAGGGACGAGTTAAAGTAATTAAGGGTGTGTTTGGTTCAGTTTATTGGGTAGAAATAAGCCCGTTTTTTGGCAATAAGCCAAAATAAAAACGTGTTGCGTTTTTGCAGTGTTTGATTCAGCTTATTTTAATTACATCACGGGTAGAATAAGCTACTTATTAAATAAGCTCCCACTACAGTTTTTCTATTAAGTCATTTATTACTTAAGTCGAGATAAAACTCCTCTTACATACTTACCTCGTATATCGTAAATCACGATTTATAAGCACTTATTGTCCAAAAATAAATCACTCATCCAAACATAAATTACATTACAAAAACTGATTTTTTTATTAAGTTATTTTTAATAAGTCAGAATCATAATAAGTCATTTTTCCTACCGCTATCCCAAACACACACTAAATTAACCACGAGATGCCCAGCATTAACCTACTGGCTGTTTGCTAATGATTTAGTTGTTTTTTGTTAAAAGATGACATATTGAAAATTGCCGGAACTTAAAATACTCCTAAATGAATGTAAACAAATAAAATATTCTTGATCTTTATTGTCAAAGCATTGGGTCAACTTCGAGCGGGAAAAAAAAAGCGTTGGGTCAACTCATTAATGGGAACAAATCTTGTAAATATTTATTTCTCAAATAACATCCTGGACTCGTTGAAAGACGAAATTAGACATGTTTTTCGTGTTGCAGTTGTTGATGTGCGTCGCAACTACATGGGTTCACATACAAGCAGGGTTCAGGAACTTAGACTGGACTGGCTGGTTCGATCTGGAAACCGACGAATTGGTCAGTAGATCGGTCTGATCCGGATTTCTATTTAAAAAAATTTAAAATTTTCTTTGGAATTTTATATTAATAATACTAAAATTTTTAATTTCTCATAGATTTGACTCCGGTTTAGCTCCGATATGGTCCCGATCTGACTCACTGACCCTTAACCCAATATCCCAATCAGTTCAGTACCCGGTCCGAATTTATGAACCTTGCATACAAGTGTACAACATGGGCACAATAACGTAACATTAAAATCAAAATATCTGTGTGAAATTATTTAAAGACCCTTGATATTTTACTAAGATTTCAAAATTTTTTGTTCTAAATTGAAATTAAATTTATGTTATAATCTCAAACCGTCATTTTCTCTCAAAAGTAAATTGTGAAATATATGTTACAGTATACTATATAATATATATCACTTCTACATAAATAATACGGGTTCTTTTTCTTTTTTTTCAAAAAAAGATTTGATTATAGTCTTATACATAATTAAATTGACAGGAAAGAATTGAACCTTCCGCGTTAAGCATAAATTTCGTTCTGTCATATTTGAACATGGAGAATAATATATATATATATATATATAGATTGGGAAAACGCCAATTTGACAATTAAGTTCTTAATTTGACACTGATGAAGTTTTCATGATTACGTTTGTTGTCCTTTTTAATCAATTAATTAGTTTACCTTCGCCTTGGCAAAAAAAAAAAAAAGGGGGAAATGTTAATTAAATATCATTTAAAAATATAAAACCCTAAAAAGTCTATTAGCACTTTAAAAAGACTTAAAGGTATTAAATATCAAATTGAGTTTTGACACATTTACTAATTCACCCCTCTAATTATTTTTTAAAATAATAGTGGTGCCCTTGCCGGAGCACCACCGAGCGGCCACTCCGGTGCCCGGCCAGTTGGGACCCCCGAAGGCCGAAGCTCCGGCTATCTCCGACAAGAGCTACGGTCGGCAGGAGCTTTTTTGGTGGGGAAAGGATTATTTTTTCTTTGAAAAAAATTAGTTGAGAAATGGTAAGAGGTGCGATCGAACCCACCCCTTTAGCTCCTTTAATGTATATATATGCATTATTAAATATGTATAATATAATTAAAGGGGCAGTAGCTTTGATAAAGTCAGTAATGACTTTGACAAATTCAGTAATGAAAATAATAAAATTCATAATGGTATTAATTAAATCGTCTGCTAATGAACCTTGACTTGCATGTTTTCATCATCATTTTTGCACAAAACGCTTTTGCTAAAACCAGTACAACTCTTGTCAAAATAATTAATAAACTTGTCAATAACATTACTGAATTTGTTAAAATCTTTTTGTTTATATTATGATTGTTTTCATAATGGAATATCATAATGGGATTATCAAAACCATTACAATTCTTGTCAAAATTACTAAACTTGTCAATCTCATTACTGAATTTTAACAATGATTTGACAAGAATTGTAATGGTTTTGATAATCTCATTATGAGATTCCATTATAAAGACATTCATAATATAAATAAAAAGATTTTAACAAATTCAGTTATGGGATTGACAAGTTTAGTAATGATTTTAACAAGAATTGTAATGGTTTTGACAATCTCATTATGAGATTCCATTATGAAAACAATCATAATATAAATAAAAGGATTTTAACAAATTCAGTTATGGGATTGACAAATTTAGTAATGATTTTGACAAGAATTATAATGGTTTTGACAATCCCATTATGAGATTCCATTATGAAAACATTCATAATATAAATAAAAGGATTTTAACAAATTCAGTTATGGGATCGACAAGTTTAGTAATGATTTTGACAAGAATTGTAATGGTTTTGACAATCCCATTATGATATTCCATTATGAAAACATTTATAATATAAATAAAAGGATTTTAACAAATTCAATTATGGGATTGACAAGTTTAGTAATAATTTTGACAAGAATTGTAATGGTTGTGACAATTTCATTATGAGATTCCATTATGAAAATATTCATAATATAAATAAAAGGATTTTAACAAATTCAGTTATGGGATTAACAAGTTTAGTAATGATTTTGACAAAAATTGTAATGGTTTTGACAATCCCATTATATGATTTCATTATGAAAACATTCATAATATAAATAAAAGGATTTTAACAAATTCAATTATGGGATTGACAAGTTTAGTAATGATTTTGACAAGAATTGTAATTGTTTTGACAATCCCATTATAAAAATATTCATAATATAAATAATAAGATTTTAACAAATTCAATAATGAGATTGACAAGTTTATTAATTATTTTGACAAGAGTTGTAATGGTTTTGATAAAAGTGTTTTGTGTAAAAATGCTGATGAAAACATGCAAGTCAAGATTCATCAGCAAACGGTTTAGTCAATACCATTACAAATTTTGTTATTTCTATTACTAAATTTGTCAAAGTCATTACTGACTTTGTCAAAACTACTACGCCTTTAATTATATTATACATATTTAATAATGCATATATATATATATATCAAAAGAGCTTTGGTGGCCCAATGGCCACAATGCTCATTTGCTAAAGGAGGGGGGTTGGTTCAATCCCACACCTTGCCATTTCTCAACTAAATTTTTTCAAAAAAAAAAAAAAAACCCTACCTCACCAAAAAAGCTTCCGCTGGTCGGAGCTTCGGCCTTATGGAGTCCCGGCCGGCCAGTTGTTGTACTCCAGCAGGGGCACCACTATTATTTTAAAAAAAAATAGAGGTAAAATGGTAAATGTGTCAAAACTTGAAAAACCCAATTTGGTACTTGGTACATTTAAATATTTTTAAAGTATTAATAGACTTTTTAGGGTTTTGCATTTTCAAATGGTATTTAATTGACATGTTCCCAAAACAAAAAGGGAAAATCCCTTTAAAATATCAAGGAAATAGGTAAATCCCAAATCAATGCGCCGAAATTGCAAAATTCCGATTTAGTGCTGTGTCAGTACGGACGTCAAATTTATGCTAGTGAAAAGACGAATTTGCCCTTCAGCCTTCCCTTTCTCCACTTCGGAATAACAACACAAGCCTCTTAATTAACAACTCTTGATTCTATATTAACAACTCTAGTTTCTTCTTTGACAATTAACAACTCTGCTTTATATTTTTACAATAACAACACTCGTCTCATTATTAACAACATCGTATTCTATATTAACAATACCATATTTTGAGATATGAAGATGTGAAAGTGGAGTTGTCAATGTAGAATGAGGTGTTGTTAATCAAGAGGGACGTGTTGTTATTTTGAAGTGGAGAGAGGAGGGGCTGAAGAGCAAATTCGTCTTTTCACTGGCATAGATCTGACGTCCATACTGACAAGTACTAAATCAAGATTTTACAATTTTGGTGTACTGATTTGGGATTTATTTATTTTCATGATATGTTTTAGGGACTTTTCCAAAAAAAAAAAAAGTTTACTTTCGCTTTTAAATGTCCTTTAATTAATGAGACAACAGCATGGTCAATTTCAGATGTTTATCTCCGAGGAATCCCAATGTTTTTTGTCTGGCAAGTTGGATTTGAACTATTTATTATTTTCATGGTTTGATATATCATTTTGATTCTATTTATAAATTTTTTTTATAAATAAAATTTGGTTCTATTTATAAATCCAGTTTTAGGGTAGTGACTATGTTTTGTACTTTTTTATCTCTATTAATTATAATAAATAAAAAAAAATTATTCATGTTGACTTTTGGAACCAATTATTAATAAGGGCAAAATTGAAAAGTTAGCCTATAGTTAATGAGTTAACTAACTTTTCTTAGTATGTAAGAATTAGTTAAAAAGGACTTATAAACAGAATCAGAATGATAAAATGTTATCCTCTCAATTATTTGCGGTTGTTGTGAATATTATATGATATGGATGTCCATAAACTATCCAACTCTTGACCTTTCATATGCCCTTCACTCC
Organism: Inga laurina; assembly: GCA_963855925.1. Taxonomy (NCBI): domain Eukaryota; kingdom Viridiplantae; phylum Streptophyta; class Magnoliopsida; order Fabales; family Fabaceae; genus Inga; species Inga laurina. The sequence goes on along the minus strand of OY979702.1, from coordinate 41,463,248 downwards.
ATAACATCTCACTCTTAGAATTCCATATGTTCAATGCTATAACCTTATAACTTCCCTAATGAATGGCTTATGGGAGTTTCTTATGATTAATACCATTATGCTCATCTTTATTTCCTTATAACCATATGTATAGAATTCAATGGTTAGAGGCCTATAAATAGAGGTCATGTACAATGTATTGATACCAACAACAATGAAGTGAATAAGAACTCCTCCTTACTTTCTCTCCAACTTTCTCTCATCTTCTTCATCTCCCTCTTCTCTCATCCCTTATATTTTCCCGATTTTCATAACACGTTATCAGCACGAACTCGCTCAGAATGCCTATGGTCTAGTTTTCTATCTCTTCTACTCTCTAACTTTCTCATTTACATATTTTTTTATATTGTTTATTCTCTATGTTATTTTATCTTTCTAGTCTACATTATCAATCTATTGTTCTATATTATTTTTATTATTTTTCTTTTACGCTATCTATTTTTATCCATCATGTTGTTATCTTTTACATATATCAGGGATAATCTAAGTCATTACATGGAATTAAATAAACTCTTTTACCGATTGTTTTATACATCGGGTTCCATGGCTAAGATTTGAGATTATATTATCCTCCACAAGTTTTCTTTCTTTTAACTTTTATTTATCGTTTTCCATTAATCTCTTATTATGCAAAATTTATATTTATTTGTTTTATATTCTAGTATTCTTTACATTTTATGTTATTATATTATGTTATTTTATTTTATTACACTTATTTAACATTTATATTTTTTTATTTTATTTACATTTTATGTTATATATTATTGTTTGTTTCTTTATTTTATGTCATTTATTTCATCTTGTTTTATTGTTATTTTATTTACATTTCATTTATTTATATTAATACATTATTGTTGTATCATTATGTCAATTTTTTTTATTTTCATTTGTTTATTAAATTACATTAATATATAATAGTATTATATATGAGCATATAATGTGGTCTATATGATCATAGACTTATCTATTATTTATATCTGATTATGAATTTGAATTTATTTAATTTATTTTCTAGTATTTTGATTTTATCGAGAGGCCAGAAGCCATAATATTCTTAATTTCGTGATCAGATGACCAGGAGTCACATCACTTTTGTACTAGCTCTTATGAGAAAGAACGCTATTGGTTTCATTAAATTGCAAGATTGACAAGAAAAATTTTGGCACTTTGATGATTGTTACAAATATCAAAGCCCTGAAGGCTACAGGTTCAAATATCAGACTAAACAAAGGTTTTTGCTATGGTCCTGAAGAGCAATATTTGGAGAAATTGATGATACTATTGAAAGTAAAGAAAATATGTAAGAGTAAAAATGAACATGATCACATTGCATTTGTAGAAATGATAATTGAAAGCTGAGAATACTTTATCTTTGCTATTGAACTACAATCATGGAAATAATAATATTTCTAAGGCGATTAAAATTATGAGCAAATCTCATACTATGACTAGAAGTCATATGGATAGAAAAAAATGGTATAATATGACCAGAAGTCATATAGACTCATATGTATCAATTTATTGAAAATAAAGATCAAAATGGTTGTGAAGTCAGAAAGACCATGAAATATTGTGAAAAATATCAAAAATAGTTTTGATTCTTAAAGAATAAGTTACGGAGAAAGATGATTAGCTTGTATAGCCAAAAGAAATAATTGTAAGCCCTGAAGGCTATATGATAATTATAAGCCCTGAAGGCCATATGAAGAAGATGAGAGAAAGTTGGAGAGAAAGTAAGGAGGAGTTCTTATTCACTTCATTGTTGTTGGTACCAATACATTGTACATGACCTCTATTTATAGGCCTCTAACCATTAAATTCTATACATATGGTTATCAGCTTGTATAGCCAAAAGAAATAATTGTAAGCCCTGAAGGCTATATGATAATTATAAGCCCTGAAGGCCATATGATTTTGATTCTTTATGTTTAAATTTAAATTGATTGTGATTAATTTGTGAGAGAGAAATTATTATTCTGATATCAACATGAATGATATATGAAATCAAATAGATAAAAAGGTAATGATTGGTCATTTTAAAATTTCAGTATAGTGCCAATTTATTTACAAATTTAAACATTATTGGTAATTATTTATATATTTTGATTTCATGGACTTTTAGGATTCTAACTACCTCATGATTAATCCCTATAACTCCCATATCAAATGGTTTTCAGTATTTATTCATATAACATTCAATTATAAAGTTAAGTTGTTTAATTACCTTCTTTATGTATAATTGTACAATTTATTTGTAATTTTAAGTATATTGTGTATGTGAATACTATTCATACATCAATAGAGTTTACCATTTCTATTTTCTTCTTGGGACTTGTATTTCTCTGTTGCACCAAAGATTTCCCAATAAACATTCAACTCATATACCTCAACATCAAGGTACTTTCTTTCATTATTAGTCATATTTTTCATTTTAGCTTTGTCTTCCATATCTTTTCTCCTCTTAAGCACTATTATGTTGCCTTATATATATATATATATATATATATATGCAATTTTTCTTAGTTCCAAACTTTCATTATTGAAAGGCATACAAATACTTTTCAATTTGTATTTTATTTTAGTATTGATAATTTATTGCCTCCTCTCCCAATTCATTGTATTGAAATTTCTTCTACTCCTTAACATTCTTATATGATATGTGCAAGTTTCATACATTAATTATGATATACTATGATATATATTGGAATTAAATTGGTTTTAAGTGACATTTGTGAAAAAAAAAATCCTATATCATATTTGAATTAAAAGAATGAGAAAATTCATTATGAATAGTTTATGATTTGTTAGACAAAATCATTTTCGTAATGTGCATAAACTATATATATAGTGCAAGTCAAATTTATGGATAATCAAACAGTAAGAAATATTTGAAAGAAGACTATGTATTATAAAATATTTATCTTTACATTTCTCTCAAATTAATTTTAGCCCCTAAACATCAGAATTCATTGCAATAAGATCTTTATGTATTTTGATCATGGATCTCCTCATATTTTTCTTTATGTAGTGGTAAATTCTAAACATTTCATATTTTGAATATGCATCAAAAGAGGCAAATTGAAGCATATTATTATTATTATTATTATTATTATTAATGAGTAATAAAATTATATCAATATGTGATAATATATATTAGTTCCTAAAGAACATAAATGTAACAAAGTCGATATAGTTCCTGATGAACTAATATAGATTATTCTTAAATTCTATGGGCAGAAGAAGAATTGATCAATGAAAGTTATAACTTATAGATTTACATTAGAGTTTCACTCTATTATAAGGTTTAAATGATAACCCAATTGGCTTAAATCCATGATTAGTTATGAGCTATGAAGTATTTGAGTTTTGAAATGAAAGATATATTATTAGCTTGCTATATACAAATTTGTCTTTGAAATAGAGAAATAAAGAAAGTATATTTATATGACTCACACTTGAGAGGAAGATTGTTAGAATATAAGTATAAGTTAATATTGAAAATTTTTACTCATATACTTCCTCACAAAACCTATTGATATCTAAAAAATGGATGTCATATTGACATTTTATATCAATACTTATGAAAATTGAAAAGTTTTGTTGTTGGTTAAGAAACATGTCATAGCAAACTAGCAGTTTACTGATCCAAAAAATATATATTGTTGGCATGACTTGTTTGATTCATTCAAGTCATATATAAAAGATTACGTGTAACATCCATTGAAGAACTAGAAGATTTTTCATAAATAGCCAACATATTATATAATTCAAGAGTTATCATGTGCTGCTTGTTCTAAAAAAAAAAAAAATGATTATGAGAGTATCACAAGTTATGATTTGGAATGGATCTCTATATTTCTGGAAATAAATAAACTCATGTATGGGCCCATTCAAATATCATGTAAACCATATCAATGTTCAATAATTTTGATAGATGCATCTATAATATGGTTACATGTGATATTACTATTAGTTTGCAACCTGAAGTTTGCAAAAATGTTTGAATAAATTATTATGTTAAGCGCAATTTCCAGATTATACGATTCATTCATTAAAGCCTCCATGAATAGCTAGATTAATACTTATGAGAACAAAATTTATATTTCAGTGTTGGCATGTTTGATCTTACATATTGCAGCACTTATATTAGCCAATCAATTTCTCTCGATAAAATTGGCTTTTGGTTAGAAGCCAGGTATATTCCATCTTAAAAAGTTTGAATGTGCATTTATATTGATCCACCACAATGCACATAGATGGATATTTAAAGGAAGTTAAGATAAATGTTGGGTAAGAACCTCCTTATTCTTGTTTGTCTCTAAATGAAACAAATGGATGTTTCTAATGGAAACAAATGGATTTAGGAGACTTATACTGCATGATTAGTCGATTGTCATTTGACAAAGTTTTCCTAATATGAGGGGGAGAAATTGAATAGCTGGAAAAAAAAACAAAAGGAATGCAATATTACTATTAAGTATAGATCCTCGAATATAGCAATATGAATAAGAAGTTCATTAGGTTTTGCATTCATGAAATATTGCATAAAATCTGCCAGATGCAATTACTGACCTAAATGAGAATTACTAAATCTCATATTCTAGCTGAAAATGCTTTAATAAGTATAAATGAAAGTGAGACATGTCCGAAGCATGAGAGAATTATTAGTTCAAAAAGAAAAGAGAAAGGAGTAAACAATCAAGATGATCATACTACGGAGGCAGACATTCCAGAAGAGGTCAATACATAACTACTTGCAAAACCCTCAAAAGAGGTTCAGGTACCTAAAAGTAATAAAGAGATCTCAATGAATTATGCCACAACAAGGAAAATGGAACTGAAAAGATAAAGTTGTCGGCAACAGTTTTAGTAATAATATCACGTGATCAAATGAGGATCTTATACATAAATATGTCAGTAGAAAAAAAAAAGGTAATTGGCCCTGAAAAAGGGGATAAGACGCGATAAAAAATGTTCTTTCAATATGTGAAATTTATGGACCTGCAATCCAAAATATTTGAAATATAAAATTAGTTGTGATATATGAATATTCATGTGAAAATAAAGATTTTCACAAGGTTTAATGATGATTATAATGAGGTACAACATTTGGTGGTTGATACAATAATTGTTGTATATATTATTAGTTTGGCAGTATATGCAAATGAAATAATGCATCTATTAGATATCATTATATATAGCATATGCCTATGGATAATGAATATTATATGAGAATTCTTGAAGGGTCAAAATGTTGAAAGCATGTCTAAGAAAAGTATTCAGTATATAAAATATCACATGGATTAAAATGATTTGAGTATATATATAATTGATTGAAAGATATATTGAAAAATAAATAATTTTACATATCAAGTTATTGGAAACCTTAATGATTTCAAAATCATATATTTTTGTTATGATGATTGTTTGCAAAAATTTATTGAATTTAATGGTTTATAAGTATCACATATTTATGAATATTTACATCATGTTAATATTGTTGTTATTATGTAAAATCAAGATGTTGCAGGTACACATGGATGCTATGAAACTGAGATTTAGTATAGTAGTTTTATGAAACTATTCTATAAGTACATTTTGTTTATAACAAACTGAATATGTGGATAGAAGATATATCATGGTGATTTTCAGGATAATTTTCTTTTATTATTTCCACAATGCATAGAGGCAAGTGGAGAATATAATATTTAACATATCCAGAAGATATGGTAAATAATTATGTTTATGATTTGATGACAATGCATTATGTATAGTTTAGATAAAAAGGACATCAGTTGCTTGAAAAAAATCATTAATGACAGTTGCAATTGAGAAATCAGTATATTGTCTTAAAATATGACAATCTAATCAAAATGAGTGATGTTACTATCAGGGGGAGTAAAGATCATGTTGTACTCTTTTCCTTAACCAAGGTTTTGTCCCATTGGGTTTTCCTGGTAAGGTTTTTAATGAGGCAACTTGAATATGTATTGTGTACTCTTTTTCCTTCACTGGGTTTTTGTCCCAATGGGTTTTTCCTAGTAAGGTTTTAATGAGGCACAATATTTGTTCATGGACATCCAAGGGGGAGTGTTGTGAATATTATATGATATGGATGTCCATAAACTATCCAACTCTTGACCTTTCATATGCCCTTCACTCCATAACATCTCACTCTTAGAATTCCATATGTTCAATGCTATAACCTTATAACTTCCCTAATGAATGGCTTATGGGAGTTTCTTATGATTAATACCATTATGCTCATCTTTATTTCCTTGTAACCATATGTATAGAATTCAATGGTTAGAGGCCTATAAATAGAGGTCATGTACAATGTATTGGTACCAACAACAATGAAGTGAATAAGAACTCCTCCTTACTTTCTCTCCAACTTTCTCTCATCTTCTTCATCTCCCTCTTCCCTCATCCCTTATATTTTCCCGATTTTCATAACAGCGGTCAATTTGTGTTATTTAATATTTTTATTGTGATATATGAATAGAAAAATGCAACACATAGAAACATCTTAATTCATAAGTAACTTCACTATATCCCTAATTTCATTAATTATTAAACGATGGTTTCTTTAGTTTTAAATATAAGTCATTTTTGAAGATTTTTGTAAAATAAAAACTATAAGTTGCTTTTCTAAATTGTTGGACCATTAAATGACTTTTATTCTTAAATATCATGAATTAATTTGGGATTCATAAAAGGGAAAATCCCTATAAAATGCGTTGGAAATAGGGAAATACCAATTCAGTACATTCAAATTCAAAAATCCGGATCAATCTACTATCAGTACGGATGAATAGTGCCGGCGCCCGCAAAAGACGATTTTGCTCTTCAGCCCTCATTCTCGCCACTTCAGAAATAACAACACTTAGTTCTTAATTAACAACTCCGGATTCTTGATTAACAACTCCAATTTCATCTTTTTTCTTTCACAATAACAACACCGGTCTTGTTTCGAAGTTGTGAAACAAGAAATGAGAGTTGTTAATGTAGAATATGGTGTTGTTAATAACAAAATCGGTGTTGTTATTGTGAAAATAAAAAGATGAAACTGGAGTTGTTAATCAAGAATGAGGAGTTGTTAATGAAGAGCGCGTGTTGTTAATAAAAAAAGAGGTGTTGTTATTAGCCTTGAAACTTAAATTCGGAAGTTGTGAAACAAGAAATGAGAGTTGTTAATTAAGAATCCAAAGTTGTTAATTAAGAACCAGGTGTTGTTATTTCCAAAGTGGCGAGAATGAGGGATGAAGGGCAAAATCGTCTTTTGAGGGCGCCGGCACTGTTCATCCGTACTGACAGTGGACTGATCCAGATTTTTGAATTTGAATATACTGAATTGGGATTTCTCTATTTTCAATGCATTTTATAGGGATTTTCCCTTAATAAAAATGAGAGACAAACGAGAGAGACATGTTGTTTTGACTTTTTATAATTATTGTATGACCTATGAAAGTAAACTTGTGACTTTTTTTGTTGGAAAAAAAAACTTGTGACTGTTATGAAATCAAGAAAATAAAAGAGATTGAGATGAAGGAAATGAAGAAATATAAAAGAGAAATATAGAGAGCAAGGAGGGAGTGATTCTTATTTCATTTCAAGCTTACAACCTTTGATACATGCCTACTATTTATAGGCCACAAATCCTTAACTTTCATTACAACAGTTACAATAAAAGAGTAAATCTACATAATATAATATAAAATCTTGTAGGTTATTTAAATTAATAATAGAAAACTCCCACTAAGCCATTCATAAGTTATATGGCTTTAAGTGTAGAATTCTAAAAGACTCATCTTAGAAGGTTATGGAATACTAAGAGACTATGAACATCCACTACCACAATATTCATAACAGTGACATTTTTTAGAAAATTGTTGAAGCATTACCATTAGAAAATTAATTGACCAAAAGATATATGAAGACTCCATCTCTAACTGGGTGCAAGTTATCTTGGGTCGATAGGAGTATAATATTCTGCACCTGTGTGTAATAGATTTTTAATATATGTATATGTATTTTTTTTTGTACATAGTTAAAGATAGATCCTACATAGTTGAAAAATAGTTACACATAAGTTTTTAAACAAATTTTAGGCACTTTGGCGAATAAATTTTACAATTGGATTCTTCAGCAAATTTTCTGTTTTTAACTTTTTTTTTTTTCAGCATTCAGCAATATGATTTTACTTCCTTTTTTTTTTTTTTTCCGGCCAACAGCAATATGATTTTACTTTAAACAATAAAACATATGATTTCGTGAGTATCTTTTTTTTTGCCATCGATTTCGTGAGTATCAAACAAAAGGATTCACGTGTGGCTGCCGGAGAGAGTCTGACGTGGACGTGAGAACCCTTGGGCCCATCTAACACGACAAGCCCCGCCACCAAGGCGTCACTAGTATATAATAATATATTATCAACAGCTAACACAATCACGGCCTTCAGGTTAGATTTCCGCCTTCTCAGAACAATCCTTTCTCTTCTATCCCCTCGCCGGAGGGCCGCCGTGACGTCCCGCGATGTGATCCGGCATCCTTGAGCATCACATCTCATCCACATCGTGTGGAGCTTCTTTAGTCATGGGAGTTCCATTGGACGACGTTGTTGTGATCCAGCATGGGAAGAACTCCGATGAGCCCTGTGTCGTTACGGTGAATTGCCCGGACAAGGCTGGTCTCGGTTGCGATCTCTGTGGAATAATCCTCGAGTTTGGACTTCGCATTACTAGAGCAGGTATTTATTGGTTCGAGATTTGCAGGAAATAGGGATGGCGGCGCCACTATTGCTAGCTAATAAGCATAAATGTTATTGTTGCGTTAGCAACTTTGGTTGTCTGGATATCCATTGTTTTAATTTTACCTGGAACTTTTGTTTATCAGATCAATCTACAGTATCTTTCTCATGCACCAGATAGTGTAGTAATCCATAGGATCTACTAATTACACTCCTGCTTCGTCATATGTCTATGGCCGTCAGTTTTGTTACTGCATAGAAATTTTGATGCCAATGCCTGTTGACAGTCTATTTCACAATCTCCCAAGTAGAAGCTGAAGCCCGAAGCATGCGCCTATTGCATCTACCAATTTAAATTTATAGAATTAATGGAATAATAGGATACGTTAAGAACAATGTCAAGTTATGATTTTATTTTTTCCATTTCCCCCCTCTAAACCGGTAAAATAATTGCTGCAAGAATCGGTTTGCAAAACATTAATTCAGAAATTCATCCTTCTTTTGTTGGTTCACTTCACTTATTTTCCTTTCATTCTTGTTGGTGTCGTGTGCGTGGTTTGATTGGATTTCTTTTTCATTTTATTCATAATGGTGGATGTAAAGATTTGACTCTAATGGTGCTGTAGATGTTTCAACGGATGGAAGATGGTGCTACATCATATTTTGGGTTGTTCCAGATCCTCGATCACAATGTGTTAATTGGGAAAGCTTGAAGAACCGGCTCCTTTCATCTTGTCCATCATGCCTCTTTTCTTATGACTTTGGTCAGAACTCTGGTAACCCCTCACCTCCTCCAATATACCTATTGAAGGTTTGGGTTGTTGACCTGAAAGGACTATTACATGGTAATTTGCGAAGAGAATGTTATTTTCTTAATTTCTGGTAATTTGCGCAGAGAATGTTATTTTCCTAATTTCCGCTATCAAATATGAGTGTTATTGGCTGACACTTTTCCCTTCGTTTAGATATTACTGAAATCCTATGCAACCTTGAACTTTCTATTCAAAGAGTGAAAGTGATGCCAACGCCAGATGGAAGGGCCCTAGACCTGTTCTTTGTAACCGATTGCATGTGAGTATATGATTGTTGTTTACCAGATTAGCCCAGTGTTTTTCACTCCATCTGCATAACACAGTTCACTCTATATTACAAGCACAGTATCTAAACGAACTTGCATATTGGTCTTGTCTTTTGTTTTAGTGTGTAGTTGAATACATGCTTTAATTCCTTTTTGTTAATAGTGTACATAGTTCAATTGATTTTCTGGATGCTGTCAACCTATATCCATTGTTTAGGCTTTTCACCCTTTAGGTCTAATTTCCTTGACACAATTATCTGGATACCAAGGCACTTGAAAATTGATTTGATGGTTTTATATTGAATAAAAGAGTGAAATTGGTATGGGTAATTTGTTTAATATTCTTCTTTAAGTAGAGTGGATCTCATGCATTTGCATAAAGCTCAAAATGAGTCATATCATTACTACCAACAAGTTGTTGGTTGAAGTGATAAGGGGCCTCACCCCCGTAAGGAGGAGAACATAAATTTGAATCCCGGGAAGCGCACTTGTTGGGAGAGGTGAGAAGCCTTTACTCTTTAAGCCTCGAGGGGAAAAACTTTGATCAAATCAAAAAAAAAAAAAGAAAAAGAAAAGAAAGAGTCACATCATTCACAACTAGTCAACAATGAGGCTTCCTGATGCTTTTATAGATATATTAATATTGATGATTTCTTTGTTTTCTTCTATATAAGTAAACTTCTTGGGTTGAATAAGAGAACCAGACCATTGAACCAAGTTAACTGTGTTCTGTTTACCTCATCATTGTAATGACTTTTTAACAATTGAAGAAATTTGGAGCCACTTAGTGTGCGTTTTGTTTACAATTTGCCAAAATGACTTTCAAAACAGTAAAAGCAACTCCACCTTGCATTTTCCAAACGGATATTTTCATGGCTTTTAGGTTATGTGGATGAGCTAACAAAAAATAAGTTTTGTACCCACATATCAGTTTAGTGAAAGTTAGTTTGCCAAAAGGATTTTTTGGTGCCAAAAGTGCTACCCAAACACTCGCTTAGTCATCCCCTAAAATGGATACAGTTCAATTTCAATTTGCTTCTGCATTTTTCTCAGCAGCCAACAGCATATCCATAGCTTATGCTGATTAATTGTATGACATCTAATAATTTCTTGTTAAAACAGGGAGCTATTGCATACAAAAAAGAGGCGAGATGAGATATGTGATTCTCTGATGACTGCTTTAGGAGAATTTTGTATCTCCTGTGAACTTCAGTTGGCAGGGCCTGAATATGAAAGTTTGCAGGGGTTTTCTTCTCTTCCATCAGTAGTTGCTGAAGAGCTGTTTAGTCCTGAGCTTTCAGACAAGGGATCTTTGCATCCTCTGAGCCCAGATATGAGCACATTGAAGAAACCATCTGTTATAGTGGATAATCTATTGAGCCCAGCTCATACCTTGCTTCAGATAAAGTGTGTTGATCAGAAGTGCTTGTGTTATGATATTATGAGAATATCTAAGGACTATGATATTAAGGTATTTGCTTATAAGTTGTCATTTATTTAGGACTTTCTTTTGTGCATCATACTTAGTACACCAAAATGAAGAAACGTTATGGCTAAAATTGAATTTGGGAAAACATACCTCCAGTTGTTTGATATTGATTATCTTCTATTTAATAGTTCTAACCTTCATTTTTCTATATCCATTTGTTGCCGTATGGTTAGGTCAAGCATTCTGTTATGTTTTTTGGCCATGTATGCATACTGATTTTGCATTTAATAGCTGATGCCATTTGTTTTTTCCATAAAAAAACCAGGTAGCTTATGGTCGATTCTCTTCAAGTGAAAACGGCCTTCGAAACATTGACTTATTTGTCCAGCAAAAAGATGGGAAAAAGATAATAGATGCTGAAAGTCAGGCTGCTTTATGTTCTTGCTTAAAAGAAGAGATGCTTCATCCGTTGCGCGTGAGTATCGTGAACCGAGGTCCAGATACAGAACTTCTAGTTGCCAATCCCGTAGAGGTATCAGGAAAGGGAAGGCCCCGAGTATTCTACGACGTAACATCGGCCTTAAAAGCATTGGGAATAATCATCTTCTCGGTGAGATTTTAAGTTCAGCTTATTGCGAAATTTTCCTGTGGTTTTGAGGAAGTCCCGTGACAATCTTAAAATATCTCTTTCTTCCACTATGACTGTAGGCTGAAGTTGTGAGACATACAACAGAGAAGCGCCAGTGGGAAGTGTACAGGTTTTTATTGGATGAAAGTTGGGGGTTGCCACTGGCTAGCAGTAAATCCAGAAGTCAGATTGTGGACAAAGTTAGAAGAACATTTATGGGGTGGTAATCTGGTTTCCCTTGAGAGGGGAAGCTTTGTTTGACCATTGAGTATTTATGCATTTAAACACATTGTTTAAATTTACAGCATTTTGTAAGTGTATCAAATAAATTTGGTTTAGTGGGTAGTTATAAGCCCCAACCATCCCTGGACTCTGGCTCACCAGGCATGAATTATCGCTTTCTAGTCCTTATTAAAGCACTTACAACATCATCACTGAAACTAAGGAGAGGTGGATGAGTCATTAAGTTTACTTGGAAATGAAAAAAAAAAAAAAAAAAATTCAAATCTGCCCATTCCCTTTCGTTGTGATCAGGACGAGGACGTGATGCATCTTTTGAGGGATTGTGTTAATGCTCGTGAAAGGTGGATTTCCATAGTCAAACCTGGCATGTGGAATAATTTTACTAATTTGCAGATATCGGAGTGGATCGAGTGGAACCTCAGAAACGAAGCTGGTAGAGATTTCACGAAGAAGATCAGATGGGCTACTCTATTTGGATATGTGTGTTGGGACATTTGGGTGGATAGATGCCGGAAGCTTTTTGGAGAGGACACCGGATTGGACTACCAGAATGGCAACTCTAGTCTCTTTCGGGCGAGCTGGGATATGGATTTGAGATCGCATTGCAAGTTTTATTCTCAGGCTACCAATGGGAATGGGGATCAATTAGTTAGAAGGCCGGGGTTTTAATACACTGCAGGAAGATGGATCGGTTCTTGATTCTGGTCAAAGCGGAAGTGCGGGTGTTGTTAGAGGTGAAGATGGAAGCTGGGTATGTGGTTACATGAGCAAGCTTACACGGGTTCCACCAGTTATTGCGAAAATTATAGCCATCATCCAAGGGTTTCAAATGTGCTGGAATAGAAATGTGAAAGATCTTATTCTTTGTACTGATTGTATTGAGGCTGTAAATTTACTTACTAGGGGTTCTGACCATAGACACCCGTTTAAGGAGGTTATAGATGAGGCTCGATTTTGGATCTCTAGGGATTGGTGTGTCCTCATCAGACATATCCCTAGAGAACAGAATGTTGATGCTGATTACTTAGCCAAGTTAGCGCATACCAGTACTGAGAACTTTGTAGTCTTTGACCGGCCACCAACTCTTTTAGGGCAAGCGGTGGTTGGGGAAGAAGCTAGGTTGGTCTCATAGTGAGGTGTTTTCTTCTATATTAATCTTTTGTTAGATTAATGATATCCAATTTTTCAGTCAAAAAAAAAAAAAAAAAGAATCTCATAGGAATAAATATGCGGAGTCTAGTGGCTTTTGGCTTGTATGATTGCACCATGGGAAGCAAAAGAGGAGAGAGAGGATATAAAAACAAAAGAAAATGTGATCGTATCACAATAAGCAAAAGAGGAGAGAGGGGTATAAAATCAAAGAAAAAAGAGGTGAGAGAAACCTTAGCAGTTTCAAGTTTTTTTCAATAATAATTAACTATTTTTTTAATTATAATTTTAATATTTTTTTGTTAAAATTATCACAATATATACATATAATATATATGTATTATTTAATAAGATTAACATATTTTCAATAATTTTTCATCTAAACTTATTTTTCAGATAATCATCCAAACAAGTTTTAATTTAACAAAAAATCACTTCTACCATCGTCAATTTAAATATAAATCGCATTACAATTTAACTTATGTCCTAAGTTTGCAAAAATTAGATTAAAAAAAATCACTTCTGCCACCATTAATGCAAACGGACTCTAAAATGGGTTGGGCCAGCCGATTTGCGTTGGCTGAATCCTAGTCATCTAAGATGCAAGCTACGCTAGCGCACCCCAATCAGCTCGTAGGCTATGGTGATATGTGTTGGTTTTGGTGGAAGTGGTTTTAACCATTTAAGTATAAGATTTCGAATTCTAGTTGAATTTGACTTAGTCAAATAAATATATATAAAAAAATTGTGGAGTCATTGTGGTGGTTGTTCATATGAGGGCCAAATAGAACTAAGGTTTTGAAACCCGGATTGGACCGGACAGTCAAGTTGGTTCGGCCGCCATTCACTCCCTTCATTGGCTCGACCCTCATTTTTAGACTTTTTGAAGGATTAAGCCATTTTGAGCCACCTGAAAACGACGGTTGAGTCGGAAACCGGACGGATCTGGAAGTTTTAGAATCTCAGAAAAAAAAAGTGTGTGCGCTCCTCCCGTTGGAAAGAACAAAAATGAAGAAAAAGAGAGGAAGAGAGAGATTCATCGAAACTGAAGCAGGAAATAAAGAAGAATAACAAATAAGCAATACTAACCATACTTTCGTTTGCCTCTTTTCTCTGTAGTTGCAAGTTACTCCAAGTTTCATCTTTGGTATTTAAGACTTGAGAGTATGAAAAATTTTGGAGGTGACTTCTCTCCACTACCAATTTTCTCCGCTGCCAATCCGTGTCCCCATACGGCATCGTTTCCCTTGTAATATCAATATCCCTTTCCTTTCTTTTCTGGCTAGTAACTGAACTTCACAGTACATTGCATTTACAAACACTTCAAGCTACATCAAATTAATTAAAAAATTTATAATATAAATATAAATAAATAATTATATTTATATGCTATCTCCAGTTTTAAATATAAGAGTCACTTGACTAATTTTAGTAGATTTAAGAAACTAAATAAGTTAGTTTATTATAACGAATGTAGCATGATTTCTTTAAAATACCCCTATATAGTAATAGATTATATATCAATTTATAAGTTAAGTAAATTAGTTTAGGCAAAAATAATAAATATGAGAGATAAAATGACTTAAGGTTTTATATTTAGAATCAAATCTAACCTTTAACTAACTCTTATAAGACCAGAGGTACGAAGTGGTATTTAATATAGGACTTAGATAACTCATTCATGGAGATTAATAAAAGTAGTTATTTCTAAAAAATGTATGTTGATTTTTCTAAAATATTATATCTAATCATTATTTGCATTGGAACTACTTTTGGATGGAACTCCTTTTGCTATATGCACTTAATAGGGACCGTTTGGGGAAATTTTATAAATTTAGAAGACAAAATTAATTGAGGTTTTATAAATCAACACACATTTTTTTTATAAATAATTAAATTAATCAAGTTATTAATAGGGTTTAGGGTTTATAAGAGCTAGTTGAGTGTTGGATTTAATTCTAAAAATAAGACCTTAAGTCATTTTATCTCTCATATTTATCATTTTTTCCTAAACTAATTTATCTAACTTATAAGTTGATATATAATCTATTGCTATATAGGGGTATTTTAAAGAAATCATGCTACATTTGTTATAATTAAATTACTTATTTAGCTTCTTAAATCTACCAAAATTAGTTAAGTGATTCTTATATTTAGAACAGGAGATATCATATAACTATAATTATTTATTTATATTTATATTATAAAATTTTCAATTAATTTGATGTTAACTTGAGGTGTTTGTAGATGCAATGTACCGTGAAGTTCAGTTTCTAGCTAGAAATGAAAGGCAAGGGATATTGATATTACATGGAAACGATGTCCTATGGAGAAAAGGATTGACAGCGGAGAGAAGCCACCTCCAAAAATTTTGCTGGTTAAAAAAAGAAGTTCCTTGCAGTGAGAAGAAAAAAAGTTGAGAAGAGAGATGTACTTGTATAAATCTGATCTCCAGGGTTTATTTGATTCTATTATCTATTTTTTGTTTTCAGAAATAGTTTTATAAAACAATTTTTGGAAACAAGTTTTAAAATTTAAAAAAAAATAAAATCTATTTGGATAGTTAATTTGAAAAATCTGTTTTTGAAATAACGTGGTGGTGGTCATCACTGGTAGTGTAGTATTGACAATGGATAAGTGGTGGCTTCAAAAGATAAAAAATAGGAAAACAAAAAAAGAAAGCAACTAATTTCTTTTTTTAGTTTTTAAAAACAAATTTTTATTTTTTTATTTTTAAAAACAATTTATCAAATAGGTTTTATTGTTTTTAAAAACAAAACCAAATAACCCCTAAAGTCTCTTATCACTTATCAGTAGTAATAACTTTCATTGGAAAGGAGGAAGCAATTTTTTAATTCACCTTCTCGCAGTTCGTGAAGGCTAAGACTAGCTGTCAATACTTTTTCTTTTGATTATAATATTGAAAACATTACGTCAAACCAAAATACAAAAGAATGAGTGTTTATTATATACGTCAAAATAAAACTCCTCTCACATACTTACTTCGTATACCGTAAATCATGATTTATAAGAACTTATAAGTAAAAAAATAAGCTATTCCAAATAAACACATATCATCCTAACTTCTTTCATCATCCACCACCTCCTGTTGTGGACATTTGGGGTTGATTATTGGAAACCATCCACTGATGGTCGATTACTATCAAATCTGCCTATTATTTTCTTTTTACAGGTACTAGCGGAGATACAAACAACATATGGAAACTACTATGGAGATGGTCGGTCCCAGAGAAGATAAAGTCTTTTATTTGGCTATTCACACATGGTAGAGCCTACACAACACAATTGAGAGTGAGTAGAGGGATTCAGGAATCTGACTTATGCCCATTTACATGCAATTAGACGAAAGACTCGATGCACCTTCTAAGAGATTGTTTGTAGGCTGTAGATGGATGGAAAGAGGTGGTCCCTCTGGATTAGTGGCATACATTTGCAACACTTCAGGGCACAGATTGGGTAAGATGGAACTTGACTCATGAAGCTGGCAAGGGATATACAAAGAAAGTTCCAAGGGCAATCCTGTTTGGTTATACATGCTGGGATATTTAGAAGACAAGATGCAACAAATTATTGGGAGAAGGAAGCCAAAAGGAAGATTACAACTCAACTTCTACTTTTTTTTTTTTAGAGTTAATGATGACCTAGACTAGTGTGAAATGGAGTTCTCTACAATATGGCCGCCCCATACTGTAATATCTCAAAATTTGATTAAGGGATTACAACTCCAAAAGTGAATGTGATTATCGTTAAACCGATACTTTTGGAGAATACGATATGAGTTGTGATTTGAATGTGTTATAATCAGTGCCCAAACCCTATATTTAAGCTTAATTGTGTGACAAAGCTTAAAATGCATTGAAGAGAATGGGAGGGCACATGATTAGTGTGATGAAATGAGAAAAATGTGTTTGGTGGTGAATTAAGATCAATTACTATAATCAAGGGCAAAATGAAAAGTTATCGGCCAATTGGTCAGTTACCGAAGAGGAAACTCATTGGTAACTTAGAGATCAATAGTTGTGATTCATTGTTATAAGATTAAGAGGGTGGAATCATGTGTGTATGAGCTCATGTGAACTCATAGAAGGTGTTCCAAGATTTTGACAAGTGTCACCACATGAGCCATTTGATTTGGTCAAAAGTTCAAACCTCCCTCCCTCTCTCCTCTCTCCCTTAGGTCAGCCTAAAGGCCTTTTCATGCTCACAAAATTGATCTCATCTCCCTCTCTTCTCATCTCCATGGACATCCAAAGCAAGGTAGGAAAAAGAAAGGAAAAAGGTGAGATTTGGCTTGTTTGATGTCCTCTTTAGCTCAAATACCCTTCTATAATGTTGTTCATAGTGATAAGAGCTTCATCTCTATGGTTTTAGATTATTGAAAGGAGGTGTTTGAGTGCTTGGGGAAAATTGGAAAGATGAAGAATCAAGAAACTAGCTTGGGAGAGAAGAAGAGGTGAGTAAGAACTTCCTTTTGATCTATTTATTATGACTTTTGGGTAAGTTTTGGAACTTATGAGTTTTACCCTGATTTAGTGTGATGTTGGAATGGATGAATTGTTTAGTTTGTTGTGGTTGAATTGGTGTTATATTGTGTCTTTAGAACAATATAATTGATTTGGAACACTGGAAGCAAAAGTAGTGAAATTTGGTAATGTGTGTTAATGTGGTGTTCAAGACAAAATTTGTACCTAGAATGTGATTTTGGGTGTTTTGAGGTTTCTAATGGGTTCCTTGTGTAAAATTATGTGAGAGTAACTTTGAGACCATTGGAAACACATGTTGAAAGTTAAAGAAAATTCTGTCATCTACTGCGTTTTGGCTTCTGATAGAGCCTCACTCAAGTGAACAGGGGTCTCACTCGAGTGTAGCACCAAGTTTCTTCTACTCCTTCAGTTTTCAGTTGCACTTTCATGCCAAAAAGCAAGAGTGCATTTTCTCACCTGCGAGTGAAGTGGGTCCTCACCCGAGTGTGAGGTGTCTCACTCGAGTGCATATGGATTTTGCACTAAGATCCGCGTTTCTGGAAAGCACTCGTAGTCCATTTGTCAAGAGTTTGTGTCAGCACTCAAGTTTTAAATTGTCACTCGAGTGCACTTTCCACTTCAGGGTTTCTTTTGCTCTCGAGTAGTCACTTTCTTTGTTTCACTCTGCAAGACTCGAGTGAGTGTGAGGCTATCACTCGAGTGTTGAGTTTGTGACTCTAGTGTAGTGATCACCTTTTGTCTCTGTCATTGCTTTCTATCAAGCACTTGTATGAGTGAGCCGTCCTCACTCAAGTGCAAGTCATCCACTACTCGAGTGCATCAGTTAAGATCAACATTTTTCTCATTCGAGAGGGGGTCATTGGTCAAGTTTCTCCCAATCCTTTAGGTATATGTTTAGACTTCTAGGGGCCACCTAGAGGTGTCAAATGATAACCAACTTTAAGTGTTTGAAGTTAAAGAATTGGAAAAAGGGAATAACCCTATGTCCTTGATTTGTTTGTCAGGATTCGGTATTTTCCCTGATCGTGATCTACTTGTGTCAGAGCACACGCGGAAATAATAAGGTAGTGACTTTTCCCTTATACTATGTGTAAATGCAGTGTATGTATGTGTCTTCATTGTTTTGTGATGTTACGGATGCTACGAAGCTTGTGTATTTGTATGTCTTTCACCTACGACTGCATAGGGGGTTCCCATGGTGGAGGACCGTCCCGCTGGGGTGGTAGTTTATGAGGGATTGACTATGTGAGCCGAAAGGCTATTTATGCTGCTGTGTTGCATGATAATATGCTTGCATGCTATGTGATTATGTGTGGTATGAATGATTTGTTACTACTGAGATTTTTTTGAATCTTATTCTTTCCATTGACTAACCTTTCAGACAGGGCAAGCAGTTCAAGAAAGAAGCAAGCAAGCAAGGACAGGTTAAGCTCCTGGTTAGGAGCATTAGGTAGTAGATGGTTATCGTAGTTTGGGAGTATTGTATAATTTGTATTCGTATTTGGATTTGGGATGTATATTGTGGAAAGGTATTGAGTAGTCCCCTGTATAGGAGGCTGTAATGGGCGTATGCGCCCTGTAAATCTTGAGTTAATGAATGGAAATCGGGGTTGATGGGGAATTTTATTGTGCACTCTGATATATATATTTATGAATGTGATTGAACTTCACAGGGTAATTATATTTGAAATATGAATACGAGACCAGGTTATTTGGATTTCAAAAATTATTTGTGAAAACCCTATTGAGTAGATGGGTTTAAAAATGGGTTTTACTATTCGTTGGTCTCTAATTCATTTTAATTATGCACTTTTGAATATTAATTACGGTTTGTAAGGCAGGGGTTACACATACCAAGATAGTCAACCAAGTAGTAGTGAAGACTTCTTCTTTTTGGAGGTGGACGAATCAGTCTTGAGGAACGGTCAAAGTAGATGTGGTGGGATTATGAAGGATACTAATAATCAATGGCTTTGTGGATTTAGTTGTAAACTTATTGGAGTTCCTTCTGCCATAGCTGAATTAATTGGAATAGATTATGGGCTACATTTATGCTAGAGTAGAGGTATTAGAAAATTTATCTTCTTTCTAACTATATAGAGCCCCCTAACTAAGCGATTAGCGAATGTGAAATGGATTAACCTTTTAACGACCTTGTGGATGAGATTAGAACACTTATTAATAGGGATTGGGAGGTTAAATTTGTTAATGTCCCAAGGGAGCGTCATTCTCCCTTGCCTAGAAGGGCATTTGTGTTGTTTGGGAAAAATTTAGGAAAGGTTTGGGAAAGAGAATTGGTGATGGAAAATCTACTTTGTTCTCGTTTGGAAACTGGTCTACTTTGAATACCCCGCTTATTGATGCTATTCTGGGATATCAATGGATGGTTAATTGACAAGATTAGGTTGTGGACTATGTGATGCTTGGAGGGGAATGTGATAGGCAAAAGTTACAAAGATGGTTCTTTTTGGAGATTGTTAACAATATTACTTGTGCTCACCCACCCTGGTCTATATAATGCGTTTTGGTTGCAAACTAGCTCTCAATAGAGCTTCATTAGGAAGACTTGATTATTATGTTTGAGGCTTCTAAGGCCGAGTCCTCCTTGTTTTTTGTCTCAAGATACCCATTCCTAAATCCTAAGACACCAAATGAGTCTTCCTTATATCATCTTATTCTCCTCATGGAAAATTCCTGCTCTTTTCATTCCAAATCTTTAATCAAACCCAGGGGAAGAAGTCAATATGTTTTTTTTTTCACTTGGTCTAGTTGTCAACACGTTAAATCACTTGCTTTGATTTTTCTTTTTTAATTTTTTTATTAACATTTTTTTGCCAAAAAAGTCAAATTTATTAATCACAAACAAAACAAGTACATTGCACCAATAGCCGAAGCTAAGAAAACACTCAAAAAACCTACAATTACAACCTATCACATCACTTAAACCAAAAAAGAAATACCATACTAACAACAACTACAACAAACTAATTACTAAGGAAGAAAAACTAAAACAAATATCAGCCTTACAAGCAGACATCAGCAGCAGGCCAATTAACCAACACCTTCTCGTTAAGATTGTTGCAGCACACAAGTCTCCTCTTCCTTCCTCAACCATACTGTATCAGCCAATAGGGCCTTCCTCAAGAAAGTTGGTGCTGTCTCCAGCCACCCATTGGGTTCCAATCTTCTACATGACACAGCTACTAGACAATTAGCAGCACCATTCCCTTGCCTAGCTACCAAGTAAAAAACAACTTTCGGCCTTCTTGCAACTAGTTCTAGGACATTAGACAAGATTTGTGCACTCTGCCACTCCACTCCTTTCCCAGAACCAAACTTCACATGCCTAAAAAGCACTTCACAATCCATCTCAATTATTACTCTTTGCATGCTAAATCTGTCAACAACATGGAGGGCTTCTCTAAGAGCAAAACAATCAGTTTGAAATGTAGAACATGCCACCAAGCTTTTCCTAATTCCACCCACAAAATCACCCTTAGTATCCCTACATACAACACCTATTCCAGCATTCCCCTTCTATTTTTGGAAAGCACCATCAATACTAATTTTTACCATTCTTAACAGTGGTTCTTCCCAATGCAACTTCCTCTCCACCTTCAAACCCTCTTTTTTCCTTATACCTCCCTTCAAACCACTTTTGGCACTCTAAACTTCAATAACTAAAATGGAAGTCATACTCACTATTTTTTCTACATCAAATTTCTCACTATTGAAGACTACATCACACTGACCTTTCCATATTCCCCAACAAATGGTAGCCATGAGAGCCTTATTCCTCTCATCCATCTCCTTATTCAACAGAAATTTCTCCTCACACCACCTCGTAAAAGTGGTAATCTGATTTTTATCAATTCTTAAAGACAATGAACTTCTAAACCAATATCTATTAGCCATAGGACATAATAACAACATATGCTCAAGAGATTCAAGTTCTTCCTCACATATTGGACAAATCTTATTTTGAGCACACTTCCTCCTAAATAGAGAAGATTTTGTAGATACTACATTATTAAGCACTCTCTACATAAAGTGCTTAATTTTGGGGGGAATATGCAAGCTCCAAACACAATTCCATAGCTTCTCTTGGATGTGATATGAAGTACTAGGCCCTTACCTTACTTCCTCTACTGCAGTACCCTTTACCACATGGTAGCCAGATTTGACACAATAATCCCCACCCTTATACTTTAACCATATAGCCTTATTCCTCCCATTGTCCTGCCCGATTTGAACTTACAGAATATAGCTTTTCTCTTATGCAGTAATTTTCTGCTCAATACTACTCAGATTCCATTCACTATCCACTATAAGATCAACCACTCTCATCTTCTTATCCCTTTTACTAACAGGCTCATATTGCAATCTGCTATTCGGCAAACCAGGTATCTACCTGTCACACCATAGCCTAGTATCATTGCCACTATTGATTTTCCAAAACAGCTTTTACTTTAGAAGTTCTCTTCCTTCAATTATACTCATCAAACACCATGAGGCCTTCCCACCTATCTCCGTATCCATCAATCCACATTTGGGAAAGTAAATCCCCTTTAAAATTCTACACCACAGTTCATTTGGCTTATGCAACATTCTCCATACAGTTTTTGCTAATAATGCTCTATTAAAATCATGAAAACTCCTAAATCCCATACCTCCTTCTGTTTTGGCTTTCATCATTAGCTTCCACTTCTTCTAATGGATTCTCTTGCCTTCATGCTCATTCTATCCCCACCAGAAGTCAGCAATGAAAATATCAATTTCTCTGCAAGTTTTGAGGATTGAGTTAGCTACAGCTTTAATTAGCACCTCCTTACCAGCAAAAGTCAATAGTTTTTGCTTCCACCCTTGTATCTTCTTTTTAATTTTCTCCTTAACAAATTCCAGAACAACCACTTTTGATCTACCCCAAAGCAATGGAAGGCCTAAATACCTCCCTGGATGTTGGTAGCCTTTATCCGTAACACCTCCTCCATAACTTTTTGGTCATTTGAATCAGTGTTAGCTGAGAAGAAAATGCAAGATTTGTCCAAGTTCATCTCTTGCCCTGAAGCTACACTATACATATCCATGATAGCCTTTAGAATCATGCCATTATCCTTTTATGCTCGCAAGAAAAATAGAGCATAATCAACAAAGAAACAATACGAAAGCATTGGACCACCTTATGACAGCCTAATGCCTTTTAAATCTCCCTTATTCACATGGTGCTGCACCATCATTGATAACACATCAACAGCAATTATAAAAAGATATGGAGATAAGGGGTCCCCTTGTTTAATACCCCTTTTAGGTTTAATATGAGCCACCTTCTTCCCAGCCATAAGCAAGTCAAATTCAACTGAAGAGATACAGTCTATAATCCATCCTACCCAAATTCTATTGAATCCTATTTTCAGCATAACCTCCTTCAAAATACTCCAATCTACACGATCATAGGCTTTACTTAGATTCACTTTTAGAGCCATATCACTTCTGACTCCCTTTTTCCTTCTTTTCAAATACTGAAAGGCCTCATGAGCAATAACCACATTATCCTGAATTAGTCTTCCAGCTACAAAAGCTCTCTGCTATTTAGAAATATGTCTGCTAATCACATCTCTCATCCTTGCAGTCATGATTTTAGCAATGATCTTATAGGACACATTGCATAAACCTATTGGTCTAAACTGAATGACTGATTCAGGCTTATCAACCTTTGGAATTAGGGTAATATAGGTGAGATTAATTCTTTTTAGATCAATATGACCTCCAAAGAAACCTTTCACCATGTTGCATACTTCTGCTTTTATTTCATTCCATGAAGAATGATAGAAAAGACCAGTAAATCCATCCAGTCTTGGGGCATTCATTACTTCAAGGTCAAACACTGCACTCTCAATTTCATCCTCAGTCATAAGGTTAATGAGCATGCAATTCTCCTAATCAGTTACTACATGCTTCACATATTTAAGCACTTCCTCCACTTGACTAGTCCTTTTAGCCGAGAACAGGTCTTCATAAAAGTGCTCAAACAAATCATTAATTTGTGCAAAATCCTCCACCCATCTTCCATCATTTGCCCTTAATTTTAACACTTTATATCTTAATCTTCGTTGAATCACTGTGTTATGGAAGAATCTGATATTTCTATCACCAAAATTAATCTAGCTTAATCTAGATTTTTGCCACCAGAAAATTTCTTCCCTATCCCATGCTTCCTCTATTAACTTCATTATATTCCTCACCTCCAAAGTCTTCTCTTCAGTCCATAAACCCTTATAACATGTATGTAACTTCCTTCTTAACTCCTTGATTATTTTCCTGTTATTTGGGAAAACTCTCTGACTCCATTCTTACATTTCCTCAACCTTCTATCAAATTCATCTATTTTGCTTATTGAACATAACTCCTCTCCACCCCGCCCTTCCCTTACAATATTTGTAAATTGTTCATGTTCAACCCAAGCAACATTGAATCTAAACAGCTTTGGTGTTTTCTCATTATGATAACAACAATCCACAATTACCATATGGTGATCAGAACCAATAGGTTCAAAGTGGAAAACTTGAGCCTTAGGGAAGCTTTCTTGAAATAAAACATTGCCAAAGCCTTTATCAATTCTTTCTCTAATATTTCCATCTCCAACTCTTTTATTATTCCAAGTATACCTTGAGCCTTTGAACTCAAGATCTATAAAGCCACATTCATCAATAACCTTTTGAAAATTCCAGATTCTTCCTAATGACACTGGCCTTCCTCCCTCCTTTTCTAATTGAGAAGCCACCTCATTAAAATCTCTAACATATAACCAAGATCCCCTCACACCCCTAGCTAATGATTTTAGCCTTCTCCAAACAACCTCTCTTTCTTCAACTCTTGGTGCACCATACACAAACGTAATATACTTAGGCCCATTCACTATATTTGATTCCAACCTAACATGAATCAGATTTTTGGACTGATACAGAACCAACAATTCTATATTTTCACACCACCAAATAGCCAAACCTCCCGATCGACCTATAGTCTCCACACATAACTCCTTCTCTAACCCCAATGCTCTTTTAATCCTTTTCAACTTCCTGCTTCCCATTCTTGTTTCTATAAGAAACACTATTGAGGGCTTATATTTTTTGTTACACTCTTTTAAGTGCTTAACTGTCAAGGAAGCCCCCAAACCTTGACAGTTCTAGGAAATAAGCTTTATGGCTCTATGGGGGCTGTTTGAGGCCAGCCTCCCATGCCTTCAGAGTCATCAGTCATCGCAACCTCCCTTCTCCTTTTCCCCTTTAGTCCTACTACCCTCTCCTTTTTGTCCATTTTTCAATATTGATCTTCTAGCCTTTGTTTTTGTTCTTCTCAAGTATCTAACAAAGGTAGAAATTACTTCAGGACCTTTTGATTTATTATCAGATACCCTTCTCTTCTTTTTCGCTTTTGACTCCAACTTCTCTTCAGTTCCTTTTTTAAGGTTCAAGCCACCTATAGCATTGGCAATTTCCAATACCTCCTTCTCATCCCCCTTCTCACAAGCCTCCTCACTTTCCTTCATATGGTTACTGGGAGACACATCAAATTCATCCACATTTCTACCCCTCTCCCATTCTTTACTACTGCTTGTGCCTTCCTTACAACATAACAGCCTTACATGAGATAGATCTTCTTCACAATAGCTAGAACTATTGTCAACTAGTTTCTCCTTAAATCCCACTCCGGCCCTTCCCGCACCTTCCTCTGGGAGAACCTCCTCTGCATTAACTTCAGACTCCATGCTAACATTAACCTTTATTCCAATACCAAACATGTTTTCCACCTTTTGAATTTTTATACTCCCCTTATTCCTCCACTCCTCCTTTTGATTTCGCCATTTAATACTAATTTCAGTCCACTCCTCTTTGACTACTACCACTGCATCCTCCCATGTTCGAACCTACTCAGTAGTTGTCTAACTACCATATCAAGGTTTGTCTGGATCAAAGCAAGATGCAAGCCTCTGTTTATTACAACAGCAAAAATTATGTGCAACATTCCCACAGTGATAATAGAAATCCTGTAATTTCTCACACCTAATAAAAGCCCATGTATTGCTCTTATCAGGTTTTAGAATCCAAAAACCTTCCACTAATGGCTTCCTCATATCCAGAAGTACACACACTTGTAAAAAACTCCTCAACATCCGCATATTGTACTTCGGATCCTTAGCCATCACAACCTCACCAATCCAATTACCAAAATAGATAGCATTGGAAAGATTCATAGCTTCTAAAGGAACATCATGCATTTGAATCCATATTGGACATTTACTAAAGTCACAATCCTTAATTGACATGTATTTACGCCACTCAATAAGGTTTAGCAGGTTACCTTCTATCGACTAAGGACGTCCCCTCACTATGTGATTAAATTCCAGCTCATTAGAGAATTTAAAGAAGAACGCATTCTTCTTGATCGCCACCACATCTAGGCTGGTCTGGAGATTCCACACCTTCCGCACTATGCTCTCGACCGCCAATCTACTTACTTCCTTCTCCGTTAGCATTTTCCCAATCATGACTTTTTTGGAATCATCCTCATTCCAGATGAGAGGATCCTCAATAGTTATTCCCTTAGCATTCTCCATCGACGACATGGCTGAGTGACAGAGCACCACCGTCCATCGCTGATCTCAACCACCACCTCCGATCACCACCGTACCTCCAACCTCCTTCCCGCCCAAAGTTGGTTACACTTGAAGGAAAACTAACTCTCTCACGTGTCTGCACGGAGAGAAACTCTCAGCTCCCACGTGCCTAGCACGAGGAGAACTATTTTTTTTCATTAACATTAAATAATGAAAATCTATTTGAAAATTGTCAAAGGAGAAAATTTTTGAGTACCGCACCTGCCACATTATTAACTCCCTAATTTTTCTTAAAACTTTTTTTTTATAAATTTAAATAAAATATTTTCTCCAAAATATAAAATGATTAAAAAGTTAAATGTGTCTATATATATTTTGACTATTTAATACTTATATTAATTTTTTAATAATTTGATATTTTGTTTCTTATACATATATTATTATATAAGTATATAATATTATTTTTAATTTAATTATTACGTTATTGGTCTAACCAAACGGCGGGACCGATCTGACTGTTTGAACCATGACCCGTTAATCTTTCCGGCTTGATGATTGATCCGACTTTTAAAACATTGGATAGAACACCATAGAGCCAAATGTGAGAGTGGGGGCTCGTTCTGTCCAAGGTATTAAAACTTGGACCGGGCATTGAACCGGTCGGGGTACTGGGTTAAGGGTCAGTGGGTCAAACCGGGACCAAACCGGAGCTAAATCGGGACCAAACTGGTGAGAAATTGAAAATTTTAGACTTATAGTATGAAATTCTAAAGGAAAATTTTAATTTTTTTTTTAAAATACCAACCCGGACCGGACCGGGAACCGGACTGGTTTACCGGCCGGTTCGCCGATTCCCGGGATGGACCGGCCGGTCTGGTCCGGGTTCAATAAGCATGGTTCTGTCAGCTCCAATATAATGTAGTGTTTATTCTTAATAAAAAAGTCGATTCCAATACAGAGAAATGCACATGCACGAACATTTTATTAGTAATTTTAATAATAAATTTTAGTAAGTATATATTGATACTAATTAATTTAAAACATTTTTTCTTTATTTTTTATATAGAATAATTCAAATAATTTTTTTTTTTTTTTTTACCGAAGAGAATAATTGAAATGAATTCAAACACTATATTAATTTAATAATATTAGTTCACTCGTGGGTAAACAAGGGTCTTTATTGGTTGAACGAGGTCAGGTTCTACACGGCCAACAAATTTGATTTGCCCAATATGTGTTTAAGCCACCCCTGTAATTGATGCTTCAACTGCTCAACGTTTAAGCTCTATTAAACCCTCACTCACGTCTCAGGCGAAGCCTCTTGGGGCCCTGGATTCATAACACGCGCGCGCAAAAGCACACACAGGGCTTGGCACCTCAGCTTCAGATTCTATCGGAAAGGGGGAAGAAAGCTCTGGCATAGTTCTGAGCCGTCCCAATGAATAATTTGAAGCTATTCTCCGAGGTCCCTTTGGGACTTAAGTTGCAGTCCAACTCTGAAGCTCTTCGATTCTCGGCCTTTGATATCGAGCGGAACCGCCTTTTCTTTGTGTCTTCCGACAACTTAGTCTATACCATTCATCTGTCTTCGTTCCATGTATGTTCTTTCCTGTTATAATGAGTTTGAAATTTTGAAACTCTCTGTTATAATGGCTTCTTAGGTTTGGAAGCCCATTGGAGTGCCGAAGGACGTGGGAAGGAGAATGAAATGAATGGTTCAATTCAAATTTTGAGGTGTTACTTTAGTGTTATTGACTCGGGATCAGCAAAGGAGTTATTGGACAGTTAAACATAAACTTATTCTGTGTGCCCGAGAGTTTCACGTAGAAAATCAGGAAGTTCTTGTGAAGTGATTGCTGAAGAGTTGTCATTGGATGAAAATTAACAATAGGAAATGTGTCCTAGTGAATAATTTGTTTAGATTATATAGTGGAAGAATTAACTTTGGAGTTAAATTTGCTTTTGAAAATGGGATTTGCGAAGAGTTTGAGTGAATCAGTGATTATTGGCCTGTTTTGATTTTTTCTTTACCATTAGAAGGTTGTTGGTTTTTATTAGCAAGCGATTAATTGATTATAGGGCTCAATATCTGTCGCATTATTCATCATTTTCTTTTTCATGGCGTTAGCAAGTCTGAGTAGGTATTGAATAACTTTGAGGAACATGATTTTTGTTGAATGAGTGATTCAAACCAAATGTTTTTCCAACAGTTATGATCGAGCATTTGCCCAACTTAAGTTATGAGGTTTTATTTTCTCTTAGATCTAAGTTCCATATATAAATGATGACGTTAATTGTTGGATTTATATTATATTTCCCCCCTATTCTTCAAGGCAAAATTGACACTGTAACTTATATGAAACATCCAAATGTTCTAGGATGATGGTATGATTGCGAAAATGGAATCTTAGTAAAATTTGGCCCTAATGTGAAAACCTTGTTGTAACTGGTCCTTGCTAGAATATTTTTGGAGTTACATGTAACTTGAAATGTGAGACATGTTGGTACTGCTAATTTTTTGTCAACTGTCAGAAGTATGGTCCAATGGATATACTCTAGAATAACCTTATTTTTGTAACTTTCTAGTGCTAGACATTTTCTGGATCTTTCCCATGAGGAGATGTATTTGACATATTAATGGAGTTATTGCTGGGTGTTTGACTAATAG
This sequence comes from Inga laurina, assembly GCA_963855925.1. Classification (NCBI taxonomy): domain Eukaryota; kingdom Viridiplantae; phylum Streptophyta; class Magnoliopsida; order Fabales; family Fabaceae; genus Inga; species Inga laurina. The sequence goes on along the minus strand of OY979702.1, from coordinate 41,434,143 downwards.
TTGAAGCTTTTGCAATGAAATTGTCTATGAATACTGTCACTGGGTTACAGCCTTAAAGCCGCTTTTTATAAGATTGGAAGCCAAACAGCATAGCTGCTTTAAGTTTTGTATTTATTTATTTATTTTCTTTCTTCCACATTATCTTGAACTAAGGAAAACTGATAACTTGAACCATATTGAACATTGAATTTTTTTAAATCTGTTGTTTCAATTCCCAGAAGGTTTAGATACGGGAATATGTCTTTATATTTGAATGATATAATATTATGGGAACATAAGGGTTTGACAAATGTAGGAAAAAAAATCTAAAAGGGTTTTATTAATATAATGTTGTATTCATTCATTATAATAACAAATAATACTGTAGAACTTGTTTAAGAAAGTATGTCCTATATTGCTCACTGTCAGGCATTTTAAAATTAGATCGCTGGTACTTTTTTTTGTCATTCTATTTTGTTCTGTGTAAATACATTTGAGGACATTTCTTATAATATAAGTACATTTCATCTTGTGTATGGTGAGGTTCGATATAGATGCAAATTGAATGTTTGTGCCATATATGTATAGCCTGTACAAGCGAGTATCTATGCCTCTTAGTTCAATTTTACGATGGTTCAGTAATGAGAGCATATTTAAATAAGCAGTGATTGAATTCTCTTTGTGAAAAGCTTGATCCAAATAGGGATATAAAAACAAGATGTGAAGTATGTAATTTACTTATTTGATATCTGCTACCTTCTGTTTTTGACCCACAGTTTTTACTTCTTAATGGGTTTTGCTAACATAAATTGGTTTTTGGGTAGGAAAAAGGAGATTGGAGCAAGGCCTTGGCTTCTGCAGACGTTGATACCATTGATCTGGATCCAGGGGACTTTATTACTGCGTTTGATTATCTTATGGAGAAAGAGGCCCTCATTGTGGGGACTTTAAATGGCCTTTTATTGCTCCACAGTGTGGATACTAACGCAACTGAGGTTGTTGGCAAGGTGGATGGTGGCATTAAATGCATTTCCCCTAGTCCAGATGGAGAATTGCTGGGCATAATTACTGGTTTTGGTCAGATATTAGTAATGACTCATGATTGGGAATTGTTATATGAAACAGCACTCATGGATCTTCCTGAAGGTCTTGATGTAAGTAATTATAAGGACTCCTCTGGTGATTTTGATTTATTGCGTGTGTTCATGAACGATGAAATTTTTTCATGCTGTAAGGTGCTAGTAATTGTTTCTTTGTTTTGTTATTTGCTGATTTTGAGCAATTTTTATATGATATGAAAGCATTGACCATTGATGCAATTCATGGTTTGTTGTTTTATGTTATATTTTGAAGCATATACCTGTATGAAAGATACACAATCATGACTATATTTTAGTTCTATTATTAGATGCTTGGATTTTTAATCCAGTTGTTTGGATGTTGGAATGTTCTATCCTATTGGAGGATTGGTGTTTCATTTCCTGTCTTGAACTAGAATTTTTTGAGCCTTAATTTTAGATTGCTTTGGCTTTATGTTTAGGTTGCTTGTCCTTGTGGAATTTTGTTTGCTTGAGCCTATGTAAAGGCATGTTTTCTATTATAAGATGTTACCTTTTTTTTTTAACTTTTCTATGTTTGTTTCACTCAATGAGGTTATAGAGCGGGATCTTTTGTTTAATAATTTATCCAAAGAACTGGTTTTCGATAGAGTACAATAGCTTCGTGCGATCCATGTAGCCGATCCTACCTTATGTGATAAGGCTTTGTTGTTGTTGTTGTTGTTTTCTATGTTTGTTCCCTGGTTTTGCTTCCCCTTCTCTGTCACACTTAGTAATGTCTTAAATATTATTTACATGAATGGTTGTGTAGAAATACTGTTTGTTCTGGTTGATTGTCTTATATATTGATGAATTTTGTGTTTTCAGGTGAATGAAAATTTTCTGTCAGATAGGCTTGAGTATAATATTTGTTGGCGAGGAGATGGAAAATACTTTGCAACAATTACTGATGTATGCAATTCAACGCCATCACTTAAGCAGCTTAAATTTTGGGAACGAGATTCAGGGTTATTGCATGCTTCTTCAGAGCCAAAAGCTTTTGCTGGAGCTGTTTTGGAATGGATTCCCAGTGGTGTGAAAATTGCAGCAGTTTATGACAGAAAAGTAGAAAATCAATGTCCCTCAATTGTTTTCTTTGAGAAAAATGGATTAGAAAGGAGCAAGTTTTGCATCAATGAAGGAAATAATGCAAAAGTAAAAGAGCTGATGTGGAATTGCAGTTCAGATTTGCTTGCTGGTATTGTTGAATGTGAAAGTTACGATGCTATAAAGATATGGTTTTTCAGCAACAACCACTGGTATGTGAAGCATGAAATTAGATATGCAAAGCAAGATAGTGTCAGGTTCATGTGGAATCCAACAAAGCCTCTGCAGTTAATTTGTTGGACTCTTGGTGGTCAGATCACAGTTTGCAACTTTGTCTGGGTCACAGCCATTGCACAGGACTCAACTGCACTAGTTATTGATGGCTGCAATATACATGTGACCCCACTTTCTTTCTCGTTAATGCCGCCTCCTATGTATTTATTCAGCCTGAAATTTCCTTCTCTTGTTCAGGACATATCTGTATATTGCAGAAACTCCAAGTACCATTTAGCTGCATCTCTGTCAAATGGTTGCTTATGTATTGTGGAGCTTCCTGCTGTTGAAACCTGGGAAGAACTAGAAGGGAAAGAATTCAATGTTGAAGCCTGTCACTCTGAGACGACATTTGGATCTATTTTGCATGTTGTATGGCTGGATTCCCATACATTACTAGCTGTTTCACATTATGGTTTCAGTCATAGTATGAACTTTTCTAAATCTGATCTCAATGAGGGAGGATTTCAAGGCTTCTATTTGCAGGAAATTGAGCTTGAATGCTCTGAGGATCTAGTTCCAGGAATATTGACATGCTCGGGTTGGCATGCAAAAGTTTCAAAGCAAAATTCCCTTGAAGAGGTGGTTATTAGCATTGCCCCTAATCCTGCTAGTAAAAATTCTGCATATATTCAATTTTCTGGGGGCAAAATCTTGGAGTATGTAACAAAATTTGGTGCCAGTAGAGGCTCTCTAGAGCAAGAATTTCAAAATTTTTCTTCATCATGCCCTTGGATGAATGTGGTTCTACCTGGTAATGGTGTGACATCAAAGCCATTGCTTTTTGGTTTGGATGAGATTGGGAGGCTGCATGCCAATGGGGGGATAGTCTGCAACAATTGCAGCAGTTTCTCATTTTACTCAAATTTAGCAGATGAAGTGATCACACATTTAGTTTTCACAACTGAGCAAGATTTACTTTTTATTGTTGACATTGTTGATATATTGAGTGGGGAGTTAGACATGAAGTATGGAAACTTTGTCCAGATTGGCACCAGAAACAGAGAAGAAGAAAGTCGAAACTGCATAAAGATATGGGAAAGAGGTGCTAAAATTGTTGGAGTTCTTCATGGAGATGAGGCTGCTATTATAATGCAAACTATTAGGGGAAACCTTGAATGTATTTACCCCCGAAAATTGGTTGTGGTTTCTATCATTAATGCCTTGGTCCAAAAGCGCTTCAAAGATGCATTACATATGGTAAGGCGTCACAGGATAGATTTCAATGTGATTGTAGATTATTGTGGTTGGCAAGCATTTTCACAATCAGCTTCTGAATTTGTCAGTCAGGTTGGCAATCTAAGTTACATAACGGAGTTTGTCTGTGCTGTAAAGAATGAAAATGTTATAGAGAAACTCTACAAAAACTATGTAACTGTTCCTTGTCCAGAGGGTGCTAATGTTATGCAAGTAGGAGACCTCCAGCATTTCCCTGCTGATAACAAGGTTTCTTCTGTTCTGATGGCCATAAGAAAAGCCCTTGAAAATCATATAACAGAAAGTCCAGGTAGAGAGCTTTGCATTTTGACTACTCTAGCTCGGAGTGATCCCCCGCTACTTGAGGATGCTCTGAAGAGAATTAAAGTTATCCGTGAAATGGAATTGTCACATTCTGACGAGCAGAGAAGACTGTCTTACCCATCTGCTGAAGAAGCTCTGAAGCATCTTTTGTGGTTAGCTGATTCTGATGCTGTCTATGAAGCTGCTTTAGGTCTTTATGATTTAAATCTTGCAGCTATTGTGGCATTGAATGCACAAAGAGATCCAAAGGAATTTCTTCCTTTATTACAAGAATTGGAGCGTATGCCTACTCTATTAATGCAATACAATATTGACTTTAGGCTAAAAAGGTTTGAAAAGGCACTCAGACACATTGCTTCTGCTGGAGATGCTCATTTTGATGATTGTATGACACTCATGAAGAAAAATCCTCAACTCTTTCCATTGGGGCTTCAACTTATTGCTGACCCTGCTAAGAGGATGCCAATCCTTGAGGCTTGGGGGGACTATCTTGGTGATGAAAAATGCTTTGAGGATGCTGCCACAATTTACTTGTCCTGTTTCCATCTGGAGAAGGCTCGGAAGTCTTATCGTGCTTGTAATAACTGGAGTGGGGTGCTTAGAGTTTCTGGGTTCCTTAACATGGGAAAAGAGGAGGTACTAGATCTTGCTCATGAGCTTTGTGAAGAACTTCAAGCACTTGGCAAATCTGGGGAAGCTGCCAAAATTGCTTTGGAGTACTGTGGAGATGTTAATGGTGGTGTGAATCTGTTGGTTTCTGCACGGGACTGGGAGGAGGCTACAAGGGTTGCTTTCATGCATAGAAGACAGGATTTGATAAAAGCTGTGAAGGATGCATCTTTGGAATGTGCAGGCTCACTAATCAGTGAATATGAGGAAGGTTTGGAGAAAGTGGGGAAGTACCTAGCCCGTTACCTGGCTGTTAGACAGAGAAGATTACTTCTTGCGGCAAAGGTCCAGGAAGAGGAACAGGCACCTAGTGATATTGATGATGACACTGCCTCAGAAACTAGTAGTAATTTTAGTGGAATGAGCATGTACACCACAGGGTATGCTTATTTACTTTTGTCTCAGGTTTTCCCCTTTTGTTTTAGTAGTTGTAGCGTGTCAACTTATCCAATATATAGACATGTATCTATTATGATTTATGTTGCTAGTATTTTCTACATGTTATGGAGTATATATTCTTTACCAGTTTTCTTAGATTCTGTTGCGATGGATACGTCCTTATAACATGTTATATATCAAATTTATTTGATGATGCATCATGCTGCTTTTGCATTCATCAATTATATACACCATGTTTTGATTCTCTGTGAAGGACTAGCAATGAGTTCAGTTTTCACTTTTTTGCAACTATGATCAGTTGATATTGTCAGATTCATGATAATTAAATCATTGAAATGAGTTTGCTTCATCTTCCTTCATTCTGAATCATTTTTCTTGTGTTAGCATGAATAATTTTATTAGCGTAACTGAAGAATCCTTAAATATGACATTGAAGAGAGAGGAAAATAGAACAGTGTATTTTCATGTGTTGGATATGTTTCTGATCTAATTTTGTTAACCCATCTATAATTTAGTGTATATGATTTTTTCCCCATTGGTCCAGTTATAAGTTTTGTATCTCAACTGCTTACCAAAGTGTAAACAATGCCTCCTTACATATACTATTGTTTATTGAGAGAAGACTAGTATGATTAAATCAAATAATCTAGATTTTACTTTTCCTTTCAGAAAAGAGTAGTATTTTAGTTGACACCACGTTCTGCCATGTCTCTTTGTTGAGTTATACTTTCAGTATTTTTTGTCTTCAATGGGGTTTTTCATTTTACAAACAGGACCAGAAGAAGTTCTGCTGCTTCTGTTAGCTCAAGAGCAACTAGCAAGGCAAGAGACTCTAGGCGTCAGAGGAAAAGAGGAAAAATCCGGCCCGGAAGGTAATTTGACATCGAAGTTATCTATATCATCCCTTCCCTTCAGAGTGGGATCCTTTCACGTGAGAAAGTCACATATGACTGCCATTTTATTTTCAACTAAAAGTAAATTGACAGTTAACAAGATGTCATTTCAGTAACAAACAAAATCTCCAATATTAACAGTAAAAGAAAAATTTTTATCTTAGTGATGATTGGTGATTTTGTTTGTCCTTTAATGGGCCCTCTTTATAACCATTGAGTTGCTTTTAATTGAAAGTAAATGCTGAGATTGAAGCAAAACCACATTGATCTGTGATGTGTTCAGGATCCCAATCCCTTTCCTTCCTTCCCTTCCTCTTGTTTATTAGAGTCTGGATCTTCTGAAGTTTTTTATTATAAATTTCTAGTAGAATTCAGAAAAAGAAGAGAGAAATAAATGAGTGGGAGGGGAAAAAAATGTCAGCCCCATACACACGTCCACTTTTTATTTTACTCCCTTTTCTCTGGCTTCTATTAAGACTTTATAATTAAGAATGAAGTGATGTGTTATAACTGGCTGTTGCAGTCCCGGGGAGGAGCTGGCCTTGGTGGAGCATATGAAAGGCATGTCCTTGACAGTGGAAGCAAGAAATGAGCTAAAATCTTTGTTGGTTTGTCTTTTGATGTTTGGTGAGGGAGAAACAGCTAGAAAGCTACAACACATAGGAGAGAATTTTCAGTTGTCTCAGATGGCTGCAGTTAGACTAGCTGAAGACACCATGTCTACTGATATCATAAATGAGCATACACATACTTTAGAGCATTACACACGAAAAGTAAGAACTGAAATGCAAAATTCAGATGCTTTGTCTTGGAGGGCTAAAGTTTTTATTTCTTAATCAGCAACGTCGGCAGAAGTTAACAGGGTTTAGAGGCTGTTTATCGGCAAGTCAACAAGTTAATATTGTTTAGGCTCTCACTAGGCTATGCATTGGGGATTATGGAACATTGTTTTATCTAGGAGTAGTGGTGTAACCTTACATTGTATTCTATACAGATTGTGTTGCCCATGTTGCTTATTGTTTTTGGTCAGAAGCAGGGCCTGTTTAAGTTTTGTTTTGTATTTGAGTCCCTGCAAAAATTTGCATTATTTATTTGTTCTGGAAGATTGGGTGTATTAATAATGATTTTAACATGGCTGTTTAATGGGCCGTTTGTTTTTTGTCTCAATTTTTTCCCAGTCAAATGACACAAGTTCTCAGTCTGGGGCGATACAAATTGAGTAATCAGGATGAAAAATATGAGCACCGACACCCCATATCGAATATGGGGTACATTTATTTATTTATTTTTGAAGTATTGGTGCCATGACATGTTGCAAAAAAAAAAGTGGAGAAAAATAAATGTGCTTCTATGGGAGTTGAGTGGACTGGATGAAACATCTTAGCATGTAATGAGACTGCAATGTGGCTAAGAAGTGTTGTTAAATACCAGCAGAATCAGACAAATATTTAAGAGGATTCATATGTTGTTAAACAAAAAATCGTAGAATAGGGCCCTACCGGGTTCGAACCGGTGACCTCTTGATCTGCAGTCAAATGCTCTACCACTGAGCTAAGGACCCTTTGTTGTCTGTAATTGTCTAAATTTACTAATTTATATAGAAATTTCAATTTTAAAGATATTTGAACAGTCAAATATCTTTATATATGTCTTCTTTTTATCTGTAACCATCACTAACATTGGAAAAAAACGAGAAGTATCACACTATCGGAGGAGGACTACTAATAAGTAGGTCAACATAGGCACAATGAGATACAATAACATAATTATATCAATTATAAAATCCTAATCATCTTTGAACAATCTAAACGTTTGGGAAGAGAAAATATGCAAGCTCACGGATATAATTTAATGTAATGAAACAATCCTTACAGTTAATTGGGTCAACACATCAATTTATCTTGTAACATAGTTTATCTCAAATATAATTTAAGCAATTTTAATTTTATAAAAAATTCTTTTTTAAAGTATTGCTTGTATTCTCAATAGTATTCTATAAACAATAACGTATGCATTTAGAAAAGAGTTTAGTAGCATGTTTGGTTCATCAATTTATCAGTAAAGGTAAATTAAGCAAAAATTGATAAATATGAAAACGTTGGTTTATATTTACGATCAAAATAAATTCCTTATAGTTGTCTTATATTAATGACTGAAGGAATATTATGCCCTGTATTCTTTTAAATCCCTTTATTTTTCATGTGAATGTCCCATTTATCTTATGAATTCTCTTATTTCTCTTGTAAATGGCAAAAAAAACTTAATTTCAGTCTAGTCCTAAGAGGTGCGGTGAAAGTTTCCAAAACTTACTTATGGAGGAGGGGAGAGAGAGGGTAAGAGATTCAAGTAAGACACATATTTCTAAAAATATATTAATAATAGAGAGTAGATTGGTAGGACCTATAGTGTAAAAAATAATGGAAGCCATATATGCTACCTTAAAAAATGTCTATGTTTACTTTTAAACTTAACAAAAGATAATTGTGTTGGATGCTCCTAACAAAATAGTTCATTGTTAAATTTATACTTTAGCCTATATTTCAATTATTGTATTAATTTTTGGGCAAATGTGCAGATTTAGTAGTGAATAATTTCACTATGAGCATCCATAAGAATTAACTATTTTGATGTGCAAAAGTATACATACACATTTTATTTGGAAGCAGATATAACAACGCTATTAAGGGGATTTAACTTCCATTACTTTTTGCATTGTAGATCTCGCCAGTCTTCTCTCTCTCTCTCTCTCTCTCTCTCTCTCTCTCTATTATTTTAATAATTTTTTAATGGAAAAATATCACTTACACCCCATGGAAACAATTTTATTTTAGTTAATCCCTAAAAGATTTTGAAATTTTATTGCACCCCGTTAGGTCAAAATGAAATTAAGTTTTTTAAGTAAAAAGATAATATTGTCCTTACTTAATTTTTTATAAGAGCATTTACAAGAAAAATATGGACATTTGAAAGACAAATAAAGATATTTACAAGATAAATAAAGGGATTCATAGAAAACCAAGGAGTTAACAAGAATATGTTAGCCATTAACAAGCAAAATAAGACTATAAGAGAATTTATAAAACAAATAAAAGGATTTAAAAGAATCCAAGAAGTTAAATTTTTTTTTTTTACAAGTTAAATATAAGCCTTTACGAAACAAATATGTGAATGACCAAATTTTTTTAACTCTCTAGTTATTCACATATTTATCTTGTAGATATCTTTATTTATCTTGAAAATATGCATATTTGTCTTATAAATACTCTTATGGGGAAAACAATAAGGGCATTTATTGACAAAATTTAATTTTATTTCAATCCAAGGGGAGCAATGAAATTTTAGAATCTTTTGGGTTAATTGAAATAAAATTATTTTCATAGGGTCTAAGTGATATTTTTCCACTAAAAAAATATTAAAATAATAAAGAGAGAAGATTGATAAGAGCCATAGTGCAAAAATTAATAGAAATTAAGTCTCCTTAAAGGTCTTGCTATTTCTACTCTCAAATAGATTATTTATGTCTATTTTTTACACCCAAAAATAGTTAATTCTTATGGGTGTTCATAACGAAATTGTTCATTGTTAGATTTACACCTTCCCCTTAATTTTTTTGTAAAATTTTTTAATACTTTTGATTTTCAAATAAAATCAAGGCTAGTAATATTAAAATGGTCATTAAAACAAAAGTACAATATATTTTCAATTCCTTATCCAAAATTTTAAAATTTTTTAGATTCAAATAAAAAATGCTTTCATTTTCTAAAAACGATGATTAAATAAGCTCTCAATATATATATATATATATATTAAATATATTAATCTAATACGTATAGAAAAATTCACAATGTAAAATTTTTTAACTAAAAAATATTTGTTTTTAGATTTGTAATCAATTAAATCAACTATAGAAATACATGAAGCATATAAGGTAGAGTTGGGAATTAGAGCCGACCCCGCCAGGGCTTAAAAGAGTTGGCCCTTTTAGACTTGAGGTAAGAAAAATTGTTGTTTTTCAAAGCCAGGCCAGAAAGCATGCGGGCCAAGGACGGCCCATAGGGCTTGAAGCCTGTTTCACAAGGGTTTTTCATGTTTTACTTTTTTTTCAGTTTTTTTTTAAAAATTATAACAATGAAATTCCTAATTTCACACATAAATATTTTTAAAAATAGAGTATAAACGGTATGTATCATGCAACAAACAAACACAGTCATTAAGTCAAAATCAAAGGTAAACTATTGTCTACATACCACAATTACAAATAATTAATGAGAAAACTTAACAAAATTAAAAATACTTCTTATAAATATGTCTTGAAAAGTGTAAGTAGTCAACAAAATAAGCAACACAAGATATAAATAAAATAATCACCCAAAAATAAGTTAAAAAAATATAAAATTGGTAAGAATACATATGAAATAAGAGATATCTTTTATAATTTTTAAATTTTTAGGATTATTAATACAAGAGATTCTTATGAAACTTGATTCTAAAAAAAATAATAACAACTAAATATTTACAATATCATTAATAAAATATAAAAAATCAACAATATTATTATCATATAAATAATTTTAAAATATTTAAAAAATATATAAGGGCTTAAAAGGGCCGGCCCCTTTAGGCCCTCGGCCCAACAAGAATAGCCCTTTTAGCCCCAATTTCACTTTTGAGGCAAAAATCTTATGTTCGACCCTTATAAATTTAGGGCCTAAACGGGCTGGCCCAACGGGCTCAGCCTGTTTTCTCGGCTCTATATATATGCATATAGGGATATAAAGATATTTTCTGAGAGGCACTACACAAATACATTAAATTATTGATAGAAATGATTCTGTGACAAAGGTGGGACTCAAACCTTAAACCTTTTACATGTGGTTTTATGCTTTTGCCAATTAAGTTGTTTGAACTTGTCTTATTTATTCTCATAGTAATATATATAATATAACAATTAAAACATAAATATAATATAAATATAAATATATATAATATTATATATATTTATATATAATTATATATTTTATTTTTTATTACAGAAAATGTAAAATTTTTTAATTTCTTATTTCATTTAAATATTTATTATTTATATAATATATATTTGATATATTATATTAAATATTAATTATATGATATTTAAGTATTTTTATTTTTATTTTTATTTTTATTTTTATTTTTATTTTTTTTTAGATTATTTCAAAGGAAAATTCCAAAAAAAAAACTTTGAAAATGTTAAAGAACAAAAAGGTGTTCCAAATATTCATAATACTATAGAGGTGTGAGAGCCTGAATTATCCTTTTCAAAATTACATGGAAATGACAGAAATGTAAAGAAATGTCCCTTTGAATTTGAAAAACATGCTTCCATTTTTATAAAGGCTTAACAAATTCAGATTAGGTTTTAATAAGTTCTGATAAGATTTTCATAAATTCAAATTCAAAAATTACCACTTGTTACAATAGCAAGGTATTGATTTCCACTTTTGACAAGTGTTTCACAAATTCATATTAGGTTTTAATAAATTCTGATAAGATTTTCACAAATTCGAATTCAAAAATCACCACTTGCTACAATGATAAGGTTTTGATTCTCACTTTTGATAAGGATTTCATAAGTTTAGATAAGGTTTTAACAAGTTTTGATAATATTTTCATAAATTTCAATTAAAAAATCACCACTTTGCTGCAATGACAAGGTATTGATTCCCATTTCTGATAAATGTTTCACAAGTTCAGATAAGATTTTATCAGAAGTGAGAATCAATACTCTATCACTATAAATTGAAATTTGTGAAAATTTTATCAGAACTTGTTAAAATCTGATTTGAATTTGTTAAACCTTTACAAAAAAAAAGGGTTAAGGTGCAAAAATACTCATGAAATTTCTCAAAAGTGCATCCAACACCATAAACTTTTTTTAGGTGCAAAAATACCCATGAACTTCTCAAAATGGGCAAAAAATGTCAAACCGTTAATTGGTACAAACATCCGTTTTGTGGGACCAACAATTTTATTTTTTGAGGTGCAAAAATACCCATGAACTTTTCTAAAAAGTGCACCCAACACCATAAACTTTTGAAAAGTTCATGGGCATTTTTGCACCTTGAAAAAATTTTATGGTGTTGGGTGCACTTTTTAGAAAAGTTCATGGGTATTTTTGCACCTTAAAAAATAAAATTGTGGGTCCCACAAAACGGACGTTTGTACTAATTAACGGTTTGACATTTTTGCCCCATTTTGATAAATTCATGGGTATTTTTGTACCTAAAACAAGTTTATGGTGTTGGATGCACTTTTGAGAAAAGTTCATGGGTATTTTTACACCTTAACCCTAAAAAAAAAAAGGAGAATGTATTTTAAATTCAGAGGGACATTTCTATTTAATTTTGAAAATGATAAATCAGACTCTCATACCTTTTTGGCATTATAAAAATTTGGAACACTTTTTTGCCATTTAGCATTTTTAAAGTTCTTTTTCAATAAATTTTCCTTATTTTTTATTTTTATATTTTTATGTAAATTATTAAAATATAAAAATAAAATATTATAAATTTTACCGACAAATTAGTCACACAATTTCATCAATAATTTTTCTGATAAAAAGTCTCAGATAAATTACAGACAAAAACAATTCCGTCAATAATAGTAATAGTATCTGTTTTTGTAGTGTGACATAAAGCAAAAGGCTTTAGCCTATGTTTGGTATTACTTAATTTTAGATAATAATTTCTTATTACGCAAGTTGAAATAAAACTCCTCTCACATACTTACTTCGTATACCGTGAATCACGATTTATAAACACTTATTACCTAAAAATAAACTATTTCAACCGAACAGTTAATGGAGTAGACCTCCGCACGGCCATCAGTATGTTCGGTTTCTCAATTCTCATTCACAGAGAGACCCGCATTCACATTAGATATAAAATAATCTTGAACTTGCTTTTTTGGTTTTCTTGGAAAATGGAAAAAACACATATTTTAGGCAAAACATATTTGATTTTTATTTTTGCATTTGAGCCAAACTCACATTTCTTACTTCCTCCTGCTCTAAATGTATAAGATAAATAACTAGTTTATAAAAAGTAAGAATATTAGTTAAATTAGCTATTTGTGAAAAAATGTGTTTTAATTTTTTTAAATAGTCACTTTAATCATTTGAATTGAAGTTACGCACTGATATGAAACCTTTTAATATATGTAATTGATAAGAATAGTTTGAAAAAAAAAATTATAAATTTGAGAGACAAAATGGACTAATATCTTACACTAATTATGACAAAAACAAAACCCACAACTAATTTCTACATTAGAGGCTATTTGGTATGAGGGGAGGGGAGGGAAAAATTTTTAGAGTTGGGTTTAAAAAAACATTTAGAGAAGTGAAGTTAAAAGTTTGGAAAAATTTCATATAAAGACAGTTGAATTATTCAAATTTTAATTTGGATAACTAAACTTAATAAATTATATATTAGGTTATGCGTCATTATTAGAAATTTAGAATTTGGATCAAATTAATTACCTCTATATTCCTTAGTCATTAAAAAAACAAAATTAAAAATATAATTCTATTATTTACTCTACATATGAAGAACATTACCGTTATATTACAATATATTTTAGTTACACTAAGGACTTACAGCCCAGGACACCCGAACATTATGAATATTCATATGGCTTATGGGTACAGATGAAGCTACATATGCGGATTATCCTAATTTTCAAAAAATAATAGGAAATTAAAGGTATGATGATGATATATGGCCATGGGCTATCCTAATTTTCGTCTACCAGTACAGATGAAAGTACATCTTGCTGGGAGGAGATGGTACAATCAAGAAAATGTGCCGCTAATAATTTTCTTTTAAAAAGTAATAAATAATAATCGTATCTAAAAATTTAATATACTACTTTCATCTATATATATATAATTTCCCTGGAAGGACTGAAGCTTGTAGAAGAATGATGGCGGTTCAACTTCTATTCTTTCTGCCGCCCACTTCACACAATTCAAAGTTTAGATTAGATATAACTATATGTCGGTAAAAAAAAAAAGATTAAATATAACTATATACATGATGCGTTTTTGTTACAGCAAATAATGCCCATGGTGTCATAAATAATAGAATAAATAATTAAGGAATATGAAGATAATTCGATCTAAATTTTAAATCCCTAATTATGAGGTATATCTAATATATAATTTGTTAAGTTCAATGACCGGAATTAAAATTTGGATAATTCAATTGTCCTTATATAAGATTTTTGGGTTAATATAACTTTTGGTCTCTGAAGTTTGATCCAATTTTGGTTTTGGTCCCTCAAGTTTGAAATCGGTGGTTTAGGTCCTTGAAGTTTCACCCAATTTTGGTTTTAGTCCCTCAAGTTTGAAATTGGTGGTTTTGGTCCCTGAAGCTTCACCTGATTTTGGTTTTAGTCCCTCAAGTTTCAAAAGGACTTGGCGACCCGTTTTTGAAACCCGGCCCGACCTGGAAAAAAGCCAAGTCCTTTTCAAACTTGAGGGACCAAAACCATCGATTTCAAACTTGAGGGACTAAAACCAAAATTGGGTGAAACTTCAGGGACTAAAACCATCGATTTTAAACTTGAGGGACCAAAACTAAAATTGGATCAAACTTCAGGGACTAAAAGTTATATTAACCCAAGATTTTTTCAAAATTTTTAAAATAAATTTTTTACTCTTTCATTCTACATCTTATTTTTATTAAAATTTTATAATTCTAGTCTTCCAAAACCTTTTTTTTAAAAAAAAAAAATTCAACATATAAAATTTTTTTCCTCCCTTCTCTTCAAATCCCTCGTATCTAACAGGTCCTAAGGAGTGAGTGGAGTAAAGTAGTAAACTCATGCATCATCAAAGACTATTAATGTTGGGGTAGACAAAACTATTTCATTCATGACCCTAATCTTCAAGGTCATAGGGCTAGCTCTTAAGTCTTAACCCCCCCTTCCTTTTTCCTTTTCAATAAAAACATACACACAATGTGTAGTACGACTAGAGTCGGGAAAACGGGTCGAGCCCATCGGGCCGGCCCTTTTAGGCCCTGACCCTTTAAAGGCCGGGCTTGCAAATTGTAGTCTCAAAAGAAAATCGGGCCTAAAAGGGCTGGCCTTGTAGGGCCTTGGGCTTAAAAGGGCCGGCCCTTTAAGCCCGTTTATTTTTTATTTTTTTTGCTTCGACAGGAACCATGTTACATTTTTGAATTGCCTTATTGAATCTATATGTCACTCTATCCTCATATTGTATAAAGTATGATTTTTGAGTATATTGTTTTGTCTAATTGAATCATATTGTGATTTTTGAGTATATTGTTTTGCCTATTTAGAATAAAATCATATTATATACTATTCTGCCCGATAGAGTATGATTTTTTATGGAGGTTGTGATTATTTGACTACTTGAACCTACTGCTCAAAGTGAAACACAATCAAATGTCCTTGAAATTGATGATAGTGGCGAAGAAGGTGAAAATGATAATCGTCATACTCATATTGTTTAGAGGTTAGAGTATTGAGCTTCTTGCCTTCTTATACTTTAGCCTTTGTGTGAGTTATTCATGGACATGATTTTACCTTTAATTATACATTAGTAACTGTGTTTATTTGTTGCGAGAGACGTGTTATTTAAACCTTAATGTTGACAACATTTATGTATTAAATTAGAACTTTAATCGTTGTTATTTATTAATTATATCTCTCTGGAGAAAATACGTAGGAAAAATAGTTAAATATTGTGAAAAGGACTTCCCGACCCTGGCCTTGATGCTCTCAGACCGGGTTTTGAAAAACTGTAATTTTCTTGACTCCGAGCCTTTTAGGGCCGGCCCTGTTAGGCCTTGGCCTGTCAAGGGCCGGCCCTGATTCCCAACTCTAAGTACGACTTCTCCTGGGAGGGAAACGAAACTAAAGGCATTTTATAAAAATTTGGATACCTTTCTCTCTTAATATATTTTAAAATTGTGAGAGTTAACAAGTCTCAAAGTGGATAATCTCCCTAGTAGATATATTTTTTCTAGCCAAATGTGTAGACATATTCTTATTAGAAAATAAAACCAATGCCAGCGTCGACATACAAGAAACAGAGCCAAAGCCCAACAATAGTATCACCAAGAAATCAAAAGAAAAAAAATGCTGAATAAAAAATATTCAAAATAACCAAAGCACATGAACCAGAGGTCCTGACATCTAATAGGAAAAAAATATAGCATAAAATGCCGCAAGTGTATGGGCCTTTTCAAGTAATAAAATGTGAGAAAAGTATTATTCCCAAGAAGATTTTGTACCAACAGTACATTTGAATAGTAAAATTACATTTTCATTTAAGTTGAGCAAGTCAAAATTATCAGATTCAAATAAGAGAAAAGAAATTAAATAAACTAACTATCACAATTAACAAAGGAACAACTTGGAGTCATTAATCCCTTATTAGCTTTATAAACTTAGCTTTTACTTAGTTAATTTCAATGTCAATTTTGTTAATATAAAGAATTAATTAATAGATATAAGTATCTTTTGATCACTTACACTCCTCTCTCAAGTTAAACTGTTATGTTATCCCTAATATAGTTACCCAAAAGACAATAATAATTCAATTTTACTCTAATATGATTATATGAGCCTAATAGGATATATTCTTATCCTATTAGCAAATTAAAATAAATTCTAATATCACATTACTCAATCCAATGGTTCAATTAATATCCCTTTCCCAAGAGTAATCCTTTGTTTCCAAATTGCTGGCTTCAAAATCGCTGTTGTTCATCTTGGCTCCTTCCTTCCTTCCTTCCTAACCGGTGCCGTGCGTGTTTGTAGAGAGAATAAGAAAATGGAATAATAATAATAATAATAATAATAATAATAATAATAATAATAATAATAAAACTCATTTTTTTTATTTGAGAAAACTTCTGATTTTAAATTTTTTTTAGTGTTGTTTCTTCCTAAATTTACACTATTACGGAAGGGACTTTTAACGACCGTTTTTTGGCCTTTTAGACGACTGTTTTCAGGGGGTCGTCTATCTCAGTGTCGTTGAAAATTCGAGAAAAGACGACCGTTAAAAAACAGTCATTGTATCCAACAGATACAACGACTGTTTTATGAAAACAGTCGTTGTATCCTTTTTTTTTTTTAAACTCCCTACGTCAACCCCCTCTACTCCTCCACCATATGTGTCTACAAGTCCCCACGTCCTCCCATTCTCTCATGATTAACTCTCTAGCTTCCCCTAATACTCATGGAAGTGAAAATCACATGTTAGTTTTTCTATCATGACATATAGCGCATATATCATCATAACATAATTTCAATGTGCAGACTTCAACTTTCAAACTTTCAATGTAAATCATGACATGCATATGGGCAAAGAGATGATGACATGCTTCCATGAAAATCCCTATTTTTCATCATCATTTTCCATAGTGTTCTCTGAAAGCATAATGCCTTAACAAATTCAAAGTACTCATAAATAAGAAATTAGGAAAAATATTCGAATATGCAAACTTGAAATAGCACTGTACAAAACCACTGCACTATGTAAAAAAACCTCTACACATCATCACCCCTCAATGTGTTGTAGAAGATGTCCTGACAACATGTCTCGGATCAAATTAATGTCTTCGATTGTGTAGGGGTCCTGAGCACCAAAAATCTGTGCGCAAAATGGAGAATATGTTAACATAAATAAATAAATTGAATGAAATAACTAACAATTGAATCACATGAAAAGAACTGAAATTCAATTGAAAATCAAGAAATGATCACCTGTTCAAAATTTGTAGTAAGGCCAGAGAAAATGATGTTATACATATATAGTATAACATAGAAGCCGCACTCAGTTTTTCCTGCTTGCTGTGGACACTATACAGCAAAAGCAAACGGTAAAAAAGCCCTAGCCGCCTATATAAAGCAATCGTCAATCGAAGAACTTGAATGTAAAGAACTTACGTTTGGCTGGAACTACTTTGTATGACCAGCTTTACCTTCACGCTTCCCTCCCATTATATAATATGTCTTGAATGCACTGTAATAATTAAAATGATAAACAAAAGACATTAAAACAATTGAGTAAAATCAAAAATCAATGACGGACAAATAAATTTACTTACGTGTTAAAAATGTTTCTGATATCTGCGTCTGGCTTGCGACCCAATGAGTCAAACCAAAAGATGACGTTGATCGAGGGACAAGGAACACAGAGACTCCAATGATAACTATAATCACATGCATATATAGATTAAAATGAGGTTAGATAACATGATACTGTTTAGCAAAATGAACGTGTATAAATATAGCAAATAAAGTTACTTGCCCTTCAACAATTGGTGCCAGATAACAAGGCAGCTGAGTCTGGCCTATTGTATAGCCTACATAGCTCATCCGTTCTTCCAAAGTCTGGCTATTACACCGTGACATATTGCCAGGACATAAGAAGCCATATGTACTGCCAAGCCCTCGTTCGGCACACAGTTTGTGGAAGCAGCTACCACATAAATGAAATGAGAAATGACACAGTAAATGTAGAAACCTAAAACCCCTAAATATCAGTGCATTAATTACAATTAAAAATTATAACTAAACTCACATGATTGCAAATGTGACCCATCCTATGTCAATCTCCTCCAAAGATAGGAACTCTCTAATATCTTTGTTATCAAGTCCATAATTATACAAGATTCTGCGACCCACAATATCACAAGGCATGTGCAAGTCGACCTTATTTATGCCTTGATGAATATTTTGCAGTCGTGCTAAAAAGGGAAATTTTGTCGCATCATCTTGTTCCTAGTAACACACAAAAAGATTATAAGTAGAATGTTAAGGATTAAGTAACAGTAAGTTGTTTCCTACCATTGGAGGGACTGGCACAGTCTGAACAAGATGTCTAGGCCACAAGATGAAAGATCCTGTTGCGTGACCTAGATCGGCAACCTCACCATCAGAGAATGGGACATCTGCACCTTCCTCCCCCAGTCGAACACTTGTCACATTGACCTTAAGTTGATCGTCCCGGATTTGGTTATTATGGTGGGTGGTGGCACGGCTGTATACAACAGCATCAGTAACAGCACGCAGGTACGGGACTTCCAAATACAAAGTACAGGGTTCTCCAGGCTCTAGTGAAGGACCAGGGTCGCCATGTCCAACCTCTGGCGGATTGTAACTGCCTTTGGTACTGGGAAAGGCCGGGGATTCCTGAGTAAGAGAAATGAAAGAATTAATTAAAATAACGTAAGGAAAAACTCAATATAATGTTAAATGAAATTAGTTACAAACCTCAGATCTAGACGCCACATTACACATCCCGCCTTGCATGTGAGACAACACCATTGTACTCATCTCACCACGTAGCTCACTCAACAACTCTTCTTTTAGCTCATCTCGAAATGAGTGACGCAGCTCTGCTCGGATTTCCTCTCGAACCCTGGCCACAAACTCCTGACTCATTTCACCTCGTCCATAAGCTTGTGAACCTCGTCCAAAGTATTTAGAGAGACCAACTACCCTTGACTCCCCTCTAACTTGACCAGGGTGATCTAGATTACCAAGCGCCGTGGCTAAGATGTCCATCCTTCCAGTTTGACTGAAGGAACCCTGACTGCTCTGCTCTTCAAGTTCATCCTGTGGCATAAAATGGATAAATAGAAAGTAATTACATGCCACCAACGTTAGAAAAATGAAACACATTTAAATATACTTGTTATTAAATACTCACAATCCTTTTAGCGACATCAGCAACGACTGGATTTATATATTTATCTCCCTTTATCCTCCCTACTTTCCATTTTTTGTGACGCGGGGGAGGAGGTGGCTCCTGCACGACTATACTAGGATCTGCTCGGGCTGCTTCCTCCAATTTTTGCAATTTAGCCTGCATCATCTTCTTTTCGAGCTTTCGATAACCCCCACGTGACATGTAATGAGGATAATTGTTTTTCGCTCGCCTCTCTTTATTCGCTTGACTCAATTTCTATATAAACAAAGAATAATGATAACTGAGTTAGCGATGTCAAGTAAGTTCAACTAAAATGTTTAACACTAAGATGAACACAATGTACCAGGAAATTGGGATCCTGCCGCGATGCGACAAACAACCTCCAGTCATTTGGAGAAAGAAACAGATACTCTTTACAAGGATCCTCATGACTCCTTGGCCCTCGAACGTACTTGGTTGTGAGCGTGGACTTGAAATCTTTCCACCGCTCACGAACTTTCCCCATCCAATGCTTGTACATGTCCTTCGTATTGGGAACATCGTAGGTTTGCTACAAAACAAAATATATAGTAGTCGTTATATATGAACAAATAGAAATAAAAATATAGATACAAATACAATTTTACATACCAAAATTTGTTCCCAAATCATACGCTTCGTGTCCTTTGAAACTTCCCACCAGGTAGGAATTAAAACGCTAACTTTGCTCCGACCCAAAAAGCCAAGGTAGCTAATGAACGTGTCTCCGTCTGGCCCGAGTGGCTTCAAATTAGCATCAAATTCCATGTGAATCCTGCTTGCCTGTTGTTCCTCATGACGTGCCACCAATGATCGCAACTTCGTGCTTCCTCTAACCTTTTTCTTAACCGGTGAGCCAACAGAGTCGCCCGAATTTGAGCCTGCCATGATCCTGCTAAGAAATAAATGTGACATGATAAGTAAAGTGAAATTACATGCACATTTTAAATAATTCAAAATCTTACTAAAAAATAAATGTGACATATGATAAGTAAATCAAAATTGCATGCATACTTTAAACAATTAAAAATCTTAATTTAAGTGTTTTCCCAAATTCCTTCACAATTATCAACTCTGGTTGCATATTCATCATCATCTACCAATTCCACTTCAGATGTCATAGGCGGATTTGTAGTGAAAGGCGGCATGTCGTCAAGATTCAAACTCGGATCACCATCCTTCTGTTTTTTACTTTGGAGTACAATAGACAATTTTTTATTTGCTAGATCATTGACATAAAACATTTGTTTTGCCTGACTTGCTAGAATGAATGGCTCATCTTTATAATCGACTCTTTCAAGATCAACTGAGGTGAATCCAAATTGATCTATTTCAACAGCATTATTGTTAACCCACTTGCATTTGAATAAAGGAACTCTCAACTTAGTGTAGCTTATCTCCCATATGTCTTCAATAACTCCATAATAGACCATGGATGCCAAAATGGGATTTTTGTCTTTTGAACTAGAAAAGTGCATTGATTCGGCTACCACCATCACCCCACTGTTTTGCATAGTACTTTTGTTATCCTGGTCATTTGTATAGAAAGAAAACCCGTTTATATCGAAACCACTCCAAGTTATGACCTCAAAAGCAGGCCCCCAAGCTAACCATTTGATTGTCTCAGACACATTGGTCTCGTGCGCTACCTTATCCTTGAACCACTCTATGAAAGTTTTGTTTTGCTCATTAGCTATCTGCATGTCATTTTTCCTTGGATAGACCTCCTTTAAACTCTTTCTGTGTTCGGCTAAGTACTGCTGAACTTCTTCCGTATTATTCAAGATATACAGGTGTGCTTGCAACACCTCTTCACGACGCATACTCTTCACTTTGAGCCCTCGTGTTCCCTTACTTGTACCCTTTTCATGACGAGATTGGGCCTTTGACCTTGATAGATATTCTTTGCAAAAGTCCATAGCCTCTTCAACGACATATCTTTCCACAATTGAGGCTTCAGGTCGATAAGGATTTTTAGAATACCCTTTTAAGTTCTTCATATATCGCTCGAAAGGGTACATCCACCTTAGATAAACTGGGCCGCATAGTCTTACCTCCCTTACCAGATGAACTATTAAATGCACTATTATATCAAAGAATGCGGGAAGAAAATGCATCTCTAGTTGGGATAGAATAGTATAACCCTCATTTTCTAATTCGTCTAACCTTGCAATGTCAACAACCTTGCTACAAATAGCATTGAAGAAACTGCACAACCTTGTTATCGTCCTTCGCACATCATCTTTCATAATGCCTCTAACAGCTACTGGTAATAGTTGTTGCATCAAGACATGACAATCATGAGACTTCATCCCAACTAACTTCAAATCTTCCATTGACACAAGTCGGCTCACATTAGAAGAATACCCTTGTGGCACCTTAATGCCGTGCAAACACCCACACAAACTTCTTCTCTCCGCTTTTGACAATGTATGCGCTGCTGGCTCCATATACGCTCTCTTACCATCATCTCTTAGTTGTGGATGCAGTCGTTCTCTTATTCCCATTTCAACCAAGTCTAGTCTTGCACTAATCCCATCTTTTGTTTTCCCTGGTATGTGCAAAAGCGTACCAACAAGGCTATCACATACATTTTTTTCCACATGCATCACATCAATACTATGTCTCACATCAAAACTACGCCAATATGGAAGATCAAAGAAAATTGACCTCTTCTTCCATATGTTCTTCTCACCCGTAGTCTTTTAATTTTTACCAAAAGTGACATTGATTCTTTCCACCCGACTATAAACCTCATCTCCAGTTAATGGCTTCGGAGCCATTTCATTCTCGGGCAAACCGTTAAAAGCCTTCTTTAGCCTACGATACGGGTGGAATCGAGGAAGAAATCGTCTATGACCAAGGTAGACCATTTTTCTACCGTGCTTGAGTTGATGGAACTGTGTTCTCGATTCACATATCGGACATGCTTTATGACCCCTGACACTATAACCTGACAAGTTACCATATGCAGGGAAGTCGTTAATTGTGGTGAAAATCATTGCATGTAGCTTAAACGACTGTTGCTCATATGCATCAAACACATCTACACCATCCTCCCACAACTTCTTTAAATCCTCTGTCAAAGGTGCCAAGTAGACATCGATATCGTTCCCTGGCTGTTTTGGTCCCGAAATCATCATAGAAAGCATCATATACTTGCGTTTCATACACAACCAGGGAGGTAAGTTGTAAATTACCAGCAGAACGGGCCATGCACTATGTGTACTGCTAAAAGTACCATAGGGATTGATCCCGTCTATGCAAAGCCCTAGCCGAAGGTTTCTTGGCTCGCCGCCAAATCCGGGATACATTTCATCTACTTTCTTCCATTGTGGAGAGTCAGCCGGGTGCCGAAGGAATTTTCCATCACAAACTCTATCATCATAATGCCATCTCAACTTCTTTGCTTCTTTAGCATTAGCAAACATTCGTTTGAACCGCGGTATGATTGGAAGATACCATAAAACCTTTAAAGGTTTCGTTTTATTTGTCTCATCACCACACCTATTACCTTTCTTCACTTTGTATCTAGAAGTTTTACATTTCGGACACTCACTTAAGCCTTCATACTCATTTCTGTACAATACGCAATCATTAGGGCAAGCATGTATCTTTTTATACTCCATACCCATCGTAGATAATATTTTCTTCGCCTCATACATACAATTTGGAAGTATATTATCCTTTGGAAACATATCACACAACAATTCTAGTAACAATGTGAAACTACTGTCGGTCTACCCACAAGTTGCCTTTAAGTTGACCAAGTGCAAAATGCCTGACAAGCGTGTATACTTTGTACACCCAGGGTACAAAGGTGTCTCTGCATCACTCCGTATGCTATCATATACAGGCATTTGTGCAAAACATTCTATCTCAATATCGTGAATCATGTTCTTCATTCTATTGTCATCTCCAACCTCCAAAACTTCCTTCTCGTGTGACGCCCAAGCGGTTCCTTCCTCACCATGCCATATCCACCTTGTGTACCGAAGATTTATTCCATCACAAAGTAAGTGATCCCTTATATCATCAACATCCCGTAGACTCTCATTTAAACAGTTGATACATGGACAAAAATACTTCCCATTTTTACTAGGCGCATTCATTTTAGCAAATTCAATAAAGTTTTCTACCCCATTCTCATATTCTTCACTAATTCTCGAAGCATTCATCCAACGGTGATCCATTTTATTACCACCTAATCCATTTTCACAGACACTCAAGTTTAGAACAGCTATATGAAACACTCATGACACACTGTAAAAACTAACAGTTCAAATTTATCACGCTTACAACAAATAGTACTACCATGATATCCTCAGGTTTCAAAAACTTTCATCAACAAGCAATAACATAACTTACCAGCTAATCCTTAGCTTCCAAGGACACTATGTTTGTGTTTGAGGATTTGGAAGAAGATTCTACAGAGGCAAGGATGTAGTAGGCCGGCAACCCAAGGGAAAACGATGGCAGTAGTGATACCTGCAGGTTTATGAGAGTTATTTAGACATGAAGGGGTAATATTTAGAACATTTTAGGTCAAATGAATCATCCAAATGTACATGGACAAAGTCTCATATATAAAATATTTAGATTTTTCAATTTTGCACTTACAAAGTTGTATAAAAATATTTAAAAGGACATAAAAAATAAAAAAAAATCCTCAAGTTGTAGAATCATCTCTGAGGTTAGTTAAAACATTTAGGCAAGTTCAAATTTCTAAATGAGAGCAAAACACTTTTTTAACAAAAGAAAACATTTAGAATTGATATGAGATTTTATCTTCAAAGTAAGATCAATTATTTTTCTTAGAAAGCATTATCCATTATACGTTATACAGTTGATTATAAAAACATGTCCTTTGTGTCATTTTCTCTTCGAAAATTTGATAATTCAGACTTGTTTGGTTTACAATTTCAAGATAAAAGAGCTGAATGCAAAATAATTTTGTTTATAAGAATTGATACAAATATGGCACTTCGCCCAAGTGGACCTAATTTTGAAACTAGTACATTAGTTTCAGAATATCACTCAGTTTTTATTAATATAAAGAATAAAATTAATAGCAAAAACTGTTTCCAATTGAGGTTAATTTATGAGGGTAACGTGTATTTTACCTCAATAATGAACCGAAAGCGTGAAGAAATCTGAAGAGCAGATAATGAGTTAATTATTTGCTGACTAGTATATTGATCAACAACATTGATTAATTGTGACTGTGATGCCAAATCCTAAAATCTTACTGACCAAATTAATCAGATCTACAATCATTAAACTAAATGACAAATATTTAGTGACATTATAAGAATTGGGGATGATATGATAATGAATGATGCTCATCAGAAATCGGAGTGCTCAATCATAATGTTTGTCATATTTAAATGATGTTCAAAAATCAACCAATCTCAATGACATACTTTTTTTCCAGAACAGCACAACCGAAGTTCAAGATGCCTAGATTCAGTCACAACCGAAGTTCAAGATGCCAACTTTTTTCCCAGAACAGCACAAATTGACATCCAAATGTACAAAACAACTAGAAACAGAAAAGGGAAACTTACACACACACCGGAATAGACCAAGATCAGAACCACCAACGTTGTCTTCTTTATGTGAACACCCAGTATGAACTACAGCAGCGAATAATAGAGGCTAAGAAGAGAAAACCAAAAGTAAAAAAATCAGAGCAAGGAAACAAGGCAACCTACTTGCATTGCTTGCTGCTCGGCCTGAAAAGAGGGAAAGCGAAGATCAGACCTGCATGCGACCGAGAGGGAATGGAGGGCCTGTGAAGACGGTGGACATCGGAGAGGGACAGAGGACAAAATGCAGGAGAAAGAGATAGGCCAAGAAATTTGGGGAATGCAGCTCGCGGGAGACACGAAAATGAGGCTTCAATTAGCGCGGGGAAGAATGACAGAAACGTGCGCTGAAGATTTGGGGAAAATCAGATCACTTTCAACGACTGGTTTATAAAACCGGTCGTTGAATCCAGTTTTCAACGACCGGTTTTAAAACCGGTCGTTGAAACAATAGGTTACAACGACCGGTTTGTAAACTATGTTTCAACGACCGGTTATAAAACCGGTCATTGATAATAAAGCTTCAACGACTGTTTTCCTTGAAAACAGTCGTTGAAACTTTAGTTCAGTGCTACCGGTTCCTGGAGTTGCTTTTTTACTACTGGTTTCTCAAAACGGTCGTTGTTTGGTGTCGTGGAATCATGTTCTTGTAGTAGTGTTAAAAACTTATATTTTAAATTGAAATGCTACAAATGATGCACCAAATTGATATCTCATAAAATCTTAATTAAATACCTTTAGTTTAGCATTGATGACTTCCATGTATAAAAAAATACATTGATGACTTCCTAAATATATCAAAATATATCTCAAATCTATTAAAAATGTCAAGTCATTAACATCCCTCAGACCAACTACTAGGATTCAAGTCAAAGGAGAAGGAGGTTGTAACGCCGATCTTTCATGCACCTCCCCATAAGAGCTGCACTAATTAGAGAGAAGCTTCACAAAAGGCATATGCCACAACTAATAATTGAAACAACCAGTTGTGCATGAATAACACACACACACACACACCGTCTCTAGATGAAATCAAACATATCTTTGAAATGAGATTAGAAACTTGTGGGCAGCTAGTCAAATCTCCTTGAGACAGCATTAGGATGAATCTGATCCTCCATGGTTATTCCTTTCTGAGCCACTGATGGTATCTCTACCAAACAAAGTCCTTTGCTCCTTAGGTCAATCCTTCTCTCCCCATAACACATCTGAATATATTTTGCAAATAGTTGATCCAGTCACAAATGGTGAAACATAATCTTATCAAGTTAAATTTACAATTTTCTTAAATTTTTTTAATGAAGTTTAGAAAGTCCTTATGGGGGTGAACTATAAAGTCTTTTTAAAAATCATTATATCATAAAAAATTGGCTAATTACATAAAATTTTGCTCAACTTAGAACCATATACAAATAACATCCTTAGCCTTTAAAGCTTAATAATAAACCTTCACAAACTTACAAGCTAAGTATATGAAGATAACTCCAAACCATATATTAAGTTTTTTGCCCCTGATCAAATTAAACTTTATTTTTATATGTATAACTCCCCCTAATTTGAGTTACATGCAGATAAATTTCTTAAACATTAGGTCATTTGCATATAAATAGGAGTTATATGCATATAAACATTATTTACATATGACATAAAGTTCATTTGAGTTCTGTTTTATTTAACCTATAAAATTAATAACTAGTTGCATTACTAATAGACCATGGAAAATAAAATTTACTTTATACTCCATATAATGTATTTACTTAAGAAAAATATATAGAAATTTCCAAATGAATGAAAGGATATATATTGAGCCTTGCATCCACTTTCTTAATAATTATTCACTACAACAAAACTTTTGTGATGGGTTGTTAAATTAAAAAAAAAAAAGGGCATAGCAAATTTTTTGCGATGAATGCGTAAAATCCATCCCAAGAATTTTACAATGAAAATTTGTATGTCATGAATTCAATCACACACCTTTTGTTTTGTTGCAGGGATTCTCTGTGTCATTCTCTTATTTCTTAGGCATTTTTATTTCAAAGGGGAAAAACTAAATCTATCCTAATATTTCCTTGATGAGATGAATATGTAAGAACAATAATTGAAGTTAATGCTGGTTTTTACCTGTTTATGATGATGAACTTGGGTAATCTTGTTGTATGAGAAATTCGGCATTTGACACAAATTCTGCTCCATCGAAATGAAAATGAATTAAAGTAATTAAACTTTATAAGCTTTCATTAATTGTTGCACTAAATGTTTCTAGTTATTAAGTTTCACCAAAAGCAAATATATAGGGCAAAAATTTTATTACAGTCTAGAAAGGTGATTTTGTTTCAGCGTCATCCATTCCTCGGTTTGTGTGTGTGTTTGGTTGCTATTTTTTGTGTGTACAAATTTAGAAATTGAAAGTTTGATTTCCATTTTTATTCTTTTACAAATAGAAAATGATTTCGTATACATGAATCAAACAAAAACTTTCAAGTACTAATAGACAAATATGAGGGAAACAGAATATTAAAAATTAGTTAAATTCATTGGAAACATGAATAAAAGGAAGGAGGATCTATTGTATCAATTAGAGAGACTGCAGGAGTTGGGGAGGACAGTATTTCCTGTGATAAAAAGAGAGAGGAGGTGTGGATGGAATTGGAGAAGTGCTTGAGTCAGGAGGAAATTATGTAGATCAAGAGGTCACGGTGTAATTGGTATCATCAGGGTGAAAAAAATACTGGATACTTCCATGCAGTTACTAATGGGAGGCGGAGAAGGAAAAATATACAGGCTCTTCAGGGCGAGGATGGTGAGTGGTGTTATGATCAAGAAGAGTTGAAGAGAATGGGTACGTCCTTCTTTCAGTCCCTTTACATGGAGGATGGAGGTCCCTTTCACAGAATTAATTTTGGCACTACTTATCCTAGGGTGGAGGAGGTCGGCTAGAGGCCCTTGGACAAGATGTTTCGGAACTAGAGGTTGAACAAGCTATCTTTAGTATGGGGGCATTGAAAGCTTCTGGTCCTGATGGGCTTAATCGTCTACTTTTTAGAGTCAATGGAGCAATGTTGGTAAATCACTGTCTGATATGGCTCGGAAGGTTTTTTCTTGCCCAGAGGAAGTGAAGAGGGTAAATGGAACTAATATTGCTTTAATTCCTAAAGTGGATGCTCCTCAATCCTTTAGGAATTTTAGGCCTATTAGTTTATGTAATGAGGTATATAAAGTGATCACAAAGGTGCTGGCTAATAGACTGAAGGGCTTGATGATTAAGATCATTGCCCCTACTCAATGTAGTTTTATCCTTGATGATCGGCTTAGTTTAGATAATATCATCTTAGCACAAGAAGTTATTCACTCTATGAGGTGTATGAAAAAGAAGAAAGCGTTCATGACTCTGAAGATTGATTTGGAAAAAGCTTATGACAGGGTAAGATGGGATTTTGTCCTTGAATGCTTGACGGTTTTGGGGGTTTCTCCTAAATTCATCAAGCTTGTGAACTTTTGTATGTCTACTGTGGAAATGCAGGTTCTATGAAATGGATCTAAAGGTCCGAGTTTTAATCCTCGAAGGTATTAGACAAGGAGACCCTTTGTCTTCTTATTTATCTGTCTTGGTAATGGAAAGATTGGCGCATTTGATTGAAATTGAGGTGCAGATTGGGAACTGGATTCCTTTCCGGTTAAAGAAGAATGGTACACAGATATCCTATCCCTTTTCTGCGGATGACTTGATATTGTTTGCAGAAGCTAATATGGATCAAGCTGCAATTATCAAGACGTGTTTAGAGGATTTCTGCCTGGCCTGGGGTGACAAGCTAAGTGCTTGAAGTACCAAATCTTTTTCTCGAAGAATGTTAACCTTAACCATCGGCAGGAAATTAGTTAATTTCTTGGCTTTACTCCTGTTGATCTTGGAAAATGTTTGGGTGTTCCCCTTCACCATAAATGTGTGACAAATCAGACTTTTCAGTATGTTCTGAATAAAATGGATACCCGTCTTGCTTCTTGGAAGGTTAATTCTTTGTCTATGGCGGCTAGACATACGTTGATCTCTTCGGTGTTGTCCGCTATTCCTAATAATAAGATTGATAAGCGATGTAGAAACTTTCTTTGGGGATCTACATTGAGTACCAGGAAGCTTCATTCCGTAGCTTGGAATGATGTGTGTTCAACGAAGAATGTTGGCGGTTTGGGAATTAGGGACGCACAAAAGCAAAAACTTGCTTTTATGATGAAGTTGGAGTGGGGCTTAAGCGAAGGGATGCTTTGTGGGTGAGATTTCTACTGGAGAAGTATAGATGTGGAGAGGATATTATTCCAAAAGTTCAGCACCAAAGGGTAGAGTCACAAGCTTGGAAGGGTATTAGAGGAGCTTGGAAGGAGATGATGGATGGTTTGGGGTGGTGTCTTGGGGATGGAGTGAAGGTGCGGCTTTGGGAAGATTGTTGGTTACCAAGCTATACCAAGTTAAGCGACCTTGCATTGTTACCTACTATCTTACACCCTCTGGCGGCTGGGATTGGGGAAAGTTGACTGGGATGCTTCCACAACACGTACTTATTAAGCACATTGGGCAAGTTTATCCGGTAATCCATGGGGAATCTGAGGATGTGCCGAGGTGGAGACTGACATCTAATGGAGAGTTTTGGGTAAAGTTGGCTTATGGGACTCAATGTATGACAAACACACATAATGTTTCTGGTGTGTGGAGTAAAATATGGAAGGTGGCTGCTCCCCAACGTTGCAGATCCTTCCGGTGGCTTTGTTGTAGAGGGAGATTGCTGACAAATGCTTTGAGAGAGCTGAGGGGTATCTAGAGTGGAAGCGGTTGCAAGCTCTGCGATGGTGGTGTTGAGGATTCATTCCTTGCTATTCGAGATTGTAAGATAGCAAATGATTGTTGGAGGCTAGTGTTGCCAGAACACCTACGGGTTAAGTTTTTCTTGGTGAACATCTTGAATCTGTGGGTGGAGCGGAACCTGAGTTAGAAGTTCATGGTGCATGGGATTCAACGGAGTGTTTGGTTTGCGGTGTTGAGTAGACAGATCTTGCTCAACCGTAATGCAGGGGTTTTCCAAGAATCAACTAAGGGTTGTTTTCCGGTAGTTTCGCGTTCTAAGTCTGTAGTAATAATGTGCTATGATCATAATTTATGTAAAGAATATCTTGGCAAACCTGAGAGCTTTAAGTGGGAAGCTCCTTGTGTGGGGTGGGTGAAGTATAATGTGGATGGATCTAGTGTGTTGCAAGGCCAAGACGCGTAGTGTGGGGGGATTGCTAGAAACTACGAAGGTACGGCCTTGGATAGGTTCATGTTTCATATAGGCGGGGGAGGAAGCTTGCATGCAAAGATATGGGGAGTCTTATGGGGTCTCAAGCGTTCTTGGGACTTACGATGGCAAACGGATTGTTGGGAGGTTGTCGAGCTTTTGTCAGGTGGATGGAGCGAAGATCATCCTGAAAAAGACTTGCTGGAGGAAGTTAAACAGTGTCTAGTTCAGAGCAGGGAGCGAAGATCATCTGGCAGATCGTTTGGCTAAGGAAGCTCTCTCTCATGCTCTAGGCATTCAGACTTTTAGCTTAGCGCCGTCATTTCTTTCAAAACCTCTTCGGGAGGACTTGGTGCTATCATATTTTTGCTTTGAGCTTCATGTAAATCAAAAAAAAAAAAAAAAAAAAGTGATGACCTCCGCTAATTCTAATTCTGGCTCATGAATTTTCAATGCAAGTTTCTCTTAACTAATAAGAATCAAAGAATTCTAATCATGGTGATTGTGTCCTTATATTTGTTGTTTTTAGGGTAAAGTAACATCCAGCATGTTGATATTCTTTCTGATGCATCCAACATCATTTTTTTTATACTTTTAATATCCTAATCTTATTTATAGTGCATCATGCATTGTAAATTATAAATAAAATTATGATCTTAGATGTAACTGAAAAATAATATTATGAGGTGCTTGATGCACCAAGAAAATAACATTAGGGTGTTGAATGTACTATAAAAAATATTATAGTACTGGATACTAATGGAAAATTATACCGGATGCTATTTTACCCTTTATTTTATTCCGAATTTTATATTATTTGTTTGCTGTTGGAAGCATATATTTACCCAGATTTGCTCTTGCAGAAGCTTGATATGAAGAGAAGCCTCTTGAAGAACTGAAGCAGTGTCAGTCTGCAGATTATCCACAAATTACCCAATTATCATTTTTTTTATAAAAGTGATAACTAAGAAGCAAGAAATTAACGAGAAATTAATGAATACTTTTTTGGTTCATACCTTACCAAATGGCGAAACCAGCTTTTGTAGAGTTGTGATTTTATCACTGAGCTTTTGATTTCTTCTCACAGGTGGATGCCACTTTAAAAATATAATAATAAAATAAGGCAATGGAACGAAGTCTTACAATTAAATGCAGTTTTATAGGACCACGTATATTTGACAAATATTTGACCATATATCACTTGTTACATAACTTTTTTTTTTTTTTTTTTTTTTTATGGTTTTACGCAATGAAGAAAATATTTGAACATGATGATGATTACCTTATAATTTTGATTTAAATACGATTTCGTTCCTTTTGTTTTCACATCAATAATAGCTAGCTTGCCTGTTTTCTTAATAGTTTTTATTTTATTCTCCATAAATAACAAGTTTCTCAATATCAATATCTAACACAAAAGATATAACAAATTGCAAAATACATAAATTATAAACATGTACCGTACCGATTCATAAAAAATGTATGGTTTCAATAGAATAATTCATCATTAGGACCAATTATTTTACAAGTTGACAAAAATATATGTTATCCACTTCGGCTGCCACCATCAGGCCCAACCTACCTTAATTATGATCATTTCTTTTTTTTGCCAACATAGTTATGACCATTTCTAAATGATCAATATATATATATATATATATATATAATATGTAAGAGTTTGGTAAATCAGACAATTAATAAATCATAAATAGTTCATTTGATTTCTCATGCACACACTATATAATGAATAAGACCACATTTATTA
Organism: Inga laurina; assembly: GCA_963855925.1. Lineage (NCBI taxonomy): Eukaryota > Viridiplantae > Streptophyta > Magnoliopsida > Fabales > Fabaceae > Inga > Inga laurina. Next base: position 41,401,901 of record OY979702.1, on the reverse strand, counting down.
GTTTGCATATTGCCTTGACTAAATTACATAAACCGTCCCTAACTTTAGAATCATATACAAATAGCATCATTAACCTTTAAACTTTAATTATAAACCCCCTAAAAAATTTCAAGTCTATACAAATAATCCAAACTAATCAATTTTTTATACCTTTAAATCTAATTTTTATATGCGTGTACTTGCCTCAAACTTTAAATTATGTGCAATAAACCCTTAAACTGTAAGTTATAATAATGAACTAAACTATTAGTATGAGGATTATCTGCATAAATATAAAAGTTCAAGGAGGTTTATTGTAAAATATCAACGGTTAGAGAGATTATTCATCTATAACTAAGAGGTTTAATTTGTATAATTTAGCATATTGTCCTCAGGTCAAGTTAATTTGTAATATCAATTTAAATGAAACTATATGAATTTTTTTTTTTTCCCATTTTGCTTTTCAATGTACTCACATTACTGTTCCTCGGAATTTTGTGTGAACTGTCTGTGCTGGTTTCATGCCTTTTTGCTTTCAAATTTGTAATAGTTTCGATGTTGTGCTCAAATGCATCAAACGGACGTATTCTTGCATTTCCACTTGCCTGCAGGTCACACACCATAAAGAAAATTTAAGAGATTCGGATCCTCTTAAATAAATTATTTTTTACAACAAAAATTAAACTTAAAAAAGCTATAAAAATAAGCTTAAAATGTGTTTTTAATGTCAAAATGGAATTCTCCTTTCCCTATATTCAATCAACAAGATCCTTCATGTTCAAGAAATTTTATAAACATTCATAAAAAAAGAAGAAATAAATTTTATGAACTTTGTGCCATTGAGGGACAACATATATGCGTGCGTGCGTGCGTGCGTGTAAACAATTAGACAATAATTAAATAATTTTAGATAAAAATTTACCCTTAATCTTGTCTTCGCTTAACAAAAATCCCCATTCCCATCATAATTTGAAATAAAAATATATAAAATATAATATAATTGCATATAAAATGCTTATATTAATAAAAAAAACCTAATTCAATTTACACATTTTATAAAATATTATTTCAAAAGATAAATATGATCCTCCAACTCAATCAAAAGATAATATTTTATTTCAAACGACAGTTATGATTAAAAATTTTAGCATTAATTATTCATCAAAAAATCAGGGAATTCATTAAACTAACCACCGCTAAATAAGTAAATACTACCTTACCACATCATATGGAGGTTCGTCTGAAGGTTTCTTAGTAGGTAACTGCTTTGAAACGTCTTTGTTGCTGGAAGGACCATATAGCCTTCCTGCTCACAAATTACTCTGTATTAATTATTTGATTTGATTGATAGCATATACATATACATATAATTCTATTTTTTAGAAGTATTTTAATTTTAATTCAGTTTTTTTATAATCTATTATGAGATCTAGTCTTTATTCTTTTTTTTTTTTTTTGCCTGCGAGATCTAGTCTTTATTCATTGCACCAATTGGATTTAATATGCCATTTTTAAACTAAAATGACCTGGTATGTTGACAATTAAATATAAAAGGGAACGTGAATTTTTTTAGCTTTAGATGTGATAAAATTGAAAGGCTTTGATTCTTCAAGCTTACATCAATTTTCAAATTTTAATATGTTAAGTTTATAAAGTGTATTTTCAATCTCTTAATATTAAGACTGTTAATTTTATTACCGAAAAATGCTGACTTAATGAATTTAAATGACTACTCTACAATCAAATGCTATGTTAGCATTATATTATATTAAATGGTTTTAAGCATGCTTTTTCAGCATTTAATTATAAATTCACTATTTAAATTTGTTGAGTAACATTTTCCTTTAATTTTTCCTAAAATATACTTTATAAATTTAAGGGATTAAACTCAAACTTTATGTTCAGGTAAAAAAAAACCTTAAATTTGATGTAAATTTAGAGGAGCAAACATATAATTAGTCAAATGGATGAAATTATTTTTTTGTTTTGACTAAATCATACAAAAATCCCCTAAACTTTGAATCATGTACAAATAACCTCATTAACATATAAAACATGATAATAAACTTACATGAACATTTAAGTTTGTGGGAATAAACATCTACCATCAATTACAACTTTATTTTTATGTGTGTATATATAACCACTCAAACTTTGAATTATATACTAATTGAATTATATGAATATAAACAATCAATAAAACTAAGTAAAATATTTTAACCACCCTTTTGTATTGCCTTAATTACATTAACCTCCCATTTATTTTAAAAATATACACTTAAGTTTAAATCGTTAACTCCATTAATAATATTCTAAAACTATATTTTTTAATTAAAATTTAACTAAAAATAAAATTTATTCACTAATTTACCCTTAATACTAAATCCTAAACTTTAATTGATAGCTTGTGAATATCACAACCTTTTAAAAATTCAAGTAGGTTTTTTAAATGTTTGTAAAAAAATGAAATTATAAATTTAAATATGAAATATCTCATACCTATATAGTTTATTATATTTGATTGAAAAAATGTGTTTGATATATACTTTTAGACATTTAAGAAACTAAAAATATATAAATTTCAATAAATATGGTGAAAAATTAAAATTATAAATTTTATAATCTCAAAATTAATGAATTTTTAAAATATTAGAAAGTTAAAAAATTTATTAAAATTAAAATTTGATGGGTGTCAACCGGATACTGGATGATTTTATATATATATATATATATATAATTGGTGGGTATAAATTTTTTTGTCCCATACATACATACATACATACATAAAAAGAGATATTTTGGTAAAATAAAAGTTCAAAAGTCAAATTTAATGGTTTGCTAACATTTTGGGTAGATGAAAATAGAATTTCAAAATATAATGAAAGTTTGTATAACATACATTTTAACTTTAAAGAAGGTTTATATGGCATTTTAAAATAGAGTTGAGGCCTGTATATTAAGACAAAAAATAGAAGGGTGATTAGAATACATTTTATTCTAAAAGTAATCATAGCTGGGTTACCTGCATAAATAAAAGAGTTCAAGAGGTTTATTATTGTAAAGTTTCAAATGTTAGAAAGGTTATCTATACATGACATAAAAATTAGAATTACGTGTTCAGCCTTTTGTTTTTGTGCGCGTATGTATGTGTATAAAATAAAGCAAACCTTGTTGAATAATAGATAGAGGCTGAGATTGGGTAGGCATCATTGTAGGTTCCATGTACAATCCGTTGTTGTGAAATTGACTGCTAAATAAATATTAGAAACACAAACTATTAGAGTGTATATGTATATACTAAAATTATATTTTTCTAATATTCTACAAAATTATTTTATAGTTTTTCTTTATGTCTTCTTCATTGTTAAGATTTTGACTTTGTTCTAATGATCCATTAAAAAATGATACCAAATTTAAGTAAAAGATAAACTGTTGAACAAGTCTAACCAATTTAAAAATATGTATATAAAGAAATTAACAAACGGATAGTGGATTAATATTTGAATGGCCAAAAATTACATGAGCTACCAGCTGCCTATATGCATCGAGTTCAAATATGCTTGACTAGCTAGAGTTCTCTTTTATTTTTATCTTTCTAACACATCGTATTTTGAAATATCAATATAAAATATAAAAGGTAAAGGAAGTAGTTTTTTTTTGTTTTATTTTATTTTTTGTTTTATAAAGGATGAATTTTAATTCTCTTACTTTATACAAAAATTTAATTGAGTCTCTTAATTTTATAAATAATATTTTTAGTCCTATAATTTTAACACTCTTGTTATCAAATAATTATATTTTTTGTTGGGCCAATCATTGTTAGAATTAAAAAAAAATTAATGTGCTAACATTTGATAATGTTTTGTCAATATTAAGAGACTAAAATAAGACTTTACTATATAGAGTTAAAAGACTAAATGTGCACTTTCACCGATATAAAATTTATAAAGCACCTCTGTTTTTTATTTTTTTGAGAAACTCATATGCATATCTCATTTCTTAAACTCGCTTAATCCCAGAAAAATGGCTAGTTAAAAATGATATATGAACGTCCCTACACACATATATGGACAGAAAAACTAGCAGGCCATATTCTTATTTTAGTTTTTATGTTCATCTACCTGAAGATATTTACTTATAATGTGATCAACTACCATTATATTTAAAGACTAGTCAATGATTCCTGTATTCAACACGTCAGAAGAAATAATATGTTAAATCTCAGAGAGATATATATATATAGAACACTTGTACTACTCTTTTAACGTTCTTAAGAAAATACTAAGGCCTTACCTTGCCCTTTCGCTCGCGTGTGTGTATCCACATTTATTGGCCCAGGGTACATTATTTGAAATTATTTGGAAAAAACAACAAATTAAATGATTATTGTAGCTCATACCATACACAAATCAACGTGATCCTATTTGATGATCACATGTACGACTATGCAAACAAGGTTTAACAAGAAATTATATGTAAAGAATGAAAATAAACATTATATAGAACCTATTTTTTTTTTTTTATTTTAAAATCACGCTCTTTTCAAACGTTACAGAATGCATAAAAAGATCTAAGTTTTGTATATTTTACTCACATTATGTCCTCCATCTGCACGCAAGCTGCGAAATTCTCCAACAGAATTTCATTGTTTCCTGAAATAAAGAACTCTAAATTTAATTTAGATTAAACCTTCAAAAGGACAAATAATAATAATAATAATAATAATAATAATAATAATAATAATAATAATAATAATAATAATAATAATAATTAGGGTTTTGAAGCTATTTACCATATTGAAGACGTGGAGACAGTGTTGGTACAAGAGCATTGCTCATCTTCAGCTACAACGGGGGGACCTGCAGAAACGTTTCTAAGTCCAATATATATTACGAGTAATTTCTTAACGATAATGAGTTGATAATAGAAGAATGTGTTCTCTCTCTCTCTCTCTCTCTCTCTCTCTCTCTCTCTCGTGTCTGATCTTATTACTTTCAAGCCATAGTGATGTTGAGGATGGGAATCAAGTATAGTTCTATTTTTCATAGAAATGAAAAAGATTCTGCAACATCACAACTTGCCAACTCACGGTATATAATACATCTGAATATTGACGGTGTGAAACTTTCAGAATATTTCTGAACAGAAACGGGGAAAAAAGAAAAAGAAAACCAAAATTGTGCGATGAAACTTCATAGACAAGGAAGCATGATTACAGAATAAAGAAAATGACAGATCCTTTACCTCTAAAGAGAACTTCTCTGCAAATAATTTCATTCAAAACGAAGGCCTCACAAATGAAAATGCTCAGAGGCTATAGAGAAGAAAAGAAAAGAGAGAGAAGGAGAGAGAATTAATGATATAATTAATGGTACTTAGTGAAAATGGTGAGATACAAAGGTAGAAGAGATGCTTTGATGTGAGAGGAAATGAAGAGGTTGTTGAGAGAGAAGAGAGTGAATAATTAATATCTTTTGTTGCATGAAAGGAATATGAAACGACCGTGTCACGTTAAGGAAAGGGTCGGCTTCCACTCAATTATTCAAATTTAAAGCACCACATTATATCAATTTCGTTTTATTTCGCTTTCATATTAAATTTTTGTTGCTTCTCATTTTTATTGTCTCTGTCTGCAAATCGACAAATATTGAGCATGCCTCGTTTGGCCCTTGCTGCTTTTTTTCTCCTTCTTTTTTCCTTTCTATTTTTTGTTTGTTTAGACTACACCACTTTGGTTATGCCTATAAGTAAGTCACTTGTAATATAAGTTACTTGTAAAGTAACTAATGACCTTTTCCAGTTCTTTTTTTTTTTTTTTATGCAACAACGTTTTCCAGTTTTACCCCTATTTAATTTTTATTGGAATGAGAGAGAGGGGAGAGAGGTAAGAATGATTTGTGAGTATACAAAGAGACAAAAATTTTAATAAGGACAAATGTGAAAATTTTTAATCTATTTAGTGTATTTTTTGGTATGTGAAAATGAAGTACAAGTAACTTACATATAGCATCAAAGTGGTAATTAAGGTTTAAGTCCAACTGTCCAAAGAAAAAAGAATTGAGAGAAAGCGGACAAAAAGAAAGAGAGAGGAGAGAATCATTACTTCATAAAATTGGACGGCCATTGAGATAACCATATGGTATAAAATCATATGTGTGAAAACAATTTGAACATATTTTATTATTTCTGGGATAACTGTGGATTTTTTATTTCTAAAAAGATGATGGTTAAACATTGTTAAAATTCTGAATTTTGTTTTAAAATTTATAGTTAATTGACCGTAACGTGTGTAGACTGTCAAATTGAAGCTAAAAGTCTGATGGTTAATTTAGTGATTAATATCTAACTTTTATATTTCACTTTTTGTCTTCGAAGCGTTGCCATTTAACTTATTCCCATACATACATACATACATACATACATGCATGCATACATACATGCATGCATGCATGTATATATGTATTTACCTTGAACTTATCGAAATGTACAATTGAGTCAAATTTTATTAGAACTGGATTTGATTTGAGTTTGTGTAACTTACTTACAAATGTTCCTTTGTGGAGACTTTTGCCTTTTTTGCCAAGAGAGTATAGAGTTTGGTTTTGCTAAATTACGTGGTTCAATTTTTGTTTGTTCAAGCTTGTGGGTAGTTTGTAAGAGGTTTGGGGAGTTGAGTGAACATGTTTAAGCATCTTAATGGAATTTAAATTGTAAAAATAAGGGAAGACTTGGCACTGCAAGAGAAAGAAGTAGTACATTTCTTTGTCTAGCCGCTCAAGCAATGTTTAGAAAAAATTTAAAAAAAATTACTTTTTGCAAGTTTAATTTCTTGTTGCAAGTTGATGGGAGCATAAGTGGCATCCAACCAAGGCATCTAAGTTGGCAAACCAAGCAATAATCAAGTCCTTCTTAAGTATTTTCTTGGGTCCTTAATGTAGAACTTAATTGGGAAGTTGATCTTGGTCTTAAGTGTAAGACATATTTACCATATTTATCAATCTTTTCCTAATTTACTACAAAAAAAGCAGGCAATTAGAGATGGAAATTAGTGACAGAATTCTTTCCATCGCTACTCCGTCTCAAAACCGTCAACAAATCCATCGCTAATTTTAGACAGGGAATTAGAGACGGATCAGTGACGGAACTTACAGACAGAAAAATTCTATCGCTAAATACATTTAGCAACAAATTGGCAATGACCAACATTCCATTGCTAATATCCGTCATTGATCTATCTTAAATCCGTTGCCAAATGCCGTCACTAATTTTGGGGGTAACTTATTTTGGATTTTTTTATAGTCCGTCACTATTTCGTCTCCAATTCCTTGTGTCTCTATTTTGTCACTAATTTGAAAATTTCCAATTTTGATCATTTAGAGAATAAATGATAATATAATTATTTAAATGTGCTTTCAATAAAAAAAACTGAAAATTTCACCAGGTACGTGGGATGATATTGAGTAGGGCATCATCATTCTCATCTCATCATTAAAACTTATTGAGGCATCATGGAGATGAATTCTTAGGAAATACATTCATATATCATTAAATGGAGACATCATATGAATTCATTTTAGCTAAACAAACAAGGAAATAATATACGGACTACTCTCTTTTAAAAATTAACATAATAAATGAAGAAAGAATAATTGTATAATGAACAATATGTTGATGGAATAAGACATGATAGAAACCATTAATCAACAAATGGATGTAAAGGCATATATCCAAATGAATTGATCATTAAATTTTAAAAATTTTTTGTCACTAGTTTCATCAAGTGCATGCGTGTCTGGATATTTTACTTCGATAGGACATTTTTTATTTCCATTACCTGTAAAAGTATTGTAATTATTCATCCACATGCCACCTCTGGATGTCTTCCTAATGTATATAAGTATTAGTTTTTTTGTTCATGGTCAAGTTTACAAATAGTGTGAAACTTAAAAAAGTCCACTCTCGTTTGGTTCAATTGCATGCTCCTTTAGTAATGCAATGCATTGCAATGAAATCCAATGCAATGCAATCTTTGTTACCACAAGGATGTTTGGTATGATAATATGGGGATTGGTAATAATATTATTTGGGGAGAATTGCTAAAAAAGACCTCATTGACAACTTATTTGTCAAATGAGACCTGGGAAGATATCTGCATACGAAGGGAAGATTTTTGCACACGTAGGGAAGAATTTTGCACACGTATAGGGAAGAATTTTGCACACAAGGAATATCATCTGCACATTAGGGAAGATATTCTGCACACGTGAAAGATAATCTGCATGCGAAGGTCTCAATTGGAAAATAAGTTGCCAATGAGGGATTTTTTCACAATTTTCCCTATTACTTTTTCACATCAAATTAAATAAAAAATTACTAACTTATCCCTATTGAAATTCTCAATCTCTTTCATCCTGCTATTCCGCATTCCCGTCATTATCCACCCAAAAATGAACATATTCATTGTGAAGGAAAATCCTGCACATCTTCATCTTCCTTGAACTCTATTTTTTTTTTTTTTTGCCAATCCTTGAACTCAATTGAAGCCACATATTTTGAAGGAAAGAGAAGAGGTCGATGATGGTGGAAGAAATAAAAAAGGAAAGAGGCCACCGGTGGAGACGCCGACAATGGTGCGGAAATGGTCGGTTCTTGGAATAAGGAGAGATGACGATGAAAGAGGGATCCGGCTTTCCTCCTTTGCAAAGGAGGCTCCTTTGCAGAATATGGATTGTTGGATCAGATCTTAACGGTCCAGGTTTAATATATTATAAAAATATTATTATTATAATATTATAATATATTAAATCTGAACCATTGAGATATGATCCAACGGTCCATATTCTGCAAAGGAGCCTCCTTTTCTCCTTTGCAAAGGAGGAAAGCCGGATCCATAAAAGAGACAATAGGGTACTTTTTTAAGGGCAAAATAGACAAATTACCAATGATTGCAGCCCTGCAACGAACATTCACTACTACAAAAAAGTAAAGCTGTGGCGCTTATAATTGCATTAACTGTGGCGCTAGAGAAGTGCCACATATCTGGACGCCACTAAAAAAAGCTGTGGCGCTTCACATTTTAAATTTTTTTTTTTTAAAAAATACCCTCCTGTGGCGTTTGTTTGAGGAAGTGCCACAGGAGGGGGCCTCCTGTGGCGCTTGCTTGAGCAAGCGCCACAGTAGGGGGGTCCTATTGTGGCGCTTGCTTGAGCAAGCGCCACAGGAGGCCCCCCTCCTGTGGCACTTCCTCAAGCAAGCGCCACAGGAGGGTCCCTTTTTTTTTTTCTTTCTTCTTCTTCTTTTTTCTTGTGCCCCTTTTTTATACTTCATAATTGTGAAGTTTTATATAAAATGAGTGGATTTCGTGTTTATCATCTCCACAAATTGTCAATCTTTCTATTTTATATTTCAACCTATTATATATATATATATATATATATATATATATATATATATATAATTTTCATATTTAAAATTCAAGTTCCCCAACAATAATGTTCTTACATTAATACTCTCCAAAGCTAACATAAAAAATATCACAATACAAGAACTTGATATGTGAACACAGTACATCAACAACTAATTAAGTAAATTAAAAGATTACTAAAAAACGCAAGCTTGTCGGCAAAAAAATTTAAACAAAGCAAAAAGGCAAACGAAACAAGCTAGGTTTTCATTCTTTCCTATTAAATTAGGAACAAAAAGGCAAACGTTATATTACGGTTTATCTTGACTAAAAAAAAAATTTAAACAAAGCAAGCTAGAATGAAATAGTCTTCTTCTTACAAATCTATTAATTGACCAGCACAGGGAGTGGGAGACCACGTTGGTGATGCTAACTTGAGTGACGAGTGAGCGTGTGGGTGTGTTTTTTAGTGTGAAGATGATAGGAAATGGAGGGAGGGGGCCGACGGATCCACTAAGAAGATGAGAAAGGGAAAGTAGTTTAATGGAGGAGAGAATAGTTAAATAATTAAAGTGGAGTAGTAGTCAAAAAGAGAAGGAATGGGAGGCGGACACAGGACCACTACGCGGGAAATGAAATAATTAAGAGATACACTATCAATTTGAATTTTTTTTTTTTTAAAAAAAGTGGGCAAGTGTGGCGCCTAAATAAATAGGCGCCACACATTGCCTCAAATCAGCTGTGGCGCCTAATGCATTAGGCGCCACAGCTGATCAAGTCATTATCATGTGTGGCGCCTATTTATTTAGGTGCCACACATGCCCACTTTTTTTTTTTTTTTTTTTTTAAAATCAATGCTGCAGCTATGGCGCTTGGTGGGTTAGGCGCCACAGCTGCTTTCGCGGCCCCAAGTGTGGCGCCTGTGTAGGCAGGCGCCACACTAGGCCTCCTCAATTATGGCACTTAATCTATTAGGCACCACAGCTGGTACCCAAAATTTAAAAAAAAATTATAGAGGTAAAAAAAAAAAAAAAAAAAAGAAGCTGTGGCACTTGTTTAAAGAAGTGCCACAAAATGTGCGCCACCTTTTTTCCTTTTTGTAGTAGTGATTCATAGGTTTCTCCTATGAATAAATATTACTGAAAAATATGCAATTCTCATTGCAAGTGCAATTTTTATTACTGACAATAAGTGCAACCAAACATGTCTTCCATGGTAACGCAATGAGCGTTACCATTGCATGCCTGTAATGATGTTGAACCAAACGGGCTTTTACATGACCAATTTGATTAAATATAGTGGATAAAATTAAAATATAATGAAAATTTAACCAATTTTCTTCGCATAAGGAAAAAACTTACCAATTTTTTCCTCTTGTAATTGGGTATAGCTTGTAGCTTAGCATATTTTGGTGAATGAATGATATAAATTATAGATATACTATGCAAAATTTAGGCACAAATTATAAAATCCTTCTATTGACCATTTTCCTCCTTTTAATTGTAATAATAAAAATGATTTATTCATGTTGAGTTTGAATCACTCATAAATAATAGCAAAATTGAAAATTTAGCCCATAGTCAATGAGTTAACTAATCCTCCTTCCTATGTGCGAGTTAGTTAATTGAGACTATAATAAATAGGATTAGAGGGGTAGTCATTAGATGTGTTAATAGGCCAAAGCAAATAATAAAGTCAATGGCTAATGAATTTAAAAAAATCTTCAAATATATATATATATATATAATTGAATATTTAATTTTTTAATATATTTGTTTTTGTATTTTTACCATCTCACCCTTACTTTTTTTATTCCAATTTTATCCTTATGAACCTACCATACTTTGTGGTTCAATTCATTTTTGAAATTCAAAATTGATTCCTATTTGATCTTTTCCTTCCAACCCTAATTTCCTCCTCATTTCCTTTTCACTTATCCTCTTAAACTCTCTGCACTCTCTATGGGTACTCGAACCCTAACCCATAGCCCGTCGGATTGGGCTTCTCTCCTTTTTCCTTTCCATCACTAGTGGAAAAATGATTTTTTAAACCAGTTAAAAAAGACTTGTTAGACCGGTTGTGTATTAGGTTTTGTTACAATAGGTCTAAAATGTGTGTTGTTTTTTAGATTGGTTGTCAAAACTTATCTAAAAAATATAACTTTTAAGATCGGTTGTAGGAACAACCGGTCTTAAATTTCACACCTTTAAGACCGGTTGTACCTATAATCGGTCTTAAATTAACTTTTAAGACCGGTTTCAGCTAGAGCCAGTCTTAAAGGTTAGACCTTTAAGACCTGTTGTAGCTACAACCGGTCTTAAAAGTTTTTTTTAAAAAAAATGTCCCTTTTATATATAAGCTACCCAGCAAACCATTTCTATCCTAGATTCCACAGAAGCAACGCAACACAAATTTCACAGAAGCAATGACAACAGCAAGCATAAATGAAGGTGTAAGATAGGTGACTTTAAATCAACTTCTAACAAATGTTAATTAGTGTAGAACATTTATTTTTAAGCCACACAAATCAAATGATTTAGTTAACAATTGGTGAAATGTTGCAAGATATCAAGGTTGAAGATCAAATGTGGACAATTCAAGCAACAAGCTTAAATCAGATTCCAGGAACTCCAAATGCACTCAACAACTATCTAAAACTAAAACACAGCATATGAATCAATTTTAATATTCAATATGAAAGAATGTCCAAACAAACAAATTTGCTCAGAAATGGATGCAAAACTTTGAATGACAATGGCAGCAATAAAATTCAAGGATATATACAAGCAACAGCAGAAATTTCTCAGTTTTACAAAATAAAAAGTGAAGAAAAAGTATAGAGGTCAGTCCCTTAAATCCCATGCCTCCTGTATCACCCATATCCTAGAAATTGTCCTACACAGATACATAAACCTAGTTAGAAATTCATGTAGCAGGAGCAATACGTATGAGAGCAATGTACAATGTAGCATTGGATTCAAAAGCTCACTATTTTTGTAATAGCTCATAGATGAATTCAACACAACATGTGCGAATAAAATCAATATCTTCTTCAGAAAAGGGATTAGTGTAATACCCCAAATTTTGAGACTTGAGGCTAAAGAATAAGCCTGAGATTAGTGGACTGCTAAGCCTGGTTTAGCAAGATCCTAAATTGTGATTAAGAGATAATGACTCCAAAAGTGGATGTGGTTAGTGATAAATAACCCTTTTGGAGAATATGATGTGATTTAGGATTCGAATGTGATTCGTATGTGCTATGAGCAGCGCCGAAACCCTGTATTTAAGTTCAATTATGGATTAACCGCTAAATTGACTTAAAATAGAGGGGAGGGCACATTGGTGAAGAAAAGGAATGATATGATGTGTTTTGTGGTGATTCAGTGGGAATTGCCATAATCAGGGGCAAAACGGTAAAGTTACCGACTGATGGATCGGTTACCAAAGAGGAAACTCATTGAGACTTCAAGATCAATGGTTAGGATTGATTTGTGCAAGAGATCAAGGGGTAGAATCACATGTGTGTGAGCTTATGTGAGCTCATGTGAGGTTTGTCAAGATGGTGACACTTGGCACTTTGTGAGCCCTTGGATGAGGTCAAAGTGTCAAACCTCATTTTCCCTCTCTCCTCTCTTTATTTGGTCGGTTTTGGCTCCCAACAACTGAACACTTTCTTCATTATCTTCATCTCTCCAAAACCTCCATTTTCGCTTAGCTCAAGGAAGAAAGAGAAAAGAATAAGGTGAGATTTGGCTTGTTTCTTGTCCTCTAATGCTCTAATCACCTTCTATAAAGTTGTTCATAGTGATGAGAGCTTCATCTCTATGGTTTTAGATTTCTGAGAGGAGGTGTTTTGGAGCTTGAGCAAAAGTGGAAAGATGAAGAATCAAGGAATTGGTTTGGGAAAGAGGAAGAGGTGAGCATTTGCTTCCTTTTGATCTAAGTTTTGTAAGTTTTGGTTGAGTTTAGTGAATTTCGAATTTTGCCCTGATTTTCTTGTGAGTTTGGATTGGATTAATTGGATGTTGTTTTATGTTGAAAATGGTGTCATATTGTGGTATTTAATCATTGGAATTGATTTGAATTGGATTAGACACATTGGTTGCAAAACTGGAAATTCTGTCCAGTGTAAATTCTGTCTGGGCAGTCTTGTTGTGTGGACGTTTTGACTGGGCAAATGAAGTCATAAAATTATGAAACTTTCCAGTATTAAATTTCACATCCCAAGCTTCAAAATGGACACATAATTTGTGCCATTTCGTTTTGTCTTCTGTGAGTTATGGCTGTCCAAAGTTTGAGGTCGAAAATGAACATTGTTTTGGGACAGTCTTGAGTTTTGGGGAATTCTGTATTTATGTGGTGATTTCTAGTAATGGCCAATATTTTTCCTGTGTAAAGGACTTAAATAGATTTCATTTGGCTTTGGGAACACCTCATTTCGATTTTTTTGGAATTAGTAATGATTTTTGGAAGTTCAGCCAAGAAACTGGATTTTCTTGGCTGAGGCCCAAATGTTTCTGAGCAGTTTCTGGCCTCGGCCAGTGGATTTGTAGGCCGCGGCCAACCCCTAAAAATCAGTATTTTGGACTTTTAAAAGGTGATCTTTGGCCAAGTGTTTCCCAAGCCTTTAGGCATGTGTTTAGGCTTTGATTAGCCACCTAAAGGTCATGAATGGTAACCAACTTTAAGTGATATGAAAGTAAGAGTTTGGAATAGAGAATAACCCTATGTCCTTGCTTTGGTTATAGGGTTGATGTTCGCCCTGGTTGTGGTTCGATGTTCGTTTTGTTCGTGAGAAGCTGTGCTGGAGCTTACGTGGAAAGAGGGTAGGGAACATATCTCTTCTGCTTGTATTTGATATATGTGTTAGTGTGTTGGTGCATGTCTTAGCTTTGCATGATTCTGTGTAATTTGAAGCTATGTTTCAATTAATGCTACGGCCATTAGTATGTTGTTCGAAGCATTGAGCTTACAAATTGTCATTGTGTTAGCATGAGTTATGTGATGCAAGCATGTCATGCATTAAACATATATCGTACATGCATATTGATATTGTTTACCTACTGAGATTCTCTAGAATCTCACCCTCCCCTACTAACCTTTCAGATAGGGTGGTGGATCAAGGATGGAGCAAGCAACCAAGGGCGACGAGGCTTCCTTCGGGGTATTTGAGTTGGTAGTTGGTTATCATAATTGGGATGATTTGTATTCGTATTTGGATAAGGGTTGTATATATATATATTGTGGAATGTATATTTGAGTATGTATTCGGATATGTATTTGAGATGTGTATTTGAGGAGAATTGTGTAATCCCCATATGAGGGCTTGTATGGGCGAATGTTCCCTGTAAAGCTTGAGTTAATAAATGGAATCCGGAATTACTGGACTATGATATATTGAATGTGATTTATCTTCGTGTAGTAATTGTATTTGGAATGTGAATGTGAGACCAGGTTATAAATTATTTCGAAAGGTATTTGTGAAAACCCCGTCTGGTAGATGGGTTTATAAATGTTATTTGATTGTTATTGGTCTCTATTTCACTTTAATTGCGTAATCCGGATATAATTACGGCAAGGGGTTACAATTAGCAAGATCAAACATTTGTAACACCAATACCAGACAAAATATTAACTTAGTAACTTAAAAACAATAACGTACGTAATACAAAAGTTCTGAAATATAAATGTACCTCTTTAGAAAAACAGTCGTGCCTAGAGTGATAATATTGTAGATGTGTCTCAAAACATAAAAACCACATAAGTTTGACCTCTGTGGTTGCCTACGGCTCTGAAAAAAGAAACATGATATCATTAAAATGAGTATAAAGGCATGACTCATTACATTCTTTAAACAAATCAATATGTACTAACCTTTGGCATGATCTATGTAGGGTCCTTTAAGACACGAACATGCTTACCACAAGTAGTGTATAGGAATGTCCGCATAGCCCTATCATCATCAAAATCACAAAGATTAATTATTTTACACAAATTCCATAAACTTTACATACAAAAGGTAATAATGCAAGAAAAATTATGAGTTCATGGTTTTTTTCAAATCATTCCTTGGTTTGAAGTGGAGGGAGCATAAAAGGATGAGAGTATAACTGCTTTTGCATAGAAGAACCAACTGCCAATGATCATTGAAAAACAGAGAAGACTATTACGCAAATATAAAAAATTATACCTATTTTAAAATATAAGTTTGTTTCTTACCCATGAACATATGGAGCCAAGAAACACTCAGTTCTAATTTTACTAAGCCTCTTTGATAAGTATGTATGTCTGATAGCAGCCGTGGTCCCTTTCTCTTGGATTTGAGTTGGGCATAGGAATTCAAATTTATCGCTTTTGTCAGAGGAGACCAACCTATGATGCATGTACCTACAATAATGCAAGCACACAAATCAAAGGCAAACTTTGAAATTTTTAAAATATTTACTTTGAATTGAAGAACATACTTACATTAAGAATAGTTGGACAATCCCAATCGTAAGATCTTTTCTAGGAGCTACTAGGGACATCAAATCATCCCTCTCAAGATAGCATGTCACCCCTGACTTGCCAACAACTGAATCTGTAGGCCAATCTCTTGTTTCAAAGAATGTATCATATGCCATCAGAATAACTTGTTGCATGATATTCAATGGAGGCTGTGAAACTTCTTGAGTGAAGGGAGATGGACTTGGTGGGGCTTTGATCGGAGTTTCTACAACTCAAATAGAAATGAGGTTCTTTGACCACAAGATGAACGTACCCAAGACATCGCTTACGATCTTGAAATCATCAGAAGGGATAGGGATAGGTGCATCTATAATGATTACCTCTTCAACTGACACTCGGACTTGATCAACACTCGTCCGTTTAGCTTTTATCCAACGACGATCCATATATTCCGACACTTTTTTTTGTTTTCTACTTTTTCCCCTGGAAAAGGCAGGAGTATAATGAGAGTAGGCAATCATTACACCCAAGTACCTAGTTAACTACTACATAATGAACAAGTAGAAGCGAGTAGAGAGATAGAGATAGAAGAAGAGTAATCTAAATAGTACAAGTCTCATTAACAATGCAAATCTATCCAATACAATGGGTTGACTGCCATATATATTTCCAGTACGAACAATAGAAATAGAATAGTACTATAGGTATTAGGGGTTCAGTAATTACTAATTGACTTACCCGTCAATCACTCGAACAAAGTCTTTGAAGGCCGAAAACTACACGGGAAAGATGAGCTTGGTATGATGGGGTAGATTGCATGCTGGAAGAAAGGTTTTGAAGACAGTAAACTACAAATCAATAACCAAAAGCAATAAAATAAGCCTCAGCAGAAATAATAGAAAAGGTGAACTTTAGCAATAATAAAACCAATATTCACAGACTATCATGATTCATTTAAGAGAAGTCATCGTATATGTCTTATGATAGTTCATGTTTCATGAAATAGTTCTATGACTGGTGGGTCTAAATGTATGTTAGGAACTCTCAATGAACAAGAACATAACAATTAAGCTCATTATAACATAAGGATTTGCAATGGTGACACCTACATCTGAATCAGAGCTATCTTATTTTCCTAGCCTTATGACATACAGTTGGCCAATATGAATACTAGAATTCAATGATGATTTTAGAAATAATAACCATATATTGAGAAATTGTCCACAAACTTTCTAGACCATACTTAGTCCTCTTTCACGTTTCCAAGACATATGTATGTGTATTTGGGTTTTCTGTTGTGCAATATAATCAAAAATCACAAATTTCAGTTTTAATGTTTTATTTTTATACTACAATTACCCATTATAAAAACTTCAATTGGCTAATAAAATTAGAACAAAATGATGCAAGGAAAGTGACTAATATCCAGCAAGAGCAAAAAAAGAAAAATCTTAACCTAGAAAGCATAATTAAAATAAGACATTAAAATGACAGAGAAACCACCTAAATCAAAGACACGATAAGCACTCAATATTTTGCAAAAAGGTCAAGGATAATTAATCAAGCATATCTTAATTAAGGATATATCACCAGCCTTTACAACATTATTAATAAGTTCCATAACAAGACAGGGCAAAATATCAATTTCTCACCAATAACATTGTTCTCATCTATAGCCTCCCCAATGACATAAATGTGCAATTATAGAGTATGGTTGATTACTAAGTTTATATTACTGAAAAGCATGGGGGTTTTGAGGTGTAACTTTGACAAAGTTGTTCTGAAAGCATGGGGGCAGAAGCCTGAGGAAATTAGGAAAGGTGGTTTGACGTTTTGGCCTTGACCTACTCGGCTTTAGCGATGGAGGCATCAGATTTGTGGCTTCATTCTCTTACAGTTTTCTGTGTGTCTTGTATATATATGCATTAACTATTTAGGAAGGAGTACGTCCTTCACATTCTCATGTGACTCCAACCAGAAACAATGAATCATTTAAGTATAGATAGTCCCAGCAGCACTCAATTTATTTGGTATTCTCTCATTTATAATCCACCCTATCAGCAATGACTTCAATTAACCATCTATCACTTGTAATGCATGTATGAAACTTTTTCTTTGTGTGTGTGAGAGAGGAGTCCAAAGGATAATCTGAGGTTTAAATATTTATGGGGTGCCTTTATAAATTTTTAGTAAAAGAAACCGAACCTTTATCATTAAAGGCAATTGACCCCAATTTCTAAATCACTGATGAATTATGAGCCGTACAACTTATGCAAGTGAATATATTTTTGCTAAACCAGCATAAGCTTGTGATTATGTTTATGGGGAAAAAAAGGAAGTGATTCAAGTAACCTCCTGTGCTGACAAAGAAAGCAATATTGGGAGTCTTTGGAAAAGTATACTAGGAAATAGGGGAACCATTATGACGAGTTTGGTTGTGAGAGAGAGAGAGAGAGAGAGGAGCAAATAAATAAAAATGCATAAGAATAAGGAACACAGAAGCTATCATAACGTAGGAATAGAATAAGGAACAGAGCATATCTATCATAATGCAAACCAATGTCTCATATAAAAGAAAGACCAGTAATGTCTCAGAAATCAGAACCACAACGCCCCCACATTTCTAATCTCCCAAATCATATCCACAACCTTCTTTGTTGGCAATCACACAAAAAAAATTAATAGACAAAGTAAAAAACTACTTGGAAGAGAACTAGGGCTTCACCAAGTTTATTATCCAACTTTCGCAGATTGATGGTGAATAAAAATGAGAATAGGGTGTGTTTAGCGCCATCAAACGTCGACACTCAACAAAAAGACAGAGCACCAGTACACCCTAACACTGAGCAACGGGGATGTTAGCTCTAAGATCCCATTTTCATGGCGCAAATGCAATACAAATCTAAGGTGACACACTAATTCTGCTCTTGATTTGACGAATTTGGAGTTGCTGTTCATTCTTGACTGTTGCTGTTTAGCCTGGAAGAATTCAGAAAGGAAGAATGGCGCGGAGCGTAGACTGTGAAAAGGATTTAGGGAAAAAGTTTTAAGACCGGTTATAAAAATAACCGGTCTTAAAACATTTTTAAGACCGGTTATTCTAACAACCGGTCTTAAAATCTATCTTTTAGATCGGTTGTTAGAATAACCGGTCTTAAAAACCTTTATTTTAGACCGGTTGTTCTATTAACTGGTCTAAAATAAATATTTTTTAGACCGGTTATATCAGTAACCGGTCTAAAACATTTTTTAGTTTTTAAATTTTTTTTCCTCTGAGCCTTTTAGACCGGTTTAAAATCCAAGCAGGTCTAAAAGGTTTAATCTTTTAGACCGGTTAATGTAGAACCGGTCTAAATAATATTTTTAGACCGGTTAATAGAATGACCGATCTTCCAATTTGTTTATAATTACAAAAATGCCACCACTCATTTCTTTTAGACCTCATCCGCTGCAACCAGTCTAAATATGCCGGTCTAAAACACCTTTTTTGTACTAGTGCATCCATTGTCTCTCCTTTACCCCCTCTTCTCTTTATCATCATTGGATTAAAAGTTCCTCTAAAAAATATTTTTATTAATTCACATATAAAATATAAAAATAAATTTAAACTGTTAAATTTTGATCTAAACATTTCACAACCGTAAATAATTACTATAAAGTAGATTTTTTTTCATGACAGTTGTGAAATGCTCATCAAATTTTAATAGTTTAAATTTATTTATATATTTTATATGTGAATTTATAAAAATATTGTTTATAAAATGTTGAATCTAGATAATTGAAACTTTTAATCCAACGATGATAAAGAGAAGAGGAGGTAAAGGAAAGGCAATGGATGGAGGTGGCAAAGGAGAGAAGCTCAATCCTACCCTGTCACAACCAACCTCCTTCTTCTCCATCTAGATCGTCGAGCTGGCCAGCCTCTCCTCCACCATCGAAACCTTATTCTCCATCCTCCTCTTTGTTCTTCGTCCTCTATTATGCATTTACATGCCTTACATCCCTGCTTCAGACACTAAAAATGTCCATCCCTTATCTCCACCTTCGAACCCTAAATCTTCCTTCCTCACTGCTAGTTTCCATTGCATTTTGAGGTCATCCGTAGCTTTCATCTGTTTTGTCGCTCTTTCACAGTCACCGGTCATCCACCTCGGGTCTCTCCCTCTGTTTCCATCTTCAATCGTCCTCTTTCTACAAGCACTCGTAAGCATTTTATTTTCTGTATTCTTTCACCTTTCTTTGTTTTACCCTTGATTTCCTTCCTCTCTCTTCTCTCTTTTTGATTTTTCCTTCTGAACTCCGTGTACTTAATTAGAGGAAGCTTAGAAAGATAGTTCAGCTATAGTTGGTGGGAACAAGGACGTTCCCAGAATTGTCTATGTAGAGTTTGAGAAAAGAAAAAAATGGAGATATATGGGTTCTTGATGTATTAGTTTGAGAACTCTTTTCCTCTATTTATTTCTGTACTGATTTCTATCGTTTCATTTATCTATCTCTCTTTCTTGCAATTTCGATTCATGTGTTTTCTCTTTTTCATGATCTTTCTTTCTTTCTTCTTTTTCAAGCATTGTTTAGGAATTCTGGTTCCTGATAACTATGCTATAAGTTCATAAATAACTGAATTTGTACATTTTGTTCACTGCTTTTGCGGAGATAGATGGTAACCTATTGTTTTTCTTCTTTTAATAACTGTATGTTAATTACTGTGTTAGTTTGGTTTAATGGGAATTACCCCTTTATTAGAGTTAATAGAGCTATCTGAAGCCATTTTGAATCCTCCACTCTGGTTGATTTATCTTGAGACACACTAATAGTGTATATACTGACATTGAGTTTGCTAGTGATGATCTTATCTCATTTGAACTCGGTCAAACTGATAATTTCTTTAGTGTATTTGAAGAATGCTTTTTGAAATATATATGCCAAAAACATGATGTTATTGCTAAACATAAATGAAGAGGTTGAAACAGTTTTTAAGACTTAAAAAGTCAATTATGAAAATAACTAGTTTCTTGGTTGATCCCTCTCTCGCAGTTTTCGATGACGTAGGCCTTTAGCCCTTTACGCGTTTTTGAAAATTCTAACTTGAAATAAATGGCTCATATATGCTTTTAAATCACACTCCTATTTAACACTATCTATAATTTTTTCAAACAATACATTATACCCAACAGTATTTGTCTATTAAGTGTATGAAATACTTTTTGCAGTTCTTTTCTTTGGCTCCTTTTTTTTTTGGGACCTAGTGACTAATTGTAATGATATTCGTACCTTTGCAATATTAAAAAAAAAAAAAAGGAAAAGGCGACACATCTAACAGAATTATAATTATTAATTATATTAAAAAAACTAAGATATTGGGACCGAGATTGGGATTCCCAAAGGCTTGGCCAGATCCCATCCTGGTCCCGGTATATTCTACTCCTGGTTTTGGATATTTCCTTTCCTGATCCTGGTAAGGCCAGGACTTTCTGTTCCTAATGTTACTGGGACCAAGAAGGGATGTTCGGGACAAAGACCACATGAACACCCCTAATGATAATGAAAATGTTGTCACAAAACTTAGACATGAGAATCAAAATCTTAAGCAACAGAATGATATTATCTTTACTAGGTTGGAAGCACTTGAGCAAAAACTCTCTAAGGCTATCAACAATTCAAACACTGCAGCTCATGACACTGATGATAGCACACCACCAAATAGGGTAGTTATTAGGTTGTTTGACTACTTTATAACATTTGTGTGGTTTGTTTGATACATTATATACATTTTCACTTGAATATTTTTATTGCTTTGTGGTTGTTAACTTACTATCATTTTATAATTTGATTTAAAATTGATTTTGTTTGCAATCCATTTAATTTCACCATTGGTTCTTTAACCATTATTAAGGTTGACTTACAGTAATTAAATTCAAAATAACATAAAACTTTTAATTGAACAAGATTAGAGACGGATTTGTGATTGAATTTCCGTCCCAACATTATTAAAAAAGACAACCAAAAAATAAGTTTGCAATGGATTAGTAACGAAAATTTTATTGCTAATCTGTGACAAACTTGTGATGGGAACTTCGTCCCAAAGCTGTCACAAGTTATCGATGGAAAGTCGTTCGCAATTCAATCTCAAAAACGGAAGAAGCTATCCTGGAAATTAGTGATGGTAAATTCCATCACATAAAAAGGAATAGGTTATTCTACAAATTAGTGACAGAATTAGTTATTGGTGACGGAATTTTTATTGCAGATTAGAGACAAAAATTTCGTCGCTAATCCGTCTCTAAATTTGCGATGGAATTTCAAATTTTGTCATAAACTGAATTAGTAATGCCCTTTTTGGTGATGGAATATTTTCCGTCTCTAATAGATTAGTGACGGAATTAACAACAAAATTTTTGTCGCTAATCTGTTTAGTGACAGAATCTTCGTCACTAATATCCTTTTTTTTTTTGTAATGATTTACCCTGGTTGATGTTTCCTCAATAATAATTAATTAAGCAAGAGATGAAGATAATTAAGAAATATGACTAGAGTGTTTAAGAAAATACATGTCATATTACCTTAACTAACTTCTTACATTAAGTAATTGAGCAAGTAGATGTAGGATCAGTTGCCACTTTAGATACAAGTTTGGACGTCTTGTTGGATGCCATATGGAACGCCACTTGTGCCCATCAATAAATCATTATGTTATTGCAGTTAGTTGTGTTTGTCAGTACTGCATTTGCTTGATTTTGTAAAACACACTCACTAACTCGTATTTATATACACTCATAAATAATTAAATTATAATGGAGTAGGATAGTTAACGAAGTGAAGACAATTTTCAATTTGAAGTCTCAAATAAACCCTTACGCATACATTTTAAAATTACTTTATAAATGTCACAATACAATGATGAACTCATAATTTCGCTCCAAAAATTTATGACTATATCTGTTCAAAAATGAACAGAATTTCTACATTTGTTCAAGTAAAATCACTAATATGCATTAGTGATGAACTCATCATTTTGTCCCATTACTAGTGTCTTTTTATGTTCGGGCAACAAGAACACTCCTCATTTTTAATTTGTTAACCAGGGTCAATCGATTGATTTTGTTTGACATTTAAGAAATTTCATACGTGTACTTTTGTTAAAGTCAACCATAACTTTGAATTAGACTCAGTTTTCTATCTAGCTAATTGATTTCAACTTCAATTAAGAAATGCATCAGTTTGAAATCTTCAAAGCTAAATGACAAAAGCATTTGGTTATGAGCAAACATTAATCGATTTATAATACTCCATCTGTTTTTATTAGGGAAAAGTTTTTAAATTTTTTTTAAAAAATGAGAAAATTGGGATTAAAAGTTTTTAATTTATTTTTCTTACTTTTTTATCTTATATATCCTCTTTATTAAAATCTTATAACCCCACTTCTCTAATTTTCTTAAATCCAACTCATAAAAATTTTTCTCCTCCTCCTTTCCCCTCCTCTCCAGATCCGTCATACTAAACAACCCCTTATGTCCTATTTGGTATGCTAGAAATGGAGTCAAGGAAATGGAAATGGAAATGAATTCCATGATGTAAGCATGTTTGGTACGCTTTTGGGAGCATGGAAGTATGGAACAATTCATAATGGATTTGATTTTTTCTTTTTTCGGGCTATTAAATGGTATAGCTTTTGATTGTAAATCTTTCATAGTTGTGGTCTGCACAGCCAACAATCGGTTTCGTGGTGATGGGATTTTGGGGAAGATTTTTTATTTTCCTAATTTAGAGGGGTATTCTCATTTCCATGACACACCAAACATATTTTTAAACCTCATTTCTATATCATATCTATTTCCATTTCTATCAAAATCAATTCTATGTACCAAACATGCCATTAGTCTTTCAAGTTTTAATTCATTTATAACTCAGTCTTTCATTTATGACTCGTTGTGACTCAATTCATGAACTTTATTACAAATACCATTAAAATTAACAATTAACTTTAAATGATGCCTTAATTTTTTTTTTTTTTGGTTTTCCCTCAATTAGGAGACACATTTCCTAGGAGAGGTAGTCATGAACCTTGAACCGGATGCCGAATGATAATATAAAAAAAAGGGTTATCGTCTCCTCAATTTCAAATACCTTCAAAATTAAACTCCTTTAATAATTTTAATAATTTATTAGGGCTATTTTAGGAAAATAAATCAATAATTACTCTTAAAACTTTGTAAAGTGTCTTATATCTAAGGATATCACAAACCTAAAAATTGTTGGAGGACCTTATAGTTATAGTTAGGTACAAAGAGTATAAAATTCATTTAAAAAAATGACACAATTAATGAATTATTAATACTGCAAGTTGCCTCAAATTGCCGCCTTATTTATTGTTTACATGTGCTGATGACTAATTAAGACAGGTAACTAGTTATATAACATTGGCGAGGTTTCATTATTTCTCTTAAACAATATAACTCACTTTTTGTTATGAATATTAATTATACGGATGTCTATTGACTTATATCATAGTCAACCTTCATAGATATGTTGAGAAACTAAAATGCTACTCCCTCCGTCCCTATATATAAGGTTTTTTCAACTAAATCACGAGATTCTAGAAAATAGTTAAAATTAGTTAAAAGTAATAAATATGTAGGAATTGAAATACAATCCCCACCCCCCCCCCCGAAAAGATACCCGTATTTATGAATGAGTAAGGGAGAAAGAGTAATGATGAGAAAAGGAGGAAAGAAAATACATGGTAAATAAATTATATGAGAGAGTGAGGGCAAAATGGGTAAAAGTATATTATTATTGAGACAAAGTCAAATAGGATCTTATAAAAAGGGACAAGCCCATTCAAAAAAAAAAAAAAAAGAGGAACTTATATATAGGGATGGAAGGGGTATTTAATAATATGAAGAGTCATATAGTGTTAATTGTAACATTTATTATAGATTAATCCCTAAGTAGTGACTCTTATACAAAGCATTGTAATAACAAGAAACACAAGTAGATGAGAATTGCTCCCTCTTCTTTCTCTCTCCCCATTCTCTCTTTATTGTCTTGCTCTTCTCTATCACTTATTCCAAATCTCTTTTATTTTCACAATTTGTTATCAGCACGAAAGCTCTAAAGAAGTTACATTTCTCTCATCGTTTCTTTAACGATTTCATCTATCTTCTTTTGCGGTATCTTTATTTGATCTATCTAGGATAATCTGGCCACTATGTAAAATTAAAGAGACTCTATTACCGATTATTTTAATCATGGGATTTCATGGATAATATTGGAGATTATTATTATTTTTATATCTTATTTTAATCTTCTTATTGATAGTTATTTTAATATGGCTAGAAGTCATATAATTCTGATTTCATATTTTGAAATTATATGGCTATAAGCCATATTTCTTTGATTTCTATTTTGAAATTATATGGCCAGAAACCATATAACTTTTCATCTTCTATATTATTATATGGTTGGACGCCATATACAACTTTTGTTTATCCTAAAGATAAACAGCCAAAAGCCATATAGATTTAATTTCTCATCTTGAGATTAATTAGCCTAAAGCTAAAAGAATTAAATGGCCCAAAGGCATGAAGTTTTAATTTTGCTATCTTATTCGATAAATTATTTCTTGACAGCTTTACGAATTCCTTTTACTATGACGGTTTGAAAGTTTGAGTTTTATTTTATCATACTACATTTTTATATTTCATATTTTAAGAATTCTCTTCACTTTATTGGGTTTCTCTCTCCTTTGATCCTTATTACTTGATGTTGTACTTATATTTTTATTTTATCATTTAAATTTTTAGTTTCATTCTTAGATATGTTCATATTACTCAATTGGATATCTATTAATATTTTAATTTCATTGAATGGCCAGTACTCATAATCCTCTTAATTTTGTGATTGGATGACAAGAAATCTCATCCCTTTTTTGTGATGGATCTTTTGTAAAAAAAACACTATTGATTCTAGGAAATTGCATGACAAGAAAAATTTTGTGGTACTAGATTGTTATTAATATTAAGGCCCTAAGGGCTTATTGCTAGTTCAAATATCAAATGATACAAAAAGGCTTTGTAGCTTTGAAAAAGTTTTTTTTTACTATATATATTGTCCTGAAAACAAATAACTTGTAGAGAATTATGACACTCAAGAGTAATAGTTCTAAAGACTAATTAGCATATTTTGACATGATCACATTATCCAATGCCCAAATTGATAATTAGAGACAACAATGCTTGATGATATTAAAATTATGATATTTGGATATAAAGTCATGAGCAATTGTTATGATTTATTGTGAAGTCAAGAGAAATAATAATAAGCCCAGAAGATTATATGATATTTAATTTTTGTTGTTACTGAAAATTATTATTATTATTTAAATTTATTGCGATTAACTTGTGTGAGAGAAATTATGATAAAAATTTAATATTGTACTATTGATAACTGTTATCATAAGTGATATATGAAATACAATAGACCAAAAAGTAATTATTGGTCATTTAGAAATTGTAATATATAATGCCAATTTATTTGCAAAATTATGTACATATTATGGCCCGAGAATGTTCATAATTTTGTGGTCTCTTAGGTTTTCATCTTATGGTTAACACTATTATACCTTATAACTCATAAATTGAAGGATTTATTAATATAACCTCTAATTATACAATTAAGTTTTTTAATTATCTTCTTTATGTATAAATGTAAAATTTATTTGTAAATTTAAATATATGTTGTCTTATTCATGCATTAATCATGATATGATATAATATGGAATTGCATATTTTGGAATTACACAAGCTTTCTAATCTTGTGATTGAGAGATTATCATGTTAAGTGTAAGACCCCGCCTTATATACCACTTATTATCGATATTAATCAGAGTAGCAATGCGCAATTCGGTGGGCAACACATGAATAACATATATATACTGATAATATGTGCATGATTACAGAAATTCCCCATAGGGATTTGTACATGATAATTACAGCCGCATAGGGCTACTTGGGTGTCTAAACCTGTCCCAGTGAAACGGAGACATCTTCTCATCTTCATTCTACCAATGTAATCCTCTCGTGTAGTTGTCTTCTCTGATCTCTGCATACCTTTTGTGCTCACCTGTCTAAATTGCTGGTAGGGGAGGGTGAGATTTGAGAGAATCTCAGTAGGAAATAGATATCATAATGCATGCATGATAAATGCTATGTGTATGAGATGTTAGCTTTAACTAGATATGAATGCTCTATAATGACACTTTTGCATGCTCAATGTTTTATGTGACTTAACTATGACCACAGTATAAACAGAAACAAAGCTTCATTATTCAATATGTTTTACACAATCAAGTAAAGCAATCACATACACCACTGCACAAGCAGAGATATCAAATACATACAAATAAGGTAAGTTCCCTACCTCTGATCTCTGAGTCCTTCTCTTGTACCTTTCTACTAGTCAAACATTCTGTGTCCGGCTCGGGCTACTGTCTGATCCTAAATTTTCAAATGTATAAGAATTAGGTTAGAACCCATTCATGTCCACCTTGAGGAAAATCTTGTAGGACCTTGAGTTAACTTTCAAACTCTTGTATATTGACTATTCTGTCTGTTGTGGACAATTTAATCGGTGAAATTTTGCCAGATTGTCTGTGTTTGTAAAAATATAAAATGGGTGTGTGGGGCTGTTATGCTGCCCAAATTGTTACTAAATGGTATTTGTAATCTAATAGAATAGTTAATAAAGTAGTTAGGAGTAGAAAGGAACGCGTTTATGGAGCCAAAATCGCCATGGTACAGAAAACCAAACCGGACCGGACCGGCCGGTTCAACCAGAAAACTGGTGAACTAGTAACTTGTCTGGTCTGGTTTGGTGGTAGAACCAGAGGGTGAGTGACTCGGTATGAACCAGACTAAACCGGTATGAACCGGCCCTAAACCGGGAAAACCGCCGGTTGAAGCGATTTGAGCCGTTTTGCACTTTTTTCCTCATCCAGCAAGAAGTCCACAGATCGAAACAACCGAACGAGAAGAGAAGTCTAAATCATCTATAGATCTTGTTGGAAAAATGAAAAAAAAAGGAAAAAGACACAAGCCACCATAAAAACGACGAGAAATGTGGAGAAGAAGATGAAGAGTGTAACAAAGAAAGAGATGCTGATTGAAGAAATATGATTTAGTTCCCTAATTCGGTAGAGTCTAGAGAGCGAAGGAAGTGGAGCGTGCTTATCTCGGCTGTCTGGATCTTCCCAGTCTCCACAGTCGGTTAGTGTTTGCTCTGTAAAGCTCAACATCGATGCTCTTAGTTCTGTAAAACTCACTAGTCTGGTTTTGGTATTCATCGGTGAGATGGATGGTTAGAAGTTTTTCAAAAATCTTGTCCTCACTTGAGCCTATTAACTTCAACTCTCCCTAACCCCGTAAACTGTGCTCAAGTAAAGAGAGGGAAGAGAGAATTGTCTTATCAGTCACATGCGAATTGATTGTTGAGAGAAACAAGGAACTTCACATGGGAGAGAGAAGAAAAGGGAATAGAAAGAGGAAAAAAAAGAAATAGAGATAATTTATTAAAAGGGGGAAAAATAAGAAAGAAAGGGAAAGGAAATAAAATAAAGCAAGGAAAAAATTTTATAGGCATAAATATTTTGTAAAACATGGAATATATTTAAAAATATTATCTTTTATAATTAAAGTATGAATAATTTTATTCATGTTAACTGAATTACATTATTTTAATTAAATTATAATATTTTAATATGACCGATTTGACTACCAGTTAGACCCCGGTTGACCCATTAACCCTTAAACCTGTATCATAACCGGTTAATTGTCCGGTCCGATTTTTCATTCCTCGAAAATCGCAAAACCCCGATTTTCCTTAGAGTATTTATAAATTTTGGCTAGTACTAGAAAATGGGGTTAGAGTTAGATTTTCAATGATTTGATGATTCCATTGAGTTCAGGAGGGAAAATAAGGTGGGGTTACAGTTGGTCACTATTTTAGAAAAGCCTGAAAAAGCATAATTACGAAACCGCCCCTGAAACACTGAAATATAAGGGCTACCAAGGGCAATTGTGTCATTTGAAAATGAATTTGATAATTTTGAGTCCGAAAATGGATTTATTGGATGAAAATATGTCAGAATAGACGTATTCAAAATTTTAAGAAAAGTACGATCAGATCGGGTACGACTGGGCTAGGCCGGGTCCCCAAGGGCATTTTGGTAAATTTTCACAATAGACTAATATAATCACCAGAAACACTATAAAAGTGTCTAAACTGGTACATTTGATGTTTTAGAACCAAGTTGAAAGCGTGAGGGATTGGCACGCGAATCGAGGAACATGGTTCGAGGTGGAAAAGGTCTAAGGTAAGGAACTTACCTTATTTGCATGTATTTAATATCTCTGCTTGTGTAATAGTGTATGTGATTTCTTTACTTAATTGTGTAGAGCATACTTGAATAAATGAAGCTCTATTTCTGTTTCGCTGTGGCTATAGTTTTGTTGCATGAAACATTGAACATGCAGAAATGTCATTATGGGGCACGCATCTAGTTAAAGCTAACATGTCATACACATAGCATCTATCATGCATGCATCATGGTATCTATTTTCTACTGAAATTCTCTTCAATCTCACCCTCCCCTACCAACAATTTAGACAGGTAGAAGCAGAAGAAAGTGGCTCTAAGGGTAAAGATGTAATTTCCGACCACATACGCTCCCGGTTCAGACCAAGAAGAGGAGTTGGTTACCTACAGACTTTGAACTATTTTAAAGGTTTGTAATCTTATGTATAACCCTGTTGGAAATTTCTGTATTATAATTAAGCACATTGTATCAATGATATCAATATATTTCTGCTATTCCTATTGTGCCCACTGAACTATGCATTAATAATCCGCTGCAAGTTAATATAAGATAAGGGTATGACATCTTTGGTAGCCCTTAATTTAGAGTTTTAGGGGCGTTTTGGTCATTATGATTTTTAGGGTTTTTCTGGAAAAGTGTTCAACTATAACCCCACCTAATTTTCCCTCATGAGCATAATGGAATCATCAGAACATAAAAAATTCAACTCTAACCCGTTGAACTAGAGTTGGCCCAGGATTATCTGGAAAAAGTTAGGGTTTTTCAATTCTAACTCCGCAGACTTGCTCTTTTTTACTCATAATCACTTTATTAACTATTTAATTATGTTATAAATACCATTTAGGCTCAATTTGGTAGTATAACATCTAGGGTTCAACGTTTCCCAAATTTTTCAACCACAGCAAATTAACCACTAATTCACAGATTAAATCAACCATGTCAACACCCATTTCCATTTCGATATTCACAGAGTAATAGAGACCAAATTCCGCAGGCATAGAGAAAAAGCACAAATATACTGATAAAAGCATTTGTTTACATACCAGAGTCAATCATATAGAGTTTGACAATATTTACAAATATGAACAGAATATCCAAAAATATTCCAAAATACAGAGAATATATATAGCCACACTCCTCGTCTCGGGAAACGTCCCCGTTAGTTCCTCATATCTGCATTCTTTCCTTTTGATCTACTGGCGCCTGTTGAGACATTTTTGTTTTGAAAAAGAGTAAGATTCCAAAGAATCCTAGTAGCAACATACAATCGACATATAAAATGTGAGAATTAAATATGCAATACCACGTATAATGTAAAATGAAAATTCACATCAACCGTGTGTGTACACAAAACTTAGGGCCGACTGTCTAGTTGAAACACCTACGTGTACCTCAGCCGAGTCCCCAACTAAAGCTAGGTAATGCCAGCATACCTTAGCTAGGTCCTATACGACAACTAGGTAATGTGCCTCCAGCACGTGTACAGATCACAAAATACAGTAACACACATCATATAAATAGTCACATAGTATATGAGAGATAGTAGTCTCTACCTTAACCCTTTTCTTGCCTCAGATTGTTCGCCTCGTAAAACATGCCAAGCTCAGGCTCCTAACTTACTCATAAAATGTCAAATGTACAAGAAGTAGGTTAAGACCCATTCATATACCATTTTAAACACTTCTATAGTGTTTATGGTGGTTATATTAGCCAATGGTGAAAATTTATCAAAATGCCCCCTAGTACTCGACCCGACCTCGTTGTATCTAGTCCAATTGTACTTTTTATGAGATTTTAACTTGGGCTATTCTAACATATTTTCACCCCAAGGAATCCACTTCTGGACTCAGAATTACCAAATTTACTACCAAATGACAAAATTGCCCTTGGCAGCCCCTATTTTAGGGTTTTAGGGGCGTTTATGCAATTATGCTTTTTCGGGATTTTCCAAAAAAGTGACCAACTGTAACTCCACCTAATTTTCCCTCCTGAATGCAATGGAATCATTAAATAATTGAAAATCCAACTCTAACCCCTGTTATTCCTTGGCCAAAATGTTCAAACCCCTGAAAAAGAATTGGGGGTTTTTTGATTTCGGCTTCACAGATGTGTTACTTTTCACTCATAATCATGTTATTAACTATTTAATTACGTTATAACTACCATTTAGTACCAATTTTGGCAGCATAACAACCCTCACAACCCACTTTTCAATTTCTCAAACAAAGACAATCCGATAAAATTTCACTGATTAAATAAACCACAATAGCCAAAAAAAAATATTCGAAGGTTTTGAAGTTACCTTTCGCTTCCTCTGGCTCTCGCCTATTGCAGCCGAAACCTTAACCCTTCTCAACAAAGGATCCAACTTGCCATTCGCAAGTCTGAGCTTCATACTTCATGCATGCAATATCAACACTAGTTTAGAGTGGCTTTAATATTCTGGTTCCAGTATTTTGTTGCCTCTGTTCGTGCATTGTTTCTAGTTTTATTTTTGATTTATGTGTTGTAGGTTTTTATGATTGTAATGTTTTCTTTTACATAAAAAAAGTTTAGGTAAATTAGGTCTCAAGAGCTTACCAGGGCCAAAGTATGCATCCTTACTTAAAAAACTTTTACGAATTACACACCAATAAGATCATCATATCAGCAGCGGGATTTAAACTCACAGGGGTCTCGTGGGTTATAATTGTAATGGTGTGGGCTGTAATTGTAATGTTGGATTGCTTGTTTATAGAGACTGATAGGCCTTGACTTGGCATTCTCAGCGAATATTTGTATTTTGCTAATTCTTAACCAAGTTCTCCAATAACATGGAGGATGAGTTTTGCATTCTTGACCAACCTCTCCTTTTGGAAGAGAGGTAGGGTTTGATGTGCTTGTCTTTGCATGATCTCTGTTGGGATTTAATGGCACGGAATACAACTTTAATATTAGAAGAAAAGAATCTCTCACCACCACAATAATCTCACCACGACCAAACCACCGTCTTCTCCGTCAGCCACCATACTATCACCGGTCAATAACCCGAGACAGAAAATCACATCCTTAAAACAAATTAAACATCCACCAAAAAAAGATTTCTCATGTAGCCCAGCCTTTTGTTTTGCAAAGAAATGGCAAAAACGGGAGGGTACAAAAAAAACTCCAATCTGTCAGAATCATGGACGGTACTAAAACAGCCATCACCCCCATGAAAAAGCACAGGTTACCATCATGACTATAACCATATACGGAAGCTAGACTATGAGCTTAAGAGCTCATGCTTTTCATTGATGTATTTGAAATTAGATGTACAAATGGTATTTATAGAAGTAAAGAATAAGAAATGACGCGGGAAAAGAAACAGAGACAGCGGAGAGATTGAAGGAGAGATTTCGGTGCAAGTCAAAAATGTCAGGCTTGCACCGAAATCCTCTTCTGACTTCTAACACTCCCCCTCAAGCTGGAGCATATATATCGATCATTCCCAGCTTGCGCCTAAATCCTTCAAACTTGGCTCTGCTTAGTGGTTTTGTCATAATATCCGCAATTTGGTCATCAGATCGTATGTGGGACAATATCATGATACCTACTTCAATCTTTTCTTTAATGAAATGCCTGTCTATCTCAACATGTTTTGTCCTATCATGATAGACTGGGTTTTTTACCATTTCAATGCTAGCTTTGTTGTCACACCACACTTGCATTGGTCCCTCATGTGGAATTCCTAATTCCTTTAGTAATCTGATAATCCAAAGTCCTTCAAGTACTCCATTGTTAACAGCTCTCAGTTCTGCTTCTGCACTACTTGTTGACACCACAGTCTATTTCTTGCTTCTCCATGTAACCAGATTTCCCCACACATATGTGTAATATCCTGAGACCGACCTTCTAGTTTCCCTGTCTCTGGCATGATCTGCATTAGTGTAGATCTCAATATCTCTGATAGTGCCTTTCTTGAAGAAGATCCCTCTTCCAGGATTAAGCTTTAAATAGCTTAGGATTCTATACAGAGCCGCCATGTGTTCTTCCTGTGGTTGATGCATGAATTGACTTGCTATTCCAACTACATGACTAATATCTGGACGTGTGTGAGTCAAGTATATGAGTTTCCCAACAAGTGGCACCATTTGGTTTGATTCTGAGGTGACAACCTTCTTCCATTGGTGTTCCTACCGGTTCTGCTCCTAACATTCCTGTTTCATGCAACAAATCTAGGGTATACTTCCGCTGAGATACATTGATGCCCTTTTGAGTTCTTGCCACTTCCATGCCCAAAAAATACCTCATTTGTCCAAGATCTTTCACCTTGAACTCAGTTGACAAATCTTGTTTTAGTTGAGTAATGGATCCTTCGTCGTTTCCTGTAATGACTATGTCATCCACATAGACAATCAAGATAGTGACTTTGTCATTATTACGTTTAATGAACAAAGTGTTATATGCTTGTCCCTGAGTGTACCCAAGTCTTTTC
Source organism: Inga laurina (assembly GCA_963855925.1). Taxonomy (NCBI): domain Eukaryota; kingdom Viridiplantae; phylum Streptophyta; class Magnoliopsida; order Fabales; family Fabaceae; genus Inga; species Inga laurina. The sequence goes on along the minus strand of OY979702.1, from coordinate 41,368,244 downwards.
ATAGTTTTGGTAAACCTGCCAAACCACGCCCTAGGTGATTGTTTGAGCCCGTACTATGATTTGTTGAGTTTACACATAGAGTTGTTAGAAGCTAAAATTCCATCTGGAATCTCCATATATACTTCTTCCTCTAAGTTGCCATTCAGAAATGCATTTTTCACGTCCAGTTGATGCAATGACCAATCCAAGTTAGCTACGATCGATAATAACACTTGGATGGTATTAAGTTTCGCTACTGGAGCAAATGTCTCCTGATAATCAATTCCATATGTCTGGGTATATCCTTTGGCAACAAGTCTAGCCTTGTATTATTGTGCCGTTAGGATTGAATTTAGGAGTAAATATCCACCTGCATCCTACTGGTTTCTTTCCTTTAGGAAGAGTTGTAATCTCCTACGTTTTATTTTCCTTAAGTGCTCTTAATTCTTCTTCTGCAGCTTGTTTCCAATTCTGATCAGTCATAGCTTGTTGAAACATGTCTGGAATTTTCATCTGTGCACTGTTTACAACAAAGCTTTGCATTTTTGCAGAAAAGATTACCGTATGAAACAAAACGTTGAATTGGATGTTGAGTACACGATCTTACCCCTTTTCTTAATGCAATAGGCCAACCCAGTTCTTCAGGATTTAATACCGGATTAGAGTCATGGTCGTTCCTTCGAATAGGAGAGATAGTTCTACCAGTGTTTGATTCATCTTATAGTCTGGATTCTTCCTCTTGTCCCGATTCTGCATCCATCCCTGAATTGATTTCAACATTTGTTTCCAGTTCATTCTATGAGGGCAGTTGAGATGAACTTTGTTCGGTTTCAGGATTACGTTGGGTAGGACTAGGTTGGTTTGTGAGAGGTAAGGGGTCAATGACAGGTATGAGATTTGGTTGTGATGGTGATGGTTGTTCTACATCCAAGATTAGCCATTCATTGCATTCATTGTCAGTATGCTCCCCATGAATGGGTAATTTTGGATAATATGCTTCTTCTTCTGAGAAGATTGTATCCCTAGAGATAATAAGCTTCTTGGAAGTAGGGCAATAGCATTTGTACCCTTTTTAAGTAGGGGAGTAGCCAAGAAATATACATTTGTCAGCTTGAGTACCAAGCTTGTTGCCATCATTTTTATGGACAAAGACAACACAACCAAATACCTTAGGAGGCAATGAGTTGATGATGGAGCAAGTGGGAAAGTGTTCTAGGAGTGTTTGGATAGAGGTGTTGTATTTGAGTATTTTAGAAGGCAATCGATTGATGAGATAGGTAGTTGTGAGTACGGCATCGCCCCAGAAGATGGTAGGAACATTTCGTTCCATTAATAAGGTTCGGGTTACTTCTAACAGGTGTCGGTTCTTTCACTCAGCTACTCCATTTTGTTGAGGAGTGTACGTGCAAGAGGTTTGGTGATGTATTCCTTGTTGGTCAAGAAATTCTTTAAAGGTGTTGCTTATGTATTCCTTGGCATTATCACTTCGTAGTACCTTAATGGAAATATTAAATTGAGTGTGCACAAAGGTGTAGAAGTTTTGAAAGATTTTGGCTACTTCGGATTTATCTTTCATTAAATAAACCCATGTGGTTCTGGTATGGTCATCTATAAAAGTAACAAACTATCTGGTATTTGTGAGTGTTTTTATTCGTGCAGGTCCCCAAATATCACTATGGACCAGTGCAAATGGTGAGGAAGGTTTGTAGGGTTGTTTGGGATAAGAAATTCTGGTTTGTTTTGCAATTTGGCAAGTTTCACAATGAAAAGGAACATAATTGTTATTAAATAAATTTGGAAACAAATGCTTCATATAATCAAAACTAGGGTGGCCTGAGCGACAGTGCCACAAGTGTACATCATGATTTTATGAGTTGGAGCTAACCAATGCTCTTCTTACCTTTCTTGCATCTCCTGATTTCAGGTTTGAATTTTCAAGGTAGAACAATCCATCCCATTCTTTAGAAGTTCCAATCTTCTTCCTTGATTTTAAATCCTGAACAGTACAGATATCATTATAAAAAATGACTCGGCATAGTTGGCCTTTAGTTAATTGACTCACAAATATAAGATTGACAGTGAGTGCAGGCACAAATAGAACATTATGAATTTTCAGGGCATTAGAGAGTACGACTGTGCCAATTCCTTCAACTTTAGTGTATAGGCCATTAGCAACTTTAACTCTAAGATTCTCATGAATCAAATTAAGAGTTGTAAACAATGTGCAATTACTAGTCATGTGATCAGTTGCTCCTGAATCAATAATCCAAGCATTCTCACTAGCTCATGCAATATTTAGAGCTAAAATAGAGTTACCTGATTGTACAAGGTTGGTGTTGGGCATAGAATTAGACTTATTCTGTCTGTGTAGCATTCTACGAAACATCCGCAGTTCCTCTTTAGTCAAGGAATTGTTATCCTTAGTTTCTGACTCAGTAGCAGAGATAAGTCTTTGTTTGTTACCTCCTGGTTTTCCATGAAGCTTCCAGCACTCTTCTTTGGTGTGTCCCTTCTTCTTGCAATAACTACACCATTTGTTTCTTCGTTCGTCTTGTGGTCGTTTTGCCGCCAAGGTTGACCTTTCAATTAAGCTCAAACTACCTTGATTTGCTGCCAGGGCTGACCTTTCAATTGGGCTTAAGCTACCTTGATTCAAGAGCTTTCTGCTTTCTTCAAATTGCACATGGTTGACTACCTCAAACAGATGCGGCAATGGTTTAAGGCCCATGATACGGCCTCTTATTTCTTCAAACGAGTCATTGAGTCCTAGAAGGAAGTCATATACTCGTCCTTCTTCCATTGTTTTCTTATATAATTAGGCGTCTTTGGTAGTCTCCCATGAAAGTGATTCAAAGAGATCTTGTTGTTGCCATAGTTTATGCAACATTTTATGATAATCAGTAACTGTTGAGTTACCTTGTCTTAGATCTCGAAGTTGTCGTTTAAGATGGATTAAAGCAGTAGTGTTATCAAGTGACGAGTAAGTTTGTTTTACCTCATCCCAGATTTCTTTTGCAGTAGTTGCGAGGAGATATCCTTCGCTGATGTCATCAGTCATGGAATTGCACAACCAACTTATAACTTGATTGTTCTCAGCAAACCATGTATCAAAATGAGTGTCATCAGGGGCAGGCTGAGGTGCTGCTCCATTGATATACTTCTCTTTTCGCTTGCTACGAAGATATCTTAACATGGTTTGAGACCATTAGAGGCAATTCCGTCCATCGAACCTATGGTTAATAGCCATAATCTGACTATTGGAAAGTTTTGGGGTCGTCACCGTTTTGCTGGTAGTGGAGGAATGAGAAGGAGAAGATGTATCTTGAGTTTCAGAAGTAGTACCGGACATTAGTGCCAATGGATTGACTCCGGGACTTGTGGGAAAAGAGCCAAAACGGGGATGAAAAGCCGAGGGATCCATTCTGGCTCAAAAATGGTCGCCGGAAATGTTGCAGATGGCAGCGCGTGGGTGCCACGCTCCGACAGAAGTGGAGGCGTGTGGGGTTCACGCGCCGGCCACTGTGTTGGCGCGTGTGGTCCACGCGCAGCTCAGAACACCGCCGTTCTCCGGGGTTGTGCCGATCGACACCTTTTGCTTCTGTCTGGGTGGGTGGTGTGCTCTAACGCGCCGCCATGAGGGAGATCAGAGCACACCGTCCCCTCCTCTATTTCTCTTTGTCGCGTCTCTCGGTTTTCTGGTCGCCGGACCTCTTAGGGAGAGGTTCTGATACCATGTGAGCTTAAGAGCTCATGCTTTTCATTGATGTATTTGAAATTAGATGTACAACCGGTATTTATAGAAGTAAAAAATAAGAAATGACGCGGGAAAAGAAACAGAGACAGTGGAGCGATTGAAGGAAAGATTTCGGTGCAAGTCAATAATGTCAGGCTTGCACCGAAATCCTCTTCTGACTTCTAACATAGACAAACCTAAAATCACGATTTTGGACCATGAACTGAGGAAAAACTTGAGTTTTGACACTCAGATTTGCAAATGGAGGAGAGCAAGACCAAAAAAACAAAAACCAAAAAAAATTACGAGCCATTGTGCAATATATAGCAATAGGGCGTTAGTGAGAAAAAGAATGCGTTATGGAATATTCCTCCAGTAGAGTATAGAGTAGGCTTTCTTTAACTAGCTAGTCCCTCCACGTTTTCCTCACACCCCTTTCCATTCGAGAGAGAGAGAATGGATTCCATGAACAGTAGCTCAATTTCATGGGGGTGAGGATGGAAACCGATCCTGGAACTTTTGATGGAATAGAATTCTACAGGGAATAGGATTCCCTCATACCAAACACTTCAAAACTTGGATTCCAATTCTATTTCCATGTCCTTTAACCCAATTCTCATATGCCAAAGCTCACCAAAACAAGAACATTTAATCTTTCCCAGATGTATAGTTTTTCCGATAATCTACCACCAACATCGTATCAATCAAAACATCTTTTTGACTTTAGATTACAATTAGAGGGAAAAGCATATAAACCAGCAGCAACAAAATAACAGCAAACAACTTTAAAAATACTGATGGAATTTCAATAACTAACTATTATGTGCCAAATTCCGGCGTCATCTCAATCAAATACTTGGGCATATATTGGTGTTCTAATTAACCACAGCAGGCTGATTTCTGGGCAGCTTCACCGCCACTGGCTGCCGCATCTGGTTGATTTAACTTGATTGTCTGAGGCTGAGCCACCACAGAAAATAAACAAATCAATATTCACGTAGTTGGCCTTTCAGCCAAAAGAAAAAAGATATAACACAAGTCTAATGTCAGGCAATATAGAAAGTGTATAGACTTATTCACGGTGCGTCTATAATTGTCCAAGGATCCATTTGAAGGTTAGACTTGTATACTTTGATATATTTTTTTCCAACAAGTGGATTTTATTTTATTTTTAAAAAAAATTAAAAGTATTGATGGCAAGAGTAATTGAGAAGTTTGTATGTTTGGGAACACTTATTTTTTGGATATAAGTGTTTATTACGCAAGCCGAGATAAAACTCCTCTCATATACTTACTTCGTATACCGTGAATCACGATTTATAAGCACTTATTGCCCAAAAATAAGCTATTCCAAATGAGCCCATAAAACATACACATGTCCTAGTTTGACCAAATACAAGTACTTACTTTGGTCTTAACTATAAAAGCTATTCCGATCCTAAATATAAGACAAAATTGACTTTTTTTGGAGAGATTAAGGAAGTTAAATAAATTAGTTAATCAAATCATATATTGTTTATCCTTAGATTATATATCAGGTTATAAGTTAAACAAAATAGTTTGGAGAAAAAATGATAAATATAAATATTTTAAAGTAATTTAATTCGTTTTTTTAATTTCTCCAAAAAAATTAACTATATCTTATATTTAGAACCGAAGGGAGTGCTTGACTAATTTAGTTAGATTAAAGAAATTAAATAAATTGGTTAATTTGAATAAATGTGACAAGATATCCCTACTTATATCATGATATCCCTATTTAACATTAGATTATATATCATTTTATACGTTAAGCAAATTAGTTTTAGACAAAATAATAAATTTAGGAGACAAAATAAATTAAGATCTTGTATTTTGGACCCCTCCAAATTTTAGGGACTGGAGGTAGTACTCTAAAAATGTAAAGGTTAGGCACCTAAGTTTTTTCTTTCGGAGAAAAATGAAAATAAAAAAAATATATATATTTTTTGCAATGTCTATTTTGTCTTTATTATCATTAGTCAACACTATTTATTACCTGTTATTAGTTTCAAAAGGATACAATGATCATTCTTAGCCATGAAATCAATTTTTTCATTTGGCTTTTATTTCTATTTCTTTCCATTCCATGTACCAAATCAGGTTTGTAACAGACATACCTCAACTTTAGAGTCTGTTTCTGCAAGCCTTTGCTTGATGTCTCTTGCTATTGAAAAGAAAACCTCTTCCACGTTCATGTTTGTCTTTGCACTCTACAAGCATGTTTTAAGACAAATATAACAGATTCACAAGCATTTTAAGCAGATCTTGGTAAACAACTAGAGGTTGCTGCTACTCACAGTTTCAAAGAACTTGATACCATACTCATCAGCAAGAGCTTGACCTTTTGAGGTAGGCACAACCTATAAAAATAGAAAGAACACAAGGAATATCATTTGTCAACATAAATAGAAAACAGCATCTCAGATACAGATTCAAGGTCAATCAGACAAAAGAGATATTATGAGGTCATTTGCTTAGCGAAGGATCCCTGCTTATAAGTCACAAGGAAGAAGACCGAGCATGGAAACCTTATTGAGAAAGTCATGCACCAGCTAGTTGCTAAATTAATTATATCATAACAAAGAATGAAGTTTTGGAAGGTCAATAGAAAAAGGAATATGATGGATACTTGATAGTATAGGATACTAAGTCCCACATTGAAAGTATAGGATGCTCAATGAAGTACTTAAGTGGTTCAGTTCTCCCATGTCAACATCTAACTTTTGAGGCAGGGTTCCCCATCCCCACTTAGGTACCCATCAGAATACCGTATATACATGCATACCCTTTTACTTTCATCCATATCAGCCTTGTTGTCCACAAGGATCTTGTTTACATTGTCAGATGCATGCTGTTCAATGTTGCGAATCCAATTCCTAATATCTGAAGAAAAATGAACGCTGTATAAGAATCAAAAGAAAGGGAAATGATGGAAATAAAAAACTTGATGGCGCAAATATAGCTGAATTGAAAGCTACAAGAAATACTCCGAAAAGGACGAGTGAATAAATTCATCATACCAGAAGGAAAAAGAATTGTTAAAACATTTATAAATTCAAATGTTGAAAGTAAGGGTAGAGAGTAGTACTATTAAAAGATGCTTCATCAGTAACATCATAGACCAGCAAGATGCCCATGGCACCACGGTAATAAGCTGCAGAAGCATATAAAATAGTAAGAGACCTCCATCGCATCAAATAGAATATTATTAAACCGAACCTTAACTATAACTCAAATTACTGTAGAAATTGAAAACATTTATTAGACAATTTTAAATGGTTTGTTAAACTAGAGAGGTTCAGCTTTGTATTAAGCGGTCTCCTTACCCTTTAATCACTTTATTTAGAAACAACGATGCCAAAGTCCAATATTTACATCCAAGAGAAACCGTCCTTCAAAACCAGTGCTTCTAAGTAGACTACGACAGTTACACAAAAATCATCTTGCCCTCTTGATCACCAAGTGTGCAAGGGTGTCAGCTTGCATATTTGCCTCTCTAACAATATGTCTTATGGTAACATTCATTGCCTGTTTGACCCAAATTTTGATGGCTAAGACAGTAGAGCGAGCAGATCTAACTTAATCACTTGATGTAAAGCATTCTTTCTTCAACCTTCTTGACTGGTTCTAAAACAAGTATATTCTATTACAAATTCTCAGATTCCAAGACTTGGTCAAAGCCAGAAACTTACAACTCATGATATAAGAAGCACTTGTTTCAGACAAATAATGATTGAAGTTAATGGCTAAAAAAATTAAGAGTTGTTTTACCTTACATATACAAATTCAATTAATATGTTTAAATTAATCAAATAAATTCCACTGATTATAGTTCACCAATCTCCATGGAAGAAATTATCAGTTTCATGAAAATCTCCCAACCTTGGAAGCTTCTCTCCTGTACTGGTACATTTCAATCATTCTAGTTATATGTATCAAGCCTGGCAACTATGACAGCATTGCAACTTGTAGACCCAAAACTGGAACACGTGGGGGTATAAGAATGTATATTTCCCTCTACCAGAATCTGACATCAATGTGATAGCCTAATGCAGTATGCAACATAAGAAGTGATCTTTATGAGGTAGTTATTATGTAAAAGTGTTATTATTATTATTTTGGAATTAAGGCTTGTGAACCATGTTGTAAAGGAGAAAACACATACCTGTGGTGATAGTTCGAAATCGCTCCTGACCAGCTGTGTCCCAGATTTGCAGCTTAATGCGTTTGCCATCAAGTTCAATGGTTCTTATTTTAAAATCAATCCTGTTGAATAAAGTACCACATTAAGAACTTCAATATTTCAGCAGAGACATTTGCTCGCACAAAGCACAAGTATCAATGCAGACACATACACATATAGACAATTTGGTGGTACCCAACAATGAACAAATGTTTATATTAAATATGAGCTTTTCTAAGTAACTATACACCATATAACACTGCCTTAAGTCCAGTCCAACCCTGAAATGTTTTCCAAGACATATTAAAAGGAAATAAGAAGTGTGGTTCGACAAGCTTTGATAATTAATTTGTAGTGAATGAAAACACTGATATGAACATTGAAATATCCTGAACGAAAGGTCAAAAGTATCAAAGTTTTTGATTGAGATAATGTATAAGTTTCTACAAATACTCACCCAATAGTTGTGATAAAACTGGTGGTAAAGGAACCATCAGAAAACCGCAAAAGCAGACAACTCTTCCCCACGCCTGCAATAGTTCAAGTCAGAAAGGCTGAATAATCAAAATAAAAACTCAAGTAACTAAAACAGAGTGCTATAAGAAGCAGAAATACCCGATTACTTGAATTCTCACACCAGAACACAAAATAAATGATAACTTCAATAGGAGAACATGGACTTGGATCCACTCAATCTTGGGATATTAACCATCAGATTGCGATTAATTCATGTGGAATAACTTTTATTTAATTTTCTTAAAAAAATAAATTTGTAACTCCCCCCTCAACAACATTAGATCACAATCTGATGGTAAATTTGTCTCAACTCAGGTTCAATTGAGGGGAACCAAATACAAAGAAGGATCTTAGGATTAGAAATTTATCAACAAACTACCGAGGCCCTCATAAGGATAAGGCCAAAAGAGTAAATGCAACTCAATAAAAAAAATGCTATCACTTTTCAACAATACAAAATGACATTTGAACAAGATGGTCCCTTGCTGGCTGTGTATACCCACTCAAATCCCATGTAAATAAGCAGATATTCTCCAGACAAGACAGAACAGAAATATCCTGATATACAAGATAAACACCATAAAAGAAACATATATTTCAAAAATCTGCAACTCAACAATAATCATAGTATTGGGGTAAATGGATCTTTAAATGTGAAAGTTCTACCTTTTCAGGCATTTTATTTTCAGATGCCCAGAATCAACACAAAGGCATTGCCAGCTGGCTAACTAAGTCACAAAATCAGTCAACAATTACTTCCACAATTTCTCCAGAAAATTACATCCAGCTATTATTTGTTCTAAATACTCACCACCGATTTTGCAAATAGGATGGTCAGAGAAGAGAAAAAAAGTCAAAAGTCAAAACAACTAAGGATATGTACAAAAAGCCTTGTGTCCGATACGACTGCTGTGTTTTTGAAAATTTAATTAAAACGAATACTCCTAAATGTGCAGTTCAGCGATCTCATGGAGAAATAATGGCTCCCACAGTTAAGGTTTAAAAAGTCAAAAATATAAAACTCAACCGACCCTCCCTTAACCAGACGATTGGAAGGGTGAAATCATAATTTAAGCAATATAAAGACAAAGCAAGACAAAATCATCATTTGAAACCACATAGAATACTTCCTAACATAATCGATCGGTATCACCTTCCATTTCTACACAAACCAATTATGGTAAACCCCAACTAAAACATAAAAGAACAACGAGACAGGATTAATATCTGGAAATTTAACCACCCATTTGCTTTCCTTCGAATTCCCAGCAAAAGAATGAAAATTTTGGAGATAGGGAAGCAATAACAAACCACTGTCGCCTATAAGAAGAAGCTTAATGAGGTAATCGTAATCGGCACGAGCCCGTGCTGGTGGCGCTGCCATCGATAATTATTCCTGAAGAGAAACTGAAAATCCTCACGCAAGAGTCTCTGTCAATCCCTTTACGCAGATAGGTAACGGTGTCAAAATTGAATCGGGTAAAAGAGATCACAAGCCGGGAAAAAAAACGAAGGAGAACATTGAAAAGCAGATTGAAATGATACCTTCGGCGAAAGGTTACCAAGTCGTCGTCGGCGACATGGGAAGAGATCAGAGAGAGTTTTTGGGTCTTTCTCTCTCCTCGTATAAACAACACTTCTCTCGTGTGTGAAGTAGATCCGACGAACTCTTAAAATAGCCTTGGCTCCATCAGATTTCCATCTGCATACCTTTTTTTGTTTTGGGCCGTTGCTTCAAAGAATGATTCTTGATTGCTTTTAAGATTCATTGAAATGTCTCTAATCTTCTCTCTTGTTTGGTTGTTTTAAATTTGTTTAATTTATTTAACTATTCTATTACTTAGTTTCATCAATATTTTCAACTTAAATTTAAAATTAATTCAAATGCCTCATGTTTCCGCTTGGTTTGCTTCTAGTTTAACCTAAGCTAATTTTCTTATTGACAAATATACTCTCTTAAATAATCAAAACAAAAGGATGACACATTTAGTGAAAAATGTATTTGGGTTAATAAATGCTATTTTATTAATTGGATTAAAATGTTGGGAAAATTCAAATTAAATTTATTTTAAATACCAAAGTATAAATTCAAAATTGCGCATTTATCAAATTATTAATTCAGCCAAGAGGCTCAATTAATATCTTTTTTTTTAATATTATTAAAAGATGAGAATACCTTTTTGTAGTAAATAGAAAAATTGAAGACAAAAGTGTAGGTTTTTTAGTCTTGATTATTTCACTTGGATTTAATTGCAATGGTTAAAAAACTAGATTTTAGGGGGGGGGGGGGGAGTTAAAAGACTAGAATACCCTCTACACCTTTATTTCAGTAAGTATACATAATTTGAAGATAAAGATGAAAATTCTTTAAATTTTATTAAATTAATGGGAGAGTATTTTGTTGTCAATTAGACTAAAATATTTTACAAGATCAAAAGGACATTTAAGAAACTTATCAAACACGTGTACAACATCTCTTAATAAATACTAATATGTTTGAAGAGTTGATTGTTGATAAAATAGATGCAATTTATGGTTCTTCATGGCTTCCTGATCTATCTCGCATCATGCTACCCTCTAGCGAGCCACTTCAGTTATCCTTTCTCCTTGAGCATGTTGTCTCCTTGTGTTTTGGTTGTGGCAGTGTGGGTGTGCATGGTGATCCCTATTCCCGGTCGGTGTTTGAATCTATTCCACGTCAGCAATTAATTGGTTCAAGATCAGCTCATATCCACAGACTTGGGTCGAATTACTCTTTCAGAAAGGATGTGGGCTTTCGGGTATGGTTTCTTGCACCCAGCCCATTGGTTTGAACTTTGAAAGTGCCGGTTTGAAGTCAACCTCAAGTCTCAATTCCTCTAGGCCATGCTCTGTTTTGAGCTTTGGCCCCATCTCTCGCTTGGTTGAGCGAACAAAACTGGTTTCCTCTTCGTTTAAGGTATTAATTACATGCCATCTTGATCGATTTGATGTGGGTTTACTATGATGACTCCCGGCCCACAGGCTCCGAATGCCTATGTGTTGTGATTTGGGATTCTAGACATCAGTGCCTTAGTCACATCTCGTCGCCTTGCCTTGCCACTACGTTAATACTACAGTGTATCGAGTGGTTGGCTTCTTCACTCTCTGATCTCTTGAGGTTAGCACAAGACTATCCTCACTTGCTCCATGCACTCCTCTGTTTTTTCACACCCTCCTCTGCTTGCTATAAATACATGACACGTGGAGTTGCTTTATGGTATCAAGCCTTTGAGTCTTCAAGTGATGGATCAATGCCACTTCTCCTTCTTCTTTGAGCAAGTTTTCTACCCATTTCTGCATTGTTGGTGTCAAGCTGGTTGTATGATCTTACGTATCTTAACTTGTGATATCTTTTTCTTCATCAACCCTTCTATTGAAGAACATGTCCCTCATCTTACAATAGAGCGTATGGTTCTTTGTATTGGTTCGGTTGCATGGTATGACGCTTCTTATGAGTGGTTTTGTTGGTTCTACAGTATTATGCGTGTTCGTGGTTTTCAGGAACCTCGTTGGGAACTCCTCATGCGTGCTAGGTTCTTGGTCGTTCTTTCACCTGTCTCATTCATTGAACAATTTCAAGCTCTTGGGCCTCACTTGAAGATTTCATATCCTCATGAGCTTCGTAACCCCTTTCGTAATTATGATTCAAAATACATAATTAATATGAAATAGAGACCAATAATAATCAAAACTCATTTACCATCCCTTCCTTTTTGTAGGGTTTTCACAAATTCTTTCAAAATTTTTGCCATATCCTGGTCTCAAATTCAATATTTCGAATATAATTACCCTGCGCAGTTACATCACATTTATATATCAGAGTGTACAAAAAAAATCCTGGCAACCCCCAGGTTTCATATATATACTAAGGGTTTACAGAATCCTATTTAAGGGATTACACAAAATCACTTTAGTAATTACATCCCAAATAAGTACAGTAATCCTAATACCAAAATTGATAATCAACAACCAAAATAAAAATTTCCCTAAGGAGTCCCATCCGCCTTCGGTCGTCTGCTTATCCTTTGAGCTGATTACCCTGTCTGAAGGTTGGTCAAAGTAAAGAATGTGATTCAAAAGAATCCCAGCAGTAACAAATCTCTCATACCATACATAGTCACAAAGCATGCAATGATATCATCAAGCAGCATCACAGCATAAAACACAACACACAGGTTGCTACGTATGCACATAATCACATAGTTTCATCCCCCGTATTCCACCGCCCCGAAGGCACGGTCCTCCACCGTCAACGCCGATGGGCCACGGGTGAAGGTTTCACAAATAGCCTTTCGGCTTTCACAAATGGCCTTTCAACTTTCACACAATCACATCCCTCGTATTCCACCGCCCCGAAGGACCGTCCTCCCACCATCAACACTGATAGGACACGGGTGAAGAATTCACAAATAATAACTAGGACAACCTACTAATGCAATATAGTGGCAACCTAGGTCATTCTCCCAAGGAGCAATATGTGGGTTTTCTCTAGAATTGAATTTAGATGATAAAAAATGCAATAGAATGAACCTAAACTAAAATGCAAGACTCTACTACCTAAATGCAAATGACTCTAAAACCTATATGAGAATGAAACTAACCTAAATAATGAACATGCAATTTTTGGGGTTTTTCTTATGAGAGGGAAATTAAAATCCTAAGGAAAAGAAATAAACTAATATCTAAGAAAATCAAGAAAGGTTAGTTCATTTATGATGGTGAAGGGGACAACTTAGGATTCACACGGATTTAGCTTTCTTAGCCATTCAATTTATTAGACCAAGGGGAGGTTGATGAAAAATTGGAATTAATAAACTTAATCACCTAATTGAAACATGGGAAACCCTCAAGCTCAATAACACCTAATCCACTAGAAAACTCATAATGAAAAAAGTGGTGGTTAATTAAATCCATTAAAAACCAATCACAATTGTTTAAGATAGTTTTGAAAATTATGTTCACAATTGCCTAATTAAACAATTTGACAATTAATCACCTAATTAAACAATCAAGAGATTAAACCCAAATTGACAATTAAATTCATAATGAAAACTCAATTAATAATCTAATTGACAATCAAGGGTTTGCAAACAAAAATCCCAATAATCAATTAAGAACAAATCAAATCCAAAATATCAATTCAATCCAAATTAATAATAAGTCTACAATCTAAAACTAGATCGTTCTCAGTTATTGCAACTCAAAAATCATTTAAAACTAAATAATCCCAAGTCTTGAATCAAAAAGATAAAAGAAAGACACTCCCTTATGGTCTTCAAATGTAAGTTCCTAGGCTCTAGCTTCCTCCATGCTCCTCCCAAGTTGCCTCCCTAATGAGTTTAAGCTGCCATGAAAATCCTTCCCCCTTCACGCCTCCAGCAGTGGTTTATGACCATTGGCAAGGTGGTTGTGGATGAATAATTAATGAATGATTCTGTGTGTATATGTGCGGAAGGAAAGGGAGAATGAAATTGTTTCATGCAATTGGAGGTGGGGCCTGTGATTGGAGAAATAATAGTAATTGAATCAAGCAAGCTTTCCTGGTATGTCTTAGTGTGATTTGCAAACCAGGAACTCTGAAAAGTCTCGTCTCGCGCCTGTTAGTGCGTCCCTCAGTACCTCCGTCCCTTCTCTGTGAGTGCGTCAGTTCCAGCACCCAACACCAGCGGCTGTATCCGTGTGTGCCTCCTCTCTATCCGCGTCTCAGTCCGTGTTCTCTCCTCAATCAGTCCGTTCTCATATGTGACGCTAGGGTAATTAAAATGAAGGAGAAGAGAATTTTTTGGGTATCAACTTGAGTCCATTAAAATTTAAGAAGCCCAAATAAAATTCAACCGTTAGATATTCTTTTAGCTTTTCAGAAAATTTCTGCACCGTAGGATCTTTCAATCTGCTTTTCCTTACTCTGCAAGAATTAAATAAAATTGTGATATATCATATATTTAAAAATATTATCCAATCATAATATGACAATTAAAATATTATCAATTTAAGCTCAATAATATCATGATCCATTCAAATTTATATTATTTCCTATAATTGGCTAATAATCCAAATATTATCTAATAAATCCAAATTAGCCTAAAATAATCTCCAAATTAAATGTATAAGGTGGGATAAAATATATTAAAATTGTGATTTATCAATGATAAATCACGCATACAATATATTAAATATAATATAAGAGAAAGCATCACTACGTTGTTCTTTCCTGGTGTGCACTGGCACCGATTGCTCGCGATCAGGGCAAATGTCAAAGTTTATAAACCAAAATCAAGGATGATATTCTCTATCCTAAATTCTTATCTTCATAACACTTAAAGTTGGTTATTATTTGAACTCTTTAGGTGGCTATGAGAAGCATAGACACATGCTTAAATGGTTGGAAGAACTACACTAAACACCTTTTTTCGGAAGCATAACACTAATTTTTGACTCATTCACTTAAGTAAAGAAGGCTCCACTCAAGCGATAACGAGATTTGCACTCAAGCATGGAATCTTACTCGTGCAAGTGCTTGCTTGAGAGCAACAACAGGGACAAAAAATGATCATAGCACCCGAGTTTTGGACCCAACACTCGAGTGATAGCCTCACACTCACCCGAGTCCTACTGAGTGAGGCATAGGAAGTAACTACCTGAGAGCAACAGAAACACTAGAATGAGAAGTGCTTTGGAGCATTGACTCTGGTACTCGAGTGATGTCACAATACTTGCGGGTGCTAAGACACACTCTTAAAAAAATGCCTGCGAGTGACAACCCGACACGTGGCCTCAAAGTGCAAAATACTTTTGCACTGGAGTGATACCAGGTTCACTCGAGTGATGACCCATATCACTCACAAGTGAGAATGTACTCTCTTGCATTCTGGTATGGAAGTGTGACCGAAAACTGAAGAAAAAGGGAAAACAGGATGCTGCACTCAAGTGACACCCCTATGTACTTGAGTGAGGCTTATCAGAAGCCAAAACGCAGCAGCTGACAGAATTTTCCAAACTTCCCACCAAAGTGTCCGATGGTTCCTAGAATTCAAAAACAACTCTATCCCCACCAAATTTACATAAGGAACACATTGAAAACACCAAACCAAATTCTCATTCTATCAATAAGTTTTGCTTTGGACACTATATTCTCTTACATTTCCCAATTATACTAACTCTTCCTTCCAAGGTTCCAACTAACTCCAATGACACAAAGACACATTATGCCACCAAATTTAATACCATACACTATCCAAATTGTCCATTCCAAAACTATACCAAAATCAAGGGAAAATCCAAAATTTACAAAACTCAACCAACAATTACAATGAACATGTCAAAATGCTTCAAATACTCACATCTTCCTTTTCCCAAGGTTAAATCCTTGATTCCAACACTTCCAAATTTCTTCAAGTGCTCAAACACCACCTTTAAAAAATCTAAAACCATATCAAGGAGGCTCTTATCGCTATGAACAAAATTAATAAAGAGAATTTAAGCTAAACAGGACACCCAACTAACCAAAAGTTCACCTTTCACTTTCTCTCTCTCCTTGGCTTGAAACGAAAATGGAGAATGGAGAGAGAGATGAGATGATGAAGATGAAACAAATTTTTAGCTTGCCCATAGTCCACTTGGCCGAATTGGAGGGAGAGAGGAGAGAGGGAATGAAGTTTGAAACTTTGACTTGATCTATGGCTCACATATGAACACTTGTCAAAATCTTGTTCCTTCTTCCATGAATTCACATAAGCACCCACACATACAATTCCATTCTCTTGCTCATTGAATCTCAACCATTAATCTTTAAGTTACCAAGGAACTTCCTCTTCGGTAACTAACCAATCGGTTGATAACTTTCCTTTTTACCCATTTTCCCTCTAATTATGGCAATTCCACTTGAATCACTACTAAACACAATCATATCATTATATTCCTCATTCGTGCACCCTCCCCACCCTTAGGGTTTATTTTATGCTTTATCACACAATTAAGCTTAAATGCAGGGTTTAGGCACTGATTAGAACACATTCGGATCGTAATTCACATCATATTCTTCAAAAGTGTTTATTAAGAATAATTACATCCACTTTTGAAGTCATTAACCCTTAATCCTATTTTTGGGGCATTACAAGCTTGATCAGTCGTTGTTAGTTCACAACGGTGCAAACTCCACATACATGCATATCAAGGCTTTGACAGGTGAAGAGGCTTTGGAGTTTGCCAATGACCTTTCCTCAATTGTTGTTCCTAGTACTAGGAACTCTCTTCGAATCTCCTTTATAGTCCTTGCTTACGCTGCTCGAGGTGGTTGTTGATGCCACTATGGTTCTCCTCTTCCATTCAGTAATGGCTCGCGGTGTGTTCTCCAAGCATCATTTGATATGATTTCCTACTGATATTCTATCAAAAAGATCCGCTTGGATGTTGCATGAGCCATGTTTATATGATCTCTACAATCGTAGAACAGGCAGTACTATGTTTGGTGTTGGCAGTTCAAGCTGATAGCTTGCTATGGGAATGCTACGGATTGGCTTTTGAATTGTATGTTCGTTTGTCACTTCGGTTGTATGCTTGTCCTTTTTCACTGTTTGGTGCCGAGGATGCTTATCTTCTCTGTCTATGGTTGATGGAGTTCTTTGTTTGCCACGTCTTTCTTACCACGGGAAGCTTTGAACCATGTTGGTTCACCTGGGTAGCCCGCGTCCTTTGGGAGACCTGCTGCAACACCTACTTGTTAGTCCTTGCTTGAGTGTCTTTGGTTCCTTCTACGTGTTTGGCTATGCATGATGACTGTCTTTTGCTTGGCGCATGACTGCTTCATTCTGTTTCCATTCCCTGCTTATTTCTTTTGTTCCTTTCGGGTACTTTGCTTTTTTGTTGTGGTGTGTGTGTATGTTTCTATTTTCTTTTCTCAGGTCTTGGGCTGGGTGGTTTAATCTTGGATCCTATGTAAGTGAGCCCAAGTTTAAATGTACTCATTTTACTTTCGTTTTCATGCAGTTGGCTTTTTATAAAAAAAAAAAGAAGATAAAATAGATGCAATTTTTGGGCAAAAAAGATAATATAAATGCAATTTACTCATAGGCATTGATTTGGTAGTTTTTTTTTCTTTACCTTGATTGACTTGGTAGTTGGTACTCTAGAATTTCTACTTTTTTAAATATCCATGATTAATATTAAATAAAATTCTATTGAAACATTTTATTTTGAGTTAGGTATAACGGACCTCAAAGAAACTATAATCTTTGAGTATACATCAAGATAAAAGGTTGTTATTTGTTGATGGTTAAAGTATATTCTACATTGGCGAAAAAATATATTTTTTTTTACAAGTTTTTGTCTTCCAAAAAGATGTGTATTTTCTTATGGGAAAAAAAGAAGTGTGTTTTTAAAAATAGATGGATAAGATATTTGCATAATTTAAATTTTAATAAGTTGATATATTAATTTCACCTTCAAATTTTCATTAATGCAATATAGGAGAAGTATGATAATATGATCAATCTCAATCATATGTAATATCCATAAATCTAGTTATGACTTATCCACAATATGACAGCTTAGAAGTGCCTTAGTTGAGAATATACAAGTAGGAAGAAAAAGTGTGGGAAGATTCCAAAAAATACCTCATGAATTCCTAAAACCATAAAATTAAGGTCACTCGAGCGTGTAAAGAGACAGATAAGGGAGAGGATATGAATGGCATTTTAAAGTGATACTATCTTTACAAAATTACCCCTCACTGACTACACTTGTTGAAAGTAGTAGTAGATGACGTTATTGAAATGATAAATGCCTTTACTAGTGTTGTCATTCCAGATAGCGCTTGAAGCAAGTCTATCATGGGAACTACGTATTGAATGAGATAAGCTAGAAGCACAGCAGCCTAACAATTGGTTATAGAAAGAAAGGAGTTTGGGCTTGAGGCCCTTCCATGGCAGTTTGAAACTAATGAGATCAAACTTACAATCTATGGCCCCTGTAAAGAGCTAGCAAGAGATTTGGCATTTCATCTTTCAAACCAAACAACCTTCTTGCCTTGATTCTAATGGTTTTGGCTAAAATATTAGGTGAGAGGAATGGGAAGAGATTGCAACACAATACATAACGGTGCACATATTAACCATTATGTTTTAATGACCTACACCTCGACATACATGGCGTTTATTCGCTATAACCATTATTTATTAAGTGTTATGTATGCACGAATCTATAGTAGTAATAGTCAGTGATGGGTAATTTTGTAAAAGTACCAACACTTCAAAACCCCTTATTTCTACCTTTTTCCCTATTTGTTTTTATGTGTATTCACATGGCGTTTTGGGGATTTTGAAGTTCATGGGGTATTTTTTTGGGCTTTTTGTTTTTTTGCTTGTTGTGTTGGTAAATCAAAGCACTACTTTTATCACGTTATTTTCTGTTTTGAATTGAAGGGGTAGACACTAACAACATCAAGTTATAAGTTGGATCATACACGTGGTCTTTCATGATCATAGGGGAGCTCTCATGACCCTAAGTTACAAGGCCATTGATTTCATCATGCTATTTTCACAAATAAAATTATATCAACAAAACATTAATGCTAAATGTTCAAATATTCGATAGAACATGCTTAACTCCTCTTAACAATTGGATTATATATCAATGCCTTTGTTTTGTCAAACTCATATCAATGCTTTAAAAACCAAAATAATTAAATTTGAAAAATATATACTATATCGGATAGATATCAACATCTGTCAACTATAATGGTTATTACATTTAATATATATGCCTTTAATGAAAATGAGAAATATTAATGTAATTAGTTTCATTCAAGAAAACATCAGCACCATGAAGAGGAGCAAATCATCGTTATCAGTATCGTATGAATCGCGTCTCGAATAGTAGGAATCGAACCAGAAGCTGCTTCAAACGATACAAATTGGAGGGGGGTTTTGTTTTTTACCAGAATCGAGCTTGGATCGATTGATTCTCTCCGAAATCGTCTGAATCATGATTCCCAAGAGAATTGATCAAAGTTGTTGACGACAGGTTCCGCACAAATCCGGGTCAGATCTGTGAGCAACCTGGTTCAAAAGATGCCACGCGCAATTTTTTTTTCCTGTTTCGTTTTTCATGTAATCAGCTCCAAATTTATTTCCATTTATTTTACATGCAATCAGCGACGTGTTCTATTTTGTTTTTTGCGTTGTTTTCAGTTTTGACTTTTCACAGCTTTTAGTATTTCACATATCACAGCTAATTAGAGAGGATTACGTTTTTTAAAGGAAAAAGATTATACATAAATTATTATATATAAAATATCTAAATCTAGTATTTATCATGAATTGATTATATTTGATATATTTCAACCGAAATTTATTTAGACTAACTGATTTCCATAATTTATGGGATCTTTAATTAATTAATTAATTAATTAATTAATCCTTTTGTGTAGAAAAAAGATAATAAACATTTCCTTTTATCATATCAAGATATTGATTGAGCCTTATATATTTCCTTTGATCCCATCATAATCCTACTTTCTATTCCTCTTTCTCCTTGCCATTACATTCTTTGTTGGATTGTTCCATTCCCCACACAGTGGAAAAAGCTTTTCCCATTCTTATCATTTGGTAATACTTAATCCTCTTCATCTTCCTCTTTCATTGCAATTCAACTAGTTATTATTTCCTCTTATATTATTTTGGTGTTGTTGTGTTATTTTATTAGTGGGAAAAATGACTCACAATAAAAACAAGAAGGAACCTGATGTTACATAGAGTCATTGTGAAAGTGTTTCTCCACATAGACTTTTAGTTAAGTGCAAATATTGTTCACATGAATATTGGGGTGGTGTGGCTAGGATGAAACATCATTTGGCTGGAACTAGAGATAATGTGGCTCCTTGTACAAGTGTTCCTGATGATGTTAAGGATTTGTTTCTTAAAATGCTAGACAATAGAGAAAAAGTTAAAAATGTTGTGAGTCTTGAAGTGTTTAAGGAGGCAACTTCCCAAGACCCTAATGAAAATAAGGGTACAATGGCCTCTTTTATTGCTAAGGGAAAGGATGAAACATAAAAATCTACGAAATAGAGGACAATAAATGAGATGTTAAAAGATAGAGATTTAGTAATTCAAGATATTTGTAAGTGCATATATGGTAATGCTCTACCATTCAATTTAGTAAGAAGTCCATTGTTTGTTCAAATGTTAAAATCTATTGGTGAATATGGTAGGGGTTTGAAACATCCTACATTTCATGAGGTGAGAGTTTCTTACTTAAAAAAGGCAGTCGATAAAATTCAAGAAAGTTTAGATAAGTATAAGAGTGACTGGGAAAAATGGGGTTGTACCTTGATGTGTGATGGTTGGACTGATGGTAAAGGGAGGTCTCTTACTAATTTTTTGGTAAACAGTCCAAGTGGAACAGTTTTCCTAAAATCTGTAGACACAAGTAGTGTGATTAAAGATGCCAAACAAATGTTTGAATTACTAGACAACATGATTGAGCAAATTGGAGAGGATAATGTAGTTCAATTTGTGACAGATGGTGCTGTAAATTTTGTTGCAGCAGGGACGATGTTGAAGAGAAGAGAAAAAAATTATTTTGGTCCCCTTATGCAGCAAACTGTCTTGATTTAATCCTTGAGGACATTGGGAAGCTTCTAGTTTTTTATAGTATCATCACAGGTGCAAAGAAAATAACAACCTTCATCTATAGGCATGCATGGGTCCTTAGCTTGTATAAAAAGTATGCCAAGGGAAGAGAACTAGCTAGATCGGTAGTGACAAGATTTGCAACATCTTATCTTACATTAAGTTGCATTTTGAAGCAAAAGAGTGCTCTTCGTACTATGTTTGCTTTAGAAGATTGGACTTCTAGTTCTTATACTAGTAAAAGTAAGGGTAAGCAAGTGGAGGACGTGGTTTTTAGTGATGCAAAATTTTGGAGTCCATCATATATTGCTTGAAGTGTGTGGTTCCACTTGTAAAAGTTTTAAGGCTTGTAGATGGTGATTCGAGACCAGCCATGCCATATATTTATGAAGCAATAGATAGAGCAAAAGAAGAAATTGCTAACAATTTTCAAGATAAGAAATCAAGGTACAAGAAGGTGTGGCAGATCATTGATATTTGTTGTGAACGACAACTACATAGGCCCCTCCATGCGGCTGCATACTATCTTAATCCTAAGTAAGTTTTATCATGTTCTTTACATATTGATTGTTTAAGTGTAAGTTTTAAAAAAATAAAACTTATTTATTTTTTTATAATTTTTTTAGGTTTCATTTTAGCAAAGAATTTAATGCGGATAAAGAAGTAATGTATGGTTTATATGAAACCATTGAGAGAATGGTTCTGGATAGGAGGTTAAGATTTGAAATTGATCAACAACTTGAAGCATTTAAGGCTACCAATGGGCTTTTTGGAAGGAGCATGACAATAGATACTAGAGACAAAAAGCAGTCTGGTAGATTTTTGTCTTTCTCTACTATTTTTTAAAATTTAATTTTTAATCCTATATAAATCTAAGTTTTCGTAAGCACTTCTAATTTCTAAATTATTACTACATTTGTTTTGGTAGCTCTTTGGTGGGAAAGTTATGGAGGAGAAGGTAAGGTGTAACCCCCTTCACACCTTAGGCCGAGATTAAGTTCTTAAACACATAAGTATGTTAGAATTAGAGACCATATTTCAAATTAGGGCTTATTAAGGTAATCTTTTGCCCAAAATCAGATTTTCAAAAACTTTTTTAAAACTGATTCACAATGGTCTTATATTCACAATACTACACAAATATGGCCTGTATAGGTGGATTCCATTTACAAATATCAAAGTGTAAAGTAAATTCTCGACTCACTTGGGTTCCATTCATTACATAAGGGTTTACATAAAGGCACAAAGCCCACAATTCATACCCTTTACTTGGGGGATTATACAAAATCTAATATATACAATTGTTTCTACCAAAAATATCCAAATGATATACAATGATAACCATTAACCAAAAAGGAACTCCTAATACAGAGCTCTACCCGCTCTTCATCACCTGCTTGCCTTTTGATCCTTCAGCCCTGTCTAAAATGTTTAATTTTGGGAGAGTGAGATTATAAAGAATCCCCGTAGTAACAAATCACTCATAATATGCACAACATCAAAGCATGAAAGTAAATCATCCATACAACACACAGCAATCCCAACAACAATTGCAATGGCCGGGGTAGGTATCATGGGCATCACCCCCTACGACGGCTCATGCTAAACTACTTGCTGTATTGCACATCCACATGAACATATCACATATATCACCACAACTGGGATCCATATAAAATATTACACAACACGCAACCCCACGGGCTGGATACTCAAACAGGAATCCATGATTCCACAAGGTAGCCTCGACACTTACAGTGGCAGATACAACGGTCGAGGTAGGTATCATGAGCATTGCCTCCTACGACGGCTCACGCTGTAATGCCCTTTGGCCGATAACACATTAACAATGATAAACATGCATACCAAGTATCATATACAACATGAGAGAAGAGTCACTACCTTGATCCTTCCGTGCGTGTCCTAGCACCGGTCTCTCCCGAGTAGGGCAAATGTCAAATCCTATGTTCATAATTAGGGATGAAGAGTTATTTCTCTATTCCAATTCTCAATATCTTCATAACACATAATTGGTTATCATTATTACTCTATTAGTACTCAAGAATACCTCTAACAATAGCCCTAAGGGGTAGGAGACTATCCCCAAATATCCCCTTTTTGGAAACACAAACTGACATTTTCTACTGAGGCACTCGAGTGAAATTGTACGGATACTCGAGTGAAGGAGACCTCACTCGAGTGATGGTACGGTCTGCACTCGAGTACTAGAGAGTGAAGGATAGCGAGTGAACACCCGAGAGCACAAGGACTTTTCAGAGACTACAACACTCGAGCACACTGGACCTCACCCGAGTGAAAGCCAAATGCCTCACTGGAGCACCTGAGAGTGAAGTCTAGAAAGTGAGAACCCGATAGTATAAGAGAAATGGCAGCAGCCCAGATGGCTCACTGAACTCGAGCACAACACAGCTCACTCGAGTGAATACCCTATACCCGCGAGTGAGAAGTCACACTCTTGCACCATAATCGTGAGTGACAACCTGAGAAGCAAGTCCTTGGTGTCAAATATACCAGTCACTCGAGCATGAGGAGGCTCACTTGAGTGATATTTATCCCTCACTTGCAAGTGAGACTATACACTCTTGGATTTTCAAGAAAGCTCAACAGAAAACTGAAGAGAAAATAGAATATACACACAATACTCGAGTGATACTCATCCTCACCTGAGTGAACTTCATCCCTCACTCGAGTGAATCCTAAATCACTCGAGTGATTCTATCAGAACAAGAAAATGTAGAAAACAGAGGCATTTTTCTAACACATGCCCAATTGATTCCAATGGACACAAAACTTTACCCAAAGCCACTCCCATAGAAAAACACCCAATAAAATCAATGGGATTATCAAAATCATCAAAATCCGACTCCATTATCATGCTTTGGGTTTTGGGCAACTAAATCAACAAAATACCAATCTTATCAAAACATCACATTTCAACCCCAAATCAATCTATCTATCACAAACTCACTACAAGATACCATTTCAACAACTGTATCATGCCAAACTACCCTATGATCCATATTTTCAAAATTAGGGCAATAATTCCAGAAATTTCAAACTTATTCATTTGGCATGAAACATAGATAGAAAGATTAGGTTCACTTACCTTAACAACTTTCTCAAAAACACTTTTTGATTCCCCAACTTCAAATTTTCGTGATTCCTCAAATCACCACCAATAGAAAAGCTACAACCATGAAATTGAAGCTCCCAACTCAAGGAATAACTTTAAAGAAGAGAACTTGAGGATTAGAGGCCATTTCTCTTACCTTTTTCAAGCTTTCCTTCTTCCCTTCTTAGGTTACCAATGGCGCACAAAGAGAGAAAATGAGAGAGAGATGAAGTGAAGGAGAAGAGAACAATAATGATACTCCCTCCATGCTGTCCAGCGAAAAGAGAGGAGGAAAGAGAGAGAGAAAAATAAAATATTATATCCTATTTGACTTTTCTCCTCAACTACTAACCTCATATAAGTTTGCCACATGTCACAAGCCTATTGGCTCTCACCCAAAATAGTCACCAATAAGCCATTTAATCACTCTATTAACAATTTTAATCACACTTCTCATTTTCCTCTTAGCTAGTAATTAATTTCTCCCTTAATTACCAACTCATGGCTATTAATTCCATTCTTCCAATTTTTCACTAATTATGACATATTAATTAATATTGCCATAAAACACCTAATAATTCCAATTAAATTCATAATTATCCACAATAATCATGATTTGCCCTTCATCAAAAATTGAGATATTACATAAGGAGTTACAAAGGGTAGCCACGAGAGTTTTGAGTCTCACATGTAGTGCTACTGGATGTGAGAGAAATTGGAGCACATTTGATCAAGTGCATACTAAACGAAGAAATCGCTTAGAGCAACAAAGGTTAAATGCACTTGTATTTGTCAAGTAAAACCTTCAACTTGAGATGAGAAAGAAGAAAAGAGAGGAGAAGGGAGAAACTTATTATCCAATATGTTTATTAGACATTGAGTCTGATGATGAGTGGATTAATGAAAAAGAAGATCCTTGTTTGCCAATTGATGCGTCATGGATGGAAATCCATGAAAGTTTTACTCTTGATGAAGAAGCTCCAAGCAAGAAAAGGAAAAGAGGTATAATATTTTATTTAAAACTAAACTTAGGTTGATTCTTATTTAAACTTTAAAGTTCAAAACTTCAAATATATACCATCATGCTTATTAAATGTTCTTTTTTCTAGGTCCAAGGAACTTGAATGCCAAAGCCAATAGCAAAGGGAAATCTATAATAGGGCAAGAGAATGTGAATGAAGAGAATGTTGAAGATGACAGAGATGAGGATGAGGATGATAATGAGGCAGCAATATTGTTAATGGAGGATGATGATGACTTGAGTGACATTGATCTTGGAGATAAATAATCATGAGTGATAACTGATATGTTTAGTTTTTTTTTTTTAAGTTAGGGTTTTGAAATTTGAAGTATGATAGTGACTTGACTGATTTCAATTTATTTTTGAATTATTTGTCATTTTTTAAATGTTAGTTTTATGAAATTTGAAGTGTTATTTATTTGTCTTTAAAATGCTAAATTACTAATATCTACAAATTTTTAATATTCTCTTATGTGAATATTACATTTATATCATTCTAAATAATTGATCATGAATCTTACGATTCACGATATACTTCGATTCACGATTCCAAAAATAGACTTTTCGATTCACGATTCGTATCCCAATTTGATAACCATGGAGCAAATGCTTTTGAATCATCGTTCCAAGGATAACAATCATCGCCTTTGCAAGGACCATTTTCAGAAATCTCCCAAGTATTGCACTTGTAGTCTCGCTTCTATTTGTATATGTCAAAGTAATAAGCCTTAATTAGAAAGTGATTCCCACCTAAACGAGCAAAAGTACAAGACATTTGGTATAAACAGATTTACTTTTACGCTGAACTCAACCATTTTCTCAGATCCTGTAGTTTGATTCCCAAGATCATGATTCTTATCTTTGCAATGAACGATCAGGTCTTGCTCATCAGATAATTTGTTAACGACTTGCACTTTTACTTTAAAGAGACCGGACTGGCCACCTTTTGGCAATATATGCAACAACAAGTATGCCTAGCTGCAGTAGAATCAGAGATTTGATATATGGAGCCATGGCTTTGTTTTTTAAGATGATGATGCAACAAGATATCACACCCCACATATATGCCTCCCTTTTTATAGATCAATAATAAGAATAATAATTCCTGAGTAATTTTATGAGTATTGATACTAATTTGCAATTAATGTCTTTAACAATTTTATTGTTTTTAATTTGAATTTATTGTATAGGATTTCAAACCTCCACATTTAATTGCAGAATGAATGTCTTTTTTATTCATGCATGCATTTAGAGAGAAATAATGTGTGGGGCCCATATAATTTTATGTCCACTGTCCCTCATTAATTTCTATCTTTTTTTTCTAAATATTCCTTCCAATCCTAATTATAAGTTCTTCTTAACTAATTTGTAGGAAAAAAAGGGTGTTATAAGTTAACGTGTAGAGAAATCCTACCAATCCTAATTATTTGAGATGGTTATATGGGAAATTAAAGAAAAAATTAATGCAAGAGCTAAGAAGAAATGTGGCCTTGGACTTTTTTTTTTTAACCTTAATGTGATCTCAGACTTAGACTTATGACCAAATCAAAATTCTTAAATGGACCGTGTGTGTGTGTGTGTGTGTGTGTGTGTGTGTGTGTGTGTGTGTGTGTGTGTGTGTGTGTGTGTGTGTGTGTGTGTGTGTGTGTGTGTGTGTGTGTGTGTGTGTGTGTGTGTGTGTGTGTGTGTGTGTGTGTGTGTGTGTGTGTGTGTGTGTGTGTGAATAGAGTAAGTATACCCTTTGCATTTATTTGCATTGTGGCGTTTTTCCAATTTTGCATTTACTTTTGTGAATATAACTGAAGAAAAGTATTAATTGCATTTAGTTGATACAAATGCAAAATGTCCGTTGTAAATAAATAAATAAGGAAACCATTCTTAAGATACCGGTGTTTTTTCTTACTAAAATTTTAATTTTACTTTTGTTAGCACCATTAACCCACATAACTTTGCTTTATTAGTTTTGATAGCCCTGTATAGAAGCTAATTATATTAATATAGTAAAATTAAAGGATTTAATAAGGAGAGAAAACACATGAATATTAAATTAAAAATTGAAGGAAATTAAACTACACGTACCTTAAGAACGGTTTTCCCGATAAATAAAAGTATATGGGCTAAAATATACTTTTAGTAAAATATATTTTCAGTTATAATGATGCAAGAAAGTTAAATGATGATTGTGAAATGCTGCTGAAGCAAACTTAAACTTTTTAAATGAGAAATATTTACAAACCAATTAAAAAATGACTCCTAATTTAATTTTAATTGTCACCCTAAATATTTGTTGAAAAAAAGGAAACTCCCCCAACTGCAGATGCAACCCACCAGCGCCTTCCTCCTCCCTCGCACTGCATCATTGGCCACTCCTTCCACCAGTCCTTATTATCAGTGCCCTTCACAGATCCGATTTAAATATACTATTCCGTATGGTTTTCATGAAAACCATACGGAATAGTGAATATACTCGTATATATATACAGAACTGACATGTTTAGTTCAACGTAATGGACAGCCTTTATTGAAAGTGAAATTCCACTCTATACTAATTGACAATTTTAACTCTCCACTCATATTATATATTAAACTGATGAGATTGATTTTGACATTTTTTGTGATAATAGTTCTTGCGCTGCTGGGGCGATGTGGGCCGCCTAGTCCTCCACAAGAGTGACCAAATACCGGAATCATCATCCACGTCCTTCGATTCTGTTTGAGACCAAATTTAAGCTTGCTTCGTCTATACTACATAGTCATCATTTAACTTTGTTTCATTGGTATATTCCATTAATAACGTTAACGGTATTTAATTTTAAGAACTAAAAATGTATTTTATAAGCATAAGGGACTAAAATGATACTTCATGTAAATATAAAAACCAAAAGCATACTATTGGAGATATAAAATCATTAGTTAGTTGAGATCCTCATTAGTTAGTTAAGACCTTAATGAGGTAGTTAATCATTGTAGGACCCTATAAATAGAGGTCTAATTGTATGCATCAAAGTGTGAAGGATGCTAAGATACTCATCAAAATTTAGGGAGGTTAACTTGGTTCTCACATCTGATTAATCCTAGGGTTTAGGGTTAATAGTAGAATTATCTAAGAAGGGTTGATAGTTGTAATACCATTGTGGCTTGTAATTCTCTAGAAGAGATTAATATATTTCTCTAAATTCTGGTTTTGTTAACATGGTACTAGAGCAGGTTATTTTTGACCCAAAAATAAAGAAGCCCATGTTCTTGATTTAGCACCTTAGTCCAATTTGCTTCTTAAATCTACACCATCATTTTCCTGCCACGTTTCTTGATCTAGTGCAATCCCGGAACCCTAGCTTCCTCTTCGACTCAGAGCGTCAAGATTCGCCGCCATTGCCAAATTTCAAAGCTCACGGCTAAGCACCATCCTCGCCGCTTCCACCAAAGATTGTCACTTCTATGAAGCCCTTCCTCTCAATTCTCACTTCTACCATATGACCGTCTCTTGATTTGAAGATTTTCACCATTGCGATAGTCAAGATTTGTTTCTTCGTGTGTGTGTTGTACGCCGTTGATATTCACAATCTCCATTGAAGTAAGCCATCAATGCATACTTCAAGTGGGTTTCGCGGTTCTTATTTGAACGTCGATTCTCATTAATCTAAATAAAGGGCGTCATCAACATCCGTCGAAGCTTGCGATCTCGCCTTCCATTTGTGGCGCCATTAAGGATCTTGGCTCTCTTTCTTTGAAGAATGTTTGTTCCATCACCAAGACTGAAAAAGCTTTTGAGTGTTCCTCTAATTTGAAGTTTCTTGGTCCATGGTTTCAAAATCGCAAGTGCTACCATATTTGTCTCGAGTCTTGCGATTTCTTCCTTCCTGATATTAATTTCCATCGCATTTTAGTTATCTTGTGTGTGATGGTTTAATTAATGTAATGCTACCTAATTGATTACCATAGCTGGGTTCCTTGGGTTTAGCCAGAGAACTAAGAACATATCAAGACACTGTCGAACTATACCCAGTTAAAGAGCTCGGTGAAGATCCCCGCTACCGCTTCATAGGATTTCTTGATCTGACGTTGCGATTCTGATGCAGAGAAACCATCAATTCCTATTATTCTAAAGATCTGAATGACATTAATGAGTTCTTTGTAGTCATTCTTCCATTCAAATCTTTCCAATAATGGTTTCTTTTCTTAGAATCCAAATATCTATTGAAGAAACTCTAATGACCGTATTTGCCTCATAGAATAATGCAGTGGTGAATCATCTCATGAATTTCAACTTATATTCTTGTTCTTTTTTTCTCCATGTTGTGTCATGCATTCTTCTCTAGATTTTGATGGGTTTGAAGTCCCTATGGGTTTTCTATCAAAGTCCCCATGCTCTTCCCTTTTGAGTTACTAATCGCGATGCTTTCTGTCATATGGTGATTAAGAGTACATTTGAAAGGTGTAATATCCCAAATTTTGGGATGAGAGGCTTGAGAATAAGCCTGAATCAAGTGGACTACTAAGCCCTAGTTTAGCAAAAGTCCAAGAAATGAGGATTTGCTAATAGTGTATTTTTTGAGCGTGGCAGTCTAGCTATGCTGTCGTTTTGAGTAAGTAAATGATGTCCAAAAATTATGAAATTTTCTAATATGAAAGTAGGCTTATCAAGCTTTAATTTGATAGTTTATAATGGTCATTTCGAGCCATATACAAAGAGTTATGAATTTTTGAAATTAGCCTAGTGATACTGGCAATTTTCAGTGGTAGTGTCCAAAAACAATAATTCTGGGAATTGTGAGCTTCTAGTTGGCTAAAGGCTATAGTTTTCTTTGAAAATGGACTTAATAAGGGTCACATAGAAAAATCACACCAAATGGATCTCTATAAATAAAGATATGGATTTTTGAAGTTCGATGAAAATTCTACCCAGTTTTCCAGCAAGTGTAAAAATGACAAAAATGTATGGGCAAAATAGTCATATGGCTAAATTTAATCAAAAGCCCATAATTTTCCCTTTCTCATGTGCTCTTGGATGTCCAAACAAGGAAGGGAGCAAGGGAATTAAACACTTGGTTCATATTTAACCAAGATGAAACATTTTAAGCCAAGTAAATGTGGTGGAAAATTCAAAAGCAAAGCATGTGGTTAAATGGCCATTAAATAATAGTTTCAAGGAGATCTAATTCAAAAAGCTTATTTTTCTCCTTCAAAGATCCATTTACGTCACTTTTGGCAAGAGGAAAGAGAAGCATTTATGTTAAGTAACAAGGGATAAAGGCATATAGAGAAATTGTGGCCAAGTGAAAAATTGAGTTGAAAAGTCATATATTGTGGCTTGGCTTTAATCAATATACTTCCTTCATCTTCATTCATGTTGGATGTCCACAATCGAGAGGGGGAAGGGAAAATGAATATTTGGGCATAAATTATGTCATGTAGAAGCACTTTAAACCAAGTTCAAAAAGATTAGAAGAAAAGTCAAGAATGGTAGGCAAATAAGCACAATTAAAATTAATATTTGAAGAGGAAAAATAGAGATAATTCAAGAAGCCCTTTTGGTTGTTCCAAGGGTCATATTCATATAGCACAAATGGATAAAGAGAAAAGATGATGATATGAATTATTTTACACATGTTAATAGCAATTAAATAATATAAATTGAGGAGGTGGAACTTGGTATTTTTAAAGAGCTCTTATCTAGTTCTCAAGGCCATATTTCGACCAACTCAAGGTAAATAGAGAGAGAGAGAGAGAGAGAGAGAGAGCTAGCTTTAAGAACCTATAGAGTGGAAGAGAAGCAAGGTGTTTAGGAAGCAAAAATCAAGGTAAGTTGCAAGTAAATTCACTTGTTCTTGTCTTCTAACTCATGGATGGAGACTCTCTCTAATCTTCATATCCTTCTTGAAATCATGTGTAGCAAGCAAAATCAAGAGAAAAGAAGAGAAGAGAGATGGCGGTTTGGAGAGAGAAAGAAGAGAAATCAAAGATAATCTCAAGAACCTTGTTTCTCTTGTTGATTTATACCTGTTGTGGTTGATTTGTGGCTTTGGTTGGTTTTATTTTGTGATTTTGGGAAGACTAAACCCTAAGGGGAGGTACTGCCCAAATCTGGATTAATCATGTTGGAAGTGTAATTAAGAGATTAAACAAGTAATTGGGGATGAAAAGAAGGTGGTTAATGGAATGGAATCAAGAAATTCCATTTTCCCCAATTTATTGTGATTTTTGTCCAAACTTGTTTTGGGGGCGTTTGGGCTGGAATTTCATAGATTTGATGATTTCATTATGTTTAACATGAAAAATTGTGTAAGGTTTATGTTAGGTGTGAAGTGAGAAAAGCCCTAGAATGTAAAGTGTCAAAATACCAAATCCTAAGTTAGGGGCTGTAACGGCAATTTCATAATTTGGCACTAAATTTGCCTAATCTGAGGTCAAAAATGGATTCTACACGTAAAATTATGTAGGATTAGTTGGGTCATGATTTTTGTAAAAGTACAGTTGTACCGGGTATAAAGGGACTCGACCGGGTCCCCAGGGGTATTTTAGTCATTTTACAATTTTAAGCTCAGATAACCAACAAATCAAGTTTGTAATAATTTATGAATGAGTGATAACTCATTTATTCTAAATTTAGAATTTTAGGATATGTTAGTAGCCCGAGCTGGATACAGTATTGGACCGACGGTCTGTCAAGGGAAGGGAAATTCAGGTAGAACTTACCTCTCCTGCATGTATTTGATATTTGTGCTTGTGTATTGATGCATGTGATTGCTTTGCTTTATTATGTGAAACATATATAAATGATTGAAGCTCTGTTTCTATTTATGCTATGGTCATGAGTATGTTGTTTGAAACATTAAGCAAGCAAAAATGTCATTGTGTTAGGTTGAGTTGATGTAAGGCAAGCATATCATGCATTAAGCACTTATCTTGCATGCATACTGGTATTGTTTGCTACTGAGATTCCCCCAAATCTCACCCTTTCCATAAATATAAACAGTTTTTAGCAGACAATGGCTCAGAGGGCAGAATCATAATTACTGGCAATAGAAGGTTCTGAATGATCACAAGAGGAGTCATTGGTTATCTGAAGACCTTTTTATTGTTGAAAGGTCCATAATTATTATGTACGAACCCTTGTGAGGAACTCTTGTATTATAATCAAGTAATATTATTTCAATAATATCAGTATATTTATGTTATGCATGTGTGCCTGCTGAGTTGCGTATTGCTACTCGGGTTAATATCACAATATAAAGAGGTATGTAAGATGTAACACCCCAAATTTTATTCACCAAAAGTACATTGTGATTATTTTATATATCCAATAAAATAGTGAATATTTAAGGCCAAACGAATTAAATATTGAAAATTGAAAGGTGAACAGTGTTTTCAGTGAAATCGCTTACGAGGCAGTGAGTTTGTTATGCGGTTTTGGAAGAAAAAATGATGAGCCAAAATTATGAAATTTTACAGGGTGAAAGTAGACATCCTAAGCTTTAATTTGAATAGGTCTTATGAATCAATTGAAGCTATGTACAAAGAGTTATGAATTTTTGAAGTTAGTCTAAAATATCTGGAAATTCTCTGGAGCAGTAGTCAAAGAAAAGAAATATGGAAATGATATATTTCCAACTGGCTAAACACCATATTTTTCCTTGAAACTAAACTCAATAAAGGTTCCATAGCCTTTGAAATCACTCTGGAACAATGTCTACAAAATTAGTTATGAGTTTTCAAAGTTAGGGCAGAAAATCTGCAAGAATTGGCATTATTCCGAAAATTGAAAATAAAATGTGTTAGAAATTGATTAATGGAATTAAAGGTTCCAAGTGTCATTATCCTATGGAATGAGATTAGTTTATAATTTATTTTCTAAGAGCACATTTCTAATTGCAATTGAGTATTGCTTCTTGGACAAGGAATGGTGATAATAGTACACTACTTGAGTGCATGGTCGAGTGCAAGGTTGGTGTAGTTGGAGGAAAACTCATTTGGTTAGAAGAGCAAGAAGGGGACAGTTTTTTAGGCTAACCAAGAAGAGGAAAATTAGTTCAAATCTAATGGGAAGCTTAATGACATAGTTGAAGGAGATGAGACCATTTGCCAAGTGTCATAACAATATGTAATCGTGGAAATCAAGGGCTCACAAGAAAGAAGAGGCATTTCATCAAAACACATTTCTCTTCCTCTTTCCTTCATAGTTTCGACCAAGCACGAGAGAGAGAGAGAGAGAGAGAGAGAGAGAGAGCTTGAAGAGTTATTGAGTTTTAGAGAGAAGAAGAAGAAGGTCAAGCAAGGTAAGAAATTGATTTCCTAAGCATTCCACTTGTGATTTTGCTTAGAAAAATTCTCTAAACTCCTCTTCTTCATGAAATCTATGATTTTGAAGACACATTTTTGACTTAAGGAGAGAGAGAGAGGAGGATATCTAGAGAGAGAAAATCCAAGCACTCAAGAGGTAACTTCATAAATCTTAGATCTACACAAGTATGTTGTTCTTGTTGATGTTGGTTGTTGGATTCAATGATTTTTGGTTGAGTTGTAAATTTGGAAAAGCCCTAACCATAAGGGGTTATGCTACCCAAATTTCTTTGAATCATGTTTAAGATGTGTTTAAATAAGTTAATAAGGGATTAGAAGTGGAAAGGTACAAGCTTTGGGAGCTAAAACACAAAAAGTCCAATTTTTGTAACACCCCAAATTTTGATTAAGGCTTAATGATAATTATTGAGGATAATTATTGGATTAAAGTTGAATTAATGTATATTGATGACAATATTATTTATATGTCATAATTGATGGAAAATTTAAAGGATGAAATTGTTGGGCAATTAGTTAGTGATTAATAGAGAAAATTAATTACTAGCTAAGAGAGAAATGAGAAGTGGGATTAAATGGCTAATGGAGGGGTTAAAGTAGCTAATTGGTGGTTTACCTTTATGGGAGCCAATGAAGAATTGACATGTGGCAAAGTGGGTGTGAGAGGAAGGTAAAGAAAAGTCAAATGAGATAAAAAAATACATTTCTCTCTCCTCTCTTCCCTCTTGTGCGCAGTAAAAACTGAAATGGAGGGAGTATAGTCATTTGTGCTTCTTCTTCACTCCACCTCCATCTCTCTCTCTCTCGTCCTCTCTCTCTTCCCTCTCCATTTTTGTCGACATTTTTGCAGCAAAGAGGAAGAGGAAAAGCTTGCAAAAAGGTAGGGAAAATGGCTTCTATTGCTCAAACTCCCTTCTTTAATATTGATCCTTGAATGAAGAGCTTCATTGTGATGGTTGAAATGTGTTCATTGGTGGTAGTTTATGACCTCAAGAGATTGTGAAAGTTGAAGAATCAAGAAATCTCTTTGGCAAAGTGAAAGAAGTGAGTGTTATCTCCCTTTTGATATATATATTGTGGATGTTGGTGAGCATTGATTTTTCTGGAAATTTATGCCCTATTTTCGGAAATTAGGGTCTTAGTGAGTTAGGCATGTTGTGATAATGGAAATGGTGTATTATGATGTCTTTTGGACAAATGGATTGGTTTGAATCATTAAAAGTAAAGTTTGGGATCTTTGTGTTGGTTTTGGTGTATTGGTCAAAACAGGGCATGTGGTTAGAGTATGAATTTTGTCATTTTGAGGTTACCATTGTGTTCCTTGGGGAAAATTGTATGGGAATAAGCTTGGTTAATGATTTTGGAGTCATTGAACACTTTGGTAGAAAAGTTGGAAAATGCTGTCAATGTGAACTCTGTCTGGACAGTTTATTTGTGTGGACGTTTTGAGTGATCAAATGATTTCAGAAAATTGTGAAACTTTCCAGTCTTAAATTTCACATCCCAAGCTTCAAAATGGACATATATTTTATGTCATTTCGTTTGGTATTCTGAGAGTTATGCTTTGCCAAAGTTTGGTACAAAAACAGAACTCTGTTTTGGAGTAATGTTGGGTTTTGGGTGATTCTGTATTTTTGTGATGATTTTAAGTTATAAGCCATATTTTTCCTTGTAAGAGGACTCAAATACCTTTCTTTTGGCTTTGGAATCACTCCGTTTCAAATTTTCTAGAATTAGTTATAGTTTTTCGAAGTTCAGCCCAGAGTCAGGAAATCTCTGGGCCGCGGCCCAAGAGTGGCGGACCGCGGCCCAAGCCTTTCTGACCTGTTTTGGGCCATGGCCCAAGAGTGGTGGGCCGCAGCCCAAGACCTTCTGACCATATTTGGGCCGCAGCCCAAGGAAGGGTGGGCCGCAGCCCAACCCTGTGTTCCAGCACTTAGTATTTTCGAAAAGAGATCTTCACCCTATTGTTTCCCAACCTTTTAGGGGTTTTATTAGAGGCATTTGTGGCTTCTTAAGGGTCATTATTGATAACCAAATCTAAGAGTTGAAGAGTTAATTGAGTATTGGAATAGAGAATAATGTTTCGTCCTTAATTATGACTTTAGGCTTTGATATCTGCCCGGAGCATAGAAGGCTTGTGCCTGCTCAAGGAAGGAAAGACAAAGGTAGTGACACTTTATCCTATATCATGTGTATTGCATTGTATGTTTGCATTAGTCATTGAATATAGTGAAAGTGAAGAGGACGTGGTGAAAGCCCGGACTCGATTAAAGTGAAAGTGAAGGGGACGTGGCGAAAGCCCGGACTCGATTAAAGTGAAAGTGAAGGGGACGTGGCGAAAGCCCGGACTCGAATATTGATAAAGTGATGGGGCGTGGCGTAAGCCCGACCTCGTATATTGTGAAGGGAACGTGGCGAAAGCCTGGTCTCGAATATTGATTGCTGCATTGTGATATATGTGACTTGCTTTGTATATATGCATCATATAAATAAACTGTTGCTACTGGGATTCTCTAGAATCTCATTCTTTCCAAATAACATTTTTAGACAGGGCAAGTGGATCGAAAAGCAAGCAAGTGGCAAAGGATGATTAGGACTGCCAGCGGTAGTCTTAGTTAAATATTTTGGTTTTATATTAAACTGGTTATCATTTTGGATCATTGTAAATATATTGTATAGATCATAGTACTAGAGTTTTGTGTAATCCCCGGTATGGATACTAAGATGGGCAATGATGCCCTGTATAAACCTTTAGATTAATGTTATTATCCCGGGTGAACGTCGGGAATTGTGCTTACTCTGATATTGTATATGTAACAGACCAAACAGGCCATTTGTGTAATGAATGAAATGAATGGAAATCCATTTGTACAAGTGTTTTAAAAAGTTTTTAATTGTTCTGGATTTCTCATTTGATTATTAAATGTGCTTAAACGTTAATCCCGGCCTGATTATTGAAGGGGGTTACAATTTTCCCTTTTTCTTGAGAAATTTCCAGCCAAGACCAGATCTAGAGGAAGGAACTGGATTTTCATGAAATATATGGTTCCATTGGATTCAGTAGGCAAAACTAAGTGGGGTTACAGTTGGTCACTTTTTCGGAAAAGGTCGAAAAAAGCATAATTACGAAAACGCCCCTAAAACCCTAAATCAGGGTTGTCAAGGGTATTTTCATAATTTAAAACTGAATTTGGTGATTCCAAACCCAAAAATGGATTCCTTGGATGAAAATACGTTATGAGAGCCCTAGTCAAAATTTTGGAAAAATGTGCCATCGGGCCGGGTACGACGGGGTCGAGCCGGGGTCTTGGGGGCATGTTGGTAAAATTTCACCACAGACTAATATAACCACAAGAAACACTATGGAAGATTCTAAAATGATACTTGGATCGGTTATGACATATTTCTTATATATTTAATATTTTAGGACCGAGTCGGAAGCCGGAAGTGACATGTTTTACAAGGCACATTAAAAAGGGGTTGAAAGAACTTTGAAGTAGAAACATTATTCTTCATACATCATGCCATAGTTATGTGAGTGTGTGATGCTATTGTTTGTAAATGCTCTTTATTAATCAACATGGTTTGCCTAGAGAGGGGCATTTAGTGCCGAGGTGCACTTATACTGGGAGCTGGTGAGAGTTCAACCGGTGTAGATTGTGGGGCTGGGCCTTACACAAGTATATATGATGATGATGTTTTGTACTATTCATTAATTGGTACATACCTTTGCGAATATCATATTTATTTTTCATATTTTCTATGAACGATAGCATTTTTCTACTGGGATTCTTTGGAATCTCATCCTTTTTTTAAAATAAACATCTCAACAGGTACTAGTGGGATGAAAGGTAAAAGTACAGATATAGAGAAGTGAACTGCACATGTCTCGAGGCAAGGTCAAAGCTGTGCTTATAATTAGTTTATGTTTTAGATATCTTGGGATATCTTGTAATTATTGAAACTTGTGTTGTATTTTGTATTTTGTCGACGAACGATTTTGGGACTATAAACAAATACTTTTATCAGTATAATTGTACTTTTCTGTATGCCCATAGAATTCCGTCTTTATTACTCTTCGATTATCGAAATGGAAATAGGTGTTGACATAAGACGAGGTCTTACAAAAGTTATAGGTACTGCAATTCATTCTTGCATAGAAGGTGTTAGAGAATTTTGCTGTGCTGTATTAGTCACAGTTCTACTTCATTCTTTATGCCAATTTTACCTCTTGTATCTATGAAATTTCCTGGGTTTGCTGTGATGTTGTTCCTCTGAGTGGTTAGATCTCAAGGTAGAATTGATCACCAAAAAAAAGGAAGAAGAAGGAATTCTTCCTTAGGTTGATTGAATATTTACATGTTATTCAAGGATGGAGAAGACTTACCATATGGTCTCTTGTCCACTAATGAAGCAGGAGGATTTTCAGAATAGGTTCGGGTTCCAAGTTAAAAAGGAATCAAAGAGGTTAAATATAGTAAGTTGGCATATATGGAAACAATAAATGTGGACATGTATTATGATATGCTAAAGGGAAAATAAAATTTTCCTTTTTTTAATAAGAGGGGCTTTAATCATTGATGCTGCTTTGGCATTCTACAATTAAGGAATCATTTTCAATTGCAGCCACATCACAAATTCCTTTAAATGAGACTGGAGAGTAGGAAAAGTGGCAGAATAGCTTCAAGTGGGTTAGTTTAATGGCATTTACATAATTGTATAAATATTGAACAGGTGGCTTAGTTTCAATGTGGTGTACAGTTTTATTCAATTAATGAGAATTACATATTTCTCCATACGGTGTGTTTAGAGTAGGAGGTTAGGTAGTCTATATAGTATAAGAAGTGTCAACTTGAGGGGGCATGTTGGAGATATAAAATCATTAGTTAGTTGAGATCCTTATTAGTTAGTTAAGACCTTAATAAGGTAGTTAATCATTGTAAGACCCTATAAATAGAGGTCTAATTGTATGGATCAAAGTGTGAAGGATAGTAGGATCCTTATCAAAATTTAGGGAGGTTAACTTGGTCCTCACTTCTGATTAATCCTAGGGTTTAGGGTTAATAGTAGAATCACCCAAAAAGAATTGATAGTTGTAATGCCATTATGGCTTGTAATTCTTTAGAAGATATTAGTATATTTCTCCAAATTCTAGTTTTGTTAACACATACTTTAGCCAAGTATGTAATATCTTACTTCTGTAACCGATCTGATGAGTTGTGTTAGATCCCATATGTTTTGATGATAACAAAGATTGGATCAATGATATGAAAGGATTTGATAACAACCAAATGAATTTGAACAAAGTGGCAAAGCATTACTTGAAGTAAGCACTGGAAGTAATAAACAAGTTTTGTGAAGGCTCACTTGAGTCAGCAAGAAAAATTTCATCCAGTGAAGCACTACCAAAATTTGGAAGAAGTTACTCGAGGGAGTAGTCGAGTAATCTGCAAAGTTATATAGACCATTACTCGAGTAGCCACTCGAGTAACCAGGCCAAAAATCTTCCAGTTACTCTCAGCCAACAAATGCAACATATCACTCAAGTAGCCACTCGAGTAATTAGTGAGAAAAAGCCATTACTCGAGGGACCACGCGAGTAATCTGCAGAATTATTTGAAGTATTACTCGAGTAGCCACTCGAGTAACCAGAAAGCAAAGTCTCGGCCAAGAAATTGATGCAATTACTCGAGGGAGTAATCGAGTAATCTTCCAGGTTATTTGAAAGCTACTCGAGTCACCACTTGAGTGAGCTATAAAAACAATGAAGGCCACTTGAGTAGCCACTCGAGTAACCATATTACCACAGTCAGCCCCCTAGTAAACTGTGAAGGTAAAGACATGGGCACTCAAGTAGCCACTCGAGTAATCAGGTATTTTCAAGGCTTGCAATATATCACTTTATGTCTCAACTGAGTGATATTCAATGTAAAATGTTGATTTGCTTAGTGCCATATTTTTGACAAGTTTACTTGAGGGACCACTCAAGTAACAAACTTGATCACTCGAGTAAGGCAGTCCAGAAATTAAGTTTTTCATCAAATATCTATTGATTTGTTATCTATATGATTAACTCTTCATTTCATTAGTATCCTAAGTACATTTGCAGAGAAACAATGAAGAGATCATGCAAGAAGTGAAAAGTCAAACAAAAGTCTGAACGTTCATCAATCGCTACCTACCGCAAATGGATAGTTTTCAAATTCGAAGAATAGTCAATCATTGATGTGCGACTCTAACGGATAAGTGTGAATTGCTTCTAACAGACACTACAAATTATCTATATATATGGAGCATTCAAATAGAAGAAAAAAACAAGACACGAACTGAGATTGCATTGATCAACACATTCTTAGTGCTTTGTTTTCTTATACTCATTCATTGTACTTCAATGATTACATATTTGCTCTATGAAAGAGTTTTTCATTACAAACTCAATATTTGTTATTGAGACAACTTAAGGCAGTGGAACCTTGAGTTGGGGATTTGATTACAACGTGTAAGGGGGAGTGAGTGTCTAGGTTAAGGAACTTGCTGTGTACTAAGGTGCCAAGAACCCACTGAATCTTAGAGAATATAGTGAAACTCTCAGAGTCTGAGGACTAGACGTAGGTTAAAGTGGTTGTGGTTGAACCAGTATAACTCCCGGTGTACACTTCGGTGATATTTCTCCTTGCTCTTAACTGCTTTTAATATTCTGTCAATTTTCTTATACGCAACGAAATTTCTGGGATCGCCCAATTTACCTCCCTCTTGGGTGAAACGCTTGCACTAACATTTGGTATCAGAGCGTAGGTCTTCTTGTTAAGGTTTAACAGTCTAAGAAGGATCCAATGGCAAGCTTGGGTGAAGGCATTCTTCCTGACGGAGCTTCTATCACAAGACCTCCGGGATTCAATGGCAAACACTTATTATTTTGGAAAGCAAAGTTCAGAGTCTTCGTAATGGCTACTGAATATGGGCTATGGGATGTGATCGAGAGTGGAAACTACAAACTTGAAAAGATTGTAGATTCACAGAGAGTTCCCAAGACACCAGTAGAATATAATGAGAATGACAAGAAACTCATTACACTCAAGAGCAGAGCAATTTTAATGATTCAAAGTGCCTTGAGTCAAAATGAGTACTTCAGAATCTGCACATTTCCAATGGCTAAAGAAATGTGGGAAGCCTTGGAAATATCTCACGAAGGAACTTCAGGAATAAAATAAAATCGGATCAATAATCTGGTTACTGAGTTTGATCTACTTCGTATGAAATCAGGTGAGTCGATAGCTGAATTTGAACTTAGATATACTCACCTTGTTAATCAACTTGCAGCACTTGGAAAAGTCTATGATCAACATACCCAAGTACGAAAGATTTTAAATATTCTTTCTAAAGACTAGGAAGCAAAAGTCACTGCAATTGAGGAAGCAAAAGATGAATCAATGCGATCGGTTGCTTCTCTATTCGGAAGCCTTTCTAAATATGAAAGCAAATTAAAATTCAAACGAGAACTAGCTGATATTGGTGACAAGAAGAAAAGGGGTCTATCACTGAAAGCAAAAGAGGAAGAACAAGATGAGGATGAAGAGCTTAACGATGACGAAATGGGCCTAATCATAAAATGATTCAAAAAGTTTTACAAGAAAGGCCAAGGATTTAAAAACTTTCAGAAAGGAGGAACAAGCAATAAAGAGCACATCGTCTCCTATGAATGTGGAAAGCCAGGACATTTCAAATCAGAATGTCAAGAACTAATTCAAAAGAATAAAGAAAAGAGAAAAGGAAAATTCTACAATGAGAAGAAAGCCTTTGTATCTGCCATATGGAGAGTTAGTTCTTCTGACGAAGAAAGCGATGAAGAGGAAATAGCCAATATCTGTCTAGTTGCTCAAGAGGAAACAAAAGAAGAGGTAACTGATTCTGATCCTACCTATGACAAACTACTTTTCGAATATAATGCTTTACATTCTGAATTCATCAAAGTAGTTAAAGAACTTGTTGTTTTAAAAAAAAACAAAGATCTTGAAGTAGAACTTAAAGATAATTTTGAAAAGGATTGTGAAAGATGTACTTCTTTGAAAAAGAAAAACACTGATCTTACTAAATCTCTTGAAAAATTCACTAAAGGAAGTGAAATGCTAAATGTAATTTTAAAAGCTCAATGATTTGTGAATGATCGATCTGGAATTGGATATGATCCAAAATCAAACAGAAGAAAAGGAAGAAAGAAAGCTGGAGGTAAATCATACTTGAATTATTTTCAGCAGTTTGTGCATACATCAAATCCTTTTGCACATTGTAATTATTGTAATAGAAAATGTCATTATACTTCATCATGCATTCATAGGAAGAAAGGAAATATAGGAACCTACAAATGGGTACCTAAAGGTTCATATGCTCCAAAAAAATTTTGTACTAACCCAAAAGGACCTAAAAAGATGTGGGTACCTAAGACTTAATCGTATTTGATTGCAGATATGTCTTAAAGCATCCAAAAACAACAAGTGGTACAAAGGCAGTGGATACTCTAGACATATGACCGGAGATTTCAAAAGTTTTACCACATTGCAACCTAAGGAAGGTGGAAAGGTAAAATTTGGAGGAAATCAATCCAGAAAGATAGCAGGAATTGGTGAAATAAAAAATGACAAAGGAATACAAGTCAAAGATGTATATTACGTTGAAGGCTTGTGTCATAATTTGTTAAGCGTAAGTCAAAGTGCAGATAAAGATAACTGGATAATATTTGATTCAAAGGAACGTCTGATTGTCAACAAGAAAGACTTACAACTTGATAAGAAAAATTTCAAGGCAAAGCTCAGGGCAAAAAGGGAAGGTAACTATATACACTTGATATCAAAAGAAATAATTTTGAAAATTGTTTTCTGAGTAATGTTGATGAAAGTTGGTTATGGCATAAGAGACTAGCTCATGTCAACATGCACCAACTAGGCAAACTACTCAAAAAGGATTTAGTTCTTGGATTACCCAAAGTAAATTTTAAAAATGATTTGATTTGTGATGCATGTGAAAAGGGTAAACAAACTAAATCATCTTTCAAATCAAAAAAAGAGATTACAACAAATCGACTACTTCAATTGATATATATGGATTTAGTTGGTCCAGCAAGAGTTAAAAGCCTTGGTGGCAACTTATATTCATTGGTCATTGTTGATGATTTATCTAGATTTACATGGACTACTTTTTTGTCATCAAAGGATGAAACCTTTGCAGAATTCATTATTTTTGCCAAGAAAGTGCAAAATAAGAAAGGTATGACCATTGTAGGTATCAGGACAGATCACGGTGGAGAATTTGAAAATCAAGCCTTTGAAGAATATTGTAATACTAATGGTATTGATCACAATTTGTCTGCTCCAAGGACACCACAACAAAACGGAGTCATGGAACGTAAGAATAGATTGCTCACTAAAATGGCTAGAGCAATGCCGAATGAAAAGAATGTATCTCAAGTTTTCTGGGCCGATGCAATGAGCACAGCATGCTATATTAGAACAAAACTTGGAAAGACACCATACGAACTATACAAAGGAAGGAAGCCAAATCTTGCTCATTTACACATCTTCGTTTGTAAGTGCTTCATTCATAATAATGGTAAAGATAACTTAGGAAAATTTGATTCTAGAACAGATGAAGGAATTTTCATAGGCTATTCTAACCTAAGTAAAGCATACGAATTTTCAATAAAAGAACATGTATTGTTGAAGAGTCAATTCACATTGTATTTGATGAGTTTAAATCCTCTGACAAAACCATTGATGATGAGCAGGAAGTTGTTTAAAATCAAGAAAATGGTCAATCTATTTTTAAATCTCTTATTCTAGAAGTTGATCAACTCAAGGAAGAAGATCAAGCACTAGTTCAACCTAAAGCCTGGAATATCCCATAGATCAAGTCATAGAAGATGTGAATGAAGGAGTCAAAACTAGAAATAGAATTTTCAATGAAGTAAGTTTTTTTTCATTCATTTTTGAGATTGAGGCTTCTAACATTGACGAAGCCCTATCAGACAATGATTGGGTTATAGCAATGCAAGAAGAACTAAACCAATTTGAAAGAAATCAAGTTTGGGACTTGGTATCTCGACCTAAGGATCATCCAATCATTGGCACTAAATGGGTATTCAAGAACAAACTTGATGAATCCATAATAATTGTCAAAAACAAGGCAAGATTGGTGGCCAAAGGCTATAATCAGGAAGAAGGAATTGATTATGAGGAAACGTATGCTCCAGTGGCTAGATTGGAAGCTATAAGAGTACTCTTAGCCTTTGCATGCATCAAAAGATTCAAACTCTATCAAATAGATGTAAAGAGTGCATTTCTAAATGGCTACATCATGGAAGAAGTATATGTAGAACAACCTCCAGGTTTTGAAGATGTAACCCAGCCTGACCATATTTTCAAACTTTAAAAGGCTTTATATGGTTTAAAACAAACTCCTAAAGCATGGTACGAAAGGCTTAGTAAATTTTTCATTGATCAAGGTTTTGTACGAGGAAAAGTTGATACAAAACTTTTTACAAAACGAAAACATGATATATTAATTGTGCAAATATATGTTGATGATATAGTTTTCGGTGCTACTAACGAAACTATGTGCAAAGATTCTTTTGAGATAATGTAGGGGGAGTTTGAGATGTCAATAATGGGATAATTGAATTTCTTTCTCGGTTTGCAAATCAAACAAAGAAAGAATGGAATTTTCATATCTCAAATGAAATATTTGAAAGAGCTATTGAAGAAGTTTGGATTAGATGAAGCAAATGGAACGGACACACCCATGAGCTCAACCACACTGCTTGATGCGGATGTCAAGGCAAAAGATTACAACATCACAAAATATAGAGGAATGATTGGATCATTACTGTATCTCACTGCAAGCAGGCCTAACATTCAATTCAGTGTGGGTATGTGTGCAAGATATCAATCAGCACCAAAAGAGTCACATGCTGAAACCGTCAAACGAATCTTCTGATATCTTGCTGACACGCCAGAATTAGGTCTCTTGTATCCTAAAGGTAGAGGTGAATATCTAGTTGTATACTCAGACTCTGATCATGGAGGATACAAGACGAACAGAAAGAGTACAAGTGGACAAGGCCAGTTTCTTGGAGGTTAACTTGTATCATGGTTTAGCAAGAAATAAACTACAGTGTCTCTTTCGTCAATGAAAGCTGAGTATGTTGCAATATCAAGTTGTTGTGCACAAGTAATATGGCTAAAGCAACAACCTCAGGATCTCGGTATTTATTTGAAAGAAACACCAATATACTGTGACAAAACTAGCACGATAAGCTTGGCAAAGAATCCTGTTCAACATTCCAGAACCAAGCATGTTGATGTTAGA
This sequence comes from Inga laurina, assembly GCA_963855925.1. Classification (NCBI taxonomy): domain Eukaryota; kingdom Viridiplantae; phylum Streptophyta; class Magnoliopsida; order Fabales; family Fabaceae; genus Inga; species Inga laurina. The sequence goes on along the minus strand of OY979702.1, from coordinate 41,323,352 downwards.
CATCACTTCATCGGAAATCATGTCCAAAAGAAAGAGTTTAAAGTAATATTCATTCCAACTCATCTTTAACTAGCTGATATCTTCACAAAACCTCTTGCAAAAGATCAATTTCTATATTTTAGACCAAAATTGGGAATGGTAAATCCCAATGAGTTGTAAGTTATTTAGTATTTACAAAATATTAGATGATATTATTTATTGATGTTTTGATGATTACTAACTTAAGCATCGGAGTTTCTAGCAATTTGTTTTTGCAGGATCATAATATTTTGTTTTGGACTATGACTAGCAGAGGTTAACAGAGGACAACATTACTGGAGTGACAACTTCAGGTAATGAACATTAGTGGAGTGACAACTTCAAGTAATAAGCATCACTGGAGTGACAACTTGAAGTAATAGATGCATTACTCGAGTAGCCACGCGAGTAATGAACTTGGAAATGTGCCAATGAAGCATTAATTTCAAATGAAATAACACAACGGTTGAACATGAACAGTCAGAAGGTGAAGAGATAGCTTACCCGAGGGAGGCCTCGAGTGATATTCAATGTTACTCGAGTAAGGCATCGAGTGAACCTGGATGTAAATTTCAAATAAGTTGATTTTCAGTTCAAATCTGTTATAAAGTGTCATCCAATGATCAAGGGAATATACATAGATAATTAGAATATTATTCATGCCAGGTACGTGCTTAAATTTTTTGTATTTTAAAATTTTTTATATGATTACTCGAGTAGCTACCCGAGTGATGATGATGTTCACTCGAGTAAGTCCTCGAGTGATGTCGGGTTCTAGGTTATTTCTACTCGATACTCGGTCATTTCTCACAAAATCTCCTCGAGTAATTCTTCTGTGCTCTCATAAAAACATTTCTAGGAATCTTTCTCTTCCTATTATCGTCAAAGCCCATTGATTCATAGCTTCAAAAACCTCTCAGATAGCTCTGAATCGCTTCCCAAAACTCGCGACTTTCATCCCTATTTTTCCTGAAACTTCTCATTCTTTAAAATCACAATGGTAAGGACAAAATCTCCTAACCTTAGCACTCCTTCGGAGTCTTCTGAGCCATCTCAACCCTCTGAATCACATTCCTCTCCTCCTACCTAAAAGAGGAAAATTTCTCCTAAACCAAAATCTAAAACCAAACCGCAAACCAAGCCAAAGGTAAAAGGAGTTGTGATTAAGGAGCCCATTGCTATAAGAGCTCAATCTAAGAAGAGTTCACCTCCTGGAAGAGGGAAAACTACAAAAGAACCATCTCCTCCTTCCTCTGATTCATCCGATACACCAATCTTTTCTCCTAAGCCTCTGAAGAAGCCTAAGGTTGATAAGAAGCTTACCAAAGTCATGGTAGGCATGCTTGAGGAAGCCTTCCAATCTAAGGAAACAAAGAAAAGGCAAAATTCAAAGCAAACTGAAGAGAAGGATGAAGAAATCACATTTCTTTCAAAGGGATTCAATGTGAAAAAGTTTGAGGAATCACATAAGTACTTGAGTCATTTTGCAAGAAGGAATGTGTGCAAGATGCACTACATTGACTACAAGGTTCTTCAAGAGGTATTGAAATTTGATTTTAGTCCCTACCTTTATTCCTATATGCCCTGGTTATCTGTCAAACTACCTTTTTGCACCAAAGTAGTGAGACATTTCTATTGTAAACTCGAACCTATTAATGATCCTATTAGGAAGTCTGTGGAAGAAGAAATGACTTCTGAGGTTAGAGGTCAAAGAATTCTAATCTCACCCTCCAGAATTAATACCTGGTTAGGAATAGAAAATCCTCCTGATGATGATTACCCTAACATTTATTCAAACCAAATATTTTCTATCCTTAGACCTGGTGAGATTGTGGGACCTCTCAACTTTAATCCAAGTGATATGAGTGATTTCCATAGAGTCCTATGGTATATCTACTCTAGAGCTATAGTAAATAAATCCAACAACTTCACTTATTTCATTGAGAGGGACTTTAGAAAATTTGCCTCAGTGATCCTCAAAGAGCAAAAAGACTTGGGAGAGTATATCTTCAATGAGATCAAGGGGTATAGATATGAGGGAAAACCAACTACTCTAATGCCCTATCCTCAATTTATTTCCTTATTTCTCAAGAAGAACAAAATTTGGTATTTGGAGAGTATGAAACCAATAGAGAGGTTAGCACCAGTGGGAAGGAATCAAATTGAAAAATTGAATATTGAGATTCCTCTGAAGACACCTCCGCAAGTCCCAAGAAAAAGAAGAAGACTGACACAACAATAAGCCAAATGAATGCCACACAGTCTTCTGCTCCAGCCAACACGTCTTCTCCATCTTTCTTTAGTGCCGCAATGCAAACGTTCATGGAAAACATTCTGAGGAGTTTCCATATTGATATTGCAAATACCAATACGGAGTTGGTTACCCACATAAATGAGAAGATGGGGCAACTTGTGGAGATAATGGACAAAAGGCACGAAGAGTTGCTTGCTGAACAACATGCCCAGGGTGAGCTTATGAGATCCATTATTGCTAGACTTGATGCTATGGCATTTGGATCCTCTACTCCTGGTCCTTCTGAAATTCCTGAGCCTATACCTACCTCTGAACCTAGACCCTCTATCCTTACTGAGCATAGACCCTCTGAGAGTGGACCGAGCAATATCTTATTCTCTATGCCAGACCCTGAAACATCTGAGCCAATCCACATCACCTCTGATAAACCACCTCAACCTGTTCAGCCTGAGCCCATACCTACTCCCATTGCATCTCCTGCACGCACTGAGGAGGTACTTGAGTCTTCACCGGTTGCTACAGAGGAAGTAGATATTACTTCTCTAGTTCCTTATCCTTCATCTCCTCCGGTGAATCCTCCAGATGATCTTCAGACACCGCCAGTGAACCTTCCTGAACCTGAATCATCATCTTCAGATCCTCCAAGTTCTGATAGTTCATATGAGTCATTGGCTTTTCCTGTCACTCCCATCTCAGCCGCCAAGCCACCTACTCCTTTTCATGATTGATTCCACCTTTGTGATGAAGACAAAATGGGGGAGAAGAACTGGAGTGATTTTGTTAAGAATGGCTGAGTCTCTATATTGGGATTTGGGTGTATAGGGTTTTAGGGTGCTTTGTTTCTTTTTGTTCTTGATCGATTTTAATGATTTTAAGTTTCATTATGTATTGAATTCTTCATTATGCAATTTGTTCCTTTATGACATTTCATTGAAATTATATTGCATTTTAGGACTAATGAGTTTTTTTATTGTGTATGTGAGGTGAACAAGTACATAAGAACAAAAACTTTGAAAAGATCTTTAATAAACTATATCAAAATAATTTTCAACGTTAAATTGAACAAAAGATTTCATATGAAAAGTATTTGAAAAGCATATGTTTGAAAAATCAATTTCAAAAACTTTGTTCAAAATCACCAAGTTTTGTCGTCATCAAAAAGGGGGAGAATATTAGATCCCATATGTTTTGATGATAACAAAGATTGGATCAATGATATGAAAGGATTTGATAACAAACAAATGAATTTGAACAAAGTGGCAAAGCATTACTTGAACTCAGCACTCGAAGTAATAAACAAGTTTTGTTAAGGCTCACTCGAGTAGCCACTCGAGTAAGAGAAGCTATTATTCGAGTAGCTACTCGAGTTAGCAAGAAAAATTTCATCCAGTGAAGCACTGCCAAAATTTAGAAGAAGTTACTCGAGGGAGTACTCGAGTAATCTGCAAAGTTATATAGACCATTACTCGAGTAGCCACTCGAGTAACGTTATTCTCACAAGCATCACTCGAGTAGCCACTCGAGTAACCAGGCCAAAAATCTTCCAGTGACTCTCGGACAACAAATGCAACATATCACTCAAGTAGCCACTCAAGTAATCAGTGAGAAAAAGCCATTACTCGAGGGACCACCCAAGTAATCTGCAGAATTATTTGAAGCATTACTCGAGTAGCCACTCGAGTAACCAGAAAGCAAAGTCTCGGCCAAGAAATTGATGGAATTACTCGAGGAAGTAATCGAGTAATCTGCCGGGTTATATGAAAGCCACTCAAGTCATGACTCGAGTGAGGTATAAAAAAATGAAGGCCACTCGAGTAACCAAATTACCACAGTCAGCACCTGAGTAAACTGTGAAAGTAAAGACATGGCCACTCTGTTAGAGCAAGCGTTTCACCCAATAGGGGGTGAATTGGGTGATACTAAATATTTCGTTGCAAATATAAAACTTGACGATGAATATAAAGCAGTAAAGAGTAAGGAGAAATATCACCGAAGTGTACACCGGATGTTATACTGGTTCGGCCACAACTACTTTGATCTATATCCAGTCCTCAGAGCATCTCTGAGAGTTTTACTATGATTTCCAAGATTTAGTGGGTTCTTGGCACCTCAGTACAAGCAAGTTCCTTCGCCTGGACACTCGCTCCCCCTTACAAGTTGTAATCCAATCCCAACTCAAGGTTCCACAACCTTAAGTTACCTCAATAACAAATATTGAGTTTGAATGAAATATCTCTCTTACAGAGTGAATAAGTATCACTAAAGTACATAATTACAAGTATGTATAAAAATAGAGTATTGAACGTGAACTTGATAATGCATTCGTGTGTGATCTTGTTGTTCTTCTCTGTTTGGATGTTCCCATATATATAGATGTGTTGATAATGACCGTTGGAACATTTTCTTCTTGCCCGTTAGAGTATGCGCAACCACTGTTGACTTTTCCAGTTTTTGAAAAAATATCTGTTTGCGGTAGGTGGTAGTAGGTAGCGTTTGAACGTTGCATTTGACTTTCCTTATTTGGTAAGATCTCTTCATTGTTTATCTGTGAATATGCTAAGAATACTAATACAATGAAGGGTTAATCACATAGGAAACAAATCAATGAACGTTGGAATGGTTTCTGAATTTCTGGGTTTGATTACTCGAGTAACTACTCTAGTATCTTCGTGAAAATATTGATAGAAAGCAAGTCAATAAATGAACATCACATTACTAGGGTAGTGCATGGAGTAAACAAATTTACAAACCTTGGAAATACCTGTTTACTCGAGTACTCACTGGAGTATGATACAATTTTCTTCACAGGTTACTCGAGTTGCTACTCGAGTGGTCTTTCAAATAACCTTCAGATTACTCGATGCTTCACTCCAGTAAGGTTGGCAGGATTTCAGGGCCGAGAGCACTTCAAGTTTGCTTACCTGTTTCCTCTAGCACCGCCTCGAGTGATCTCATTCATATCTTTGTCATAGAATAATTTAAGACCTGCATACTTGAGTAGTGCCTCGAGTAAAGTGAGATTAGAATATTTCAGATTAATCGGGTATTACCTTCAAGTTTTGTTTACCACAGTGATTTACTCGAGTAGCTCCTCGAGTAACATTGCCAGGATTGAAATGCCGAGAGCAACATATTTTTTGAAGCATGGGACTCGAGTACAGACTCGAGTAACGTTGGCAGGCCGAGAGCAACTAGAAGTAATTTCCCTGATTACTCGAGTAACGTTGGCAGGCTGAAAGCAACTCCAAGTGATTTCCCTGGTTACTCGAGTACTTACTCGAGTAACGTTGAGAGCAACTTATTTCCTTGTGGTAGGTTACTCATTTGTTGACCCGAGTAACTCTTCTTTTCATTTGATATTACTCGAGTTGTTCCTCGAGTGATGTGAGTGACTTGAGGTTCTGTGCTCTGGTTACTTCAAGTTTCTATCTCATTACTCAAGTTCTTACTCGAGTAACCCCTTAGAAATTTTGCCAATGATGAAGTTTCTCAGTTTTCTCTCTTGGCCTTTCTTCATTACTCAAGTGCTTACTTCAAGTGATGATTTGCTTTGTCATTACTTTGTTCAAACTTATTTGTTTATCAAATCTTTTTCACACCATTCTTTGTTATCATCAAAACATGTGAGATCTAACACACTCGAGTAGTTAGGTATTTTCAAGGCTTGCAATATATCACTCCATGTCTTACCCGAGTGATATATGATGTAAAATGTTGATTTGCTTACTGCATATTTTTGACAAGTTTACTCGAGGGACCACTCGAGTAACAAACTTGATCACTCGAGTAGCCACTAGAGTAAGGCAGTCCAGAAATTAAGTTTTTCATCGAATATCTTTTGATTTGTTATCTATATGATTAACTCTTCATTTCATTAGTATCCTAAGTACATTTGCAGAGAAACAATGAAGAGATCATGCAAGAAGTGAAAAGTCAAACAAAAGTCTGAATGTTCACCAATCGCCACCTACCGCAAACGGATAGTTTTCAAATTCGAAGAATAGTCAACCGTTGCTGTGCGACTCTAACAGACAAGTTTGAATTACTTCTAATGGACACTACAAATCATCATATATATGGAGCATTCAAAGAGAAGAAAAAAACAAGACACGAACTGAGATTACATTGATCAACACATTCTTAGTGCTTTGTTTTCTTATACTCATTCATTGTACTTCAGTGATTACATATTTGCTCTATGAGAGAGTTTTTCATTACAAACTCAATATTTGTTATTGAGACAACTTAAGGCAGTGGAACCTTGAGTTGGGGATTTGATTACAATGTGTAAGGGGGAGCGAGTGTCCAGGTGAAAGAACTTACTGTGTACTGAGGTGCCAAGAACCCATTGAATCTTGGAGAATATAGTGAAACTCTTAAAGACGCTCTAAGTACTGGACGTAGGTCAAAGTGGTTGTGGTTGAACCAGTATAACTCCCGGTGTACACTTCGGTGATATTTCTCCTTGCTCTTAACTGCTTTTAATATTCTGTCAATTTTCTTATACGCAACAAAATTTCTGGGATCACCCAATTCACCCCCCTCTTGGGTGAAATGTTTGCACTAACAAGTTGTATGTAGTAGATTCGAACTAGAAAGTGATATTCATTTATAAAGTTATTTCAATTCCCAACCTTGGGATAGGATTCAAACCTGTAGTTGAGTGAGTTTTTCAGAAAATTTCAAAATCTTCTGGAAGTGACATTTAGTGGTTCGCAACTTTATTACTACTCATCGATTCTTATCTTTATTTAATTCAATCAGAGTGATTCGCTGCTCCTCTATTTAACCAGATTATTCCTCTGCTCATTCTTAGTTCATTCATATTAAAAAAATATATATAAATTCTAGACAAAATACATAAACAGTGTGTTGTACTTCAATCTTCGATTCTCTTTCGTACTTCCCCCTTGCATATCTTCATGCATTCTTCTCCTATACTCATCATACCTGTATGGTTAGTTGGGAGGAGGGTGAGATTCGGAGAGAATCTCACTAGTAAACAATGCAACTATGCACACAAGATAACGCTTAGTGTATGACATACTTGCTTACATAAATTTATGCTAACATAATGACATATGCATACTTAATGTTTTACAATACGCTCATGGCCATAGCAGTAGTACAAACAGCTCTTCAATCATTCACATATGTTCCACACAACTCATTAAAGCAATCGCATGTATCATCACACAAGCATACACATATCAAATACATGCAAGTCAAGAGAGTTTAACTACTTCTTGTCTTCGTGTCCTCCTTTTGTACCTTTTCTTCCAACTATTGTAGCTTCTTGGAAATTCTTTCATTTCTTCTTCCTTGACCTCTTATGGCTCTAGATACCCAATCACATAATCAGAGACATGATAGAGATTCATTGGAAGTATATATCAATATCCAAGAAGTTAGGGAGGCTAAACAATTCGATGTTTCTCAGAAAAATATGGAATGTTGGAAGTTGGGGCCTTGGGTACGGCTAAGGAATCCTTTGGCTGTGGCAAAAAATGGTCCAGAAACATTTGGGCTGCGGTCAAGAAATCCTCTATTGTTTGGGTTAACTTCCAAAGATCATAACTTAATATACAAAAATTGAAATGAAGTGGTTCAAAGTTTCATTCGAAGCTCTCTAAGTCCTCTATATAGTAAAAATATTAACCACTACCATCTACAACTACAAAAATACATAATTCCACGAATCCTCACATTGTTCAAGAATCAATTCTAGTGTCAACCTCAAACTTTAACAATTAATATCTCCCAATGTACAAATCCAAATTGAGCTTATTATATATCAAATTAAAGCTTAGCATATCTACTATAATTTTGGAAAGTTTCGTTGTTATTAGGCAAGATTTGGCCATTAAAAAACTCATCAAAAGTAGACTGCCTCCAAAAAAAGAAATCTGGTAGCACTACTATTTGAACTTCAATCTTTAGGTTTTCAATCCAACCCTTATAAAATCATGTTCACAACCTATTCCCTTATAGTTTTGCATTCTAAACACAATGGTAATCTCAAAATCATCAAAATCACAAAGCTTCCAATCTCTACACCAACTGACCAAACAGACCCAATTTTGCCAAAATCACCAAAATAGCATTTTGTCTAACAATTTGGTCTAATATCATCATAAATCATCATTTAACCATAAATACATGATTAAACCTCAAAAATACCCCTTGGATGAAAAATGAACAGTACCATACCCTCATGAAAACTCTTCCAAACAACAAACCAATTAGTTTAAAATGAAGCCCACGCTTACTTCTACGTGTTTCAGTAATCGGTTTGGAAATTTGGCAGTACTTTAGCCAATAAGATAACACTAAACCCCTTTAAATGAAAATCTAAAATTGTAGAAATGAAGCTTGGGATGAGTATAAGAAGGTTTTTGAAGGGTATTTTGAGAGAAAACGCTGATTCAGAGGTGAAATCGGCTAAGGAGCTCAAGAATGTTCACTATTCATCATTTCTCTCTCCTCTAACAATTTTTCTTATTTAATCTGATTTTACCCTTATTTTTGGGCAGCTGCACAAAATTTTAAGGCCTTTAATAAGTGTTAAAAGTTATCCAACATGTGTAGAAACCTTGTAGTGCCATTTATCCGATGATCCAGTGATTCGATGACACGTGTCACTTGTTTTAATAAAGTGGGTCCCGTCTTTTTTCTCGGGCCTTTAGCCATTGAATTTATTAGGGATAGTGAGGGCCTGATAGTTTTCCCCCAGCTCCCGGGGTTCGGTATTCAAGAAAGTTAGTCGGGTGATTGGTTTGGAGACCGATGGATTTCCGTGACTCAAGTGACATGTGGCACCTTATAAGTGCGCCAGTACAAAAGGCAAAAGTAAGGGTTATCATGAGGGACACATGTCACCTTTCTATCAAGCCAACATAAGAGGCACTTGGTTCTTTTTCATGATGAGAGGACACTTGTCACTCTCTTGTGGTGCCACCACAAAAGTTGTGTCATCATTAGGTATCAAGACTAACTTTATTAAAGCTACTTTAATAAAGTTACTTTAACGGTGTCTCATCGGGTTTCACTCGGGACTTACTCAGGATTGCTTCACGTATACTAATGCCCACCAAATGATGCCAGGTTAGAGTATATGTGTATTTATAGCCCCTTCACGGTAATTATATCCAGACTACGAAATTTAAGTGAAATAGAGACCAATAAGACAAAAATCATTTTTATAATCACTCATCTCCAAGAGATGGCGTTAACAAACCAAACATTTATAACAGAATTCATCTGGTCTCACATTCACTTTCAAATACAATTACCTGTGCAATTATATCACATAATAAATATTAGAGTGCATAACCAATATCCCGGCAACCTCAGGTTACTTATATATATATTGGGTTTAAAGATTTCCCAAAATGGGGATTACATGACCAAAAATTCATATTTACATCTCATATACAAAGTAATCCTAAAATCCAAAATCTAAAATGGATAACCAACGGTCGGAACTCCAGTATGTCCCTACTAGCCCTAACCACTTATGGTTGGCCGCTTATCCTTGGAACCACTCGCCCTGTCTGAAAATGTTAGTCATTTGGAAAGAGTGAGATTATAAAGAATCTCAGTAGTAACAAATCATTCATACCACACGTAATCACATAACATGTAAGCAAATCATCACATAACAACAGCAACACAAATCACACTCAACCCTCATTCCTCATCCCCTTTTACTGCAGGGAAGGCACACCTTCCTAACCCGAACCGTTGTTAGCGACTCAAGGTCTGTTGGTATGGCAGTGCATACGAATAGCCTTACGGATCACATATAGCCTTTTAGCCCATAAATAGTCTTTTGGCTCACATAATCACAAATGTTACACCCTAACCTCATCCCCTTTTACCACCGGGAAGGCACACAACCCTTACCCGAACCATTGTTAGCGACTCAGGGACTGTTGGTATGGCAGTGCATACACAATTTCACAAATATTGCAGCATATGAATCCATTACAAACCAATGATATAACACACATACAATGCATCATATACGATATAAAGGAAAAGTTACTACCTGAATCTTTCTTGACGTTCTTTGGTTCCGCAGGCTTACGAGGGCGACAGATATCAAATCCTATACCAAATTAGGGAAAACCAATCAATCTCTTTTCCAAATGTATATTTCCATAATACTTTAAGTTGGTTATCATTTAGGACTCTTTAGGTGGCTAATAAAGGCCTAAACATATGCCTAAAGGCTTGGAAGAACTACCCTGAAAACCCTATTTTCAAAAGGCAAAACAATGATTTTAGGCTGGCTAACTCGAGTGAAGATGACCTCACTCGAGTGATAACGACTCGTGCCCGAGTGAGAACGGCTCTCACTCACGGGTGTTTGATAGTGAGCAACTACCCTAACTCGAAAGTGCTCACATTACTTGAGAATGAAACTTTGCACTCGGGTGAAGACTCCAAATCCACTCGAGTACCCGAAAGTGCAACACAAGAAGTGACAACCCGAGAGCACAGACCACACCAGAGGGAAAAGCTTACTCAAGCATGACCCTTAGCACTCGGGTGAGACGACAATGCTTGCGAGTGTCAGAGCACACTCTTGACAAATGACCATCGAGTGACGACCCGAGAGCAACCCTAACTCTGGACTCACACCATCGCTCGAGCAATCCCTTGCTCACTCGAGTGACAACCAAATTCACTTGCTGTTACAGAAGTGCATTTGAGCTCCACTCAGAGAACCTGGGAAAAACTCGAAGCAGAAAAAGGGAAAATACACACAGCACTCGAGCATGATCTTCCCTCACTCGAGTGATGCTATCAGATTACCCAAATCGCAGCAGATAACAAAAAATTCCCAGATGGCCAAAACTAATGCCAATGACTCCCAAACTTCATTTAAAGCACATACACACTTAACCATGCCTGAGGAACACATAGGCAACTTCCAAAACATCCAAATACAATTATAAACACAATCTATGCCCTTTGGTCTCTATAACACAATATTCCCAAATTCACTCAAATCACTTCCAATATTAAAATCATATCAGATACCTAAAGAATTTCACAATAAACTAATCTACACATTAATCACTATGAAATTCACACATTCTAAATGGCCATAAAATAGGGAAAATTTCCAGAATTCATCAAACTTATCCAAAACTCATAATAAGTATACCAAAAAGCATCAAATGCTTACCTCTTTACTTTTCCAAAACTAGAATCTTGATTCTCCAACTTTCAATTTCGTCCCACTCTCAAATCAATCACCTTTCAAGATTCTAAAATCACCACAATGAAATTCTTAACACTATGAACAAAATTAGTGAAGAGGATTTGAGCATAAGAGGATTATTACTCACCCAAAATCAAAGCTTTCTCTTTCTCTTCCCTTGCTTGTGTCCGCCGGAAATGGAGAAAGAAGAGAGAGAATATGAGAGATGGTGAGGTGATGAGGAAGATGATGATGCTGAGTTTCTTTTGCCCATACTTCCCCTTCAACCGAATAAGAGAAAGAATGGAGAGAGAAAAGTGGATTTTTGTCCTCTTATGCCACATCCAATGGACTACACTATGCCACATGTCACCATCTTCTCACTTCCACAATGAGCTCACACAAGCTTAATGCACAAGATTCTGACCCATATGCAATTGATCTCAACCCTTGATCTCTAATCACCCATGAACATTTTTATCAAACTTATATCATATTTCTTTAAAAGTGTTTAATTACACTAATCACAATTAATATCATAATCATTAGCCATTAATCCCAAATTGGGTCATTACATATTGGCCCCACATGGCACCACATACCGGTGTCTTCTTTCAAAGACGTAGGGTACACATGTCTACCCTAAAAATGCCATGTGCATACCTACACCGGCATATTTTGCTCAACCAATTAGTCCTATACCTCATGACATAACTGGGTAGCATTTTTCAACTAACCCAAAGGCACCATATGTGTCCCGTCCATATCTGTACTGACACGTAATCATAGTGCCTACAAATGCTGAGCGCTCTGCCCGGTAGGGCTAAATCACATAGTTCCTAAGAGTCTTTCTATCTCCCATCATTCTTAGGACTCTTACCAAATTGGGCTTAGTAGTTCACCTTATTTAGGCTTATTCTCTAGCTTTGAGTCCTGAAATTTGGGATATTACAAAGTATATGAGATGTAAGACCGAAAAATGTCAAGGTAATTATAATTGATGTTTTCAAATAAACAATTTTTGGATTGCATTAGGAGAACTTTAATACAGTTATAATTTATAACCCTCTTCTCATCTTATAGAGTTACAAAACATAAAGAACATACATAATTATCAAAATGTTATGACAATGAATAGATTTTACTACCTCATAAGACGTCTATTTTTAAAAAGGAGAGGCAAAAAAAAGTGATGGTATGTTGTAATTCAGGATAAGACTTTTTAGGTTTAGACGTCCTAATTGTGACTTGGTACCTTTAAGTGTCCCAACAAAAAAGGGACAGCTAAAGGAATCCTTTAAGCGTTCTAAACCCAAAAGGGACACCTAAAGCTGGGCTATTGAATGCTTTAGGCATCCCTTTTGGGTTTAGGACTCCTAAAGGGCTCCCCAGTGCATGTTAGACACGCTTCATCCTCTCTCTCTTCAAGTCTTCTTCACTCTCATTCTCTTCTCCACTGTCTTCAATTCACTCTCATTTCATTCTTGCAAGCTTCTGCGAGTTTTGTCACTTCACTCTCCTCCTTCCATTGTTATACCTCCATCACTCTCCAAACATACACCATCGGTTCTCACCGTTGTACTCCCTATCATACTTCTGTCACTTTCCAACACCACTGCCACTCTGTGCCTCTCAATGTCGCTGCTCTCTCCCTCTCACCACCTCATCCTCCCTCTCACCACTGTGGGTCGTCTCTCCCTCTCAACACCAATCTCCTCCCTCTCCCTCTATATTGTCGGCCCTTCCTCTAAGTTGGATTTTTTTTAAAATAGAAGGCTTTGTATTTTAGGTTATGTAGTCTTAAATGTATCCAACAAGAAACATAGGAATGGGTCTCTCAGCTAAGTGATTTAAATTCCATGTTTTGAAAAATATTATAAAAATTGTAAACTTAATCTTTATTGGTTGGGGATGGTTGCTTCTCACCCATATGCTATTAATTGTTGTTTTTGGAAGTATTAATTGCCATAATAGTATTGCTGGTATGGTAAAGGTTAATTTTTGTTGTCTCCTGATGTTAGTTTTCCTATATGAAATGTAGAATGCTAATGGTGATTTAGAATTGGACTCTGCTAATGTCAATATGGATGCATATCATTTAGTAGAAGTAGATATATTGTTGTGTTTGCAAATATTTGGAAGTATTAACTGTCATAATAGTATATATGACATATTGATCATGCTATCCAAAAACCTAAAATTACTAATCATTTAAGAAAACGAAATTTGAGGTAGAATTATATACTCTTTGTAAACACCCTCTTTTGTCCAAGCCCAACTCAAAAATAATAATAAAAAGATGAAAGAAAAAATCCTCCTTAATCCTGACATATCTAAATTAATAAGAAAATGACATTGATGGTGATTGGATTGTAATTAAAATTTGAAAAATGATTATCATTAATGGTGATTGTCTTGAACTTGGGGTTTTGTAGTAAATGAAAACAAATTTAAAAATAATTTATCTTAGTGATGTTATTTGATATTCATATTAGGAAATTTAGTGTGAACTTATTGTAGAGGGAAAATAGAAATTAAAAAATATATAAAAACATATCTCTCATTCATGTTGATAGGTTTAAATTAGGAAATTGCTTGTAGGGAAATATAAAAAATAAATAAAAATAAAAAAATAAAAAAAATCTCTTATTTATGTTGATAGATTTAAATTAGGAAATTACTTGTGGGAAATATAATAAAAAAGAATTAAAAATGAACATTACAAAAAATCTCTCATTGATGGTGATTAGGTCAAGTTAGAAAGTTTTATTAATAGAAAATATAAAAAAATTAAAAAATTAAAAATAAAAAAAATCTCCCATTGATAGTGATTGGGTCAAGTTAGGTAGTTTTATTAACATAATTAAAATACAAAAAAAAATTAAAAATGAAAATTCAAAAAAGAGGGAGCATTTATGAAGAAAAACCCTACCTTGATATTATAAATAGGGAAGCAAGACACACAAAATATTGGGAGAGCACAGATGAAAAAATTAGGAGAGCAAAAAAAAAAAAAAAAAAGAGAGAGAGAGAACAAAGACATAAGAAAATAGGGAGAGAAAAGTGGCAAGGAATAATTAAAGGTGTCTAAAAATAAAAGTGAATTATTAATTGTGTTCATCTTTTTCTCTTCTTCTTCATACTCAAGGAAAGCCTATACTCATATGATTGTTGTCACATGTGTGATGCTTCAACACCAATGGCTAGAGGGAGGAATCGAATCTGATGAGGATTAATTCATTTTTATTGTTTTTCATTTTCCTTCTCTCTTCTATTTTCCTTCTCTTATCTTTTTTTTTAAACCTAAGGAAAGCCTATACTTTTATGATGATTATCACATATGCAAGTTTAAGCATCAATGACTAGAGGGTGAATCCAATATGAAATTAGAATTGATTTGTTTTCTCATTATTCTTCATTTTCTCTCATATTCTTATTGTTTCGTCTTTATGCCCAAAGAAAACATATGCTCTTGTGATTGTTGTCACCTTTATGAGCCACAACACTAATTGCTAGAGGGTGCAATTTAATATGATTTGGATTATTTTATTTTGTTTTTTCCCTTCTTTTCCTCCTTATATCTTTCCTCACTATTCTCTTTTTTCTTTTCGTTATTTTTTTATTTAATCTTTTTAGTCTCATGTGATTGTACCTCTCATCCCTTTTTCTTTTTATTTCTTTCACACCACCACCCCAATAATATTTATGCTACTCTTTTCTAGTAGATATTGCGAGGACATGCCCAATGATATTTGTATATTACTTGGACCACGAAGAAGGTACATATCCTTCATTCAATGACCTTACATGTGATGATTTGGTTCCACCACTTATTTTCATTGTTTGGATGTATATTACCTATTTGTTATTTTCATCTTTCCCTCTAACATAAGTTTTCTTTATAAATGGAAAAAGAAAAATGATTGTGACCCATTTTCATAAATGAAAATGACAAAGAAAAAAGCTTCTTTTTTATCAAAATAAATGAAATTGATTTTAAAAGGGATTTCTACCGTGTGAGGTTTTTAGAGCATCCTCAGGTAAAAATTGACTATTCTTCTGTGTGAGATTATGGGAATCTCTTCAGGAAGTATAGTCCAAGAGCCTTCCAAAAACCTTTCTTTTATTCAATAAAAAAATAGAAGAGTTGTTTTCATAAAAAAAAAATACAAAACAAATAAAAAATTATTTTCTCAAATAAATTAAAAGAACTTTTTCCTTAAAAAACATAAATAAATTTATACATATTTCGATCTACCCCAAACTACGTGGGCTTTGATTCCTCTAAAGGGTACGTAGGCCCTAGACTCTCTTCTTAGGTCAAATCCAACTTTGTAAATAAACATATTTTTTCTTATTTTTTTTGTAAATAAATGTTCCTGTTTTCTTTAGTTTTGATTTTATTTATTTTTGTAAATATTATTTTTTATTTGGGTAATTATAATAAAATTAAAGGTCATATTCATTTTTAAATAATTGATTTAGGGTAAACGTTCTTATGAATGAGTGCTATGGGGTGCATAATACCTTTTCCATGCATAATTGATTCTCGAACCCTATCTGGTTTTCATTTTTCAAAAAAAGGTTTCCAAAATTATCCGTTTTTAAAATTTTGGTGGCGGTTCTATATTTTCCAAATTTCGGGTGCTACACTCTTTATGAGGCTTAATTGTAAAAAGTATAATTTTCTCTAACTAAGAAAACCTAAAATAATGGCATTATTCAACATTACCACTATTCGTAAGCATGCATAGTAAGTAATTGTGTCAAACTTGATGTGTGTGTGTGTGTGTTTTTTTTTTTTGATAAGATGTAGGGCTTGTTTTTTCTATAAAAAATAATTTTATCTTTCTAAAACAAAAATAAAAGTTGATTGGCAATGGCAAACTAAATCCTTCTATCCTCCAATCTTTGTGTTTTGTTTGAATTGAATGGGCACATATTCTCTATATGAGAATTGCAAAGACATATATATTGGTAATGGCAAACTAAATTCTTCAACATAAAAAAAAAAAAAAAATCCTTCAGCAAAATGCTTATAGTGGTTGCCTTTTTATATAACTGTTTAAACATGAGCTATTTAGGATGTAAAATTTTTTTTTGGAAAGCTGCACTCATTTAAATTAAAAGATACTTAAATATAAATATAACTTTTTTTTATGATATATAACTATGCATTTAAAACAAAAAAAAATGTAATATACAAAATATCTTAATAAATTAAAGTTGTAGTTTTAACTATGCATCCGGCTATTGTAGTTTATTCTATCACTTGATAAATTAAAGTTGTTATTTATTTATTTATTTATTTATTTATTTATTATTATTTCATTTTTTTCTTTTTAATTTCAAATGAAAAGCATGTATGTAATTTGGCTTCAAAATTTAATGAACAAAGTTTCATTCCTTTAATGAAATTGTTGGATTAAATTGTTGATATTTGTAACGCCCCAAATTTTGATTAAGGGCTAATGATAATTATTGAGAATGATTTGTGAATTAAAGATAATCTAAGACATGAATTGGTTATTGGAAATGCCCAACACCCTGTATTTTAGCATAATTATGCGGCAAAGTAATTTAAGGGCTAAAATTAGAGGGAAGGGCGTATGGTGGAGAGGAAAGAAATTAAAATTGGTGTTTTGTGGCAATTTAAGTTAATCTGCCAAAATTAGTGGGAAAAATTGGAAAGAATGGAAATTTTTGGTTAGTTAGTCAGTGATTAATGAAGAAATTAATTACTAACTAAGAAAAAAATGAGATGTGTGACTAAATGGCTAATGAAATAGTTAGAGTAACTAATTAGTTACTTGCTTTATTAGAACCAATGGAAATGGGACAAGTGGCAAGCTTACAAAGTGTTAGAGTGGTTGAGAAAATCAAATGGAGTTTTTAATCATTTTCCCTCCCTCTCTCCTCCTTAGTTTCGGCTGAATGAGTATGGCAAGGGATGGGAGCATCATTTCATCATCTTCTCAACTCTTCATCACACTCTTCATTAGGTAAGGGATGGGAGTATGCCAAGGGATGCAGCCATTGTTAAAGAAGAAGGAAGAAGAGCTCTTGACTTAGGTAAGGATTTTGACCCTTATAATGACCTATGATGCAAAAACTCTCTTCTTCAATCTTGTTCCTTGTGTTCAAAGCTTCGATTCAATGGTTTTAGATTTTCCATTGGTGGTGTTTTGAGCACTCAAGGAAATCTAGAGTTTGGAGAAGCAAGGAACTCCTTTGAGAGAGTTAAAGAGGTGAGTGAGTTGAACGTTTTTATATAGGTTTTGTGGTCATTTGGTTAAGTTTTAGAATTCTTAAATATTTCTCTATTTTCAAAAATTAGGGTCTTGGTGTGTTTGAGTTGTTGTGGTCATGGATATGATGCTTTGAGATGTATTTTGGATAGATAGAATTGAATTGAAGCTTAAATGTCAAGTTTGGCAATTTTGGATTTTGTTTTGAATATATGCCAAAAATAGAACATATAGATGGAGTGGGAATTTGGTTGTTTTGATGTTTCCATTAGTTTCCTTGTGAAAAATTGTGTGGGAGTAGTGTTGGATGTGAATTTTAGACCATTAGAAACTGAAGTTTAAAAGTTGCAAGAATTGGTTAGTGAAAATCCTATGCTGGCAGTTGTTTTTTATGGACATTTTGAATAGGTAAATGATGGCTAAAAATTCTGAAACTTTCCAGTCTAATAGTAGACATGCCAAGCTTTAATTTGATACATTATGGAGGTGATTTCGATGTGTACGCTGGGAGATATGAATTTCCAAAGTTTGGTGTCGAAACTGGAATTAATTCTGGAACAATATGGACATTTGTGGAATTCAAGATTTTTGTAGTTATAGAAGTCAATGATTTATATTTTTCTTGTAGAAAGGACTTAAAATCATTTAAATAGGGCTTGGGATCATCTCATTTCGATTTTTCTAGAATTAGTTATGATTTTTTGAAGCTAAAACACAAAAGTCTAATTTTTTCAATTTTTGCCTAAACTTTCGGTCAGGACTGTTCTGAGGGGTACGAGCTGGATTTTCATGAAATAGATAATTTGATTGGATTTAGTGGGAAAAAATAGGTGGGGTTACAGTTGGTCACCTTTTCGGAAAAGGCCGAAAAAGTGTAATTACGAAAACGCCCCTAAAAGTCCTAAATCGGGGTTGTCAAGGGAAATTTTGTAATTTTACATTGAACTTGGTAATTTCGAGCCTAGAATTGGATTCCTTGGGTGAAAATACATCAAGATAGCCCTAGTACGGCATGGCCAAGCCAGGGTCCCGGGGGCATTTTGGTAAATTTTCGCCATAGACTAATATATCCACAAGAAACACTATGGAAGAGTCTAAAATGATACTTGGATAAGTTATGACCTAATTTTTTGTACATTTAATATTTTAGGACTGAATCGGAAGCTGGAAGCGGCACGTTTTATGAGGCACACTAAAAAGGGTGGTCTTTTAGATAGTACTTCCTAACCCTTTAGGAAATTGTTTGGGCTTCTAGTAGCCACCTAAGGGGCTTTAATGATAACCAAATCTAAGTGTTTTGAAGTCATTTGAGTATTGGGATAAGTGATAACTTGTCATCCTTAATTATGAATTTAGGATTTTATATTTGCCCAGAGTGTAGAAGGCCTGTGCCTGCTCAAGAACGAAAAGACCAAAGTAGTGACACTTTATCCTATATCATGTGTAATGCATTGCTTGTTTGGTATTTATCATTGAATGTATGAGGGGACGTGGCAGTAAGCCCGGCCTTGAATAGGGGATGTGGCGTGAGCCCGGCCTTGAATGATTGAGGGGATGTGGTGGTTAGCCCAGCCTTGAATATTGTTATTGTTGCATTGTGATATATGCTTATATGCTTTGTTTAATTATGTATCATATATGTAAACTATTGCTACTGGGATCCTTTTGAATCTCACTCTTTCCAATTAACAATTTTAGCCAGGGCAAGTGGATCGAGAGACAAGTAAATGGATAAGGGCGACTAGGATTGCCAGTGGTAGTTTTAGTTCTTTTGGTTTTGGTTATCATTTTGGACAATTGTATATATTGGTTTGACCATAGATTTTTAGTTATTGTGTAATCCTCGGTATGGGAAACTGAGATGGGCTATGATGCCCCGTAAAACTCTTGGATTAATGATATTATCCTGGGTGAACGTCGGGAATTTTGCTAGCACTCAGACATTGTATATGTGACAAACCGAATAGGCCAATTGTTTTTATTTGAAAATGAATGGAGATCTTATAGTACAGGTTTTGTAAAATTTTTTTAATTATCCTTGATCTCTTATTCAATTATAAACTGTGCTTAAACACTAATTACATCCTTGATGACGATGAGGGTTACAATATTGTCCTAAATTGCCTCAATTAGTTAGTTTTGCTTAAATTAAGCTGAAATGGTTTGTTATTGAAATTTTGGGATGTCTTTACTTTTAAGGGGAAATGCTGCCAAATTTTTTTTAAGAAAATTAGTAAAAGGCATTCCCATCATTGACAATTTTTCTAAACCTGAGTGTTGTTGGGAATGGCTTAAGTGGTAATAAAATGGGTCATAGTTGGATGAATGCTTTGAGAACTAATGAAGAATATGAGAATGAGGTGGAAGAATTTATTGAATTTGTTAGAAGGAATGCTCCTACAAAAAATAGAATGTATTTTTGTCTATGACAATTATTTAAAAGAGAGTCGATAGGATGTTGAAGGTATAAGGGATCACCTACTTTGTGATGGAATAAATGTTTGATACACAATATAGATATGGCATGGTGAAGAAGTAACTAATTGTTTGTCGGACAAGAAAGAAGTTGTGGATGTTATAGATGAAGATAGAATGGAGAAAATGAGTCATGATGTTGAGGTAGAATCCTTTACACAGTCACATGAATATGACAGCCTGTGGAGTAATGCAAAGACACCATTGCACCCTGGGAGTAAGTACACACAGTTGACAGTAACATTGCATTTGGCAACTCAAAACAACTTGTGAGTGGACCGATAGTAGTTTCATATTGCTGTTTGAATTGTTGTGTGATATATTTCCAGACGATAATGTACTTCCAAATCATATGTATGAGGCTAAGAAAATATTTTCTATGATGGGTATAGAGTATAAAAAGATACACGTTTACGTTACTGATTGTGTATTGTATAGAAAGGAGTATGAAGGTCATAGTGAGTGTTTAAATGTAAAACTTCACGATACAGAGTGAAGAAAGATGGTAGTTGTGGCGATGAGACAACTAAAAGAAAGCCTTTAAAGGTGTTGTGGTTTCTTTGAATAATACCGTGTTTAGGCATTTATTTATGAGTGCAACAAAAGTGAATAAGTTGAGATGACATTCTGATGAGAGAATATCTGATGGAAAATATCTTCGGCACCCGACTGACTCTCCACAATGGAAGAAAATAGATGAAATGTTTCCTCAATTTATAGTAGTGACTTGAGAAACCTTAGCTTGGGCTTTGTACAAATGGAATCAATTTGTATGGAACTCTTATTAGCACACATAGTGCGTGGCTGGTTCTCTTTGTAATATACGACTTACCTCCCTGGCTATGTATAAAACACAAGTATATGATGTTTTCTGTGATGATTTATAGACCAAAACAACCAGGGAACGATATTGATGTCTACTTGGATCCTTTGATTGAGGACTTGAAAAAGTTGTGGGGGGAGGCATATATGTGTTTGATGTATATAAGGAGGAGTCCTTCAAGCTACATGCAATAATTTTCACCACAATAAACAACTTCCCTGCATATAGAAATTTGTCAAGATACAATGTTAAGGGGTATAAGCATGTCCAATATGTGAAGGGGACACACATTTCCATCAACTTAAGCACGGTTAAAATTGGTCTACCTTGGTCACAAGAGGTTTCTTGATTGGTTCTACCTGTATTATAGGTTGATAAAGCATTTTAACGGTTTACCAAAGTATGAAATGACTCAAAAGTCATTAACCAGAGATGAAGTTTACATTCGGGGTAAAACGTATCAATGTCATCTTCGATGAGAATCAGAGGACTGCGGTAAGAAGAACATATGGTAGAAGAGTTTAATTTTCTTTGATCTTCCTTATTGGCATAGTCTTGATGTGAAACATAGTATTGATATGATGCATGTGGAGAAAAATACTTGTTATAGCATTGTCAGTACAATTTTGCACATAACAGGGAAGACTAAGGATGGAATTAGTATAAGACTAGACCTTGTTGATATGAGAATAAGAGAACGGTTACATCTACAACTATGAGATGATACAAGGAGGTCATACATGGAGCCAGTAGCGCATATGCTATCAAAAACCAAGAAAAAAGTATGTGTGGGTGTTTGTATGACATTAAGGTGCCACAAGGGTATTCTTCTAATGTGAGAAGGTGTGTCTCAATAGACAATTTGAAGTTAGTGGGAATGAAGTCCCATGATTATTATGTGTTGATGCAACAGCTATTACCAATAGCTATTAGAGGCACTATGAAAGATGAAGTGCGAACCACTATAACGAGATTGTATGTTTTCTTTAATGCTATTTATAATAAAGTCATTGACAATGAAAAGCTGGATGAATTGAAAAATGAGAGTTATATTATTTTGTCCCAACTAGAGATGCATTTTTCTTCTTAATTTTTTTGACATAATGGTGCATTTGATAGTTTATTTGCTAAGCGTGGTAAGGCTCTACGATCACCTAAGGTAGATGTATGCTTTTGAGTGATACATGAAGATCTTAAAAGGGTATTCTAAAAATCCTTATCGACCTGAAGCATCAATAGTTGAAAGATATATAGTTGAAGAGGTTATGAACTTTTGTAAAGATTATCTATCAAGGAACATGAAAACACAATCTCGGCATAAAGAGGGGAGAAGTAAGGGAACACGAGGACTTAAAGTGAAAAGTATGCCTCATGAAGAGGGTTTGCAATCACAGTTGTATATTTTGAATAATATGGAAGAAGTTCAACCGTACATAGATGAACATAAAGAGTTTGAAGAACATAAATCTAAGGAACAATGACATGCAGATAGCTATTGAGTAAAACAAGACATTCATAGGTGTTTCAAGAAAAAGGTTTCGCATAAGACTAGTATATTTGAGACAATCCAGTGGCTAGCTTGTAGGCCTTTGTTTCAGGTCATTACTTAGACCAGTTATGATATAAACAAGTATTCTTTCTACACAAAAGACCAAGATGATAGAAGTACTATACAAATTAATGGGGTGATGGTAGAAGTTGAAGCCATGCAATTTTCCAGTTTGAAAGACAAAAATCCCATATTAGCATCTATGGCCTATTATGGAGTTATTGAAGAAATATGGGATATTACCTACAACAAGTTCAAAGATGATTTATTCAAATGTAAGAGGGTTAGCAATAATACTATGGTAATAGATCAATAATTTGGATTTGTCTCAGTTGATCTTCGAAGAATTGGTTATAGAGATGAGCCCCTTTATTCTAGCAAGCCAAGCGAAACAAGTGTTTTATGTTACAGATCATGCAAATAAAAAAATGTCCATTGTACTGCAAGTAAAAAACAAAAGTATGGTGATCCAACCTTTAACCTTGACGACACACCATCTTTCACAACAAATCCACCTAGAGCAAGTGAAGTAAATTGGTAGATGAAGACGAATATGCTGCAAGAAATTATCATTGTAAATGAATATGGTAAACTATATAGAGTAAGACCTTAAGTTAGAAAAGAGTACTGTGTACTTTTTGTTTTAATTCTAGTTAGTTTATTTCATTTATTTAATTGTAATTTATTTTCTTATCTGATAATGATTTTTGTCTTAACAGGAATATGGACAATTATGATGACTCACAAAGTGATAGGGAGGTTGGATCAAATGTATAGAGGTGAGCATATTGTGAGAAAGGTTAGAGGCAACATAAAGATGGGAGTATTGGTTGCACGTCATCAACATCAACAAGAGAGGCTACATGTGGTCTTCGATGCCAATATGAATCTATTTGGTCATGAGGACAACCGATTCATTAGTTATTTAGGCTATTTGTCTCAAAGCAAAGTTCACATTATCTATGATAATTAAAAGTTGGTTCCACAAAAAAATGAAAGACATAATTTGGCAACAAATTTTGGTATATAAGTTTTAATACATTTGTATTTGTATCTTTATTCCTATTCCTTTAAATATAATTATCTTATGTTTTACCTTGTAGCAAACATTCGATGTCCCAGACAACAGGGTGATGTACAAGTACTGGATGGGGGAGGTTCATCTATGATGGAAAGATTTCAAAAACAAACTCACACGGAAGTGGATTTGAGGGGCAAGGAGAGGTTATAATCCATGTAAAACATATTCGTATTAACTAGAGGTTATTTGTGGCATCAAAATGAGATTCTCAATTTTTGGTAAATTTTCTTTCCTCATAGTATAGAACTTTTTATTTGAATTTACTTAACATCATTGACTTAGATCTCTTTGTTTTCCTTTCACAAGAAGTAAGTGAATCACACAAAGAGAGGCAAGTAGGAAATCGGTATTAGCATTACATGTCTCGTAGTGGTTATCAGAAGCTTGAATGGAGGATGATGGAAGAGTTGGAGAAAAAATGAAGGAAGCTGCCAAGTCAGATCCTAGCATTATTGTTTAGGCCACCCCAGCTCCTCCTCCACCTCAGGAAAAATGGAAACTAGGGAGGCTTAAGGGTGGCAAGTGCATAAATTTAGCTATAGCTGAGGTTGCCACAAAGATCATAAGTAGTTAAAATATAAGGATTTAATTTTGGAATTATTTCATATTTAGAGTGTTTAATTTTCATTTATGATAAATTATATGATATAGGATGAACTTGAAGAGCAAAGCAGCCAAGGTTTCTTCACTCTAAGTAGACGGATAGACATCTTATTAATAGCGATTGGGAAGGCAGATCACCCCAATAGTATTCGAGGGGAGCAAATGGGAGTTGGTGCTGTGAAGTATTTTGAACGAGCTTCATGATACTCGTTATAAGGTAAACCCAGTTGAGAGTTTGTGGCCAAGGTTCGAGAGGAAGTCTGATAAGAGCTTAAGGTGCAACTTCATGATTCACTCTGAGAAGAGCTATTGAAAGAGGTACATGGTAAAATGAAATCTCTATTTGATTTGTAGAGGGAAATTGAGTCACGTAGAACTCAGGAATCCTTAGTCTTCCCCAGCATCAAAGGAAGTTATAACCCACCGGAGGTACCACTTGGTGCCCCTTCTCCCATTCCAGAGCCTGGAGAACCTTACACCCTCTATTTCGATGACCCACTACTGCGTCTGGTTGCTGATGCTCTCATTCACATATAAGCTACCACCCATAATCACAAGCAAATTCCATCACATTTATGTAGGGTTACTGTGACATGTGTTCAAGAGGGGGAAGAAGTTGTAGCCATCTTAGCTCCTGATGAAGAGGTTTCCATACTAGGACAGGTGATAAGATCTTTCATCCTTTGGCCTCAACAACATATTGGCACATCGGCAACACCTCTAATGGAAGGCACTACCTTACTATTACTTGAATTTTGTTGAAATCCTACTAATAGTCTATTTTTTTTGTTCAAATAGGATGAACAAGATGTTACAAAATGACCCTTCTTGGCACGACTGCAACAACTCCATAAAGGCATTAGCCATATTAACTTGCAGATGCCTTATAGGATTGTAGGCCCAAGTTTGATGTATCCCTTTACAATTGACAGGAAAGATCTTAGGGAGTTCATCCATTTGTATAAAATATATGTAGGATGGGTTAAACTTGCAATCTGGCAAGTTTTTTTTTTCATTTTTTCCTTCAAATAATGCATTGGTTTTTTGGTTTTATATATTCAATAATTCATTTATCATTTTAATTCTATTATAGCTCATTCCATCACTGGAAAAAAAGGCTCCTTTCACCACATATGCGTCGACATGGAAAGAAATGGTTTATATGGATTCTTATGTCCTACAAACACGACAAGGGATAATAATACTTTGGAAGTAAGGACGAGATTTGTAGGCTACACAATAAGAGAGACTAAATTGCCTTGTTATCTAGCACCAATTGTTCAAAGGTATGTATTTTAGCTTTGTCTATTTAAGATGTTTAAGAATAAATTGCCTTGTCATCTAACTTCATTTTAATCTGTATATGTTGTTATAGTTACCATTGGAGTTTGTGTGTTGTTTGTCCTCACATCAACACCGTCTATTGGTTTGATTCCTTGGGTCACAAGCCAGACAAAGAAACAAAATCCATCTTCAACATGTAAGTTAATTTGTTTGTATTTCATTGATTCTTTACTTAAATGAATTGTTCTAATGTCCATTGATTTTCATTTTAATGAAAGTGTGACCCAGACATATAGAGTACTTGGCAGCGCACGCAAGGGTAAAATTATTAGAGACCCAAAGTGGTTTTATCCAAAAGGAAGTGTGAACACCCTATTTTATCCAGGCCTCACTAAAAAATATAAAAATAATTGATTATGATTGGTGTCCAAATCGGCAATCATCATTGACTGAAAGAAAAATAAAAAAATGAAAATAAGAAAAAATAAGAAAATCCTCCTATTGATGATGATTGGTGTCCAAATTGGCAATCATCATTGAAAGAAAAAAAATAAAAAAAATAAAAATTAAAATAAATCCCCTTATTGATGATGATTGGTATTGTCATTCATTAAAGGAAAATAATAAATAAAAAACATGAAAAATAAATAAAAAAAAATCTCATTTATGTTTATAAGTTTAAATTAGGAAATTACTTGTGTGGAGAATAATAAAAAAATTTAAAAACAGAAAAATCTCTACTAATGGTGATTAGGTCAAGCTAGGAAGTTTTATTAATAGAAAATATAAAAAAATTAAAAACAAAAATTAAAAAAAAATCTCCATTGATGGTGATGGGGTCAAGTTAGGTAGTTCTTAATATAAAATACAAAAAAATCAAAATTAAAAATTAAAAAAAGAAGGAGCATTTAAAAAGAAAACCCTACCTTGAGATTATAAATAGGGGAGTAAGGGTTGAAGCTAGACATAAAAAATTTTGGAAGAATTTTGGGAGAGAAAAGAGATAAGGATTGTGGCTGAGCTTTCATCCTTTTCTTTTATTTCTAATGATACATGGGATCTTATTCTTTCACCGCGTAACTTGATTCTCTGTGACTTTGCTCGTCTTTTTCTCATCCAATATACCTTTGTTCATCATGCTTACCTCATCTCGTCTTTTTCTCATCTAATATACCTTTGTTCATGCTTACCTCATCATTCATGCTCTATGAATTTATCCAATATACATTACATTACTTTACTTTGCAGTTGCTGGACGTTGTGGTCTTGCGGATTGGTTTTCTATTGTCTGATTGAACTATCTCAATGGTACCACCTCTTACCAAACTCTTATACTTACCCCTAGGGTAAGGGTTCGAGACGTGGGAAGGTGAGAGAAACCCCGCAGGGGGCGGGAGATATTCATTGTGAGTCACGAGCCCAGCCACCCTTTAGGGTCGAACCTCCTTGGCATAGACATAAAGTGCTAGTGGAGCCTCCTGGGGCGTGACAATAAAAAGGTGATGTAACCCCTCCCCGTAATTACATTCGGTTTATGAGAATAAAGTGAAATAGAGACCAATAAGACAAAATCAACATTTATAATCCCTCACCTTAAAGATGGGGTGTTCAGAAAATAGTTCAAAATATATTCAACCTGGTCTCACATTCACTCTTTGAATATAATTACTTGAGAAATCAAATCACATTGATAAATATCAAAGTGCACAACTAAAATCCCGGCATACCCCGGGTTACATGTATATATAAAATGGGTGTATAGTTTCCCAAAAAAGGGGATTACATATCCAAGAATAATGTTTACAACACAAATATATACAGTAATCCCAAATCCAAAATAGATCACCAACAACCAAATAAAATGTCTCTAAGAGATCCTAACCACTCTGGGTTGTCTGCTTCCCTTTTGAGCCACTTGCCCTGTCTGAAATGTTAGTCATTGGAAAGAATGAGATTCAAGAAAATCCCAGTAGTAACAAATCACTCATATAATGTACAAACACGTAGCATATATGATCATGTTCAGCATCATTTCAATGTTTCATGGCTCACACCACGAATGACAGCACTCACGGCTATAATCACAATGCGACAGCTTTCGTTGTAATCTCAATCCCCGCTTTCGAGGTAAACGCTATGCCAGCTTTCGATGTAATCACTATGCCCGCTTTCACGATAAATACTATACAGCAGCATCATAAGGCACAAAGCATCACAAAGCTCTACAAGGTGTCACAAAGCAGTAGCAACAACACAATGCATGACAACATACATACAATACATTTACACAAAATATAAGAGAAGAGTCACTACCTTGTTCTTTCCTGATGTTCTTTGGCACAGTGGGCTCACGCGTCTGGCCAATGTCAAATCCTATAACAAAATTGGGACAACCGATCAATCTCTTTTCCAAATACTTATTTTTATAATACTCTAAGTTGGTTATCATTTAAACTCTTTAGGATGACTATTAGAGGCCTAAACACATGCTAAAAGGGTTGGAAGAAACTACCTTGAAGACCCATTTTTGGAAGCACAACACTGATTTTCAGCTGGCTCACTCGAGTGAAGATGACCTCGCTCGAGTGATGAGAGACTTGTACTTGAGTGGGAATGGTTCTCACTCGCGAGTGTTTGACAGTGAGCAACAACCATGGCCAGAAAGTGCTCACAACACTCGAGCATTAGGATTTGTACTTGGTTGATGACTCCAAATTCACTTGAGTCCTCAAAAGTGCAACACAGAAGGTGCTTGCCTAAAAGCACAGACAACTTTAGAGGAGGAGCTCACTCGAGCACAACCCTTGGCACTCAGGTGAGAAGACAATACTTGTGAGTGTCAGAACACACTCTTGACAAATGGCCTATGAGTGATTGGCCAAGAGCAACTTTTAACATGGCATTACACTTGCACTCGAGTGAACCCATGCTCACTCGAGTAATGGCCTATATCACTCTTGAATCAGGAAGTGCACTCATGCTTTTAGCATGAAAGTACAACAAGAAATGAAAGAACTTGGGAGAAAATATGCACAACACTCGAGTGAGACTCATCCTCACTCGAGTGAGCCTTATCAGATTGCCAGATCGCAGCAAAAGATAGAAATTCCTAGATTGGCCAAAATTGATCCCAATGGTTTCCAAACTCAACACAAAGCTCATACCCACTTAAAATCCCATAAGGAACCCATTGGTAACCTCCAAAACACTCAAAACCCATCCTAACAATAATTCATACTCTTGGGTCTCTATAACACACCATACCCAAATTCATTCAACTCACTTCCAAAATTCAAAACCACATCCAACACTCAAATAACTCCACAATAAACCAGTTCCAACCTCATTCATCATGTAATTCATGCATTCAAAAATTGGCACAAAACCAAGGAAAATTCCAGAATTAATCATACTCAACAAAAAATCACAATAAATATATCAAAATGATCTAAATTCTCACCTCTTCACTTTGCTAAAACCAAAACCTTGATTCTCCAACTTTCAAATCTGCTCCAACACTCAAACTACCACCTTTCAAAATTCTGAAATCATCAAGATGAAGCTCTCAATGAGGTGTACAATATTAGAGAAAAGGTCTAGAGCATTAGGGATCCACAAAGGCATCAAAATCTCACCTTTCTTCCTTCTCTTTCTTCCTTGGTCACCGAAAATGGAGGATGAGGAGAGAGATGATGAGAGATGATGAAGATGATGATGATAAAGCAAGTCTATCTTTCCCCTTCCCAAAGCTCAAATCGAATAGGAGAGAGAAGAGAGAGAAAAGTGAGTATTTGACTTATGGCATGATCCTTTGGTCCACAAAATGCCACTTGTCAACATCTTTCTCACTTCCTCCACGAGCTCACATAGGTGCATAGCACACAATTCCGACCCATAGCCAATAGATCTCAACCCTTGATCTTTGATCACCGATGAGTTTCCTCTTTAGAAACTGGCCAATTGGTCGGTAAATTTCTAATTTTACCATTTTGCCCCTGGTTTTTACTATGATTATTTAATCATCTCCACATACATTTATATCAAATTCACATCACATTTCTCTAAAAGTGTTTAATTACACTAATTACAATCAATTTCAAAGTCATTAGCCCTTAATCTCAAATTGGGTCATTACACTCTCCTCACATATTGAACACATACACTATTCTCCTTACACACATTTTGGGCCCTATACATGGGTATGTGAGTTCTTTAGGTGAGTGGAAGTTGTTAGATCCCATATGTTTTGATGATAACAAAGATTGGACTAATGATAAAAGAGGATATGATAACAAATGAATTTGAACAAAGTAAATAAATGGCAAAGCCTTACTTGAAGTAAGCACTGGAGTAATGAAGAAGATCTGAGAGAAAGAGCAAAGGAAAAACCTAAGTGGCAGTTTTTGTGTATGTTTACTCGAGTGACTACTCGAGTAAGAAACATTGTTACTTGAGTGGGCATTAGGGTAATGTTGAAAGAAAATATTTTTGAAAGCACTGCCAAAATTTGGATGACGTTACTCGAGTAGCCACTCGAGTGATCTACAAACTTATATGAGCCATTACTCGAGTAGCCACTCGAGTAACACATGAGAAAAGGCTTTACTCGAGTAGTCACTCGAGTAACCAAGGAAAAAAATCTTCCAGTAGCTCTCGGCCAAGAAATGCAACAATTTACACGAATAGCCACTCGAGTAACTAGGTAAGAAAAAGGCATTACTCGAGGGAGCACTCCAGTAATCTCCGAGTTATTTGAAGCATTACTCAAGGGGTCACTCGAGTAATCAGGTAAACAAAAAACAAGTACTCTAAGCCAAGAATTTGATGTAATTACTTGAGTGAGTAATCAAGTAATCTATAAAGTTATTTAGAATTTACTCAATGGGTCACTCGAGTAAGGTTTGAGGAAACAACATGGCCACTCGAGTAACCACTCGAGTAATAGGCTTAGTGGAGGAAGCACCCGAGTAACTTGTGAAGAAAAGACATGGCCACTCGAGTAGCCACTCGAGTAATCAGGTATTTCCAAGGTTTGTGATGTATTACACTCTATGTCTTACTCGAGTAATATCTTATGAAAAATGTTGAATTACTCGCTACCATATTTTTGATAGGTTTACTCGAGGGACTACTCAAGTAACAAACATAATCACTCGAGTAGCCACTCGAGTAATGAAGTCCAAAAATCATTTTTTAATCAAATAATTATTGATTCAATATCTATATGATTAACTCTTTATTGCACTAGTATTCTAAGTACATTTGTGGAGAAACAATGAAGAGATAATGCCAGAAGTGCAAAGTCAAATAAAAGTTCGAACGCTCACCTACCGCTACCTACCACAAATAGATAGTTTTCAAATTTAAAGAATGGTCAACCATTGCTACGTGACTCTAACGAACATATTTGAATTGCTTCCAATAGACAAATACAAATAATCTATATATATGGAGCATTCAAAGAGCAGAAAACAAGAACTGAGAACACACGAACATACACTGATCAACACACTCTTAGTGCTTTGTTTTCTTATACTTATTCATTGTACTTCAGTGATTATATATTTGCTCTGTGAGAGAGTTTTTCATTACAAACTCAATATTTGTTATTTAGACAACTTAAGGTTGTGGAACCTTGAGTTGGGGATTTGATTACAATGTGTAAGGGGGAGCGAGTGTCTAGGTGAAGGAACTTGTTGTGTACTGAGGTGCAAAAAACCCACTGAATCTTGGAGAATATAGTGAAACTCTCAGAGAAGCTATGAGGACTAGACGTAGGTCAAAGTGGTTGTGGCCGAACTAGTATAACTCTCGGTGTATACTTCGGTGATATTTCTCTTTGCTCTCAACTGCTTTAAATATTCTATCAATTTTCCTATACGCAATGAAATTTCTGGTATCACCCAATTCACCCCCTCTTGGGTGAGACACTTGCACTAACAAAAGATTCTAGCGGTCTCCCTGTGGGGTTTTTAGAACCCCCTGAGGTTGCTGTGAAGACTTCATCCTAGCTGTTACTCATTTAGCGAGGTTGATCCCTGTGGGGTTTTTAGAACCCCCTGAAGGTCAATTTCGTTAAATGGGGTCTTCATCTTTACGATGCGGGTAATTAGGAGGCCTTTATCTATGAGAATTAGAACCACCTTGAAACCATTGCACCTGTTAGTGGAAATTATCGACTTACCCAATTAATTAGTACCTGCCTTTCTTTGGGTAGACATCCCCCAACCTAGGGTTATTCCTAAATTAGGACACTAGAGGGCATATATTTATTTATTGTTGATCATTTTATTGCCGTTCATGCATAATCAATGAAACCCCTAGGATCAAGTGACTAACTGTTGCTTCACCTAAGTATGTATCTAGCATCACTCCACATAAAGATACATCACAAGGACAGTGTATGCATTATATAGCCAACCTTAGTCTAAGGGTCTAAGACCCTAAAAGACCATGATCTCATCACATCAATCATGTTAGAAAACATCTTAATGAGAGATAATCCTTTAGAACTTATGAGGTATCATTATATCATTCATTAGAATTTTAGCTTCATTTAATGTGGGCCTTAGAGATAATCATCATTTTTAAAACCCTTAGCCGCGTGATAGCTTGGGCCATTCACAGGTTAATGGGTACTTCATTCTCCCTATGAGGTAATAGATCTCTTAAGGAGGTTAAGTTCTTTTTCTTAATGTCCATAACCCATATCAAAAATTGAAGTATAAGTCATCACTCTTTCATGTCTCATGAGGTATCCTTGTATTATCTATTGGCATTTAGCTTTATTTGATATGGGCCTTGGACATAATAAACATTTAACAAAACCCTTAGTCACATAATAGCTTGGGCTGTTCACAGGTTAATGGGCACTTCATTCTCCCTATGAGGTAATAGATCTCTTGAGGAGGTGAAGTTCTTTTTCTTAATGTCCATCACCCATATCAAAACTTGAAGTATAAGTCATCACTCTTTCATGTCTCATGAGGTGTCCTTGCATCATCTATTGGCATTTAGCTTTATTTGATATGAGCCTTGGACATAATAAACATTTAACAAAACCCTTAGCCGCGTAATATCTTGAGCCGTTTGCAGATTAATGGTCATTTCATCCTCCCTATAGGGTATTGGATCTCTTGAAGAGGTGAAATTCTTTTTCTCAATGTCCATCACCCATATTAAGGCTAGAAAGTATATGTAATCATCTACATATATAGCACACATTCAGAAATACTTTCTGACTCTTCCTTCTATTTTCTTTAATAAAGGACAAGAAAGTTATCCAACAACTAAAAATTTGGCACAAAGGTTAAATGGCACAAGAACCAGGTTTAAATCAAGTTTCTATAGGAAAGGTGTATTACATGCCTATCACTATGGTTAATGACAAGATCTTGGCTAGGACGGGACTCAGGGTCCCTCCTATCTAATGATCAACTCTAGTTCTCCCTGTAGAATAATAGATTCCCTGAGGAAGCTAGAGGATACTTGTGCCAGAATACCTTTATGTTAGTACACCATAGATAACTTGCTATGCCTGCTTGAAATTGTGAGTTCAAATAAACTAATGATATTTTGTTCCTTCCTAAGCAGGTGATAGAATATTACTCCATCTAAACGTCCTAATCAGCTACCTCCTCACATTCATACAACACGTGCTCACTTAGTCTTCAGATGGCAGTCAATCCCAGTGAAGCCGAATCCAATCTAAATAATCGGATGTCTCATATGGAGGAATAAATGGTAGATTTGAAAGAAATGATTTCCACCTTGACTATAGCTCTTCAAGCCCATAATAATGAGAAAGAGTCAAGAACATCTGATCCATTGAAAAATATTGAGATAAGTATACCAAAAAATGGCGAGAAAGAAAAAATGACAGAAGAGCCTCAAAGTAAACATAATCCTCAAATTTTGATCACTAAATAGGAATAACCAAGTGAAGATTCAACATACACTTTTAACATTCCCTCCCTATCAGCTAAAAAGAAGGGATGAAAGGAAGATTTAGGTGAAGTGAAAGACCAACTAAAGGTCCTCCAAGGACCAAACACTTGGGGTTTACTTGATTTAAAAGATTTATGCTTGGTACCACATGTCTCGATTCCTAAGAAATTCAAGATGTCAGGCTTTGATAAATACAATGGTATAGGAAATTCAATATCCCATCTTAAAGCTTATTACACCAAGATGCTTGTATGGTCAAAAGACAAAAACTTTTTGCTACTCTTCTTCCATGGGAGCTTGAAAGGGCCAGCACTGGAATGGTCTATGCAACTTGATCAGACAAAGATCAAGAAATGAAGAGATTTAACTGATGTATTCATAAAACAATACAGGTTTAATCTTGACACTGCCCCCACCAAGGAACAACTAAATTCAATGAGCAAGAAAGCCACTGAAGCTTTTAAAGATTATGCCCAAAGATGGAGGACGGTCGCAACACAATTTCAACCACCCCTTATACCATTTGAGCTCAGTTCTTATTTCATATGTACTTTACAAGAACCTTACTACAGATACATAGTTGGGATGCATGTCACTGATTTTTCTAGTTTGATTGAATCGTGTTAGCGAATCAACACTGACATACGTGACGGTAGGATTCTTCAAAGCAAGAGCAACATTAAGAAGGGGAACAATAGGAAGAAGAAGGAAGGCGATATTAGCTTCATCTGAACCACTAGACAGCCCCAAGCAATACATCAAGGCAATAATAATGATGGGTTTCGACAGACGAACAATGATTTGAATCTCAGCTTTTGGCATGAAGGAATTAGAAACAACAAGATAGTCGGCAATGGCCAGATTTTGGCATGACAAATACTGAGCTATATCGCCAACTTTTTGAATCTCAGCTGTTAGGGCCACGTACTTACAAATAGCTTCAATCGCTATTCCCCACTTGGTATGACTCTAATGCCCGATGTGAATACCATATGGGCACCCTGGGACACTCAATAAAGGACTGTGCAATATTCAAGAGGAATGTATTAAACTTAATTGATTCTAATCACATTCAATTGAAGAGGAACGACAACTCCATTATCAACGCCAATCCCTTTCCAAGTAATGAAAACCAAGTAAAAGTTGTTGATAAAATTGAGTTCTCTTATAATCCTCTACTAGTAAGAGAAGATATCTATGCATGTTTAAAGGTAACAGGTTATACGCCTTGAGAAGAGAAAGAAGAGGCATGGTGGAAAAAAGACATGTCGAGTTCGTTGTTAAGGAAACATATAAAAAAAGAAATTCCCATGTTGTCTCATTCACTATCTTGACTCCATTGCAATAACCTGCAATGACCATTAAGGTACCGACCCCTTTTCTATATAAGAGTAATCGTGCCGTACTGTTGAGGTATACATGTATTGTCGAGAATCCCTCAGGGCAAGTAATGAAAGCCAAGGCCAGCAACGAAATAATAGTTCACCTAACATGAGTAACACGAAGTGGGAAATCTTATCTGCTATAAAATGTTGGATAGTCAAAGAAGGGAAAACAAGCCAATGTGCATATTCTGTCAAGTTCTGGTCTAAAAGGCATGGAAAATAAAGATGAAGAATTCCTTCAAATCATGAAGCAAAGTGAATATAGCATAGTAGACCAATTGAATAAAACTCCAACCAAGATCTGAATTCTCTCTTTGATCTTGAGTTCTGAACTGCATCGTCAGGTGCTACAAAAGGCCCTAAATGAAGCATATGTGCAGTCCAGTGTTACCTCAGAGAAGGTTGCAAGCATTATGAATGTGGTGAGGGCATTCTTTACTATATTATTTTAAGGAAAAGAAGTTTTTCAATCAGCCATTGATAAGTATAAAGTCCTCTACATTTCCTTGAAGTGCAAAAGGTTCATTGTAGCCAAAGTATTGATAGATTGAGGATCAACGTTAAATGTTTTACTCCTATTCATATTTAAGCAATTGTCAATAGAGGCATCAGAGGTTGAAAAGAGTAACATGGTGGTTAGGGGGTTCGATGGTACTCAGAGAGGCATGTTGGGAATAGTCCGTTTGCCTTTGCAGATTGGACCAACTTCATTCGCAGTAGACTTTTAGCTTATGAACATTGACCCATCCTACTTTATGCTGTTGGGGAGGCCATAAATACACTCAGCTAGGGTAGTACCTTCTACCTTACACTAGAAGGTAAAGTTCGTTGATAGCGGGAAGATAGTGATAATCAAGGGCGAAAAAGAAATCATAGTGAGCAAGCTGAGCTCTCTTCCATACATTAAGGCTGCCAAGCACGTGGAAGGAATGGTTTTCCAAGGCTTTGAAGTCGAATGACCCAAGGGATATAAAAATTTCAAGTCCATAGTAACCAAGATAATGGAGAAAAATGGGTTTAAGCATGGTGGAGGATTGGGTACTCACCTCCAACGCATCAAATCCCCCATAAATCTGCAAGAGAATCACAAGTGCCAAGGGTTAGGATATGAGCCATCGTTGGAAAGACAGTTGAAAGAGCAAGCAAGTTTGAAGATAGGGAGGGAGGATGAGCACTTTGAAATCCCTAATATAAGGAAGACATTCCTAATATCCTCTGAAGTGCTAAACAAGCTGACTGTTTTAATGGTTTCAACAATGGGTAAAAAGACCTGTACGTGGATTTCAGTTGATGATTCTGGAAGAGCTCTGGAAAATTGGGAGTTTGAGGACACCTTCAATTCTATTATTTTAGAGTAATATGCCTAGCTAAGAGTTGTCCTTTTATGTTTTATATGCGCCTTTAGGCGAGCTCTTATATGAAACATGAATAAAGAATGATATACAAATAAAATTCACTTATTTATATCCATTCTTCTTTTTTCCTTTTATTCATTTGTTGTTCATTTTTCGCCCTCTAGGAAATTGATTTCCTCGGAACTCTTGTCCAACGCAAAGGTTTATGAGTCCCTGAATGATGATTCGCTTGTTGCCATTAATATGTATGATTATGAGTATGATGATGAGATCATTCAAGTATACAAAAAAAATACTCAAATATGACGACAATAGAATGTGCCCACATGAAGATGTAATTGAAGTAATAAATATGGGCACAGAGGAAGAAAAGAGAGAACTAAAGATAGTAGATAACCCCGAAAGAGAGCAAATGTTTGAACTCTTCAAAGAATTCATGGATGTGTTCACATGGTCATATCAAGACATGCCAAGACTTGATCTAGGGATTGCCTCTCACAAGATTCCCTTATTCCCAGACACAAAGGTTAAAAAGCAGAAATTGAAGAGGCTCACTTCTGATATGTCCTTAGTGGTTCAAGATGAGGTGATGAAGCAATTAGAAGCGAGTTTCCTAGAAGTAGCTAAATACCCACAATGGATAGAAAATATTGTTCTTGTCCTAAATAAGGATTGTAGAATTCGAATATGTGTTGATTATCAAGATTTGAACAAAGCTAGCCCAAAATATGATTTTCCATTGCCTCATATTGATATCCTAGTTGATAATATGGCCCATGGCTATAGGTAATTGTTCATGGATGGGTACTTAGGCTATAACCAAATCCCTATGGATGAAAAGGACAAAGAAAAAACCACATTTATTACACAATGGGGCACTTATTGTTACCGCGTCATGCCATTCGGGCTAAAAAATATTGGGGCAACTTATAGCGCACCATTGTGGCACTCTTCTATGATATGATGCTCAAAGAAGTTGAAGTATGTATGGATGATATGGTAGCAAAATCTTCTGAGGGAGAAAGCCATGTTGTAGTGTTAAGAAAGCTATTTGAAAGGCTACACAAGTACAAGTTACGGCTAAATCCTAACAAATGCATCTTTAGGGCTTTATCTGGGAAATTGTTGGGCTTCATTGTAAGTCAAAAAGGGATTATGGTAGATCCTAACAAAGTAAAAGCAATATAGGAAATGCCCCCTCCTCAAACAGAAAAAGACGTTTAGAGCTTTTTGGGGCGGTTGAATTACATTGCACGATTCATTACCAACCTGACTGCAACTTGTGAGCCGAAATTCAATCTTTTAAAGAAGAACTACATAAGGAAGCGGGATGAAGATTGCCAGCAAGCATTTAGTAGAATCAAGGATTATTTGCTAAATCCCTTAATTTTGGTTCCTCCTGCACCAGGACGACCTTTAATTTTGTATTTAACAATACGACCAAACTCTATGGGAGCCATGCTGGGGCAACACAATACATCTAAGTGAAGAGAACAAGCGATCTATTACCTGAGCACGAAGTTTAATGATTGTGAGTCACGTTACCAAATGATCGAGCGAACTTGTTGTGGTTTAGTCTAGGCTACAAGGAGGTCGAGGCAATACATGTTTTATTATACTACTTGGTTAATTTCTAGAGTGGACCCACTCAAGTACATCTTTGAAAGCCCGCATGTAGCTGGAAGAGTCTCTAAATGGCAAGTAATATTGTCTGAATTTTTTATTAAGGGCAAATCATGATTATTGTAGATAATTATGAATTTAATTTGAATTATTACGTGTTTTATGGCAATATTAATTAATATGCCATAATTATTGAAAAATTGGTAGAATGGAATTGTTGGCCATGAGTTGGTAATTAATGGAGAAACTAATTACTAACTATAAGAGAAATGAGAAATGTAATTAGAATGGTTAATGGAGGGATTAAGGTGATTAATTGGGAGATTACTTTATGTGAGCAAATCAGAAATTGACAAGTGTTAAGGTGAGAGGAAGCAAGAGAATGTGTGAGAAGTCAAATTGCATTGTTTAATCTTTTCTCTCTCCTCTCCTTCCTCTTTTTCGGCTGAATGGACAAGGGGGTGTAAGGATGATCATTTCTTCACCCTCTCCAATGCTCTCATCTCTCTTCTCTTTCCATTTTCTGGCGCCATTGTTGAGGAAGCTAGGAGAAGGAAAAGCTTTGAAAAAGGTAAGGAAAATGACCTCTATTGCTCAAACTCATTTCTTAAAGTTGTTCCTTGAGTTAAAAGATACATTTCTATGGTTATAGCTTGCCATTTGGTGTTGGTCTGAGACTTCAAGAAATCATGGAGGTTGGAGAATCAAGAAGCTACTTTGAGAAAGTTGTTAAGGTGAGTTTAAGAGACCTTTCTATATAAGTTTTGTGCCAAATGTTTTAGCTTGGAAATTCTGGAAATTTCGCTTGAAATTTTGAAAATTAGGGTCTTGTGGTGTTTTAATTGTTGTTGTCATGGAATTAGTGCCTTGTTAAGTGTTTTGAATGAATGGTATTGAATTGAAGCTTAAAGGTGAAGTTTGGGAACTTTATGTTGGTTTTGTGCATTGGGCAAAAACAGGGCATGTAATTGGGTTGTGATTTTGGTCATTTTGAAGTTACCATTGTGTTCCTTGTGAAAATTTATGTGGGAATATGCTTGATTGTTAATTTTGGAGCCATTGGACACTTTGGTAGAAAATTGGAAAATCTGTCTTGTGTGAACTCTGTCTGGGCAGTCAGTTTGTACGAGTGTTTTGAATGACCAAATGTTGTTGGAAAAGTATGAAACTTTCTTCACATCCCAAGCTTCAAAATGGATATATATTTTGTGACATTTCGTTTACTATTCTAGGAGATATGATTGTCCAAAGTTTGGGATGGAAACAGAACTCTGTTTTGGAGTAGTGTTGAGTTTTTGGTGATTCTGTATTTGTGTGATGATTTGAAGTAATGAGACATATTTGTCCTAGATATAAGACCTAAATACCTTTCATTTGGCTTTGGAATCATCTCATTTTGATTTTTCTAGAATTAGTTATGAATTTTGGAAGTTCAGCCAAGAATCAGGGAATTTCTTGTCCGCGGCCCAAACCTTTCTGACCTGATTCTGGCCGCGGCCCATGGGTGGCTGGCCGCGGCTAGTGACCTTCTGACCATATTTTGGCCACGGCCCAAGGAAGGGCTGGCCGTGGCCAACCCCTGTGTTCCAGCACTTTGAGTTTTCGAAAGGAGATCCCTAACCTATTGTTTCCCAACCTTTTAGGGCTTTTATTAGAGGTATTTGTGGCCTCTTAAGGGTCAATTATGATAACCAAATTTAAGTGTTTCAAGTTAATTAAGTCTTGAAATAGAATATAACTCTTCATCCCTAATCATGATTCTAGGATACGACATTTTCCTTAAGCGGGAGAGACCGGTGCCAGAGTACTCCCAGAAGGATCAAGGTAGTGACTCTTCTCTCATATTGTGTATGATGTTTTGGTATGCATAACTTATCATTGAACTTTATGAACTGTGTGCCATGGTCCATTATAGCGTGAGCACTTCAACGTGAGCCGTGTAGGGATTGACGCTGGTCATCTCTAGGTCGGCCGTTGAACTGCCGTCATAATCGACATGGATCTTTGTGTATCCGACCCGTGGGGCGGTGTTTGTAAATCCATCCGTGGGCTGTGTGTTGATCTTGCTTGTATGGCTTGTGTTATGAAATGCTTTATATGAATCCCAGCTGTGGTGAAATATATTGTGTGGATTGTTGTGATGCAATGCAGCGTGAGCAATTCAGCGTGAGCAATTGTAAGGGATGACATATGTCATACTAACCATTTCCGTTGTAGTTGCTTTGTGTGGATAATGATTTGATTTCATGCCTTATTGTTGTACATACTATATTGATTTGACACTACAGGGATTCCTTAGAATCTCACTCTCCCAAAAACCATGTTTTAGACAGGGCAGAAGGATCAAAGGGAAAGCGGGCGACGAAGAGCGGATAGAGCTCCAGTTTAGAAGTATATTTTGAGTTATTGGTTATCATGCATATCAATTGGATGTTTTTGGGAAACAACTGTATATAATGGGATTGGTGGTATAGTTTTGTGTAATCCCCAAGTTAAGGGTAATGAATTGTGGGCTTTGTGCCTTTGTAAAACCCTTATTAATGAATGGAACCCGAGTATGTCAGGAATTTGCTTTATACTCTGATATTTGTAAATGAAATCAACCTGTACAGGCCATTTAGTATTGAAATGTGAATATGAGACCATCATGAACATGTTTTGTAAAAGTTTTTGTAAGCCATGATTTTAGGAAGTTTGATTTTGTTTAAGTCCCAAAATCATCTAAGGTCTCTAATTCTACATCAATTACGTGTTTATGAACTAAATCTCGGCCTTAATCGTGAAGGGGGTTACAGTAATCATATCCTCAGATAGAAAGCAATTTCTGATTGTTATAAAGCTAGGGTTTGACTGCACCAATAACATGGCAGAATATAAAGCTTGCATTAATGGTCTCCAAGATGCCATAGATCTTGGAATAAAAAACCTAAAAGTCTATGATGACTCGGCTCTCATAATTTATCAGGTGACTGATGAATAGAGTACTAAAGACCCAAAGTTGATCCCTTATCAATAGTATTTGATGGAGTTGATCAAAGTAATCAATTTCCATCACATAGCTAGACAAAAGAATCGCTTCGCTAATGCTTTAGCTACTTTAGCAGCTATGATCCAACTCTATTGTGGGGTCCAAGTTTAGCCAATACAGATTGAGACTAGAAGATCGCCAACATTTTGCTTCAATATTGGAAGAGAGCACGATGAGAAACTTTGGTACTATAGTATTAAGATGTATATGGAACATGGTACTTACCCTCCAGATGCAACACAAAATGAAAAGAAAACCATCTGGCGAATGGCCATGGGCTTTTTTATTAGTAGTAACGTCCTATACAAGAGGAGCTTTGATAGGACATTACTTCACTGTGTAAACATAAGGGAGGCACACAAGATTATGGCAGAGATCCATGAAGGCATATGCGGTACACATGTAAATGGCCACTCATTAACTAAACAAGCTCAAAGGTCCGGTTACTATTAGATAACTATGGAGAAGGATTGTATCAATTATGTTAGAAAGTGTCATAAGTGCCAGATATATGTGATAGAGCTCAATATTTGTATATTTTTATTAATTAATCTTAGGCTTTTGTGGAACTTAATTGAATATTTTAGGCATAATCAAGTGATAATGTGAGATTTTAGTGAAAGGATAATTTGGGAATTAAAGTAGTTAAATTGTTTTATTTTCAATTAATATTTGTTATTCCCATTATTTCTTAATTGTGAGCAAAAGATATTATCTTTATGAATCTAATTTTGTAGGTGATGACAAGGCAAAATTTATTGGAGCAGCTATTAGACTGAATTAAAAGGCTTGGAGAAATGGAAAGAGGGGACCACATGGAATAAGAAAAGAAGAGGGTGCAACGAATTGGAGAAAGCTGGACCGAAATGGGATTGGAATTAGAAAGGTGTGAGGCTGCTGGAACGAATAGACAATGAAGAATTGGAGATGAGTGGACCGAATTAGCTCCCTAAACAAAAAGGAAAGGTGTGGACTAAATTAAAGAGGGCTTGACCCAAGAGAAAGAGGTTGGACCGTAAGGAAATAAAGGAATGAAAAAAAGCCGAAATTGTGGACCAAAAATGGGAATTGAGGAAAGAGGGAGAGTGAACCGAATTAGGAACAATAGATAATGGAGAATGGATAAGAATTGATACAAGAAAGGGTTAAGCGGCTGTGCATAAAAGAAAGGAGGGAACCACATGAGCAGCAACATGATACTAGAAAAGGAATAAAGGAGCAACAGCTGTGTGAAAAGGGAACGACTGACGACAAAATAAAGAGAAGAGGAGAGATGGCGGCTGAATGTGAAAGGAAGGGATGAAGCACCGAATTGAAAAAGGAAGATACAGCGCTATGAAGAACTGCAGAATTAGTGTGAAGCGGCTGAACTATTTCTTCTCCTTTGCTATTCTCCTCTCCTCCTCCTATCAAGCTTCATCCTCTTCCATGAGTAGCTAAGCTTTGGTGATTTTCTTCAGTTGGGTAATGGTTTGAGCTTCTAAACTTTAATGAAATTCCTTAAGCTCTCTTTCTAGTTCATAATTATGTAGCTTGGTTAAGTATGTAATTGTGATTTAGATTGTTCTATACCAAGTGAATAAACTTGGTGGTTGAGCTAGGAGTTGATTAATTAAGCTTTGTATGATTCATATTAGGAGTGGGTTGAATTGTTTATTTCAACTTGGTTAAGTGGATTTAAATGATTAAATTGAATATTTTGAATTGTTGTAATGGTAATTACAATTTAGAATTGGAAGTTAATTATTCATCTCCTTGAGTCACTATTAATTGGTGGTATTCATTTAATTGCTTCGGTTGAATGAATTAAATGATTATTGCAAGTATGGAGCTAGTGGTAGCTTAGTTCCATCCTTTTGACTCATAGTATGGAATTCATATCATTAGCAAGCAAGGAAGACTAAAACCTCAACTCAAGGGAATCCCATTTTATCATTATATTAGTTAATTGAATTTATCTTGTTCTTAGTGTTAATTTCAATTCTGTTTGTTTCTTTGTTTTAAAAATTGAAAAATACAAAAATATTGCTTTGCTTAGATTACTTCATTAGTTTAAAAATAAAATTCTCAAAATGATTTCTCACAACTTTAAAGTTTTTGATCACTTTACTACTTAGAAACTTGGAAATTAATCTCCTCATAAGAACGACCTAGGTTGAGCTACTCCGCTACATTTTTAAACTTAGTTTTATTTTGTGAACTCACACGACATGGGTTCATCAAATTGGCGCCATTGCCAGGGAGGATGATTGCCAAGGTTTTTAAGTATTTAAGTGTTATTTTCAGTTGTCATAGTGTGTCTTAGTTTAGTAGGAAGTGTGTAGCACTCATTTGAATTTTGGCGAAATTCTGATTTTCGATTAGTACTGTCTTGTTGAAACTGAAATATTTTTGCCTAGAAAATTCTGAAATTTGACAAGTTAAAGTTTTTCATCATTCTAAGCAAGACTAATAGCTAAAGCTATTAGGTCTGTTGGATTTTAGCCAAATTCGAAGGTTTGCTATACTTTTATGAATTTTCTTTCTTTTTTGGTATTTTTCTAGGTTTTTTATTAGGTTTGTTTTTTGGGTTTTCTTTAATTTTTTTTGGTTGCTAGTGTGTTTTTGAGTTTGTCTTAGTTATTTGTTAGTTGTTAAAGTGTTTGGTAGTGTTTTAGGTTATTTTTCATGTTCATAGTTGTTTTGCATTCCATTTGCATATAAAATTCTCTTAAAAAAATTTTGCATTTTGTTGCTTTGTTATAATGTTCTTAATGGCCATTGTATGGTTTACTGTTATTTTGTGGTGAGCAACTTTGCATTCTTCGTCTTTGGGAAGCTCTTGATAATACTACCACAATAGAAGATCCTCTTTCACAAAGCTTTAAAGACATACAACATCAATTAGAGCTTGTTCAAGCCCAGTTGGAGAGTCTAGAGAGCATTTTCAATAGTCAAGAA
This sequence comes from Inga laurina, assembly GCA_963855925.1. NCBI lineage: Eukaryota > Viridiplantae > Streptophyta > Magnoliopsida > Fabales > Fabaceae > Inga > Inga laurina. The sequence goes on along the minus strand of OY979702.1, from coordinate 41,279,528 downwards.
TATGATTCATCCTTCCACAACCTATATCATGAACCCTATCTCCAACAATCTTTTTCACCACACCAACCTTTCTATAGTCCTCCATTCCCACTACAACATGACTTTTATTCCTCACCCTACAACCTAAATTTTGACCCCATCCCTTCATCACAAGGACCACCCTATGAACCATCCCCTCTACACCATCTACCCTCTTACTCCCCATACCAACCCTCATTCCAATCTTCTTTCCAATCATTTCACCCACCACTTTGTGAACCTTCTCCACCATCCTACCTTGAACCTCCACCTCCATTTCATGACCCACAACTTAGTGGATTGGATATCATTTTCTCACTTCACAACATGGATTCCCTAACAAGTGCCTTAACAAGAAAGTATGAGATACTCCAAGAGCAATACCTTCAACTACTTATGTATCAAGGAATAATTGATAGCTCTAAGGAGAGAGAAGAACAATTGAAAGATATTGATGAATTCTTCAAGGCATACTATGATCACATGTTATGGGTAAAGACGGGAGGTGAAGTTGGAACCCATTGGCCTCAAGACCTACAAAAGGAGGAACAAGGAATCCAAAATCAAGAGCTTTATGCTACTTCACATGTGGAGAGTTCTCAACCTTCAATGATTCCATCAAATGCATCCATCCAAGCACAAGAAATAAAGAAAGTACAAACAAGCAATGAAGAATCTTTCTTACCCTTTGGTAACAATCCTATCCTTATAAAAGTTGACTCTGCTACTACTTTGATTGATGAAGTAATTCATGATTTGAGTGATAATGAGGTGGATGAGGAAATAATTGTTGAATTCCCTCTAATGCTTGAACATGTAATTGCTCAACCCATTGATTCTAGTAGTGGTAGCTTGGATAAGCCTATGCCTTGTAATGATCCTACTCCTTTGCATGATACTTTTAAGTGATGATTTACATGATAATGATTATGCTAGTGTTGAAATTACATGTTCTTGTGATGAAAATACAATGTGTATAGATTGCATTGATGAGAAATGTCCTAAATTTGTTGAAATGCATAGAAGTAGAGATGACCATCCTCTAGAACTTAGTGATATGCATTCCATGCATGATGTTGAGAATTAAACTCCTTTATCTTTCTCTTCTTCTCTCTCTCCTACTTGTGAAAGTGACTTGATGCACTCCAATTCTATATTGGATTTTGCACTTTCCACTTCACACAAGAGTGAAGATAAAGATGTTAAATCACAATTGATCACTAATCCTAAGGTCAATCTTTGTTGGCAAGAGTTCAATGTGCACATATTTTATGATGAAAAGCATATACCCATTATTTCAATTGTCAGTGCTTTTGATTTAGCAAGTGAGATTTCCTTTAATTCACTTGAATTGCTTGGACCTAGTTTTGTGCTTTGTGATGATTATACTTCTTTACAAAATGATGTCAGGCATATTCATGACTCCTATTCCCAAATCTTATCATGTGATTTACCTCCTGATTTATTAGGATTTGATGTTGTTAGTGATTCTATTGACTTGGATTGTGCTATAGATGATAGAGTAGTGCTTGGTTATGTCACTACCACTACTGAAATGCAAATTGATTATTTGATACCTAGTATTGCTTGTTGTATGCCACAGTTGACTTTATTGGTTGTGAGAAGCACTTGTTATCGAATGCACCCGACTCTAGTCTTCTCACATTACATACACAATTATGTCATTTCATTGGTCCTAATGCTTTCCATGGTTTTAAGTATTTTGATTCATGTGGCATCCTTGGAGTAGGTATTGCTGTTGTTTTGGTTAATTCTTTGCAGGCTAATTGTCTTGATGGTTGCCTTCATTCCAATTATTTTTGGATTTAGGAACCTCTACTCCTACTTGGGCCTATACTATTGAGGAGCAAAACATTGAGCTTCCTTTTGATTTTCCAATCTAGCTACAAGCCACCATGATTACACGGTAGTCTCATTCCTTACCTTGTTCCTTATTTTATTTGATGATATATGCAATTGAACAAGTGTGGGGGAGGGACTTATCAGTAGTAAAAGGTAGTCTGTTTGTTTTGCATTTTCTAATTGAATAAACTCCATTTTGAATCGTACTTTTGTGCTTAGCCTTATCCTACACTACTCTTTTCTCTTATACTTGTGCCTAATTTCTGAGAACTATTTCCACTTATGTCTTTTCTTCTCTCTCTCCTTGTGATGATGATGTGTTGTACTTCAATCTTGAATTGGACTCCACAACATTCACTTCACCCAAGAGATAAGTGCATCTAGGTTCTTTGTTTTTTTGTGCATTACATTGAGGGCAATGTAAGGATTGAGTGTGGGGGAGTGTGTTTATTCTCATGATAGATTTCACTGTGATATCATATGCCTCTGTCTCCTACTTGTGTTATCTATTGTTCTGGTCCAATTAACTGAGATTTTTGAAGCCTTTAGTCATGATCAAGTATCTCAATTACTCTTAGTTGGATTCATGGTTGAAACTTGTTTTGAATTAGTGAATTGCCACAAAATTCAAGTGTTTTAATGATGCACGGTTTAATTTTGATGAGTTTGTTAGGAAACAAAAAGCCTAGTTGTATACACATTGTTCACAAATCTCGTATATATCCCTAACACAGAGCACACATGTGTATACAACAATCATTCACAGATGATCTATTATCATTAAGAACACACTATGGGAGCTATCCTAGCAAACTCTACCCTTGCCAGGAACTACAGCTCTAATACCAAAAATGTAACCCCCTCACGGTATTTACATCCGGATTTCGAAGGTTAAGTGAAATAGAGACCAATAAAATCAAATCAACAATTTATAATCCTTCAACTCGGGATGAGGTATTTCAAAATCAATTCAAAACGTATTAATTCCGGGTCTCACATTCACATGCGGATATAACTACTTGAGAAATCAAATTACATAAGAAATATCAGAGTGCGAAAACTAAAATCCCGGCAAACCCCGGGTTCATCTACATATATAACATGGGTTGCGAGTTCCCAAAATGGGGATTACATATCCAAAATATTCATTTATATCTCATATACACTTAGTAATCCCAAAACCAAAACAAGGATAACCAACATCCAAATATAAAATGTCCCTAAGCCCTAACCACTCCTGGTTGGTCGCTTCCCTTTCGAGCCACTCGCCCTGTCTGAAAAGGTTAGTTATATGGAAAGAGTGAGATTCTAAAGAATCTCAGTAGCAACAAGTCACTCATACAATATATAAACATAAAGCATGTATGTTCATCATGTTCAGCAGCTTCACAATGATCTCTGGCTCGCGCCACATACGACAGCACTCACGGCTGTAATCACAATGCACTACGCCCACTTTCGTGGTGAACACTATGCTAGCTTTCGTTGTATTCACTATGCACAACGCCCGCTTTCGCGGTGAACACTATGTAGCAGCAACACGAAGCACAAAGCACCACAAAGCATCTCAAAGCACATTGTATCACTAAACTCCACAAGGTATCTTAAAGCAGTAGCAGTAGCATCCACATGACAAGCAAACATACAATACATTTACACAAAGTATAAGAGAGGAGTCACTACCTGTATCTTTCCTGACAATCTTTGGCACAGTTGGCTCACGCGTTTGGCAGATATGAAATCCTATACCAAATTAGGGACAATTGATCAATCTCTTTTCCAATTACTTAATCCCATAATACACTAAGTTGGTTATCATTTAGGACTCTTAAGAGGCCACAATTGTCTCTAATGAAAGCCCTAAAAGGTTAGGAAACAAAAGGTTGAAGGTTACTTTTCGAAAACACTAAGTGCTGGAACACAGGGGTGGGCTGCGGCCCGCCCTTCCTTGGGTTGTGGCCCAAATATGGTCAGAAGGCCGTGGGCCACGGCCAGCTACTCTTGGGCCGCGGCCAGGAAATTTCCTGACTCTTGGCTAAACTTTGAAAATTCATAACTAATCCTAGAAAAATCAAAACGGAGTGATTCCAAAGCCAAATGAAAGGTATATGAGTCCTCTTTCAAGGAAAAATATAGCCCATCACTAGAAATCACTACAAAAATACAGAATTACCAAAAACTACACACTACTCCAAAACAGAGTTCTGTTTCAATCCCAAACTTTGGACAACCATATCTCAAGGAATACTAAACAAGATGACATAAAATATATGTCCATTTTGAAGCTTGGGATGTGAAATTTAAGACTGGAAAGTTTCATAATTTTCCAATACCATTTGATCATTCAAAACGCTCGTACAAAATTACTGCACAAAACAGAGCTCAAACCAGACAACTTTCCAACTTTTCTCAAGTGATTCCAATGAATCCAAAATCAACAACCAAGCTTATTTCCACACAATTTTCCATAAAGGACACAATGGCAACCTCTAAAACATCCCACAACCAATCTAACCACAATCAAACACTATGGTCTCTATGATTCACACAATGTCCAAATTCCAATCAACACAATTCCAAACTTCAAAACTATCTCCAATACTCAAATATCATCATAATGAACCATTTCCAACATCAAACACAATGAAACTCATATATTCAAAAATGGACATAAGCTAGGGCAATTTTCCAGATTTTTATAAACTTATCCAAAAATCACAAATAATATATCAAAATGCTCAAAATGCCTACCTCTTCTCTTTGCCAAATTCAGAATCTTGATTCTCACACTTTCATATTTCTCCAACTCACAAATCAACACCTTTCAAGATTCTACAACCACCACAATGTAGCTCTCAATGAGATACACAACTTTAGAGAAGAGGTTTTGAGTAAAGGAGGATCACAACTCACCAAGATTCAAGCTTTCCTTTTCTCTTTCCCAAGCTTGTGTGCCAGAAAAATGGAGGAAGAAGAGAGAGAAAATGGTGAGATGGAAGAGATGATGATGAAGTGAAACTTTCCTCCCCTTGTACACACACACACTCCACCGATCAAGAGAGAGAGAAAAGAGAGGAAAAATAGTATTTTGTCCTCTAGTGCCTCATCCAAAGGCCTCCACTATGCCACATGTCACCATCTCATCCACCTCCACTAGAGCTCACATAGACACAATGTATAGGATTCCGACCCATCAATAATGAATCTCAACCATTGATCTTAAATACCACACATTTATCTCAAATTTACATCATATTACTTCCAAAATATTTAATTACACAAATTACAATCAAATCTCAATGCCATTAGCCCTTAATCATAAATTGGGATATTACATCATATGTTGTTAAGTATGTTTTCTCTTGAGGGGCATTGATATTGACAAACATGAATGGCCAAGATTTATCAAGACCAATCAATTCATATGCTGTAAAGAAATACTATGCATAAAAAAAACTCACTAAGTTGAAAACCCGAAAGGGCGGCTTAGGAAAAAGTTAGAGCAAAAAAAATAGGCGCACTAAGTTGAAAACTTGAAAGGGCAGCTTAGGCAAAAGTTAAAGCAAAAAGAAAAAAGGCGCTGGCTAAGTTGAAAACCCGAAAGGGCAGCTTAAGAAGAAATTAGTGCACAAAAAATAATTTGCTAGGCTGAAAACCCGAAAGGTCAGCCTAGGCAAAAGTTAGAGTAAAAAAAAGGGGGGGCTCACAAAGTTGAAAACCTGAAAGGGCAACTTAGGCAAAAGTTAGAGCAAAAAGAAGAAAGCTCACTAAGTTGAAAACCCGAAAGGGTAGCTTAGGCAAAAATTAGAGCACAAAATTAGGAGCTTGTTGAGTCAAAACCCAAAAGAGTGGGTTAAACAATATCTAAGAATTTTATCAGTCATAGTCCCATGACTCTCTTTCCTTTGTTTATTTGGAAGACTCCGTAATTATTCATCAAAAAGTACATATCTCTGGCAATTAAGCAAGGCACCATCAGGGGGACTATACAGATTTGAAAGCGAAGGACCTCCTAATACAATCACATCTACACCAATATCTGCTCATCATTATGCATCCACTTGAATATTGGAAGATCATTTCTTTTAAATGAATCTTCATCCTTAGTATATCTTTCCCTTCCATTAAATCGCATGTCAAACTTTGTGTCATGATTTGTATAAGGGTAACTCTTTTTAATGAAAGCACAACTTTTGTCTGGATAAACACTCTCAATAATATACATGGTGTCTTCTACTCCCACTTAACTTATGTAATTTTAGGATTATTAGCAAAGGTCCCAACTGGAATTTTTGTTGTAGGGTCAAACAATTGACAAAGGGACACAATCTAAACTGAGGGTTCTAGGCTGCGGCATCAATGTGAATCTCATTATACACATCTTCATACCTTCGACAAGACTGCACAAGTAAGGGGGTATTGGTTAGGCACCTGGACGAAGAAGGAGCAATATCACCTGCCAGGCTATTCTTTAACACTACCATTATTGCACTCATTCTCATTAGCATGTCATCACCTCCATTATCAGCATCACCATCATTACTACTATCATCATCATTATCATCAGCATTATCATTGTATTCATCATCAATGTCATCATCTTTATAAGCACTACTCCAAGGGGTATCACATGTTTATGGCACCTTTATAAAGCCCTGTACCGGCAGGCACCCTCAAAGCCAGTATCGGCTGGCACCCTTTCAAAGCCCAGTAATGGCTGGCACTCTATTCAAAGCCCTATACCGGCAAGCACCCTTAAAGCCCAGCAACGGCTGGCACCCTTTTCAAAGCCCTATACCGGTTGGCACCCTTTTAAAGCCATGTACCTGCAAGCACCCTTAAAGCCTAGTACCGGCTGGCACTCTTTCAAAGCCCTGTACTAGCAGGCACCCTTAAAGACCAGTAACGACTGGCACAATTCTTTTAAAGCCCTGTAACAGTAGGCATTATTCTTTCAAAGCCCTGTACTGACAGGCACCCTCAAAGCTCAGTAACGTCTAGCACAATTCTTTTAAAGTCCTGTAATGGCAGGAACTATTCTTTCAAATCCCTGTATCAGTAGGCACCCTTTAAGCCCAGTAACGACTAGCATAATTCTTTTGAAGCCTTGTAACGGCAGGCACTATTCTTTCAAAGGCATGTATCTGCAGGCACTCTCAAAGTCCAGTACCGGCTGGCACAATTCTTTTACACCGTACTAAAGTCCTTTGCAACTAGGCGCTTTACTTCTACTCCAAGTAATCATCTATCTCCACCTGTGTTCTTCTCCCCTATGAACCAAGTAAAGAGGGGCATAGGCACTGTATTTTGTCCAAACCCTCTTTGGTTCCAACGGGGTACCTTGTTCTCTGGCCGAACAAAATACGTGTTCTTATCTTTACTTGCTTCATAGACGAGAATCTCACTTTTCTCAGCTACAAAACAAGTAAAGAGGGGCAACTGTCAACACCCTATTTTGTCCAAGCCCTACTAAAAAATACAAAAATAATTGATGATGATTAGTGTCCAAATTGGCAATCATCATTGAATGAAAGAAAAATAAAAAAATGAATATAAGAAAAATAAGAAAATCCTCCGATTGATGATGATCGGTATCCAAATTTGCAATCATCATTGAAAGGAAAAAAATAAAAATAAGAACAAAAATTAAAATAAATCCCCTCATTGATGATGATTGGCATTGCCATTCATTAAGGGAAAATAATAAATAAAAAAATTAAAAAAAAAATCTCATTTATGTTGATAGGTTTAAATTAGGAAATTGCTTATGGGGAGAATAATAAAAAAAATTTAAAAATGAAAAAATCTCCACTAATGGTGATTAGGTCAAGCTAGGAAGTTTTATCAATTGAAAATATAAAAAAATAAATTAAAAACGAAAATTAAAAAAAAATCTCTATTGATGGTGATCGGGTCAAATTAGGTAGTTCTTAATATAAAATACAAAAAAAATCAAAAATGAAAATTAGAAAAAGAAGGAGCATTTATGAAGAAAACTCTACCTTGAGACTATAAATAGGGAAGCAAGGGTTGAAGCAAGACACAAAAGAATTTTGGGAGAGCAAGGAGATAAGGACTGTGACTAAGTTTTCATCATTTTCTTTTATTTCTAATGATACATAGGATCTTATTACTTTCACTGTGTAACTTGATTCACTATGACTTTGCTCATCTTTTTCTCATCCAATATACCTTTGTTCATGCTTACCTCATCTCGTCTTTTTCTCATCTAATATACATTTGTTCATGCTTACCTCATCAGGCCTCATGCTTACCTCATCATTCATGTACTATGACTTTATCCTATATACATTATGTAATACCCCTAATTTTGAGATTTGAGGCTAGAGAATAAGCTTAAAATGAGTGGACTACTAAGCCCCAGTTTAGCAGGAGCCCAAATTTATTCCCTAATGATTCTTATATCTTTGGGATATTAAAGAAAGTAAAATGGTGAATTTTGGAGAAACTAATTATGCTTTTGGTGAAATCGCCTATGAGGTAGTGAGCTTGTCATGTGATTTTGTATAACCAAATGATGATCCAAAATTATGAAAATTTATAGGGTGAAAGTAGACATCTTAAGATTTAATTTGATAGGTCATATGACTCAATTCGAGATATATACAAAAAGTTATGAATTTTTGAAGTCAGCACAGAAAAACTATGAAATTTCTAAAACAGTATGCAAAGATTGAAATTCTGGGAATTTCTTTATTCATATAACAAACTTTTATATTTTTCCTTAAAACTAGACTCAATAAGCATTTTATAGACTTTGGAATCACTCCAATTATATTTTTCTAGAGTTAGTTATGATTTTTCAAATTTGGGCAGAAAATCTGCCAGAATTTCCAATTAATCCGAAAATGAAGGAAATAACCTTGAAATTATGAGAAACATGGAAAATTCAGATTGGGCTGATGGAAGGACCTTCTTGGACATCTTTAGCATGGGCCAAGAAGAGAAAATATTATGTACATGTTATTTGGGCTTAAAACATTATGTTTATGTACATAAAGTATGATTTTTGGAATTTTACTTTAATGAATAATTAAAGTAAGACATAAAGTATTATAAAATCATTTTTCCATCTTCCTCCTTAGCTCATTTTCATGGTGAACCAGCAGCCAAGAGAGAGACAGAAGGTGTGAGAAATTCTAGAGAGAGAAGGAGAAGAGAACTTGTACGGTAAGTTGATTTCTTCAGTAAATCCTTACCTAACGCGTATGACTCCGCTCATAAGCTATTCTTCTATGTTCTTCAAGGGTTTTGGAGCACAAATTTGGGTGTTATAATGCTAGGGTTTTCATCCACCTTGAGAAAAATTTAGTGGGAGCTTGAGGTAACTTCCAAACTTTCATATATTGCTTATTCTGGTTTCTGTGGACAATTTAATCGGTGAAATTTCACTAGATTGCCATTGGTTTTAAAGTTTAAAAATGATATGGCCTAGGTGTTATGCTGCCCAAATTGGGTCTTAATGTTAGTTGTAACCTAATGTAATGGTTAATAAAGTGATTAGGAGTAGAAAGAAACCCGCCTGCGGAGCCGAAACCGAAAAACCCCAATTTTTCCCGGGCAACTGAGAATTTCGGCCAAGGCTAGTTTTGAAGGGTTAGAGTTGGATTTTCAATGATTTGATGGTTCCATTGAGTTCACGAGCAAAAATTAGGTTGGGTTACAGTTGGTCACTTTTTCAGAAAAGGCCAAAAAATCATAATTACGAAAACGCCCCTAAAACCCTTAAAGTGGGGCTGCCAAGGGTAATGTTGTAATTTGACATTGAATTTGATAATTTCGAATCCAAAAATGGATTCCTTGGGCAAAAATATGTCAGAATAGACCATGTCAAAATTTTGAAAAAAGTACTGTCGGACCAGGTACAACGAGGCCGGGCCAGGCCAAGTTCTCGAGGGCATTTTAGTAAATTTTCATAATATGCTCATATAACCCCCAGAAACACTATAGAAGTGTCTAAATTGTATATTTGAAATTGTAGGACCAAGTTATTAGCCCAATCGTTGGCACATTTTATGAGGCACACTAAAAAAAGGTGGTCTTTGTGATAGTACTCCCAACCCTTTAGGCATGTTGTCTAGGCTTCTAGTAGCCACCTAAAGAGTCCAAGTGATAACCAACTTTAAGTGTTCTGAAGGTGAGAATTTGGAATAGAGAATAACATGTCGTCCTTGACTTAGGTTTATAAGGTTCAACATTTGTCCTAATCGCAAGCAACCTGTGCCGGCGCACGTCAGGAAAGAACAAGGTAATGACTCTTCCCTTATACTATGTGTAAATGCATTGTATGTGTGTATGTCATTGTCTTGTTATGGCGGATGGAGCAATGTGGAAGCCGAAAGGCTATATGTAAGCCGTAAGGCAATATGGAAGTTGAAAGGCTATACGTAAGTCGTAGGGCAATGTGGAAGCCAAAAGGCTAATTGTGAGCCGCAAGGCTATGTATATGCACCACCACGTCAATAGTCTCTGAGTCGCTAACAACGGTTTGGGTAAGGTGTTAGAATCAGCAAGCATAGCGGAAGAATTATAAAAATTTTTACTGATCCTAATCCAGGTTCTATCAACGACGTTTAAATCGGGTTAGAAAGAACTCATACCTTTTTTTTAACTTAGGGTTTTCATGATCTCTAGGAGCCAACATGTTAGGTTCGCTCCCTCTACTGGTATCTACACGAATGCTCTCCAATAGAGACTGCGTGCTAGCGCCTCCAATGTTTTTTAGGGTTTCCCTTGCGGCTCTGAATTCTCATGCGCGTATGAGTCTATCTGCTCTATCAAGTTTATAACCTATGAGGGCTATATTCAAATTTCAAAATTAATCATCATTAATTTCTAAATTAATCAACAATTAATTATCTTGATGAGCTAATTAAATAAATTCAATTTAAATTAAATCTGTCCAACAGTTTTAATTTAACCTATTTATTTATTCCAAATAAAGAGCCATTAGATTTAATTTATCCTCATAAATTAAATCTGAGATACTATATCTCTATATGTTAGTTATTAAATTTAGTATATCTTAATAAATTAAATTTAAAACTAGCACAATATAATAATATCATATCATATATATATACATATATATATAATATGTATTTCAAAAATACATATCTATATAATATTATTAACACATTTTATATTACACACACACACACATATATATAAATATAAAATTCGTCCACCCTAAATTAAACATTATCTCGTGTTGGGCCATTCTTATGTGCGACCCTATAGGCCCATATGAAGTTGGCAATGGGCCAATAACTGTACTAACCCACAAGTCACAAGCGGCCTCTAGCAAAGCATTACGACTACCCAATTCATATAAGGATCGTTAACATTATGCAACCTATTATACAATCATGTCACGTCCCTTTTGTCACACGATATATCAGTCAAGGATGAGGCATGGATAATGTCATTCTCTTGTCCTGACCATTACTTTCTCGATTCCTAAGTAGTCTAACAATAGAAATGGAAACTCCTATTTCTTGTAGTATAGCCATACATTTCTCAGACTCACTCATCGAGGGGCCCAGTAATATTTCTCTACTAATGTGAGGGACAAATTCCATCTTGATCATTCATATTCCTCTACATGAAAAAACCACTAAGCCAGATCATAGCCTTTACCATCACCCAGTCAAAAGAGACATTTGACTAGTTCAAAGTTTAGCAACTCTTGTGTAGGAATCCATGATGACCTCAGGTCTAAGGGCATTGTGACGTGGTTATACATGAGAAAAACTTATGACTTGATCCATGTAGCTTTCTCATAGTAGGTCGGTCCAGCACCTTGTACTCTTACAAGTGTCTAAGACTTTGATTCGTATCTCCATATCTTATCAAAGTCATACTGGTCTTGTTTCATCTCTGCTCCCGTATAGATGACCGACCAGGGACATTTTAGGACAATCTTCATGAATTATCCAAGGATACAATTATCACAGTTAACATGCAAATAATGTGATAACAGAATGGAGAAATTTCATTAAAATAATAATGTTCAAAGTATAATGATTGGCCCTTAAGGCACAATTTCCAATATCAGGACTGCGAACCTTCCAGGCGGTAAAACGAGATAAGGGTGGGGTGTAATTTGTATTTGTGCTGCTATGTGATGATTTACTTACATGCTATGTGATTATATATTGTATGAGTGATTTGTTACTACTGGGATTCTTTTGAATCTCATTCTTTTTATTGACTAACATTCCAGACAGGGCAAGTGGCTCCAAGGAGAAGCGAACGACCAGGAGCGGTTAGGACTTTGTAGGGATATTATTTTGGATTGTTAGTTATCTCTTTTGGAAAGGAATTACAGTAAATTGTTTTTGGGATGTAAATATTATGTTTGATTTTGATCATGTAATCCCCTAGTTGGAACTTATAACCTTTAGTCTATACATGTATGAAACCTGGGAGTTGTCAGGAATTTTGCTATACACTCTGATATGTATAAATGTGATTTAACTATACAGGTAATTATATTCGATATTTGAACTTAAGACCAAGATAAGGATGAAGTTTTGAAAATATTTGTGAAAACCCTACCACAGGGTAGGAGTTTAAAATGAGTTTTAAATTATCCGACGGTCTCCAAACCATTTAATTACGTACTCTTGAATTATAGTTATTGTTTTAAGCCAAGGGGTTACACATTACATTACTTTACTTTGCACTTGCTGGATGTTGTGGTCTTACGGATTGGTTTTCTATTGTTTGATTGAACTCTCCCATACATTATTGCTGGACGTGTTGCATTTAGGCAAGATCGGGTTCAAAGGATAAAAGATACGCATAAATCTCGTCACCTTTGACTTCCATTTTGTTTAAATTGTGTTATTTTTTTCTTCCTTTTTCCTTTATCCCTTTCTTAGGTCCTCTTTCAAAAAAAAATATTTTGACACATTTTGATAAATGAAAATAAAATGGAAAAACTCTCTTTTACAACAAAATAAAGAAAATACTTTTTGAAAAAATAAAAAACACAAACCAAACAAACAAATATTTTTCTCAAATAACTTAAATAAACATTTTTTCTAAAAAACACCAACAAAGTGATACGCTTTTCTACCACTGAACTACGTGGCCTTTGATTCCTCTAAAGGGTACGTAGGCCCTAGGCTTTCATCCTAGGTCAAGTCCAACCTTGTAAATAAATAATTTTTTTCTTATTTTCTTTTTTGTAAATAAATGTTCATTTTTTTTAGTTTTCATTTCATTTATTTTTGAAAATATTCTCTTTTTTTATTTGGGTAATTATTATTAGATTAAAGGCCATAATATTTTTAAATAATTAATTTAGGGTAACCATTCTTTTGAATGGGTGTTATGGGGTGCCTAATACCTTCCCCATACACAATCGACTCCCGAATCCTAAATGGTTTTTTAAGACTGGTTTCATTCATTTTTAAAAAGGTTTCTAAAATTATCCTATTTTAAAATTTTGGTGGTGGCTCCATATTTTCTAAATTTCGGGTGCTACAGGAAATAATTTCAATTCAAGTTTATTCATCGACGGTCACTTTAGATATGCCTTTATTCATTTTAACTATTTACTTTTAATTTATAGTTCCCTCGACAACCAGGGAGCATTGAATGCGGAAACTATGTTTTACTTTATATGTATAACACCATTAGAGTGGAATTACAAGCGATTTTGAATAGGTAATTGCTTCTTCATTTTCAAATGATATATAATATTTTTGGTGCTGTAATTTTTTTTAACAGAAAGAAGTCAATTTTATTAATCATCTAACAAAATATTACACTCACTAATTTAAAAAGCAAAGACTCAGTACCTAGCATACAACCTAAAAAATCAAAGCATATTAAAAATATAGAATATAACCTATATAAAGACTCAAAAACAACTCAACATACACTAAACAGATCCTCAATCCTTCTAAAAATTAGCCAATGCCAGTAGGTTCTGTTCTTCCATCATCCTGCATTCCACAAACCCCATCATTCTTCCTTTCATCAATAGAGTCAACCACAAGAATTTCCACTAGAGGGGAAGGTGATATTTCCAGTCACCCATTGGGTTCCAATCCCCTACTTCCCATAACTACTAAAATATCAGCAGCAACATTATCTTGGCGAGCTACCAAAGAGAGTTCCACTTCTGGCCTTTCCTTAATTAACAAAAGAATTTCCTTCAAAGATGATGCATACTGCCATTCTACTCCTGCCACAGATTTAGCTTTCAAGCATTTGAATGATGCACACTTCCTCATACTAAATATTTCACATGACATTAATGCCTCTCTAACAGCAAGGCATCAACTTCAAAAGTAGAACAAGCCTCTACCTTCTTCCCCAGTCCTCCCAAAAATATACCTGCACTATCCCTATATACAATTCCCGCACCACATGTTTTGTTTGTCTCAAGAAAGCTCCATCTACATTAATCTTCATAGTGCCTTCCTCTGGTGTTTGCCATTTCAATTTCCTTTCCAAGACTTCTTGCCTCAATCTACAACCCCTTCCTGAATTAACAACTTTTGCCTTCTATACCTCTTTGACAAGCATAGCAGCTAGGTCCATAACTCTTTTAGCATCAACCATAATCTCATTGAAAATCCAATCACACCTTCCATTCTATATACCCCAACATATAGCAACCACAAGAGCCTTACCATCTTCAGTGATGCCTTTATTTTTCAGGAACATTTCTTCACGCCATTTCCTTATGCTAGTTATTTGTTCATCATTGTGGATTTACAAGGACAATGAACATCTAAACCAACATTTGTGAGCCCATGGACACAACAATATCATATGCTCTACAGTTTCAATCTCTAAACCACATACTAGGCATAAAGCATCCTGTGCACATTTCCTTCTATGTAGGGCTTGCTTAGTTGCTAGGCATTATTTAGCATGCGCCACATAAATTGTTTTATTTTTTGTGGGATCTACAGCTTCCATACACATATCTATAGCTTATTAGTGACTTGATGTGAAACACTAGGTCTCAAATCTACTTCATTTTCACAATCTAAATTTGCAACCTAATAACCAGATTTGACGCCATATATACCATTCTTGTTTTTCATCCAAATTGCCTCATTATTCCTGCCATATGAAGCAATGCTTATTTCCAATATTTTCCCCTTTTCATATTCAAAAAATTTCCCTTCAAGCTTTACTAAGGTCCCATTCGCCATTCTGCATTAATTCAACAACTTTAAGTTCCTTTTCTGCATCATCTTTAGGGGAATATCCTAGCTTTCCATTACTCAATTCTGGGATCCAGTAGTCCTCCCAAATGCTTACCCCCTTCTATTTTCTACCTTCCAAAATAGTTGCTTCCTCAATAAATCCCTTCCCTCCATAATGCTCACCCAACACCAAAAAGCTTTCCCCTTTTCTTAGCCTCCATGAAGGTACATTTAGGAAAGTAAATGCCTTTCAAAATTCTACACCAAAACTCACTTGGGTTTTAAAGCATTCTACAGGCTGTCTTGACTAACAAAGCCTTGTTAAAAGCTTTAAAACTTCTAAAGCCCATTTGTCTATCCTCTTTAGACCTTGTCATCAATTTCCATTTTTCCAATAAATCCTTCTTCTACTTTGCTCATTCTGCTGCCACCAAAAATCAGAAATTAAGCAATCAATTTCTTTACAACATTTCTTTAGATATAGAAAACTTGACATAGGATAAATTGATCTTATCCATTACAAAACCTAGAGCAACTAATTTAGATATACTCCATAGTAAAGGAAGCCCTAAATACTTGCCAAGTTCATTTGTAGCTTTGATGCCCAGCACTCCCTCAATCTCCTCCTTAAACTGTGAAGTAGCATTAGCAGAAAAAAAATATGCAAGATTTATCTAGATTCATCTCTTGCCCTAAAGCTGCACTATATATTTCTAAAATCTTCTTTATTACTATGCAATTTCCTTTTGAGCTCTCAAAAGAAGAGTGCATCATCAGCAAAGAAGCAATGAGATAACATAGGCCCTCATCTAGACAGTCTCACTCCCTTCAAATCACCATTCTGCACATAAGTCTGAATCATTTTGGAAAGGACATCCACAACTATAATGAATAGGTAAGGAGATAAAGGGTCACCTTGCCTAACCCCTCTCCATGGTTTTAGCCTTGCCACTTTCTTTCCAGACACTAGTAGTTCAAAATCAATAGAAGTCACACACTCCATTTTCCACCTAACCCATTTCACAGAGAACCCCATTCTTAGCATAACCTCCATCAGGAATATCCAATCAACTCTATCATATGCCTTGCTAAGATCAATTTTAAGAGCTAGTTCCTTTCTAGAGCCTTTCTTTCTTCTTTTCAAATATTGAAAAGCTTCATGAGCAATAATCATATTGTCTTGAATCAATCTTCCTACTACAAAAGCCCGCTATTGTTTAGTAATATATTTGCAAATCTTTCCTCTCATCCTAGCTATTAAGATCTTAACAATTATCTTATAGGACACATTCACAGTCCTATAGGTCAAAATTAACTAACCGATTTTGGTTTATCCGCCTTTGGAATTAAGATAATATGAGTCAAATTCAACCTTCTAAGATTAGAATTCCTATCAAAGAATTCTTTCACCATACTACACACTTCCATCCTCACCTCTTTCTACACAGACTGATAAAATAAGGCAATAAAGCCATCAGGTCATTGTGCTTTAGTAAGACCCGATCAAACACTGTAGCTTCAATTTCCCATTCAAGCACTACTCTAGTTAGTAAATAGTTATCATAATCAATAATCACACTGTTTACATACCCCAATGCTCTTCCATTTGATCAGTCACTTTAGGACAAAATAGCTCTTTGTAGTAATTCTCAAACAATCAATTGATCTGATCTGATTCTTCTACCCAATCCCCTATATTTGATTTCAATCTTAAAACTTTATTATACATCCTTCTTTGAATTACAGTGATGTGGAAGAAGCTTTCTATCCTTATGTTTAATCTAATTCAACCGTGATTTTTGCCACCAAAATATTTCCTCTCGATCCCAAGCCTCTTTAATGTTTTTTAGGACTTGTTCAGCTTCAGCTACCTTTGCATCAGTCTGTATCCCTTCATAGCATGCTTCTAACCACCCACTTAACTCTTCAATCACCTTCTTATTATTTGGAAACTCCTTTTTGCTCCACTCTAGCAGTATCCTCCTGCATCTGTTCAATCTTTTACTGAAATCTTCCATTTAACCTTCTTCCCTCTTTTAACCATAAGCCATAGTGCTTTTAAATTGCTTATGCTCAACCCACATAGCATTGAATTTAAAAGCTCTTGGAACCCTCTCATCTTGATAGCAACAATCAACCATAATCAAGCTATGATCTGATCCAATAGGTTTTGTATGCAGGACCTGTGTCTTGCTGAAGTGCATCCTGAATTCACAATTCCTAAAGCCTTTGTCAAGCCGTTCCTTAATATTATCATCTCCTCCTCTCTTATTACTCCAAGTGAACCTAGGCCCTTTAAATTCAAGATCAATTAATCCACAATTATCCAATTGCTGAAAATTTAGAATTTTCCTAATAGGAACAAGCCTTCCACCTTCTTTCTCTGACTGAGCACTAACTTCATTAAAATTACCCACAGAAAGCCATAACCCCTCTACACCTCTTACCAAAGCTCTCAGCTTCTCCATACAACATCCCTCTCCCCATCTTTCGGTACACCATACACAAAAGTGACAAAACTTGGAACACTGAATACAGATGAGAACATTTTGACATGAATCATGTTCTTTGATTAAAAAAGAACTACCATGTCAATGCCCTCACACCACCAAACAACCAAACCTCCTAATCTTTCCCTTGGTTCCACATACATCTCCTTCTCCAAGCCACAAGCTCTTCTAATTTTACTCAACTTTTTACTAATTATTCTTGTTTCTATCAAGAAAACAATTTAGGGTTTATATTTCCTGTTACATGCTTTTAAGTTATTAATTGTCAAGGCAACCCCCAAACCTTGACCATTCCATAATAGTAGCCTCATGGCTCCATAGGGGCTATTTCAGGCCAGCCTCCCACACCTTTAGCAATCACTATCCCACCCCCTTCCCACTACCAGCTGCTACTGCCTTTTTCCCATTTTTCTTTGCAATTTTCCTGCTTCTCGCCTTAGTTTTCCTCAACTATCCAGCAAAACATGCCACTGCATTATGCTTACCGTCCCTCTCAACATCTAACTTTCCCTTATTTTTGGTTGCAACCACTAGTTCTAACATCCCTTTTTAGTCTCAAATTACCAAGAACTTCAATAACATCAACTATTCCTTTTTTCTCATAGAGCACCAATTCTTTCTTATCAGCTTCCTCTTTAGATGGCATCTCAACACTATATGCATAACCACCTATGGCAACTACATCTTGCTTAGAAATATCTGATACACCTACTTCTTCCCCATTATGTTTACATCCACTAAGACTTGCTTTATTAGCATCTACCTCAAAATTATTCTGCAACTTTAATGTCAGTAGAATTAGCATTCTTCAAATTTATTCTAGCAAGCAGATCATCCTTCTTTGTATCCCTTCTTGTTCGCATATGCTCTTCTTCCTTCTTTTGCCTATCATCAACCTAGCTCAGATTAATAGTAAACAAATCACTTATTATTAATCCGCTCTACCTCCTTCCTTTGTATTCCTTCCTCCTTCTGTCTTTTCCATTTAGTATTAATTTCTCCCTATCCTACCTTCACTACAACCAACGCCTCCTCCCATGTTCGAACCTATTCAATTGTGGTCCAGCTACCATATTGTGGCAACTTTGGATCTTTAATCGCCATCAATCTCTCATGCACACATGTACATAATTCATGTCCAATCAAACCACATTTATGCAAAATTCCTGCACCTTTTCATATTTGATTGAAAGTCAAGTCTAACTATTATCAGGTTTTGGAATCCAAAATCCTGACACCAACGGCTTCCTAAGATCCAGAATTACTCTAACACGCATATAACTTCTCAGCAATCGATCATTATATTTTGGATCCTCGACCATCGCTACCTCTCCAATTTTCTTAACAATACTAATTGCATTCAATAGATATATTGCTTCCAAAGGCATACAATGCAATTAGATCTACACTGGACGTTTATTAAAATCACAATCCTCTATTAGCATGAATTTGCTCTATTCCATTAGATTTAGAAAATGACCTTTGATTGACCATGGACACCCTCTGAGAATTTGATTGAACTCATCTTCCTTAGTAAATTTGAAGAAAAAAGCATTCTTCACAACAGCAATGACATATAAGCCTGATTGTAAGTTCCATGCCTTACGTACTATCATTTCTATCGTCGCTCTAATGATCTCCTTCTCCGATAGTAACTTTCTAATTATCACCTAGACCCCTTCATATTACACTACGGAAGCATTACCGGCTTAGGGGAAACATTACTTAGGCCCTCAAACCCAGACTTAATCTTTGATTCATAGGGCATTATTCATTAATTACTAGACTACTTAACTTTATTTATGGGGTTACTAAATTCTTTCCATTCTTTATTATCAAAGTATTATTACACTTCTCTGTTCATAAATAGGGAATTTATTACCCAACTCAAAAATTTAAATAATTACATCATTTACAAATGAAACCAATCTTCCAATCTCTGTCGTAATTCCCTCTTACGCATTTTCCTGCATTACTCCTCTGTACTTCATCACCCCTATATGGTTGGTTGGGGGAGGGTGAGATTCAGGGGAATTTTAGTAGCAAACAATACCATAATGCACGTAAAATAAATGCTAGTATATGATATGCTTGCCTTGCGTAGGCTTATATTAACATAATGACATATCTGCATGCTCAATGCTTCATGCAACATACTCACGGTCATAACATAAACAGAAACAAAGCTTCAATCATTCAACTATGTTACATATAGACAAGCAAAGCAATCATGCACACCAACACACAAGCATACATATAAGATACATGCAAATAGGGTAGGTTCACTACCTTGTGTCTTTATGTCCTCCTCTTATTCATTTTCTTCCAACCATTGAAGTTGCTTCCCTTACCTCTTCTTTGTTACCTTATGGCCCTAGCCACATAACTATATTATGTTTTAACTCATTAGAGCCATGAAAACTGAACATCTAATGTGGTTACACAAGTCCAAGTGCTCAACTTGACCCTTTGAGTTCACATTTATTACAATTCACTCCAATTGCTCATTTTTTTCATATCAAGCCTATGCTGCCAGAATTTTCACCTAACTTTGAAAAATCATAACTAATCTAAGGAACTCCAAATAGGGTGGTTCAAAGTCCTATATGAAGCTCTCTAAGTCCTCTTTAAGGGAAAATACTACCCACTGCCAACTATAGGGCTAAAATTCTAGAAATCCTCAATTAATCGAACTATTCCAGGATTTGTTCCAGATTCAGTGCCTGAATTTTAAAAAATTCATATCTTATAATCTACTAACCCAAATGGCATATATTACATATCAAATTAAAGCTTAATGTGTCTACTATTATTCTAGAAAATATAAGGATCATCAGACAACATTTGTTCATCAAAAATCACGTCACAATCTACCTATCTCCCAAAAAACGAAATATGGCAGCACTATTCCTTTAACTTCAATTTTTGGGTTTTCAATCTAACCCTTCTAGAGTCACAACCACACCTTAATCCCACACAATTTTACCCAAGGAATCTATTGAAAACATCAAATTTGGAAAAATCACATTCCTTCTCTATGATTCTGCATCTGGTCGAAACTTAAGGTTTTTAGGCCAAAAATTCAGTTTTTGATTCTAATGCTTCCAGGACTAATTTCTCAACGCTATCCGACACAGTTTTCCATTTTGAACTCATTGAAAGCATTAGAAATAACAAAATCACACTCCTTCCCATGATTTATGATCTAGCCAAAATCATGGCAGCCCCCTAACTCCAAATTTAACTGATTAAAACTCAGAATATTATGCTCAAATCGGAGCTTATACGTACCTCTACTTTATTGCAAAACGGGTTCTTGATTCCGGTAGCACCTCTCCTGAGTAGATTGCACCAAACACCTCTAATCAGAAATCTAAAACTATAGAAATGTTATTCTAACTTAGAGGAATAGCATTAGAGAAGACTCCAGAAGCTGAAAACGCCAAATCAGAGGTGAAATCAACTCAAAAGCTCAAGAACCTTAACTATTCAACCTTTCTCTTTCCCCTTCTATTTTATTTTGATTTTTCTCATTTTTGCCCATATTTTTCATGGGCTGTATGAAATTTATGGGCTTTAGGAGTGTTGTATTCACTTCATGACATATGTCTGAGTGTACAAAAAATTTTCAGGGTACCCGGCGCTACTTTCCTCCGACTTAGTCAACCTAACAACCGAGAAATTCACCCGACCTGTCGAGGAATGTTAGGGAATAGGACATGTGCCAAAATATAATCATTCTCTTTTCTCTCTCCTCCTAGACATCCCCCACTGGTCGGGAAGAAGAGGTCTGATTATTGTATCCAGCTTCTGAGCTCAGTTTCCTGGTAAGTCAGGTACATGATCAGACTAGAGACCGGTGAGCTGTCCCAGCTTTCTAGACATGTGGCAACTTCTTACTGATCTATTAGTAAGAAAAGTCAAAAGTAGCTTTAATAAAGCTACTTTATCTTTAATCATTACTTTTATTTTATTAAAGCTACTTTATTATATATAGTCACTCGGTTTTGCGCTGTGTGTCCTTATGGCATCAAGATCGTGCCAAGTGTTTGTCTAAGCCCTCAAATAGCTCCATATGGCTTCTGGCTCAGAAAAATTATCGATTGTTTGCAGTGAGCCCCACAAGCCAGTGTCTTTTTCCAACACACAAGGTATACCAGTGTATTCTTTAAAAACGCAGGGTATACTGATGCACCCTTAAAACACCATATGCCCTCACATACCAGCATACTTTACTCAATTCACTTGTCCCATACTTCATGACATAGCTAGGTGGCATCTTTCTACTAACCCAATGGTGTCGTATATGTGTCATGTGCATGTCTATATTGACACTTTAATCATACTACCTAGAAATACTAAGGCCCCCTACCCGGTAAGGCCAAATCACATAGTCCCTAAGAGTCTTTCAATCCCTTATCATTCTTGAGACTCTTCCCAAACTGGGCTTAGCTGTCTGCCTGATACAGGCTTATCTTCAAGTCTCTAAGCCCAAAATCTAGGATATTACACCAAATAAGTGGTTCATCAAATATATGATCTCCACCACTGTCATCTGATAGCGTTACCATCGTTATTGGCAGTTTTTGATCACCTTTTACCACATCTGATCATTACCAACCCCATAACCAATTTCCCGCCTAAAAACTGTTACACTCAACTCTCACTCTCACATGTTCAAGGAGAGAACCTTACGCTCCCATGAGCCTGGCACGGGGAGAACTCATTTTCAAGCCTATGTCATAATTGAATTGTTAATTAATTCATTCACTTTATTGATTTTATCTAAGCTTATTTTCCAATTTGCATATTTTAGATGATGAAGCTACCTACTTACATGAAGACATTAATTTGATCCAAGACTTTTTGGCTGGACATCTTTTTCAACACATAGATCAATAAAGTGTATTTTTTTTAGTTAGTAGTTGTGTAGACAACTTTTTGACACTTTGTGGTCATTATTGTACATTGTATTAATAGGAGTTAACACTTTAATTAATTAGTGTTCCTTTACTATTTGTAAGGACATTTTGGTTTATGAAGAATTGTTCGATCATATTCTATAGGTTTTAATTGTTGAGCAGTGAAAAATATAACGATTTTTTCTTAAAAAAAGAACCTTTACTGTGTCCCTTGTTCTAAAAAGGGACGTCGTAAGTGGTTACGGTGCCCTTTTTTGAAAAGAGGGACTCCGTAAGCGGGTTATGGCGTCCCTTTTTAGAAAAAGGGACACCGTAAGTGACTTACATCGTCCATTTTTTAATGGACTTTGTATCTTGACTTTACTACATCCTTAGTATAGGCTTCCCCCTATTTTCAGACGTTAAAATGCCTAAAACATGAATGTTAAAAGCCTTGTCTATATTAGTGTCTCTACTCATATTATATATTAAACTGACGTGATTGATTTTGACATTGTTTATGATAATAGTTCTTGCACTGCTGGGGCCATGTGGGCGGCCTAGTCCTCCACAAGGGTGACCAAATACTGGAATCATCATCCACTTCCTTCGATTCTGTTTGAGTCCAAATTTAAGCTTACTTCATCAGCATTGAACAGTCACCATTTAACTTTGTTTCATCAGCATATTCCGTTAGTAACATTAACGAGTTTAAATTTTAAGGACTAAAATGTACTTTATAAATATAAGAGACTAAAATGATACTTCATGTAAATTTAAAGGACCAAAAGCATACTTTAGCCAAGAATATGAGATATAAGACCAAAAAATGTCAAGGTAATTGTGATTGATGCTTTCAAAGAAATAATTTTTGTATTGCATAAGGAGAACTTTAATACAGTTATAATTTATAACCCTCATCTCATCTTACAGAGTTCCAAAACATAAAGAACATGCATAATTATCAAAATGTTATGACAATGATCGGTAAGAAATGACTTGTATTGCAAACGAAGAAAAGTCATATAAAAGAGTTACTATTTCTTGACATTATATTTGATGGAGGAATGATGATGAGAGCTAGGAGGAAAGTTGATGAAGCACTTTCCAACACAAGTGATGGATAAGTTCATGTGAGATCCACATATCTGGACGTTAGAGTTAGAAATTCAAAGATGTGAAGCTCTCGAACAGTTTGTTAGAAATGTGAGGCTTGGAGTAGTGATATTTTTCTAAAGAAACTCCAAAAGTGGGATATATATACCCTGCAAGCATATCAAACCTTGATAGAATGAGTTATATATCTTTTGAATTTGTAATAAAAAAAAATACTACATCCATATGTGGCCATGAGATATGATATTGTAGGAGGGATTGTTCAAGAATAACATCTCACATATCGATCATTACTTGCAAAAGCCATTTCCGATCCAGTAAGAAAGGAATCCTCTTATTTCTTTTATAGTTGAGTGAGGACTATCCACTTTCCCTTGATGAAGGGCAAGATTTATTTTTTATTCCAAATCACGTGAATTAGACAAATAATTCCATAGAGAATGCTTTGATTATTGTCATGGTGGAGGGACAATAGTGTGTCTCTAAGCCATTAATCTTTAAAATCATGAAGATCTATGGTAGGAACTCTAATGCTGAAGCAACCAAACCTCAAGGCTCTTGTATGAGAACATGTGAGAAATATGTGTTCCAAAGATTCAGTTATATCACAACCAAATAAGCATTTTTTAGTGACATTTATGTGTGATGTTTTCTTAGTATATCATTTAAGGGAAGAGCCTCATTTAGTAGTTTCTATACCATAAGAAGAAATTTTAAGGGGAGAGGTACTTTCTATAATAACTTCTAGAAAAATTCATCATTGAAATTCCTTGGATGATGTGATGAGGAGGAGACTGACCCCATCTTTTACCATATAATCACCCAAAGTGTTCCCATTCCAAGACATAACCGTTAGGAGAATTAATTAAGGATAAAGGAGTTTTGAGAATTTCATCAGCATCATTTTGATGGTATAGTGCATGAACAAGGGGATGATTCCACCTTGTGGAGTTCTAAGAAGAGGGGATATGCACTAATAGATCTGCAACAAAGTGAATATTATTCACCATGGCTTGATCAAACTGCATGAGCCACCAAAATCAGTGGTTGATTGGAATATATGCACTACTACCAACCTTCCATTTCAGCTTAGTAATAATGATATATGCTTTGCTAGTATGGCCTGGTTAACAATCTTGATAGGCCTCAGTCCTAAACCTCCTTTGTCCATTGGCTGAAATAATGTGTTTTTTTTCCTAGAGATGAATTTTCTTTTTATCACTACTTGATCCCCAGAAGAAATTTGTATAGCATGAATCAACTTGGTGACATATGTATAATGGAAGGTTGACACATGATAGAACGTGGATATTGGCAGCAACTATAACTGATTTGATCAAAATAAGTCGAGAAGCTTGGGACAGTAAATTTGCTTGCTATGCACTCGTTATTAATACTCCTTCTGGTTCAAAATTAAGAAGTAATTTTATGAGGGTCTGGTTTTTTGTATAAGCTACATTTTTGTTTTTGTCTTGTCATTTATTTCTCTTTTTTGCCTCAATTTTATCCCTAATTAGTTATATATCTCTCCTCTCTTTTTTCCTACTCATTCTCTCCCATCTCCATTTTCACTCACTCCCCCCCCCCCACTCACTCCATAAATAAGGATGTTTTAGGAAAGTAAGTTACAATTTTACATATTTATTGTCCTTTAACTAATTTTAACCAACATTTTGAATTGTGTAATTTAGTTAATTGAATCTTATATTTTGAACCAAAGGAAGTATCATTTTATCTTCTTATTAAAAAAACCTCCTCATCTCATCTCACTCTTACCCATTATTCTTCAGCATAATCTCATGTGGCATAATGAAAACAATTTTTGAACTATTATATACAAGAAAAAATCATTAGCTTGAATATGCATAGCATTAAAATTTGTCTAGGTCTTATATTATATTAGTGGGATTTTATTACTCCGTATTTAGTTGATAGATACAAAATATATAAATTTAAGAATAATCAATAACTAGAAAAAGAGAAGAAAAAGTTTTCAATATTAAATTTAGTCTTCATGGTAAATTCATGAAGATTTAATTTTGAGGTCCAGACTTCAAAACTAAAAAAAATGATTTGATTTTTTTTTGTACTTATGGCACATGTTTTGATCTAATCTAATCAAAAATTAAAACAACCCATTATTTTTTTAAATTATAGGAAAATATAGGCTATTCAATTTTTCAATTAATTTTAACTCCTAACTATCCTTTTTTTAACAAGTTTTGAATTCAGCTTCTTTTGGCTCCACTTTTCATAGGCCTCAATTTTTATAGGGTGGTAGATAAATTTAAATATTGAATGATTCATGAATATCTATAACTAATAAAACATTGTTTTTCATAACGATAGCAAGGATTATTTGTTTGAGTTTTAGTATATGATTGTGTCAAAAGAAGTATCATATTACTCATATTGAGGAAGCCTTAGAGCCCGTTTGGTTCAATTGCATTACAGGTCTACAATGGTAATCAACATTGCATTACCAAGAAAAGCATGTTTGGTTGCTCGTTAACTTGGTAATGGGCTTTACCATGGTAATGATGATTACCAACAAATTGGTAATGGTTATTCATAGCTTCCCCCTATGAATCACCATTACCACTCATTGCATAGTTCAAAAAGTTCTATTTATCCTCCAATCACGTTTGTTATTTTTTTTCTCGTCTCCTCCTTCCTTCTCAATTGTCGACAGCCACCCCCACCCCCCACTGGCTAAAGGTAGTGTTTTCTTTGTCTCTCTAGCCCTTCTCTATTTTCTCCCTCCCTTCAATATCCTCGTCTCCTATTTAGTTCTGTAAGAGTAAGCGTTTCACTCAAGAGGGGGTGAATTGGGTGATACCAGCAATTTCGTTGTGTATAAGAAAATTGACATAATATTTAAAGCAGTTGAGAGCAAAGAGAAATATCACCAAAGTATACACTGGGAGTTATACTGGTTCGGTCACAGCCACTTTAACCTACGTCGAGTCCTCAAAGCGTCTCTGAGAGTTTCACTATATTCTCCAAGATTCAGTGGGTTCTTGGCACCTCGGTACACAGCAAGTTCCTTCACCTGGATACTCGCTCCCCCTTACACGTTGTAATCAAATCCCCAACTCAAGGTTCAACAACCTTAAGTTGTCTCAATAACAAATATTCAGTTTGTAATGAAAAACTCTCTCACAGAGAAAATATATAATCATTGAAGTACGATGAATGAGTATAAGAAAACAAAGCACAAAGAGTATGTTGATCGATGTGTGATTGCTTGTTCTCAGTGTTGTTGTATGCTCTTTGAATGCTCCATACATATAGATAACTTGTAGTATCTGTTGGAAGCAATTCAAACATGTCCGTTAGAGTCACGCAACAACGGTTGACTATTCTTCAAATTTGAAAACTATCCATTTGTGGTAGGTAGCGGTAGGTGAACGTTTAGACTTTTATTTGACTCTTCACTACTGGCATGATCTTTTATTGTTTCTCTACAAATGTACTTAGAATACTAATACAATGAAGAGTTAATCATATAAAAAACAATTTAATGTGGCTACTTGAGTGATCAAGTTTGTTACTCGAGTAGTCCCTCGAGTAAACATATAAAAAATATGGCAGTGAGTAATTCAACATTTTACATAAGATATTACTCGGGTAAGACATGGAGTGAGATATATCACAAATCTTGCAAATACATGATTACTCGAGTGGCCATGTCTTTTCCTCACAAGTTACTCGGGTGCTTCCTCCAGTAAGTCTATTACTCAAGTGGCCATGTTGTTTCCTCAAACCTTACTCGAGTGACCCCTCTAGTAAATTCCAAATAACTCTGCAGATTACTCAATTACTTACTCGAGTAATTGCATTGAATTCTTGGTCGAGACTCCTTGTTCTTTGTTTACCTGGTTACTCGAGTGATCCCTCGAGTAATTGATCAAATAACTCCGCATATTACTCGAGTGGTCCCTCGAGTCATGCCTTTTTCTCACATGGTTACTCAAGTGGCTACTCGAGTAAATTGTTGCATTTCTTGGCCAAGAGCTACTGGAAGATTTTTGTTTGGTTACTCGAGTAAATCCTTTTCTCAAGTATTACTCAAGTGGCTACTCGAGTAATGGCTCATATAAGATTGCAAATTACTAGAGTGGCTACTCGAGTAACTTCCTCTAAATTTTGGCAGTACTTTCAAAAACATTTTCTTTCAACATTACTCAGGTGCCCACTCGATTAACAGTGTTCCTTACTCGAGTGATCACTCGAGTAAACATATAAAACTACCAGTGATGGTCTTCCTTTATTCTTCCTCTCAGTTCTTCTTCCTTACTCTAGTGCTTACTTCAAGTAATGCTTTGCCATTTATTTACTTTGTTCAAATTCATTTGTTATCATATCCTCTTTTATCATTAGTCCAATCTTTGTTATCATCAAAACATATGGGATCTAACATTCTCCCCCTTTTTGATGATGACAAAACTTGGTGATTTTGAGCAAAGTAATTGAGTTTTCAAACATATGCTTCTCAAATACTTTTCATATGAAATCTTTTGTTCAATTTAAACTTGAAAACTCTTTTAAAATAGCTTATTAAAGATCTTTTCAAAGTTTTTGTTCTTATTTACTTGTTCACCTTGCATACACAATCAAAAACTCATTAGTCTCACAATCCAATATAACTTCAATGAAATTTAACTTTAATAGCATAAAGGAACAAATTACAAAACACCCTAAAGCCCCGTACACCCATATCCCAATACATTAACTCAGCCTTTGATCACAAAATCACTCAGGCTCTTCTCCCCCTTTTGTCATCATCACAAAGGTGGAATCAATCATGAGGAAGAGTAGATGGTTTGGCTACTGATATAGGAGTGACAGGAAATATCAATGATTCACATGAACTATCTGAAATTGAAGGATCTGAAGATGATGGTTTCGGGTCAGGAAGGTTCACTGGCGGTGCCATTTACCGGAGATGATGGGTAAGGAACCAAAGAAGTAATTTCTACTTCCTCTATAGTAATCGATGAAGACTCAAGCACCTCCTCAGTACGTGTAGGTGAGGCAATGGGAGTAGATATGGGCTCTGGCTAAACAGGCTGAGGTGGATCATCAGTGGTGATGTGGATTGGCTGGATGTGTCAGGGTCAGGTATAAAGAACAAGACATTACTGGGTCCAATCTCAGAGGGTCTATGTTCAGTAGATATAGAGGGTCCAAGTTCAGAGACAAGTATGGGCTCAGGAGTAACAGAAGCACCAGGAATAAAGGAGCTAGATGCCATAGCATCAAGTCTGGAAACAATGGATCTCAGAAGCTCTCCCTGGACACGTTGTTCAGCTAACAACTCTTCGTGTCTCTTGTCCATTCTCTCCATAAGTTGTCCCATCTGCTCATTCATATAGGACACCAACTCTATATTGGTATTCGCAATGTCGATATGAAAACTCTTCAGAATATTCTCTATGAATGTTTTCATTGCAACACCAAAGAAAGATGGATAAGATGTGTTGGCTGGAGCAGAAGACTGTGTGTCATCCATTCAACTAGTTGTTGTGTTAGTCTTCTTCTTCTTGGGACTTGCTTCTAAAGGAGTCTTCAGAGGAATCTCAATATTCAACTTTCCAATTTGATTCCTCCCCACTGGTGTTATCCTCTCAATCGGCTCCATACTCTCCAAGTACCAAATCTTATGCTTCTTGAGGAACAAGGAAATAAGTTGAGGATAAGGCATTGGAGTAGTAGGTTTTCCTTCATACCTATATCTCTTGATCTCATTGAAGATATATTCTCCCAAGTCCTTTTGTTCTTTAAGGATCAATGAGGTGAATTTTCTGAAGTCCCTCTCAATGAAATGAGTGAAGTTATTGGATTTGTTCACCATGGCTCTAGAATAGATATACCATAGGACTCGATGAAAATCACTCATATCACTTGGATTGAAATTGAGGGGTCCCACTATCTCACCAGGTCTTAAGATAGAAAACAACTGGTTTGAATCATAATTAGGATAATCATCATCAGGAGGGTTCTCTATGCCTAACCAGGTATTGATTCTGGAAGGTGAGATTAAAATTCTCTGTCCTCTGACTTTAGAAGTCATTTCTTCTTCCACAGACTTCCTAACGGGATCATTTATAAGTTTAAGGTTACAATAAAAATGTCTCACGACTTTGGTGTAAAATGGGAGTTTAATAGAGAGTTAGGGCATGTAGGAATCAAGATAGGGACTCAGATCAAATTTCAATACCTCTTAAAGAACTTGTAGTCAATGTAATGCATCTTGCACACATTTCTTCTTGTAAAATGACTCAGGTACTTCTAAGATTCCTCAAGCTTGCTTACGTTGAATCCCTTTGGAGGAAATGTAATTTCTTCATCCTTCTCTTCTAGTTGCTTTGAAGATTGCCCTTTCTTTGCTTTCTTAGATTGAAACGCTTCTTCAAGTATGCCTACCATGACTTTGGTAAGCTTCTAATTAACCTTAGGATTTTTCAGAGGTTTAGAAGAAAAAATGGGTGTGTCGGATGAATCAGAAGAAGGAGGAGATGGCTCTTTTGTTGCTTTGCCTCTTTCAGGAGGTGAACTCTTCTTGGATTGAGCTCTTGTGGCAATGGGCTCCTTAATCACAACCCCTTTCACCTTTAGCATGGTTTACGGTTGGGCTTTGGTTTTAGGTTTAGGAGAAATCTTTCTTTTCTTAGTAGGAGGAGAGGAAAGTGAATCACAGGGTTGATATGGTTCAGAGGACTCAGAAGGAGTGCTAAGATTGGGAGATTTTGTCCTCACCACTGTGATTTGAGAAAATCAATTATTTCTGGAAAAACAGAGTGTAATACCCTGAATTTTGAGACTCGAGGCTAGAGAATAAGCCTAAAATAAGTGGATTGCTAAGCCCCGGTTTAGCAAGATCCTAAATTATGATTAAGAGATAATGACTCCAAAAGTGGATGTGGTTAGTGATAAATAACCCTTTTGGAGACTATGATGTGATTTGGCACTCGAATGTGATTCGTATGTGTTGTGAATAGTGCTGAAACCCTGTATTTAAGTTCAATTATGGATTAACCTCTACATTGACTTAAAATAGAGGGGAGGGCTCATTGTGAAAGAAAATGAATGAGAAAATGTGTTTGGAGGTGATTCAAGAGGAATTGCCATAATCAAGGGCAAAACGGTAAAGTTACCGACCAATTGGTCAGTTACCGAAGAAGAAACTCATTGGTAACTTCAAGATCAATGGTTGAGATTGATTTTTGTAGAGATCAAAGGGTGGAATCATGTGTGCAAGTGCCTATATGAGCCCATAAAGATGAATCAAGATCATGACAAGTGGCAAGATTTGGACCCTTGATCTTGGGTTAAAGATTCAACACCCTTCCTCTCTTCTCTCTCCCTTACTTGGACGGTTTTTGGCCCTAAAAATCTGCTCTCTTCTTCATCATCTCATCTCTCTCTCTCTTGTTCTCCATGGCGCTATGCTTAAGGGAAGAAAGAGAAAAGAATAAGGTGAGATTTAGCTTGTTTCTTGTCCTCTAATGCTCTAATCACCTTCTATAAAGTTGTTCATAGTGATGAGAGCTTCATCTCTATGGTTTTAGATTTGTGAGAAGAGGTGTTTTGTTGCTTGAGCAAAATGGGAAAGATGAAGAATCAAGGAATTGGTTTGGGAAAGAGGAAGAGGTGAGTATTTGAAGTCTTTTGATCTAAGTTTTGTGATTTGTGGATGAGTTTAGTGAATTTTGAATTTTGCCCTGATTTTCTTGTGATTTTGGATTGGATGAATTGGGTTGTGTTTTATGTTGAAAATGGTGCCATGTTGTGGTAATTGGTCATTGGAATTGATTTGGGAACTTAAATTGGAAGAGCTGTAATGTTGTGGTTTGAATTGTGATTTGTGTGACATGTTGTGGTAACATGTAAATATGATTTGAATTTCATTGATTTGGTGTTTCCAATGGATTCCTTGTGCAAATTTATGTGGAAATGGTATTTGGTGTGAATTTGGAAACCATTGGAATCATTGGTGCAAAACTGAGAAATCTGTCCCTAGAAGTTTTGCTCTAGGCAGTCTGGTGTTGTGGACGTTTTGACTGGGCAAATGATGTTTAAAAATTATGAAACTTTCCAGTCTTAAATTTCACCTCCCAAGCTTCAAAATGGACATATAATTTGTGCCATTTCGTTTTGGGAACTGGGAGTTATATCTGTCCAAAGTTTGAGGTCGAAAATGGATTCTGTTTTGGGACAGTCTTGAATTTTTGGGAATTCTGTATTTATGTGGTGATTTCCAGTATTGGCCAATATTTTTCCTGTGTAGAGGACTTGAATATCTTTCATTTGGCTTTGGGATCACCCAATTTCTATTTTTTTGGAATTATTTATAATTTTTGGAAGTTCAGCCAAGAAACTGGATTTTCTTGGCCGTGGCCAGCGGATTCTGGGCCGCGGCCCAAATGTTTCTGGGCAGTTTTTGGCCACGGCCAGTGGATTTGTGGGCCGCGGCCAACCCCCAAAAATCAGCATTTTGGTCTTTTAAAAGGTGATATTTGGTCAAGTGTTTCCCAAGCCTTTAGGCATATGTTTAGGCTTTGATTAGCCACCTAAAGGTGTTAAATGATAACCAACATTAAGTGTTTGTATGTTGAGGAATTGAGAAAGGGATTAACCCTATGTCCTTGCTTTGGTTATAGGGTTGATATTCGCCCTGATCGTGGTTCAGTATTCATTCTGATCGTGAGTAAGCGAAGCTAGAGCATACGTGGAAAGAGGGTAGGGAACTTACTTCTTTTGCCTGTATATGATATTGTGTTAATGTGTTGATGCATGTTATTGCTTTGCTTGATTATGTGGAACATATATGATGTTTGAAGCTCTATTTCTATTTATGCTATGGCCATGAGTGTGTTGTTGAAACATTGAGCATGCAGATGTGTCATGGTATGGACATGTGATATGTATTGCAAGCATGTCATGCATTATACACTTATCATACATGCATTTTGGTATTTGTTTCCTACTGAGATTCTCTAGAATCTCACCCTCCCCTACTAACCTTTCAGACAGGGTACTAGATCGATGATAGAGTAAGCAGCCAAGGGTGAAGAGGACTTCCTTCGGGTTGAAGATTAAGTAGTTGGTTATCATTATAGTCCGGATGTGTATTTGTATATTTGGATGAGTATTGAGTATGTATTCGAATGGGTTTGTGTAATCCCTATTTGAGTAGTTATATGGGCCAATATGCCTTATGATTGTTTAGTGAAGATATGAAACCCGGGATTACCGGGATGATTATATTGTGCACTCTGATATTGGTATAAATGTGATTTATCTTTGCATAGTAATTGTATTCGAGATTTGAATATGAGACCAGGTATATTATATTTCGAAAGGTATTTGTGAAAAACCCTATCGTGAAGATGGGATTTTAAATAAGTTTTATTTCTTATTGGTCTCTATTTCATTTTAATCGCGTATTTCGGATATAATTACGGCAAGGGGTTACAAAGAGACTGAGCGTCGTGAGATTAGGGCAGACGATTCAGTGCAATCTGAGAGGTTTTTGTAAGCATAGATCACTGGGTTTTGGCGGTTATGGGAAGAGAAAAAGATTTTGAAAAGTTTTTGTGATAGCACTAGGAGAATCACTCGAGGTGATATTGTGAGAAATGACTGAGTATTGACTGAAATAACCTAGATGTAATATCCCAATTTATGATTAAGGGCTAATGGCATTGAGATTTGATTGTAATTTGTGTAATTAAATATTTTGGAAGTAATATGATGTAAATTTGAGATAAATGTGTGTGGTATTTGAGATCAATGGTTGAGATTCATTATTGATGGGTCGGAATCCTATACATTGTGTCTATGTGAGCTCTAGTGGAGGTGGATGAGATGGTGACATGTGGCATAGTGGAGGCCTTTGGATGAGGCACTAGAGGACAAAATACTACTTTTCCTCTCTTTTCTCTCTCTCTTGATCGGTGGAGTGTGTGCGTGTACAAGGGGAGGAAAGTTTCATTTCATCACCATCTCTTCCATCTCACCATTTTCTCTCTCTTCTTCCTCCATTTTTTCTGGCGCACAAGCTTGGGAAAGAGAAAAGGAAAGCTTGAATCTTGGTGAGTTGTGATCCTCCTTTGCTCAAAACCTCTTCTCTAAAGTTGTGTATCTCATTGAGAGCTACATTGTGGTGGTTGTAGAATCTTGAAAGGTGTTGATTTGTGAGTTGGAGAAATATGAAAGTGTGAGAATCAAGATTCTGAATTTGGCAAAGAGAAGAGGTAGGCATTTTGAGCATTTTGATATATTATTTGTGATTTTTGGATAATTTTATAAAAATCTGGAAAATTGCCCTAGCTTATGTCCATTTTTGAATATGAGTTTCATTGTGTTTGATGTTGGAAATGGTTCATTATGACGATATTTGAGTATTGGAGATAGTTTTGAAGTTTGGAATTGTGTTGATTGGAATTTGGACATTGTGTGAATCATAGAGACCATAGTATTTGATTGTGGTTAGATTGGTTGTGGGATGTTTTAGAGGTTGCCATTGTGTCCTTTATGGAAAATTGTGTGGAAATAAGCTTGGTTGCTGATTTTGGATTCATTTGGATCACTTGGGAAAAGTTGGAAAATCTGTTTTGGTTAAGCTATGTTTTTCGCTGTCAGATTGAATGAGCGTTTTGAATGACCAAATGGTATTGGAAAATTATGAAACTTTCCAGTCTTAAATTTCACATCCCAAGCTTCAAAATGGACATATAGTTTGTGTCATTTCGTTTAGTATTCTGTGAGTTATGGTTGTCCAAAGTTTGGGATTGAAACAGAACTCTGTTTTGGATTAGTGGTTAGTTTTTGGTGATTCTGTATTTGTGTAGTGATTTCCAGTGTTGGGCTATATTTTTCCTTGAAAGAGGACTTATATACCTTTCATTTGGCTTTGGAATCACTCCGTTTCGATTTTTCTAGGATTAGTTATGAATTTTCGAAGTTTAGCCAAGAGTTAGGAAATTTCTTGGCCGCGGCCCAAGAGTGGCTGGCCGCGGCCCAAACCTTTCTAGCTTGATTCGGGTCGTGGCCCATGAGTGGCTGGCCGCAGCCCACGGCCTTCTGACCATATTTGGGCCGCAGCCCACCCCTTTGTTCCAGCACTTTGTGTTTTCAAAAAGTGACCTTCAACCTTTTGTTTCCCAACCTTTTAGGGCTTTCATTAGAGACATTTGTGGCCTCTTAAGAGTCCTAAATGATAACCAACTTAGTGTATTATGGGATTAAGTAATTGGAAAGAGATTGATCAATTGTCCCTAATGTGAGACCCGGAATTTATACGTTTTGAATTGATTTTGAAATACCTCATCCCGAGTTGAGGGATTATAAATTGTTGATTTGATTTTATTGGTCTCTATTTCACTTAAACTTTGAACTCCGGATGTAATTACCGTGAGGGGGTTACATTTTTGGTATCAGAGATGTAGTTCCTGGCAAGGGTAGAGTTTGCTAGGATAGCTCCTATAGTGTGATGTTAGTGATAATAGATCATCTGTGAATGATTGTTGTATACACATATGTGCTCAGTGTTAGGGATATATATGCGAGATTTGTGAACAATGTGTATACATTATCTGTGGAACTGATCTAGTGAATGATTTGTAGAATGAAAAAGACAAGGTGTCATCCCAGTGGACAGCGAGTAGACCCTGAGGTGGAAGTGGTTAATGACAATCCACTGGACCCAATGTAAGAGTTGATGGGCCTGATAAGGGACCAACGAGATATGATAGCAGAGCTTAGAGAAGAGCTCAGAGCTGAAAAGGCTAAGAACAATAAGGGCCGGGGTCAGTCTACTCATAAGGAAACTCGAGAGGAAACCCGGGAAGAAACCGCTGAAGGGTCGGCACGACCACTTGAATCCCCTCCTCATGTGATTCCGAACCAAGAATCCCATGGAGTGCCAGTCAGGGAGGAACGAGACCTTGAGTTTTGGGTTTCTAGATTCTGTAAGCAACTACCTCCGGCATTTAAGGGGAAGTTTGATCCTCAGGAGACTGAAGATTGGCTACATCGGCTTGAGAAGATTTTTAAGGTCTTAGTGTGTCCCTCCGAAGTGAAAGCCAAACTAGCGGTGTACATGCTTGAAGGCGATGCTGATCGTTGGTGGCGTAACATTGCCTTGTCATTGCGGTTAAAGAATGAGCCATTGACCTGGGAGGTGTTCCAGCAACACTTCAACGAGAAATATTTTCCCAAGTCAGTGAGGCTTGAGAAGGAAACCGAGTTTCTAAATATCAAGCAAGGGGACACAGAGTCTTTTGATGAATATTTGTCCCGATTTACCCGCCTATCCCGATACTCCTCTTATCTTCAGAAAATGGATGATGAGGAGTTGAGCTCAGACATGCTAATTCGGGGTTTAAGGCATGATATGAGAAAGAGACTCACCACCCATCAGTTTTCCAATTTCAACAAGGCCGTGGAAGAATGTCGGATCACTGAGAGCAATCTTAGAGAGTTGTATCCGGCTAAGGCTGGTGGTGGTCATAGTGAGCCTAGTAAGGGCGGTGCTTCTCAGAAGTGGAAGGGCTCAGGATCATCCTCTTCATATAGAGGGGGTAGTAAGAAGCCTTATCAGTCTGGGAGTCGTGATCAGCAGAAAGCTCCTAGTGTATGGACATGTCCTCGTTGCAACAAGCCACATCATGGCAAGACTTGTAATGGTCGGGTGATTTGCTTCAATTGTAAGCAAGTGGGGCATACATCTGTTGAGTGTGGACAGCCACGACCAGAGTAGAGACAGAGGACTCAGGGCCGAGTATTTGCTATGACTCACGAAGAGGCCCGAAAATCCCCAGAGCTGATACAAGGTAAAGTCCTTATCCATGGCATTGTGTTACAAGCGTTATTTGATTCGGGTGCAAGTCACTCCTTTATTGCTTATGCTTATGTGAAGCGTCTGGGAATGAATGTGCATAAGTTGCCATTCGATTTGATTGTGTCAACACCAATGGGTGTTAGGGCGGTGACTACAGAAGCTTGTCTAAACTGTGTTGTAACTGTTGAGGGTCATGAATCTGTAATAGATTTGATTTGTTTGCCGCTCTGCCAATTGGAAGTCATTTTGGGTTTTGATTGGTTGAGAGCTAATAATGTGTTGTTAGATTGTGGGAACAAAAGGATAGTGTATCCTGTTTCTCAGAGCATTGAGGGCGAAAATGCCGGTTTGAATTTCCTTTCGACAGCTAAGGCTGAGAAA
Organism: Inga laurina; assembly: GCA_963855925.1. NCBI lineage: Eukaryota > Viridiplantae > Streptophyta > Magnoliopsida > Fabales > Fabaceae > Inga > Inga laurina. The sequence continues at coordinate 41,242,693 of OY979702.1, read as the reverse complement.
TATTTGCAAAAGGGTTGTCAGGGGTATATGGTTTTCTTTTCTGTATAAGGAGAAACCAGTGAGTCTTTGAGTAGTATACCCATAGTGAATGAATTCCCTGAGGTTTTTCCGGATGACTTAAGTGGATTACCTCCTGAGAGGGAAGTTCAATTTCCGATTGACATTGTGCCTGGAGCGGGTTCGATATCCAAAGCCCCATATCGTATGGCTCCAAATGAAATGGCGGAATTGAAGAAGCAGATTGAAGATTTACTTGAGAAAGGGTTTATTAGACCCAGTGTGTCACCTTGGGGTGCTCCAGTTTTGTTTGTGAAAAAGAAAGACTGGAGTCTTCGTTTGTGTATCGACTATAGAGAGTTGAATAAGATTACCGTTAAAAACAAGTACCCTCTCCCTAGAATTGATGACCTATTAGATCAACTATCTGGTGCATGTGTGTTTTTGAAGATTGATCTAAGGTCGAGGTATCATCAGCTGCGAGTGAAAGCAGACGATGTTCCAAAGACTGCTTTCCGACCAGGTATGGTCATTATGAGTTCTTAGTGATGCCATTTGGGTTGACAAATGCGCCTGCGGTATTCATGGATTACATGAACCGTATTTTCCGACAATATCTGGATCAATTCGTTGTGGTATTCATTGATGATATTTTGATATACTCTAAGAGTAGAGAAGAGCATGAGCATCATTTGAGAATTGTGTTGAATACATTGCGTGAAAAACAGCTCTATGCCAAGTTGAGTAAATGTGAGTTCTAGCTGTCAGAAGTAAGATTCTTAGGCCATGTTATCTCGCAAGAAGGGGTCTCTGTGGATCCTAGTAAAGTGGAAGCAGTACTGGACTGGAAGAGGCCAAAAACTGTTGCTGAGGTACGCAGTTTTCTGGGTCTTGCTGGTTATTACCGGAGATTCATTCAGAATTTCTCCCGCATTGCGTTGCCGATGACCAAGCTCACGAGAAAAGATCAGCCATTTGTATGGGATGAACATTGTGATAATTGCTTTATGGAGCTGAAACAGAGGTTGACTACGGTACCTGTGTTGATTTTACCTGATCCCAGTTTGACTTACGTTGTGTATTCTGATGCCAGTGGGCAGGGTCCTTATGCAGCAGGGACGTGTGGTGGCCTACGCCTCTCGACAGCTCAAACCTCATGAATTGAATTATCCCACTCATGATCTAGAGCTTGCGGCCATTGTGTTTGCTTTAAAGATTTGGCGTCATTACCTGTATGGTGTGACAGTAGAACTGTACTGCGACCACAAGAGTCTCAAATACCTGTATGATAAAAAAAACTGAATATGAGACAACGTCGTTGGATGGAATTGCTTAAGGACTACAACCTGGAAATAAAATATCATCCGGGTAAGGCGAATGTAGTCGCTGATGCTCTTAGTCGAAAGACCGTGCTCGTTGCAGCTATGATGATACACGAGGGGAAATTGATTGCTGACTTTCATGATATGAACCTGTCGAACCAGATCATATGTGCCAACTATACTGTTTCCCAAGAGGAAAGTGATCTAAGAGCTGAGATTGAAGAAGCTCAGAAGCAAGATGACTGGATACAACGTAATTTGACTCGAATCGAACGGGGAGAAGTTAAGGGCTATGGTGTGTCGCCTCGTGGATTAGTTCACTATCAGAAAAGAGTGTGTGTTCCACTTAAGGCGGAGTTGAGACAGAAGATCTTAGATGAGGCGTATAAGAGCCGGTATACCCTTCATCCTGGAATGACCAAAATGTACCATGGTTTGAAATATGTGTATTGGTGGCCAGGAATGAAGAGTAATGTAACGAAATATGTGACGAGGTGTCTCACATGTCAGAAGGTGAAGATTTAACACCAAAGACCGCCTGGTTTGTTGCAAAATCTTGAGATTCCGGAATGGAAATGGGAAAGTGTGACCATGGATCTTGTTGTGGGATTGCCCAAGATCAGGAATTATGATGCGATCTGGGTTATTGTGGACTGGCTAACGAAGTCAGCACACTTCATACCGATCAATGCTAATTACTCTCCAGACAAGCTAGCAGAGATTTATATTCGTGAGATTGTGAAACTCCATGGCATACCGAAGAATATCATTTCCGATCGTGATCCCCGATCTACTTCGAGATTTTGGAAAGCATTGCATGAGGCACTGGGTACTCAGTTGAAATTCAGTACTGCCTATTGTTAGATATGATTAGTTTTGATGATGTCAAATATAGATATGAAATTATAAGAGCAAAAAGTTTATATAATGTATTTCTTTGACTAATTACTATATTTAATGTTACATATTTTGTAGATTAGTCAAGCAAAGAATGAAGAAGATTGAATTAATGAAAATGAACAAGAGAAAAAAAAATTGAAGATAGTCAAGGAGATGTTTACTTTGGTTATGGAGAATTATTATCAAGAGGAAAACCAAGAAGAAAGATATTGAAGAATGAAGAACTTGGAAGATCTATCATGAATATCAAGATTCAAGTTGTTAGAAGTGATATTGGAGGTTTCTATGATGATACCGGAGGTTTCTATGATCAAATAATGGTTGGAATAGGTTAATATGAAGCTAAGATGACTTATGTATGAGTTTTGGCACTTCCAGGGGAGTTATGCTCGAGCACGAGGTGTTTCACTCGAGCACAGGAAGAACTCACTCGAGCAGAGGTGTTTCACTCGAGCACAAGGTGAACACTCTGTTCTACTCTGTTTTACGTTCAGCCTGAGCGAGGTCTGGTATTTTGGTCATATCTCTCAAACCACACATTGGATTGACCCGAAACTGGTGGAATATGAAAGAGGACTCACAACACGTAAAATCTGCACTATGATCACATTGAAAGAAGATCAAATGAAGGAGATATGAATCGTGGAAAATGAAACGGAAATCACCGTCACTTTTTGACACAGGTTCGGTACTTTGAGTATAACTCATAAACCACACATCGGATTGAGACGAGACTAGTGCCAAATGAAAGTAGACTCAAAGAGATTTCCATGGATAGGTATTTTTCCTAATTTCAACGTATATTCTAGGAGCTATGCCTTCTGGAAGTTGATGCTTGTGCAGACTAGCGAAATATACACTCTTTCGATCATAACTTGCAGAATACAAGGAGTTTGGAGCTGATTCTTGTTGCATTGGAATGCATATGACTAGAGAATTCTTATGATACATCATTTGAATCAAATGAACAAATTTTTTCTAAAGTGGCCCCACATCACCCGCGAGTGCAAAAACTTTCTCTCTGAAAATGTCGTGCGAGTGATGTCCAGAAGCAGCTGAAACGTGAAGAAATTTGCAACACTCGAGCACTAGGATTCATGCTCGAGCATTGGATGATTTCTCACTCGAGCAGGAGTCTGTGTGCTCGAGTGAAGGCCCACATCACTTGCGAGTGATAAATTCATCCCTCTGAAATCCTGATGCGAGTGTTGATTTTGAGAGCATATTCCTTGAGAATATGCGTCTCACTCGAGCAGAGGTATGTGTGCTCGAGTGAGGGACCATATCACTCGTGAGTACAAAATCTCACTCTTGTTAAAATGATGTGCGAGTGACAACCCGAGAAGAAGCATGTACGTGAAAACTTGAGGCGCACTCGAGCAGGACGTTTTGTGCTCGAGTGATTCGAGAATTCACTCGAGCAGATGCGAGTGAAGTGCAGCGAGTGCTTGCCCGAGAGGAAGTCAGAACGTGAAAATATCAACTTCACTCGAGTGAGCCATATTGCACTCGAAGTGAGGTCCTGACAGAACGTGGTAGAATGCACAAACAAAACAGAGCCTCACAGCCATCAATCCAAACATGGTTAAACGTTATACAATCATTATGTTTTCACTTGTTATTGTTTCTAAACATTACCTAACATATATTTCAAGTGTAAAACAGGAGATTAAATATTTGGGTTGTATCTTCAAGAACAGAGGTCACGGCGAATATCTTCATTCAACGTGAGAGTCACAGAAGCCAGAAATTCATCTTTTGACCAATGATCCAACATACCCATGACTAATACTTCATCATATTAATGATTAAGTATTTTGCAGTGTGAAACAGGATATTAAACGTTCGGGTTGCATATTCAAATAAAAGTCAACTACGGTGAACTCCATCATTACACACCGAATGGCGGCTACCAACCACGACAAGCAACTGACCCACCATGAGAGATTGTCTGAAACACATCCCGCTCCACAACGTTATTACAGCTCAAAATGAATCTTCCTACTGCTCAAACGAGACGCTCCACTTTGCTCCACAACAGACAGTAGCCCGTTTTCAAATATGCTCAACGGTCAAAATGACTCCAACGGACGAATGCTCACAACGGCCATTATATTCATCAACTATAAATGAGAAAGCATTCAACGATGATGGGGAACTGAGAAAAATAGAGAAAACAGAGACAGCGAGCAACTACGTGAAAAATGATAGAAAGATGAATCCTCTGCTTCTACCCAAACACTCTCTGTTCTGCGGTTTCAATATTACTTATCATTGAGAGAGTGATCATTTGTATTGTACTTCAGTGAGTATTATATCCACTCTGTGAGAGAGTCTGTAAACACTTTCAATTATATTTCTGAGTTGATCTCAAGGTAGAGGGACCTTGAGAGGGTTGATTTTCTTACGGAGAAGCTGTAGAGAGAATTGCCAGTAAGACATTCTGCTCGTAAGACTTACAAGGTCAAGCAGTAGAGAACGTTGCTGCTCATAAGACTTACAGGGGTGTAAGCAGGAGAGAACGTTGCTGCTCGTAAGACTTGCATGAGTAAGCAGGAGAGGAAGATCTTCGGGATTGCTCTGCTCGTAAGACTTGCCGTAAGGGGGAGTATCTTGGTGAGAGATTTGTAAAAGGTTTCACAAGTACCCGGCTAAACTTGTGGGATTGTAAAGGCTTTTCTTGTGCCCGGATTAAACAAGAAGATAGTGGATTTGAAAATCTCAGGAGGAGCCTGGGGACTGGACGTAGGCCATCACAGATTGGACCGAACCAGGATAAATCACAGTTTGCATATTCTCTTCCCTAAACTCTTATATTTCCAGCATATATTATTTAATCTAACTGTTGATTTATGAACCTTCATATTTACCGCTTTCGTTAAGATTAGAAAAGATTTCTAAAGTTCTTAAGTTTTTATTATACACCCAATTCACCCCCCTTTGGGTGATAGCCGGTTTTAACACCTATCATCCTCAGACCGACGGACAGTCAGAGAGGACTATACAGACCTTAGAGGATATGTTGCGGGCATGTGTTCTTGACTTTAAAGGGAGTTGGGATCGTTTTCTTCCACTTGCTGAATTTGCTTACAACAATAGCTATCATGCGAGCATTCAAATGGCGCCGTATGAAGCGTTGTATGGAAGAAAATGCCAATCGCCATTGTGTTGGAATGAATTGTCTGAGAGGAAGCTATATGGGCCGGAGCTTATTGATCAAACCTCAGCCCAGATTCGTGTTATTCGTAAGAGGCTTCTTGCAGCTCAGAGTCGACAGAAAAGCTATGCTGATAAGAGGAGAAGGCCTCTTGAGTTTGATGTTGGTGACCATGTATTTCTTAGAGTATCTCCTATCACCGGTATTGGGCGAGCAATCAAACGAAAGAAGCTGAGCCCAAGGTGTATAGGTCCTTTTGAGATCCTTGGAAGGATTGGGCCTGTTGCTTATCGCATAGCCCTACCCCCGAATTTGAGCAGACTCCATGATGTGTTTCATGTTTCCCAATTGAAGAAGTACTAACCGGATCCGTCTCACATCGTTGAGTATGAGGATGTAGAGTTGCGAGACAATTTCACTTATGCGGTGGAGCCTGAGCAGATCATTGAACGAGAAAAACGACGTCTCAGACACCGAAGTATCCCGTATGTGAAAGTGATCTGGAAGGGAATGACCCAAAGAGAAGCAACCTGGGAAGCGGAAGAGGATATGCGAAGGCCATATCCGGAGTTTATGGCTCATATTGTGTGACAAATTTCGAGGGCGAAATTTTTTTGACGGGGGGAGAATTGTAATATCCCAATTTATGATTAAGGGCTAATGGCATTGAGATTTGATTGTAATTTGTGTAATTAAATATTTTGGAAGTAATATGATGTAAATTTGAGATAAATGTGTGTGGTATTTGAGATCAATGGTTGAGATTCATTATTGATGGGTCGGAATCCTATACATTGTGTCTATGTGAGCTCTAGTAGAGGTGGATGAGATGGTGACATGTGGCATAGTGGAAGCCTTTGGATGAGGCACTAGAGGACAAAATACTACTTTTCCTCTCTTTTCTCTCTCTCTTGATCGATGGAGTGTGTGCGTGTACAAGGGGAGGAAAGTTTCATTTCATCATCATCTCTTCCATCTCACCATTTTCTCTCTCTTCTTCCTCCATTTTTCTGGCGCACAAGCTTGGGAAAGAGAAAAGGAAAGCTTGAATCTTGGTGAGTTGTGATCCTCCTTTGCTCAAAACCTCTTCTCTAAAGTTGTGTATCTCATTGAGAGCTACATTGTGGTGGTTGTAGAATCTTGAAAGGTGTTGATTTGTGAGTTGGAGAAATATGAAAGTGTGAGAATCAAGATTCTGAATTTGGCAAAGAGAAGAGGTAGGCATTTTGAGCATTTTGATATATTATTTGTGATTTTTGGATAATTTTATAAAAATCTGGAAAATTGCCCTAGCTTATGTCCATTTTTGAATATGAGTTTCATTGTGTTTGATGTTGGAAATGGTTCATTATGATGATATTTGAGTATTGGAGATAGTTTTGAAGTTTGGAATTGTGTTGATTGGAATTTGGACATTGTGTGAATCATAGAGACCATAGTGTTTGATTGTGGTTAGATTGGTTGTGGGATGTTTTAGAGGTTTCCATTGTGTCCTTTATGGAAAATTGTGTGGAAATAAGCTTGGTTGCTGATTTTGGATTCATTTGGATCACTTGGGAAAAGTTGGAAAATCTGTTTTGGTTAAGCTATGTTTTTCGCTGTCAGATTGAATGAGCGTTTTGAATGACCAAATGGTATTGTAAAATTATGAAACTTTCCAGTCTTAAATTTCACATCCCAAGCTTCAAAATGGACATATAGTTTGTGTCATTTCGTTTAGTATTCTATGAGTTATGGTTGTCCAAAGTTTGGGATTGAAACAGAACTCTGTTTTGGATTAGTGGTTAGTTTTTGGTGATTCTGTATTTGTGTAGTGATTTCCAGTGTTGGGCTATATTTTTCCTTGAAAGAGGACTTATATACCTTTCATTTGGCTTTGGAATCACTCCATTTTGATTTTTCTAGGATTAGTTATGAATTTTCAAAGTTTAGCCAAGAGTCAGGAAATTTCTTGGCCGCGGCCCAAACCTTTCTGGCCTGATTCGGGCCGCGGCCCATGAGTGGCTGGCCGCAGCCCACGGCCTTCTGACCATATTTGGGCCGCAGCCCAAGGAAGGGCAGGCTGCAGCCCACCCTTGTGTTCCAGCACTTTGTGTTTTCGAAAAGTGAGCTTCAACCTTTTGTTTCCCAACCTTTTAGGGCTTTCATTAGAGACATTTGTAGCCTCTTAAGAGTCCTAAATGATAACCAACTTAGTGTATTATGGGATTAAGTAATTGGAAAAGAGATTGATCAATTGTCCCTAATTTGGTATAGGATTTGATATCTACCGAACGCGTGAGCCCATTGTGCCAAAGATTGTCAGGAAAGATACAGGTAGCGACTCCTCTCTTATACTTTGTGTAAATGTATTGTATGTTTGCTTGTCATTCATTGTGTGGATGCTACTGCTACTGCTTTATGTTTATATATTGTATGAGTGACTTGTTGCTACTGGGATTCTTTAGAATCTCACTCTTTCCATATGACTAACCTTTTCAGACAGGGCGAGTGGCTCGAAAGGGAAGCAACCAACCAGGAGTGGTTAGGGCTTAGGGACATTTTATATTTGGATGTTGGTTATCCTTGTTTTGGTTTTGGGATTACTAAGTGTATATGAGATGTAAATGAATATTTTGGATATGTAATCCCCATTTTAGGAACTCGCAACCCATGTTATATATGTAGATGAACCCGGGGTTTGCCGGGATTTTAGTTTCCGCACTCTGATATTTCTTATGTAATTTGATTTCTCAAGTACTTATATCCGTATGTGAATGTGAGACTCGGAATTTATACGTTTTGAATTGATTTTGAAATACTTCATCCCGAGTTGAGGGATTATAAATTGTTGATTTGATTTTATTGGTCTCTATTTCACTTAAACTTCGAAATCCGGATGTAATTACCATGAGGGGGTTACACTAGAGCCCGACATCACTCGAGGGCTTACTCGAGTGATCATTAGCCTCACTCGAGTAGCTACTCGAGTGATCATACCAGAAATTTTAAAATATAGTGAATTTGAGAGCGTACCTGGCATGAATAATATTGTGATTACCCATGTATATTCCCTCGATCATTTGATGATTCTTTAGAATAGATTTGAGCTGAAACTCAGCAAATTTGAGATCTGCACCCAGGTTCACTCGAGGTCTTACTCAAGTAACGTTGAAGTTCACTCGAGGCCTCCCTCAGGTAATCTATGTCTTCACCTTCTGACTGTTCATTTCCAACCGTTGCGCTGTTTCATTTGAAATTAATGCTTCACTGGCATATTTCCAAGTTTATTACTCAAGTGGCTACTCGAGTAATTCATCCATTACTTCAAGGTGTCACTCCAGTCATTGCTCTTTACTTGAAGTTGTCCCTCCAGTAATGTTGTCCTCTGTTAACCTTTGCTTTTCATACTCCAAAATAGAATATTATGATCCTGCAAAACAAATTGCTAGAAACTCCGATGCTTAAATTAGTAATCATCAAAATATCAATAAATAACATCATCTAATATTTTGTAAACACTAAATAACTTACAATTTATTGGGATTTACCATTCCCAATTCTCGTCCAATATATAAAAACTGATCTTTTGCAAGAGATTTTGTGAAGATATCAGCTAGTTGAAGATGATTTGGAATGAATATCACTTTGACATCTTTCTTTTGGACATGATCTCTGATAAAGTGATGTTTAATATCAATATACTTGGTTCTGGAATGTTGAACAGTATTCTTTGCCAAGCTTATCGTGCTAGTGTTGTCACAGTATATTAGTGTTTCTTTCAAATAAATACCAAGATCCTGGAGTTGTTTCTTTAGCCATATTACTCTTGCACAACAACTTGATACTGCAACTTACTCAGTTTTCGTTGACGAAAGAGACACTGTATTTTGTTTCTTGCTAAACCATGACACAAGTGAGCCTCCAAGAATTTGGCCTTGTCCACTCGTACTCTTTCTGTCCGTCTTGTATCCTCCATGATCAGAGTCTGAGTATACAACTAGATATTCACTTCTTCCTTTGGGATACCAGAGACCCAATTCTATCGTGTCAACAAGATATCGGAAGATACGTTTGATGGTTTCATCATGTGACTCTTTTGGTGCTGATTCATATCTTGCACACATGCCCATAATGAATTGAATATCAAGCCTACTTACAATGAGATAGAGTAATGATCCAATCATTCCTCTATATTTTATGATGTTGTAATTTTTTCCCTTTACATCCGCATCAAGCAATGTGGTTGAGCTCATGGGTGTGTCCGTTCCATTTGCTTCATCCATCCATACTTCTTCAATAGCTCTTTCAAATATTTCGTTTGAGATATAAAAATTCTATTCTTTCTTTGTTTGATTTGCAAACCAAGAAAGAAATTCAATTCTCCCATCATTGACATCTCAAACTCCCCCTGCATTATCTCAGAAAACTCTTTGCACATAGTTTCATTGGTAGCACCGGAAACTATATCATCAACATATATTTGCACAATTAATATATCATAACATTTTTGTTTTGTAAAAATTTTTGTATCAACTTTTTCTTGTACAAAACATTGATCAATAAGAAATTTACTGAGCCTTTTGTACCATGCTCTAGGAGCTTGTTTTAAACCGTACAAAGCCTTTTTGAGTTTAGAAACATGGTAAGGTTTGGTTACATCTTTGAAACCTAGAGGTTGATCTACATATACTTCTTCCATGATGTAGCCATTTAAAAATGTACTCTTTACATCGATTTGATAAAGTTTGAATCCTTTTATGCATGCAAAGGCTAAGAGTACTTGTATAGCTTCCAATCTCGCCACTGGAGCATACGTTTCCTCATAATCAATTCCTTCTTCATGATTATAGCCTTTGGCCACCAAGCTTGCCTTGTTTCTGATAATAATTGTGGATTCATCAAGTTGTTCTTGAATACCCATTTAGTGCCAATGATCAGATGATCCTTAGGTCGGGGTACCAAATCCCAAACTTGATTTTTTTCAAATTGGTTTAGTTCTTCTTGCATTGCTATAACTCAATCATTGTCTGATAGGGCTTCGTCAATGTTAGAAAGTTCAATCTCAGAAATAAATGCAGAAAAACTCACTTCATTTAAAATTCTATTTCTAGTTTTGACTCCTTCATTTCTCCTATGACTTGATCTAGAGGATGACTCCTATTGTATTTCTAGGCTTTAGGCTGTCCTAGTGATTGATCTTCTTCCTTAATTTGATAAACTTCTAGAATAAGAGATTTAGAAATAGATTGACCATTTTCTTGATTTAAAACAACTTCCTGCTCATCATCAATGCTTTTGTCAAAGGATTCAAATTCATCAAATACAACATGAATTGATTCTTCAACAACACATGTTAGTTTATTGAAAATTCTGGATGCTTTACTTCGGTTAGAATATCCTAGGAAAATTCCTTCATCTGTTCTAGAATCAAATTTTTCTAAGTTATCTTTACCATTATTATGAATGAAACACTTATAACCGAAGATGTGTAAATGAGCAAGGTTCGGCTTCCTTCCTTTGTATAGCTCGTATGGTGTCTTTCCAAGTTTTGTTCTAATATAGGCTCTATTTGAAATATAGCATGCTGTGCTCATTGCATTGGCCCAAAAAACTTGAGACACATTCTTTTCATTCAGCATTGCTCTAGCCATTTTAGTGAGCACTCTATTCTTATGTTCCACGACTCTATTTTGTTAAGGTGTCCTTGGAGCAGAGAAATTGTGATCAATACCATTAGTATCACAATATTCTTCAAAGGTTTGATTTTCAAACTCTCCACCGTGATATGTCCTAATACCTACAATGGATATACCTTTCTCATTTTGCACTTTCTTGGTGAAAACAATGAATTCTGGAAAGGTTTCATCTTTTGATGATAGAAAAATAGTCCATGTAAATCTAGAGAAATCATCAACAATGACCAATGAATATGAGTTGCCACCAAGGCTTTTAACTCTTGCTAGACCAACTAAATCCATATGTATCAATTAAAGTGGTCAATTTGTTGTAATTTCATTTTTTGATTTGAAAGATGATTTAGTTTGTTTACCCTTTTGACATGGTCACAAATCAAATCGTTTTTAAAACTTTCTTTGGGTAATCCAAGAACTAAATCCGTTTTGAGTAGTTTGCCTAGTTGGTGTATGTTGACATGAGCTAGTCTCTTATGCCATAACCAACTTTCATCGGCATTACTCAAAAAACAATTTTCATTATTTCTATTGATATCAAGTGTATAGTAGTTACCTTCCCTTTTTGCTCTGAGCTTTGCCTTGATATTTTTCTTATCAAGTTATAAGTCTTTCTTGTTGACAATTAGACATTCCTCTAAATCAAATATTATCCAGTTATCTTTATTTGCACTTTGACTTACGCTCAGCAAATTATGACACAAGCCTTCAACGTAATATACATCTTTGACTTGTATTCATTTGTCATTTTTGATTTCACCAATTCTTGCTATCTTTCCGGATTGATTTCCTCCAAATTTTACCTTTCCACCTTCCTTAGTTTGCAATATGGTAAAACTTTTGAAATCTCCGGTCATATGTCTAGAGCATCCACTATCTATGTATCACTTGTTGTTTTTGGATGCTTTAAAACACATCTACAATCAAATACGATTAAGTCTTAGGTACCCACATCTTTTTGGGTCCTTTTGGGTTAGTACAAAAAATTTTCAGAACATATAAACCTTTTAGGTACCCATTTGTAGTTCCTATATTTCCTTTCTTCCTATGAATGCATGATGAAGTATAATGACCTTTTCTATTACAATAATTACAATATGCAAAAGGATTTGATGTATGCACAAAATGCTAAAAATAATTCAAGTATGATTTACCTCCAACTTTCTTTCTTCCTTTCCTTCTGTCTGATTTTGGATCATATCCAATTCCAAATCGATCATTCACAAATCGTTGAGCTTTTAAAATTACATTTAGTATTTCACTACCTTTAGTGAATTTTTCAAGAGATTTAGTAAGATCAGTGTTTTTCTTTTTCAAAGAAGTACAGTTTTCACAATCCTTTTCAAAATTCTCTTTAAGTTCTACTTCAAGAACTTTGTTTTTCTTTTTGAAAACAACTAGTTCTTTAACTACTTTGATGAATTCAGAATGTAAAGCATTATATTCAGAAAGTAATTCATCATAGGTAGGATCAGAATCAGTTACCTCTTCTTCTGTTTCCTCTTGACCAACTAGACAGATATTGGCTACTTCCTCTTCATCGCTTTCTTCGTCAGAAGAACTATCTCCCCATATGGCAGATACAAAGGCTTTCTTCTTGTTGTAAAATTTTCCTTTTCACTTTTCTTTATTCTTTTGAATCAGTTCTTGACATTCTAATTTGAAATGTCCTAGCTTTCCACATTCATAGTAGATGATGTGTTCTTTATTGCTTGTTCCTCCTTTCTGAAAGTTTTTAAATCCTTGGCCTTTCTTGTAAGACTTTCTGAATCATTTTATGATTAGGCCCATTTCATCATCGTCAAGCTCTTCATCTTCATCTTGTTCTTCTTCTTTTGCTTTCAATGCTAGACCTCTTTTCTTCTTGTCACCAATATCATCTAGTTCTCATTTAAACTTTAATTTGCTTTCATATTCAAAAAGGCTTCCGAATAGAGAAGCAACCGATTGCATTGATTCACCTTTTGCTTTCTCAATTGCAGTGACTTTTGCCTCCCATTCTTTAGAAAGAATATTTAAAATCTTTCGTGCCTGGGTATATTGATCATAGACTTTTCCAAGTGCTACAAGTTGATTAACAAGGTGAGTATATCTAAGTTCAAATTCAGCTATCGACTCACCTGATTTCATTCGAAGTAAATCAAACTCAGTAACCAGAGTATTGATCCAGTTTTCTTTTATTCCCAAAGTTCCTTCGTGAGTTGTTTCCAAGGATTCCCTAATTTCTTTAGCTGTTGGGAGTATGCAGATTTTGAAGTATTCATTTTGACATAAGGCACTTTGAATCATTAGAATTGCTTTCCTGTTGAGTGTAATGAGTTCTTTGTCATTCTCATCATATTCTACTGGTGTCTTGCGAACTCTTTGTGAATCTACAATCTTTTCAGGTTTATAGTTTCCACTCTCAATCACATCCCATAGCCCATATTCAGTAGCCATTAAAACCCGAAGGTCTTGTGTTAGAAGCACCGACAGGAAGAATGCCTTCACCCATGCTTGCCATTGGATCCTTCTTAGGCTGTTAAACCTTAACAAGAAGACCTACTCTCTAATACCAAATGTTAGTACAAGCGTTTCACCCAAGAGGGGGGTGAATTGGGTAATACCAGAAATTTTGTTGCGTATAAGAAAATTGACATAATATTAAAGTAGTTGAGAGCAAAGAGAAATATCACCAAAGTACACACTAGGAGTTATACTGGTTCGGTCACAGCCACTTTAACCTACGTCGAGTCCTCAAAGTGTCTCTGAGAATTTCACTATATTCTCCAAGATTCAGTGGGTTCTTGGCACCTCAGTACACAGCAAGTTCCTTCACCTGAATACTCGCTCCCCCTTACACGTTGTAATCAAATCTCCAACTCAAGGTTCAACAACATTAAGTTGTCTCAATAACAAATATTCAGTTTGTAATGAAAAACTCTCTCACAGAGCAAATATATAATCATTGAAGTACGATGAATGAGTATAAGAAAACAAAACACAAAGAGTATGTTGATCAATGTGTCATTGCTTGTTCTCAGTGTTGTTATATGCTCTTTGAATACTCCATACATATAGATAACTTGTAGTATTTGTTGGAAGCAATTCAAACATTTCTGTTAGAGTCACGCAACAACGATTGACTATTCTTTAAATTTGAAAACTATCCATTTGTGGTAGGTAGCGGTAGGTGAACGTTTAGACTTTTATTTGACTCTTCACTACTGGCATGATCTTTTATTGTTTCTCTACAAATGTACTTAGAATACTAATGCAATGAAGAGTTAATCATATAGAAAACAATTTAATAAACATTCGATTAAAAACATGATTTTTGGACTTCATTACTCGAGTGGCTACTCGAGAGATCATGTTTGTTACTCAAGTAGTCCCTTGAGTAAACATATCAAAAATATGGCAGTGAGTAATTTAACATTTTACATAAGATATTACTCGGGTAAGACATGGAGTGAGATATATCACAAATCTTGGAAATACCTGATTACTCGAGTGACCATGTCTTTTCCTCACGAGTTACTCGGGTGCTTCCTCCAGTAAGCCTATTACTCGAGTGGTTACTCGAGTGGCCATGTTGTTTCCTCAAACCTTACTCGAGTGACCCCTCAAGTAAATTCCAAATAACTCTACAGATTACTCACTCGAGTAATTACATCAAATTCTTGGTCGAGACTACTTGTTCTTTGTTTACTTGGTTACTCGAGTGATCCCTTGAGTAATGGATCAAATAACTCCTCATATTACTCGAGTGCTCCCTCGAGTCATGCCTTTTTCTCACATGGTTACTCAAGTAGCTACTCGAGTAAATTGTTGCATTTCTTGGCTGAGAGCTACTGGAAGATTTTTGCTTGGTTACTCGAGTGACTACTCGAGTAAAGCCTTTTCTCATGTGTTACTCGAGTGGCTACTCAAGTAATGGCTCATATAAGATTACAGATTACTAGAGTGGCTACTCGAGTAACTTCTTCCAAATTTTAGTAGTACTTTCAAAAACATTTTCTTTCAACATTAATCAAGTGCCTACTAGAGTAACAGTGTTCCTTACTCGAGTGATCACTCGAGTAAACATATACAACTACCAGTTATGGTCTTCCTTTATTCTTCCTATCAGTTCTTCTTCATTACTCTAGTGCTTACTTCAAGTAATGCTTTGCCATTTATTTACTTTGTTCAAATTCATTTGTTATCATATCCTCTTTTATCATTAGTCCCATCTTTGTTATCATCAAAACATATGGGATCTAACAAGTTCTTATCCGTTGTCTCCTTCATTCCATTACCAATCGCTATCTCCATCTTTCACCATCAATGATTGAAGTTGTGAATGCATATTGTCTCCCTCACTTTAGATCTCTATGAACATTCGAATCTATAAACCTTTCCTTCACATATCTATGTTTTGTGGTTTAGATCTATATAGAAGATTAATGATTTTGTCCCTTTGTACAATTAGAACCCGTGTTTTTAACTTGATTCATGTATTTCTTTTCTTTCAATTTGTTAGTATGCGACCTTACTGCTCAGATATTCTCAAAAAAATTTTAACTTGCTTATTCTTGTTTAAGTTATGCATTGACGCTATTATTTAGGGGGAGGAAGGAGATGATTGGGGATGGAGGGTTTTTCTTTCTATTGTTTAAGGGGTATTTTGGACCTTTTATAATTCAATTTAAATATAAAAAATAATTTCTCCACATCTTATTAATAAGAAACCAAACATGTTGATGGTAATCTGTATTGCATCACACTCCATTGCATTACTAGAGGGGTTTGCAATTGAACTAAATGGGCCCTTAGTGTATAATGAGTTTTTATACTTTAATTAGTTAGTTTTATTCCTTTATTAACAATTTAAAATGTTTTAATTGCATTAACTCACTGTTAATGGCCCTTTAATTGCCATTAAAACTATATTTAACTATTATTTATGTGGCCTAGTAGTTTTGTCTACATTTTCTGGACATAAAAGACAACGAGGTATTCTCCCCTATGCGTTTCATGGAGGACCAGTAGACTCTACATGGTTGTTTTTCTATAGAGACAAAAGACCACTTTGGTAAGGAGATGCAAATTTACAAGCCTTCGACGTTAGCGTAGGATGCTAATTTTGGTGAGGTGTTGCATTGTTTTGGTTTTAAGGATTCTGAATAGAGTTCCAGTAGTTGGAGCAAGTTGGTGAAGAATCATTGTATAGCCTTCATCCAAGGGTTTAAAAATTGTTCGTTATCATGATAAATGCTCAAAGTTAATTTGACAAGTTTATATCCAACCAATGGGCTTTTGTTTTGTGGTGTGACGCCAATAATTTTTTCTTGTCTAAAGAACATTTTTCCTACTTCAACAATTGACTTTTGTTTTGTAGGTTTTTTTTTAAAGTTCATGTGTGTGTTTTGGCCTAGACGTTTCAGTACCCAAAAGTTGCAATTGTGACATATGGAAGAGCCTTTATTATTTGTGTAATACCCTGAATTTTGAGACTTGAGCTTAGAGAATAAGCCTGAGATTAGTGGATTGCTAAGCTCCGGTTTAGCAAGATCCCAAATTGTGATTAAGGTTTAATGACTCCGAAAGGGCAAGTGGTTAGTGATAAATAACCCTTTTGGAGAATATGATGTGATTTGGCACTCGAATGTGATTCGTGTGTGTTATGAGTAGCGCCAAAACCCTGTATTTGAGTTCAATTGTGGATTAAAATCCAAATTAACTTAGAATAGAGGGAATAATTGAATGGGTATTGTGTTGGAAATGGTGTCATAGTGTGTTTTGATGTCATTGAAATTGGTTTGGAACTTTGGAATGGAAAAGTTGCAATGTTAGGTTTTGAAATGTGAATTGTGTTGACATGTTGAGATTTTTGTGAAAACATGTCAATGTGATGTGAATTTGATTGATTTGGTGTTTCCAATGGATTCCTTGTGAAAATTTATGTGGGAATGATGTTTGGTATGAAAATGAGACAATTGGAAACAAAGATGCAAAATCTGAAATTCTGTCCGGTGAAACTCTATTCTGGGCAGTCAGTTTGTGTGAACGTTTTGAATAAACAAATGGTGTCTGAAAATTCTGAAACTTTCCAGTCTTATATTTCACATCCCAAAATTCAAAATGGACATATAATTTGTGCCATTTCGGTTTTTGAGCTAGGAGATATGACTATCCAAAGTTTGGGATGGAAATTGAACTCTGTTTTGGGGCAGCGATGTGTTTAATGTAATTCTGGAATTTTTTGGTAACTTTGTTTAATGGGCCATATTGTTTTTATAAATAGGACTTAAATACCTTTCATTTTGCTTTGGAATCACCTCATTTCGAATTTTCTAGAATTAGTTATGATTTTTCAAAGTTTGGGCAGAAAATCTACCTGAAAATTCAAAAATGGGAATTATGACATCATCGAAATAAAAGATGACATTAGCATGTAATTAAATATTTTCTCATCATCTTCAGCTCTCATTTTTGACGTGCCGAACCAGCTGAAACTAGTGAGAGAAAGTTGAGAGCTCTTAGAGAGAGAAAGAGGAGAAATCTCACAAGGTAAGCCGATTTCTCCGACGATCTAGCTCCTAACGCGTATAACGTTGCTCCTAAGCTTCTCTTTCATGTTCTTTAAAGTGTTGGAAGCTCAATTTTCATGGTTAAGAAGGGATAGGGTTTAAGCCACTCTTGATAAAAGCTAGTGGGAGCTTGAGGTAACTTCCAAACTCTTGTGTATTGACTATTCTGGCTGCTGTGGACAATTTAATCGATGAAATTTCCCCGGATTGTCATTGGTTTCAAAAATGGAAAATGGGTGTGTAGGGCTATTATACTGCCCAAATTGGTACTAAATGGTAGTTGTAAGCTAATGGAATAGTCAATAAAGTGGTTAGGAGTAGAAAGGAACGCGTTTACGGAGCCGAAACCGAAAATCCCCAATTTTCCCTGGAATACTTGAGAATTTTGGCCAGCTCTAGAAATGGGTCTTAGAATTGGATTTTTAATGATGTGATGATTTCATTGAGTTCAAGGGCAAAAATTAGGTGGGGTTACAATTGGGCACATTTTCAGAAAAGGACGAAAAAGCATAATTACGAAAACACCCTTGAAACCCTTAAAGTGGGGCTGCCAAGGGTAATTTTTTAATTGACATTGAATTTGATAATTTCAAGTTCGGAAATGGATTCCTTGGGTGGAAATATGTTAGAATAGCCCATGTCAAAATTTCAGGAAAAGTACAGCCAGACCGGGTACGGTGGGGCCGGGCCAGGTCCCCAGGGCATTTTAGTAAATTTTCAATATAGCCTCATATAACCCCTAAAAACACTATGGAAGTGTCTAAATAGTACATTTAATATTATAGGATCGAATATGAAGCCCCGAGCTGTTTGCATGTAGATTGAGGCACACATTTCAAGGCATAAAAGGGTTAAGGTAGGGAACTTATCTCTCCTGCATGCTCTGATAACTGTATTAATGCGTTTGTAACCCCCCAGCCGTAATTAATATCCGGATTACGTGATTAAGTGAAATAGAGACCGATAATTCAAAACAACATTTTGAATTCATCAACCCGACGGGGTCTTCACAAATACATTTCATAATCATTTAAAACACGGTCTCACATCCACCCTCCGAATATAATTACTATGCGAAGATAAATTACATTTAGACAATTATCAGAGTACGCAATATAAATTCCCGGCAATCCCGGAATCATATCTTCGCTCATTAATCTTAGGGCACAATAGCCCATACAACTCCACCAACAGGGATTACACAACTTACTCGAATACATGCTCAAACACTGATCCAAATATACAAATACATATTCTCAATTGCACCATGATAACCAACAACCAAGCTCTCACCCAGAAATGAGTCCTCTTCGTCCTTGGAAGCTTGCTTCATCCTCAATCTTCCTTCCCTGTCTAAAATGTTGATAGGGGAGGGTGAGATTCTAGAGAATCTCAGTAGGAAACAGATACCAATATGCATGCAAGATAAGTATTTAATGCATGACATGCTTGCATCACAATAACTCATGTTCACATAATGATATATCTGCATGCTCAATGTTTCAACAACATACTCATGGCCATAGCATAACTAGAAACAGAGCTACAATCATTCATACATGTTTCACATAATCATGCAAAGCAATAACATGCATCAATACACAAATACAATTATCAATACATGCAGGAGAGGTAAGTTCCCTACCCTCTTTCCATGTAAGCTCCAGCTCCGGCTGCTCACGATCAGGGAAATCATCAAATCCTATAACCAAAGATCAAGGACATAGGATTAATCCCTTTTCCAATTCCTTAACTTTTAGACACTCAAGTTGGTTATCATTATTGCTCTTTAAGCACCCTCAAACACCTCTATCGATAGCTCTAAAGGGTTGGAAGACTATCCCCAAAGATCCCCTTTTGAATACTCAATCATGCTATTTTTCACTGCCTCACTTGAGCAGGGATGGCCTCACTCGAGCACAAGTACGGACATCACTCGAGCACAAATGCTCTCACTTGAGCATTGGTACGGACAGCACTCGAGCACAAGAGAGTGAGAGGCAGCGAGTGAACACCCGAGAGCACAAGGGAGTTTTCAGAAGCAGGCTCACTCGAGCACAAATGCTCTCACTCGAGCACACGTACGGAAATCACTTCAAGCACAAGGAAGTGAGATAGAAAGCACACGCCCGAGAGCACAAGAGAAATGGCAGCAGCCCAAATGGCTCACTGCACTCGAGCACACACGGCTCACTCGAGCACGGTGCCCATACCCGCAAGTGAGAAGGCACACTCGTGCACCTTACCCGCGAGTGACAACCCGAGAGACAAGTCCCCTGGTGTCAAATACACCCATCACTCGAGCAGACCCCATCTCACTCGAGCATGTTCTTCGCTCACTCGAGCACAAGGCAATGCACTCGAGCATTATTCATAAAACCCAGGTGCACTCGAAGCAAAACAAGGGAAAACTCACATATCATCGAGCAGGATCTCCCTCACTCGAGCAATGTTCCTCCTTCACTCGAGCACACCCATGTCTGCTCGAGTGAATCTATCATATTCCAGAAAACGCAGCAAAACATACCACATCTTCTACCATTTGCCCAATTGATCCAAATGGACCCAAAACCTCTACCAAAGCTACTCCCACATAAAATCACTCATTGAATTCAATGGAATCAATAGAATTACCAAAATCCCATTCCATTTACATGCTTTGGTCTAGGGCATCACAATCATCATTTTCCAAAATCACTAACTTCAATCATTTCAATCCCCAATCAATCTATCTATTCCAAACTCACTCTAAGATACCATTTCCATAACCATAACATGCCAAACTACCCATTGACCCATATTTTCGAAATTAGGGCAATAATTCCAGAAATTCCAAACTTAATCATTTGGCATGAAACATAGATAGAAAGATTGGGTTCATATACCTTATCAACTTTCTCAAAGACACTCTTTGATTCTCCAAACTTCATATTTTCGTGATCCTCAAATCACCACCAATGGAGAAACTACAACCACCAAAGTAAAGCTCTCAACTCAAGGATTAACATTAGAGAAGAGAGTTTGAGCTAAAGAGGCCATTTGCTTACCTCAAAAATCAGTTTTTCCTTTCTCCCTCCCAAGCTCCATGGCCACCGAAACAAGAGAGAGAAAACGAGAGAGAGAAAAGAGAGGAGATGGAGATGATGATGATGTGTCTCACATCACTTATGCCTCATCTAAGGGTCCACACCTTGCCACTTGTCACCATCTCACTACAACTCTCATGGGCTCACATGCACACATATACACATGATTATGCCCCTTACTCAACTTCACAAATCAATCCTAGCCATTGATCTTGAAGCTACCAATGAGTTTCCTCTTCGGCAACCAATCAAATGGTCGGCAACTTTACCGTTTTGCCCCTGATTATGGCAATTCCTCTTAAATCACCATCAACTCATTTTATATCTCTTAATCACAATTTGGACTCTTTCTAAACCAGGGCTTAGCAGTCCACTAACCTCAGGCTTAATCTCTAAGCTCAAGTATTAAAATTCGGGATATTACAGCGTTGATGCATGTTATTGCTTTGCTTGATTATGTGGAACATGTATGAATGATTTGAAGCTATGTTTCAATATATGCTATGGCCATATGTGTATCGTTTGAAGCATTGAGCTTATAGATTTGTAATTGTATGTGTGCATGAGTTATGTGATGCAGGCATGTCATGCATTAAACACTTATCTTTCCTGCATATTGATAATGTTTCCCTACTGAGATTCTCTCAAATATCACCATCCCCTACCAACAATTTAGACAGGGCAAGTGGCTCGTTGAGGGAGCGGCTAGGACTCCTTCAAGATGAGAGTTGGTAGTTGGTTATCAATGAGTTGTGAAGACTGTATATGATTTGGTTGAATATAGGGTTATGAATTTGAGATGAGATTGTGTAATCCCTATTTGAAGAATTGTAATGGGCAATTGTGCCCTGTGTATCTTTAGCGAAGGTATGTACTCGAGATTGTCGGGATGATTATGTTGTGTACTCTGATATTTATATGAATGTGATTTATCTTCGCGTAGTAATTGTATTTGAAATGTGAATATGAGACCAAGTTTATAAATGATTTTGAAAGGCATTTGTAAAAACCCCGTCATGTGATAGGTTAGTAAATGTTATTTGATTATTATTAGTCTCTATTTCATTTTAATCGCGTATTTCTGATATAATTACAAAAAGGGTTACAATTTTCCTGTGAAGATAAGCTTGGTCACATATGAATAAATGTATTTAACGATACTAAAGCAAGTAAGAGTACAACTCTCTCATCGTAATCGAGCATTATTGTTATATTTGCTGCTTCCTTTAAGTGTCCCGATATTTCAGTCTCCCATCTACGATGTTGCCTGTGTTATTCCCTTGAATAATGCCTCCAAATTTGTTCAGGAGTGAGATCCCTTAGTTTCAGCCCCCTCTGCATTCTAGCCTAGCAAATAGCAATGTTGGTTTTCCAAATGCAGGAAAGGATGAGGGGTAACCCTTGTCACATTTTTGTAACTGCAAATATGCATGCTCCCTGTTAGTTGTATTTGTAATTGCAACTATATTAGTTGTTGTGAAGGATATTTAAACGTTAATTGTTATATAATTATGCTCATTTACCTTCTTCATGGGTTGATAGTTGCACCTCCAAGTTTGGAACTATTGTCATGCTGGTTTGCCCTTGAAGGTGACTCTTCTTTGTGGGTTGATAGTTGTTGTGATATACATGTTGCATGTCGGATTGGTTAGTAAATTTTGTTGAGGAGCGTGGTATTTTATCCCTTGAAGGTTGTTTGAGTGGTATATGGCCAACAGTACAATGGTCTCAGGATGCCATGTAAGTCATGCGGTGCCCCCGCTCACTCGTCAAAGAAATGTTTAGAATTTGAAAAATAGAATAGGCTATTTGTGTTCCTGAACTATAACATTTAAAGAACTCAAGAGATGGAAATTATTCTTCTTTAAGGTGGCTTTTATTGGGTTATTAGGTGGTAGTGAGTTCATGGTTAGTGATCCATTATTACAATAAGGTTGGGCATCTACAAAGGCACAAGCAATAATTTATAACTTTATTGCAATCTTTATTAACACTATTAAATTGATGAACCACCAATGTTGTTGTCCAGAACAATCTAAAGAGAAATTTGAAGAATGAAATAGTAACACTTTTGGAAACTCAAGAGATGACAATTATTCTTCTTTAAGCTAGCATTTATTGGGTTATCAATTCCTACTGATTAAGTGATTAGTATGAGCCATTATTTCACATTGATTTGTGCTTTTGGGACCTTCTTTTCCTAACTGTAACTTCAATGTATATTAAAACTATTGAAACTAACTTTATTGAAAGAGTTAAAGAATCCAGAAAGGCATAATGTGTGCATTGAATAAAATTTAATTAAGTAAATGATAAGTAAGTTGTGTTGTTTCCTTGCTCAGTGCCTTATTCACTTTAAGGTCTTGTATTGTAAATTACATGCATGCATCATTACTTACATACACATACATTGTTTTAGTTTGTGTATGGTAATAATTCACTTGGGTTTAAACTGTTTAATGCTGATTATTCCATGCACCACATTTATTGCAGTCCCACTGTTCAATGCACGAGTTACATACATGTAAATTTGAAATTTTGACATGTAACTAAGATCCAAGAAATAATTAATGTTTTATTTGAAATTCACATTTAATTCTTCCTTAAATAAAAGGGAGATGACAATGTGGCTTTGAAAAAGCTAATTCAATTATATTTGGGTCCCAAAATAGTTTATAGTAATAGAAAGCAAAAACTTATTTCAAATAAAAATTTTTCCCTAAGTATTATTATTAGAATGGCATTTTGAGGCTTAATTATAATATGAAAAATAGTAGTAAATAGAGAATGATTTTTTTATATTGAAAATTGTTGCCAAATTTGCTTTGTGGATCTATAGTCTTGGATAATTCATGTAATTCATCAAGTAATTTGCTTGGTTTTTAGGAAAAACAATAGGCTACAAGTATGTTGTGGGACAAGTTATACTTTTGATCAGCAAGTGTGAGGTTCAATCTTTTGCAAATTCTGGAATTTGTTTTCTAGTCTTCCAACTCCCCAAAAGCTTGAAGAAATCCTATCACATCTGTTTTTATGTGAAATAGGTAAACAACTCAAAGTTATGAAGTGAGATATGCACAATGTCCAATCTTCACTTGGTACGGAAAAATGAGTTTAAAATATTGGGTCCTAATCAGTTCTTCATTGTTGGCAGTGTAATTGGCAATGTTTTTTAAGGAAACAAAGTCGAATACTTCCTTAGGGATTGAGAAATCTACTTCCTCAAAATATGTGGCTTTGCATAATTTGATCTTCCAGGAGTGTGTGGTCACTTTATATTTGTCATTGTTCTCCAGCACCTTAAAATGTTCAACGTGGTTGACTTCTCCCACTTTGATCTCTTTCATGTAACGTTCCAGCAATCTTTGTTGTGTTGCAAAACCCTTGATCTAGGTGCCCTGCAAGTATTACAAAGGTTACCCTTAGTAATAATGGTTAAAGCACCACAAGGAATGGTGGAAAGGCTCTACATACACTACCAAAAAAACGTGATTTGGTAGCGGTTAAAAATGGGTATTAGTAGCGTTTTTAACCGCTACAAACAACATTAGTAGCGGTTAGCAAAACCGCCACTAAATCGTATGTTGCAAGATGTTTTGTAGCGGTTATATAAAACCACTACTCAAGGAAAATAACCGCTACATAATTTGTAGCGGTTCAACCCAACCGCTACAACATCTTCATGAGTGAAATTTTTTTCAGAGATATTTGTAGCGGTTATATAACCGTTACAAAAATAAAAAACTAAAATTTTGAAGGCGGGAAAAGATAAATGAAATTTTTTTTCTATTTTGTAGCGGTTTAAAAACCGCTACTAATTTTGAATTTTCATGAAATTAGTAGCGGTTATATAACCGCTACAAATTTCATCAAAATTCAAAATTAGAGCCAAAAAATTAATTTCAGTTTAAAAAAGGCACGTTAATTAGTAGCGGTTTAACAACAGCTACAAAAATTTAAAAAAATACGATCATTTCTTTCAGTTTTTATAATATTAAATTAAATAGTTTATTTTTTTAATTAGCTTATTATTCAATAGTTTAACTTATTTATAAATTAAAAGGAATAATTTAATTTAATTGGATTAGTATAAAAATTGTATTGATAATATTATTAAGGATACGTAGGTAATAAGGAACTATTATGTTATTTACTACAATGTAATTGTGTATGAAAAATAGATGAAAATGAAATAAAGTTGTAAAATATCTAGAAAAAAAACTGGTGAGAATAAATTTTATACAAAGGAAAAAAGTATTGAAAAAAGAAATAAAAAACTTGTTACCATATTTGATCGTATTGTTCAGCTCCTCAACTCATACAAAAGAAGTTGTAAATGAGAGAAAATGAAAGAAAGGTAAGGTGGAAAGAAATGGGGGAGTGTTTGAAATGAGTTGTGATAAGGGTATTTATAGGGATCCACATACCATTTGTAGCGGTTAATGTATTCATTTTGTAGCGGTTTTTAATTAGTAGCGATTATTTTTTATTTCTGTAGCGGTTATTAAACCGCTACAAATATTAATTTATTTTTTTAAAGTTTTTTCCATTTTTTTTAAAGACAAAAGCTTAATTTGAATTTGATCACTCATCGTCGCCATCCCTATAGAAATTATGTAGAAAAATTATTGTTAGGGATGTATTATTAAATTTAAAAATTTTAATTTAAATGATGTGGACTTAAAAAAACTCACTGCAGTAGAGGTAAATTGTCATCACCTTCAGGGAAGTAGTTTTCAAAATCGGCTGGCTGAAATGGCTCACTCTCGTAGGTGATGTTATCGCCTTCACCCATGTCATAAAGGTCTCGTGGCTTTAAATGAACGATCATGTGCCAATCCCTGTGCCACTCATCCTCGACATAATAAACCTGATGTGCCTCTGAAGCAAGAATATACAGCTCATCATCTTGAAAATACCAGTATGAATCGGCCGTGAGAAATTGACCGATGTGATCCCTAAGTCGTCAGTTGTCAGTCCCCGAGAAGTAGTGGTATTTGCCCACAAACACTTGAACAGTGTCACGGTGAAACGACCTTGATAATTAAGTTCGACCACATCAAGAAGCTTTCCATAGTAAGGGACACCTCCGAACAGCATGTTGGCGTCATTGCTGCTCGCATAACTCCTTGTCCCAAATGTGCCATAAACACCCGAATTCTGAGTTTGCAATCCTTGATCCCATGAAATCGTGTAAAACTTAAAACCATTGACATTGTATACTGTAAATCTTTTTGCATGATCAAGAGGGCCGATTGCGAGAGCTCTAAAATCTGGTGAGTGTGGGTTATGGTCATTTAGTATTTTGCTCACAAACCAGCTCGGGAATTTTCTGTTAACCCTCCTATCAACTTCCGAGGATGTTTGTGTACGGATCCTGAGTTGACACTTAACATGACTTCTGAATTCCCTGCAATTAATAATGGAAAGGCGATAGTGAAATGAAAGTGAGAAATGTTACGAAAGATATAGAATAACATGTGAGTATACAATTCTTACTGTATGAAAGGTTCAACTTGAGTGCAATTAATCAAGACATGTCTATGTGCTTGCAACTTCTCAGTTTTCGTTAGTTTGAAGTTCTCAGTTGCTCCAACTGGTTTACCAACACGAGGGATAAATTCTCTTGATGTCAGCGTAGGTTCGGGACAATCGTCAACACAAGGTGGGCGGTTGAAAGCCGTCTCAAGATCATCAAAGTACATTGAACAAAAATACAGCACCTCATCCCCTATATAGCCTTCAGCTATAGAACCTTCTAGCCACACCTTATTCCTTACGTAAGATTTTAATTTCCCAAGGAACCTACAAAGTAAAGAAGAGAAAATTGAATCTAAATGCTGAAAAGGATGACTAGAAAACATTAAATATGGAGAATAAAGCACATATTTAAAATGAGTACCTCTCAATCGGATACATCCATCGATATTGTATTGGTCCAGCGAGCTTTGTTTCATGAACGAGGTGGACTATAAGGTGAACCATCATAGTAAAAAAGGACGGAGGAAAGATCATCTCCAAATGACAAAGCATAAGAATGATTTTGGACTGTAGCTGATCAAGCTTCTCAATGATTAAAACCTTAGAACACAACTTCCGAAAGAAAGAACAAAGTTCCACCAAAACGATGGAAACATCAGGAGGAAGTTCATTCTTTATAGCCAGAGGGAGTAACTACTCAATAAGAACATGGGAGTCATGACTCTTCAGGCCAGCAACCTTTCGAGCTCCTTTCGAGCTTGCAAGTAAACACATCAAGAAATGTTGCTTGAATACCCATCAAGAAATTTTAATTTCTTCAACGTCGCGAGGAAAACTTCCTTGTTCGGTTTTGTGAGAGTAAACTTTGCCGGCTGAAATTTGTCATGCTCATCTAGCCAAGCGTCTTCACGAACTCCCATGTCGCGTAAATCTTTCCTCGCTTGAAGGTGATCTTTTGTCTTGCCGGGTTCATTAAGCAACGTATATAGCACATTGTCACAAACATTCTTTTCAATGTGCATGACATCAAGACTGTGGCGAAGTAAATTAGATCTCCAATGTGAAAGAGTGAATAAAATACTTATCTTCTTCTACTGCTGCGGCGCCAAAGTCTTGTGCATCTTTTGGCGAGTTTGTGCTAAATCGTCGCTTTTTCCAAACTCGAAGTCAACATGCTCAAGCTGTTATAAGATATCTGTACCGGACAAAGTCTGAGGAAATATAAATAATATTGTTGCAATTAATTAACAAATTCAACAACATGGTCTAAGAATATAAATATAATTATGGTAAACACAATAAGAATTTAAGTTTTGAAATACAAAATTATATATATTTATTTACAAATATTTCAACAACAAATAAAAAAAAGATGTCCTAAACTAAGTAGCTGGGGGCTGATCATCTGGTGCTCCCTCAGGTGGGGCTCCATCAGGTGCTGTTGGATCGGGCCACTAGGCAGAGTGAACCGTACCATCATCATCAGCAAGACAAGGAGGCTGCACGACGAACCGAGGGACAAGAGGAACCTATGGATACTGCTCGTCCGGGAACAGGCGACACCATCCGCGCTCGAGCATGCTGTTCGTGATATCACGCTATTGCATCTGTTAAGCGTAAATCATATCAGCATGCTCCTACATCTGTCGTATTTACTACAGCTGTAGCTGTTGTATCTGCTACTGCTGCTAAGCCACTGTAGCCTTTGTCCGCTCTAAATCTGACGGCAACTACTCAACAGACTCGTCCCTCAGATGTCTGACCCCTCTAGAGCTGCTAGCCTCAGAGGTGACACTCCTGCCGTAGACCATGCTAGGTCTGGCGCCTATCCCCATCCCCCGAACGTGTCTGGGGTGCTCAGCCTGAGCCAGACGTGCCTTCAAAAGAGCCACCGGGTCCACTGACCCCTGTGACTCCTCGGCCTGGTTCTCTCACAGCTTAGCCTGCGACTGCTGCATCCACTCCTACCATTTTATGAAATAATTACTAATTAAAATTTTTCATTATTATGTTGGTTTTATAAAAATTATAATAATGAAATTACTTACAATGGCCGCCTCTACCTGCTGAGAGGTAGGAGCCCCGTCATGGTGTCTGTGTGTGATCGCGTACAACTCCCCATAGTCCGTCTGACGGTTCTCCTGCGTGCCTTCCTCTCCTAAATCAATTACATAATTCAATTACTATTTTGAAATAACCAGCTAAAAGTCAGTGATATTTTGAAAAGTTACCAACTCGCTGTAGGTGACAGCAAAGGTCTTCAATCCTACTGTGTGGTGGATCGTCTGCTGCCCACAGATCCTGGTGTTCCTCTGAGAAAGCGCCTAGAGAAAAACAATATTAAATGTATTAAAAAAATATATAAAACATTTAAAATTAATTACATTTAAATTATAATTTAATAATTAACAATTACAAAATTATCTATAAATAATCTAATAAATACATTACCTGCCCCTCAGCGCTCCTCCTGAATTGGACGAAACTCGCCCATTCGTTTGGCAGCACGCCATCCAAGATGCTCTCGTTCAGCTGCTCCAAAGGCATCATCCCGTCCTTATCCATTCTGTGGAAGAGACGGTTCCTCCTGTTCCTCCAGCCGTCACCCATCTTCACGAGAGTATACCTCTTCTGGTTGGTCCGGACGGTAAACCGCAGCTGCAAAAAAATTATTTAAATATTAATAATTACAAAAATCCTATTAAAAAATATTAATTAAATATAATTAATTACAAAAAATATTAATTAAATACTATTAATTACCTGAACCACCTCCTACCAAGCCTGGTCCTTCGGCCCCTTCGGAACGTGCCTCCACGTCCTGAAGTGCAGGGGGAACCGCATCCAATTCACGCCTAGGTCATTCAGGAAGCGGTTGAATAGGTGACCCCTATTGTCGATGGGCTGGTTCGTGCCCTCATTCCACGGCACTATAACTCGCAGTGTCTAGTCTATGCTGTTTAAACCGGCCACGTCCTGCCTCCTCGTCAACACATTCCCCTGCTCATCTGCACAATTTACCTCACATTAGATAAATTGTAATTCAAATTTAACATTTTGAATTTAAATAAATAATTTATTAAATAAAAAAATTATTTACCTTGGACCTACACCTCAAACCCAGTGGACCGCGAAGACAACCCTTGTGGGTTGTTCTGCTCCTGAGCCTCCTCCTCATCGAGGAACTGCTCCATCTCCCTGAGCCCAATCGGGATCTTGAAGTCCTCCTCATCGTAGTCCTCGACGCTAATATTTGCCCCCTAAACTCAGGCACCTCTGGTGTGGTCGTCTCCTGTAGGATCGTCTGCGGTGCCTGTGGTAGGGCCAACTCCTGTGGGGGGATGGGCTGAAATGCCGCGGTTGCCCTCCCTCTGCGCTGCCCCCTCCCTCTGCCCCCTGCTCTGCTGCTGCCACCCCGCAAAATCAGTCTGGGGACCTCAGGTGCCTTCCCCCTATCCTCTCTTGAAGCCATATCAACTGTAAAAATTCAAAAAAAAATGTTTTAGTCACATTATTATGCAAAAA
Organism: Inga laurina; assembly: GCA_963855925.1. Taxonomy (NCBI): domain Eukaryota; kingdom Viridiplantae; phylum Streptophyta; class Magnoliopsida; order Fabales; family Fabaceae; genus Inga; species Inga laurina. The sequence continues at coordinate 41,212,999 of OY979702.1, read as the reverse complement.
TATAATAAAAATACTAATACAAATAAAATACGTCTTATCTCCTTACCTCAAGTACAAATACTAAGAAACACTGCAGAAAAAACTCTTTCACAGACGTCTGAATGCTCAAATCTAAAGAAAACACTCAGAGAAACTTCAGGAAACAAAATGAACAAACGGAAAAATGAAGGAGGGAGGGGAGTTTAAATAGGCAGAACATTTGTAGTGGTTATTTCAATAACCGCTACATAAACTGCTATAAATCACAAGAGGCAGCTAAACTTTGTAGCGGTTCTAAGATAACCGCTATAAAATACAAAAACCTTTGAAGTTCTGTAGCGGTTAAGGTATAGAACCGCTACAAATTTGGGGACCTTTGAAATTCTGTAGCGGTTACAACCTAATAACCGCTACAAAGTACGCAACGTTTGGAATTTTGTAGCCGTTTGATTGGTCAAACCGCTACAAATAACCGCTACACTGTTGGTGCGTCTTGGTCGCACAATGTGGCATGAAAACTGTAGCGGTTATTATTTATTAACCGCTACAATTTTTTGTGGGAAATTCGTGCCATATTTGTAGTGGTTTTCCCTAGGTAACCGCTACAAAAAACGCAGCCAATCTGTCGCGCCACTTGGCGCGTAGCTTGCCGCTACAAATTTGTAGCGGTTTAGGTTAAAACCGCTACAAATGTTAATATTTGTAGCGGGTAATTATAACCGCTACAATTTCACCGCTACAAAATACCTTTTTTTTTTGTAGTGATATGTACCTACTCATCCGCCAAAATCATGTCAACCTTATAGGGACCATGTAGTGATGTCTTCTTACTAGAAACAAACTTTGTAAGAACAGGTGCGATAATAACCCATATGTCTTTCTGATCATCGATTTCACAAAATTTTGTATGGCCAATAGTGGTCATATTATATTGTACTTTGGATGGTTCACGTGGCAATGAAAATGTGCAGTATGCAATGTTGTTTCAGCTACAAAAAAATAAATGAGTAGGGAGGGTGCTTGGTTGTGGTCACATTTGCAAGTGAGACCACTTATAAGGGATTGCATGTAGATATAATAATAACAAATTTAAATTTGAATTAATTAGTATTGAATGACAACTTTTTCAAGGAAGATGATGAGACGTGTAAGTCGGGGAATGTGAAAGGTGTATAGGTTGCGTAACACTACATTGAAAAGGATGGGGGAAGGGATTTGAGTTGGTAAAGTGTTTGTGATGAAAATAGATAAAGATGGGGGTTAGAAATTTGAAGTGGAGGGGTTTTGGGGGAGAAAATAATTAGGGGGGTTACATATTATTTTAACGACATCCAAAATCAATTAAGAACAAAAGAGGAGCATCATAAACGGTGTTAACCATCAGCACCCAAAGCAATTAACAATAAAAGAGGAGTATTATATACAAAGTTAGCCAATTATTCCTCCGTCACTATGTGCTTTCAAGTAAGAAAGTAGATGTTTGGTGCATGGTCTGAGGTTGGAGGGCATCGAGCTCTATCCCCAAGATTTCCTCCGGTCTTTTCTTCTAAGTTCTTGATTTTTGTCATTTTGCGCTTTCTATCGAAAGGGTTCGTTTAATCTTATTCTTGTCCTAAAAATCAATTAGTATCGCTTAATCTCCAATTATAACAATTTTACCCTTTTTTTAAGCTTAATTATTCCAAGCAAACACTCACAATTCCAATCAATCACAAATATATGCAATTAAGCCCATTTAGTCAATGATAACCCTCAAAATAGCATGATTTATCGTAGTAAAAATGGGTTAGAGCGGTTTAAGGCAATTAATTTCTAACTATTGGGGAACAACTTACTGAATCAAGTACCCATGACTACGTCTAACTTAAATCCCTTCCTCTTGGCGCTTCACTAGCTCAATTTCACACGTTCTCATAATGGTCTCCTTGCATCCATATATAATATGTAATATAATTAATTTTGATTTTATTTAGATCTATATAACAAATCATTCAAGTGCGTTCTAAGTAAGAACCAACCCATCAGCTACTAATACCATTTCATTTTACAAATTAACGAATTATGAGTATAAGGACCAATACCTATGCTTGAAAAAACTACAAAGACCTAATAAAAAGTCAAAAAATACAAGAACTTAATTAAAAATGAGATAAAATTACAGACGCGCATGTTAGTTTTTTTCATCTAAATTAATTTTAGAATTTCATAATACCATTGAATTCTTATTTAAGAAATATATTATTATTTCTTTCCATCATTTTCATTCGATCTGTATAGAAAGGAGAAAAGGTAATAAGAGAACCCAGTTGGTTCCTGAAGACTGGGAGCAAGCGTTGGCACAGAAATAGCATCAAAAAACTCCAAAACTCTCAAAGTCACTTCCCAGCTATCAGAGTTCTCACCTGCAATTCTTTTCTTCCTCAATTTCAGGTATTTATTCATTTTTCTTAATTATTCTGTTGCCATGATCTTATTTTCGAATTTGAATCATATTACTTTGTATTGGGTTTTTCCTCTTTGAAAACAAATAATCAAGACTCTGAAATTTGTGAGCAGATGATAGATATTCCATTTTGATGAATTATATTCAGCTTCTAATTTGCATTTAATTTCTTGAATACGCCAATTCCTGTTTTTCATTAATTAAGCATTATTTTGATTCATTCTAATCTTTATTCAATCGAATCTCTTCATTTTCTTACGTTAAGTTTCTGAATCTGGATTCTATTAAGATGTCTAATTGCCATTTAATTACGATTATTATGATCAGAGAAAAAAATTTATATAACTGTTCTTTCTAGCACCTTAACCAAACTATAAGCAAAATCTTACACTGAATCTAATTATTTTCGTTGTTTTGATCAAATAGGAATAGGAATGTCAGATTAAAAGTTTTGAGGAGATCATACACCATTATTGTTGAATCTGAGATCCAACATCATGGCATGGTTTAGAGGTAGTTTCGGCATCACAAAACAAGCAATCAAGAAAACTCTTTATTCTCAAGTCAGATCATCAAATTATCTGACAAAAACAACAAGAATCCATCTATCACAGACAAGCAGATTCTTTCACACCACAGTTTCCAAATCTTCATCGTCGGTGCCCGGAACTGGTTCTCCAGTACCTCAATCCGTCCCGCTTTCCCGGCTAACCGACAGTTTCCTAGACGGAACAAGCAGTGTGTACCTAGAAGAGCTACAAAGAACATGGGAACAAGATCCAAACAGTGTAGATGAATCTTGGGACAATTTCTTCAGAAATTTTGTTGGACAAGCTCCAACATCACCGGGAATTTCTGGGCAAACAATTCAAGAAAGTATGCAATTGTTATTACTGGTAAGAGCATATCAAGTTGTTGGCCACATGAAAGCAAAAATTGACCCGTTAGGGTTAGTGAAACCAGATCTCCCCATTGAATTAGACCCTTCCATTTATGGCTTCACTGAATCAGATCTGGACAGAGAATTCTTCCTTGGTGTGTGGAATATGTCCGGGTTCATGTCCGAAAACCGGCCAGTCCAAACCCTAAGAGCCATCCTAACAAGACTTGAACAAGCCTATTGTGGAGGCATAGGGTACGAGTACATGCACATTTCAGATAGAGAGAAATGCAACTGGATAAGAGACAAGATCGAGACCCCGTCAGCGACACAATTCAGCCGCGAACGCCGTGAGGTCATCCTCGACAGACTGGCATGGAGCACCCTATTTGAGAACTTCCTTGCAACAAAGTGGACATCAGCAAAGAGATTTGGCCTGGAAGGAGGAGAAACCCTAATCCCCGGAATGAAGGAGATGTTCGACCGGGCAGCCGACCTCGGCGTCGAGAACATCACCATTGGTATGGCCCACCGGGCGAGACTAAACGTCCTCGGTAACGTAGTTCGCAAGCCAATCCACCAAATTTTCAGCGAATTTAGCGGCGGACAACCAGAAGATGAAGTAGAATGCTACACAGGAACAGGTGATGTGAAATACCACTTAGGGACATCATATGATCGCCCAACAAGAGGAGGAAAGAGAATACATTTATCACTAGTAGCAAACCCTAGCCACTTAGAAGCAGTAAACCCAGTGGTTCTGGGAAAAACTAGGGCAAAACAATACTTCACGAATGATTCGGACCGAAGCAAGAACATGGGGATACTAATTCATGGGGATGGGAGTTTTGCAGGACAAGGGGTTGTTTATGAGACATTTCATCTGAGTGCTCTTCCGAATTACACAACAGGTGGGACTATTCATTTGGTGTTTAATAATCAGGTGGCGTTTACGACGGATCCTAGTTGTGGGAGATCGTCCAAGTATTGTACAGATGTGGCTAAGGCTTTGGATGTTCCAATATTTCATGTGAATGGTGATGATGTTGAAGCAGTTGTTCATGCCTGTCAACTTGCTGCTGAGTGGCGTCAGACTTTTCATTCTGATGTTGTTGTTGATTTGGTTTGCTACAGACGATTTGGGCACAATGAAATTGATGAACCTTCTTTCACTCAGCCTAAAATGTACAAGGTTAGGCCATAAACACACACACATCTTGAAAGATCATGTTTTTAACTATTTGATTATCGATTTCTATACAGAAAAACTTGTTGCGTTGAATAATCTCTCATTATTGCAAAATTTATTGTCGGTTCAATTATTTTTCGGTTGTGCAAAGAAGACATATGCACATATAGCTAAAGAAGAGTTACACCTACTTATAGATTTTTGTCCTTATGATACTTTTGGACAATAAATTTTGTAATGTAAAATTTTTTTAGCACTTTTCCCTTTTGTATATTACAATAATTCAACTCAACTATCTAGTCTTTAGATGTGCAGAAATGATATTGAACTAAGCACTGATCATTGGATCCTAGATAAAGCATATGCTAGAAATGTAGGCTAGTGGGGTAGCGACTCAAATATTTCCTATTTCTTGGAGCTGAATACTTAATACCAAGATGCTTTTTAGCTATATTTGTGCCTCTTGTGGACTGAATTGGGTATGAAATTAACATCATTAAATAGTTGAGGCATATGCATCTTTTGTGACTGAGAATTGCATTTTGTTTTGTTTTTTTTTTTTTTTTTGGGGCCAATTTCTTTTGGAAAATGTAGGAGAAAATTACCTGTAAGGGCTCAAATAAGACAAAAATTACATTTAAAAGTTTTAATTACCCATAAATACAAAAATTCTTTAACGCTCTCAGATATATTTTTTTCAAAAATTAATCAGGTTTGTTGAATTTATTGAGCTACAGGTGATCCGAAGCCACCCATCATCTTTGAAGATATATGAGAAGAAGCTTCTGGAATTAGGGGAAGTGACACAAGAAAGTATTGACAATATATACAATAAGGTCAATTCAATTTTAAATGAAGAATATATGGCGAGTAAGGGATCCATTTCAAAAAAGAGAGACTGGCTTTCATCTCATTGGTCTGGTTTCAAGTCCCCTGAACAGCTTTCACGTATCAGAAACACCGGGTATGTATATAACACACACATGTTGGATCTATATATATATATAGGTTTCTTCAGCGAGGATTTTCTGCTGGTGGAAGCCAGGTGAAAAGGGATGGGAGAAAAATTTTGATGGGCCCACATGTCAAGTGGGGCTCACAAATTTCATTTTCGTCCTCTCTCTCCCCCGTTAATACTCCGATCAAGTCCACGGGGCGAGAGATTCAGGTGTTGGGTGGGCCTCACTGACATGTAGGACCTACCCTTGCCCATACAGAGGACAGAGCACCTCAATCAACACAGGCAAAATTGTTCAAATGTATTTAAAAGACTTTTCCATGTTTGGTTTGGCGGTAAAAATAATTTTCCTAACGTAATTTATAATATATAAGGTAAGTATATGAAAAAAAATTTATCTTGATTTACGTAAACGTATTTCTTAAACATTAACTCAAATAGGTACATAGATCTCTAAGTGGCTGCAACACAATGTGCAATTGTTTATCATTTTACATATATTTTAAGATATATTGCGCACAACTAAAGAATGGGAGTACATTTTCTACTCATTACTTTGATGAGCAGAAATTTGCCCATCACCCATTTACATGGTTAAATTGATTTTGGATAGTATTTTTATATTTTAAATAATTTTTTATTATAAAATATGTAAAATTTAAAATAAAAATAATCTTATAAATATCAATTCTCATATAAAGTGAATGTATCATTTTAAAAATCAAAAATGAAAAATTTTTAATTTAAACCGTTGATATTAAATTTAAACTATTGAGATCTTATCATAATGTTGAGAAATTGTGTTGGGACTCCTAAAAAATAGTTGCAACCACTGAAAGCAATGTTTTAAAAGTCAGATTAGACGTTGAGCTGAAAAAGTTAGTACATCATGGTGGACCGGTAATGTAATAATTAAATAAAAGTTATATGTTTATATAATATATTATAATTTAAACAACAAATAAATAAAAGTAAATATATAAGAAATTAATTTAAATATATAATATCTAATTATAAAATATTGTATAATTTTTTATTAAAGAAAATACATTAGATATTTAATATCTATCTTTTAATTTGTTTGAAAAAAAAAATTATCTGTTAGGAAGTTCACATATTAAGTAATTATTAGCTGGCCAAACCAAGGGGTGTTGCAGACGTTCTCTTCACTCACGATTGATTCACGAAGCTGACTTTTTCTATCTCCTGGACTTTTAGTCCCTTTTCTTCATATCTCTTCACTGTTACATAGTCACGTATACTTTTTTTGTTTTCACTCCTTCTCGACTGTGAAGGATGACCATGAGAACTGGAGAAGAGTAAGAAGATAAAATTAATGACAATGGTTTTGCGTTTGGATGTCTGCTCATTCTCTCTTTGCATATAAGTCTCTCGCTGCCTTCGTCTTCCTTTCTTCATCTTTTCTAATTCAAAAATATCTCCTCCCTGTACAACTTGCGTACTTGCTCTGGAAACAGACGGAGGAGGGAACTGTCCGAAAGTGAAAGTAGTTTGCACTTGAACCATTAAACAAATTTAATGCATCTTTGGGTAATAAATTTTGCAATGAAGAAGTTTTCAACAATTCTCTCACATTGTGTGTCAGTTAAATTCAATGTTAGTCTAATTAAACAAATTTTCCATGTTGTATGTACAGAATCTAAAGTGGAGTTATCCTGTTCATAACTTATACGTATCATACAGTATGCTATAGATTTTACGTGCACGAACTGATTGGGTGAGTCACTGTTCCTTCCAATGCAGTGTGAATCCAGAGATATTGAAAACTGTGGGGAAAGCAATCACGGCGCTGCCGGAGAACTTCACGGCTCACCGAGCGGTGAGGAAGATCTACGAAACACGAGGACAGATGATTGAAGCTGGAGAAGGAATAGACTGGGGATTCGCAGAGGCTCTTGCATTTGCAACATTGCTGGTTGAAGGAAACCATGTGAGGCTGAGTGGGCAAGACGTTGAGAGAGGAACGTTCAGTCACCGGCACGCGGTGGTTCACGACCAAGAAACCGGCCAGAAATATTGCCCTCTTGATCATGTCATAGCCAACCAAGATGAGGAAATGTTTACTGTTAGTAACAGTTCACTTTCTGAGTTTGGTGTGTTGGGATTTGAAATGGGGTATTCTATGGAAAACCCTAATTCTCTGGTCATATGGGAGGCTCAGTTTGGAGACTTTGCTAATGGAGCTCAGGTTATTTTTGATAACTTCTTGAGTTCCGGTGAGGCCAAGTGGCTCCGCCAGACTGGTCTTGTGGTGCTTCTTCCTCATGGTTATGATGGTCAAGGTCCCGAGCATTCTAGTGGCAAATTAGAACGCTATCTTCAGGTATGTGTATATATATATAACTCTATTGTATTAGAGTTTTTAAAATTAGGTGTGTGTGTATTAAATTTGTCTTTCTATCAAAATAACTTGTGTCAATTTGGTAGAACTTATCTTAACACTATGTACCTGATCTAATGCATTCTCCAATTAGTTGATTCAAGACTTTTTAATTTCTTTGTGGCAAATTAGAACGCTAACTTCAGGTACATATATAACTCTATCTCCTGTGTTAGATTTCTTGAAAAATAGGTATATATTAAATTTGTACTTCTACCAAAACAACTTAAGCCGACTTATATTAAGATTATATATGCCTTCAATTTATTCTCCAGTTGGATGGTTAGGGACTTTTTAAATTTTTTTTCCCCTCAGACTTGTAGTTCTTTTAATTTTGAGCCTTTTCATTTTCTTTAATCTTTAATTTTTCTTCCTTATTGTTTAAACCCAAACAGAATGGCACTAATAGATTTTTTTGAAAATTATATATCTCAAATTCCAAAAATAGTCTCCCCACTTGTCGGTTAAGGCTGTAAGTGTACATTGTAAAATCTAGAAAAGCCAAAATTGTGTATTTCATTCATGGGTATACACGAAATATAAACAATATTGTGATATCTTCTAGCAACTGAATGTCCGACATATTTGGCTAACTCTCATAGTATATGGTATAACAACCTCCTAATCAAATCTAAACAACAATTCAAATACTCAAATCCTAATTCAAATATTCAAATAATAATGATAATAATAATAATAATAATAATAATAATAATAATAATAATAATAATTCAATAGGATTCAAACACTTTCCTCAAGTTGGTGCATGTAAATTTTGTTTAATGCCCAACTTGCTTAAGAGCGTTTGAAGTCTATCCTTTCCCAAAGCCTTTGTGAACATGTCGGTCAGCTAATCTCTTGTCCAAATTTTCCGTGGGATGATATCTCCTAACTAGTATCTCTCCCTAACAAAATAGCAGTCCATCTCTACATGCTTTGTTCTTTCATGAAAAACTGGATTTATGGCAATGTGTAATGCGACTTGATTATCATAGTAAAGTGACGTTGCTCTCTTCTGTGGCATTTGTAACTCTTGAAACAGCTATCTCACTCACTACACAAGCCATTGCCCTGTACTCAGCTTCTACTCATGATTTTGCTACAATATTCTGCTTTTGGTTCTCCAAGACACCGGTGAGCCTCCCAAAAACATGAAGTACCCACTACATGATCGTTGAATGAGAGGGCATACTCCCCAATATGCATCATAAATGCTTCCAGTTTAAGATCTCCTTCTTTTTGAGTAAAATGCCTTGTCCTGGGGTAGCTTTCAAATAACGCAAAACTGCATCGACTGCCACCATGTAAGAGTGCCTTGGTGAATATGTGAATTGACTTAACACGTTTACTGCATAAACTAAGTTTGATCGAGTCACTACAAGTAGTGTAGCTTTCCAACCAGTCTTCTATAAAGCATAGCATCCACTTCGGGCTCACTTTCGTCATCCAATAGTTTGCACTACTGCTCCATCAAAAATCCACTTGGCCTACTGTTCATCATTCTAGTTTCCTTTAAAATGTCCACCATTCATTTTCGATGACAAGATCATGCCACCTCAATGCCAAGGAAGTATTTTAACTTGCCTAAGTCTTTGATATTGAACTTCTTATCTAAGTATTTCTTTGTTTCTTGGATTTTCTTCTCATCATCACAAGCCAATAATACATCATCCACATATATCAAGCATGCTACATAAGAAGTGGCGGTTTCAAAAATGAAAAGAGAATGATCTGCTTTGCTTTGTGTGTAGCCGATGTTAAGTAAAGCCTGTGTGAATTTATGGTACCGATTCCAAGACGCTTGCTTCAACCCATAAAGAGATTTCTTCAGGTTGCATACCTTTGTATCCCCCTCATGAGCAAAACCTTGAAGAATGCACATATAAACATCTTCATCAAGGCCACCGTATAAAAAAGCATTGTTGATGTCTAGCTGACACACAGACCATTGTCATTTTGTTGCCACGGCTAACAAACACTGAACCATAACAAGTTTGGTCACAGGAGCAAAAGTATCATGGAAATCTATACCTTTGATTTGAGTGAACCCGCAAGCAACTAGACAAGCTTTATATCGTCAATGTCACCATTTAGGAGGTCCTTTATTTTATAGACCCATTTATAGTTAATCACATGTTTATCTATAGGCAATGGTACCAATTCCCATGTCCCATTAGCTTCAAGGATAGCTATCTCCTTTTTTATGGCTTCATGCCAATAAGTGTGCTTTTAGGCCTAAAAGTATGTCTTAGGCTCATCGTGGGCATCGATGGCCAGTAGGAAAGCTCTGTGAGATGGTGCAAAATGATCATAAGAGATAAATTGTGAGAGAGGGTATGGTGTGTACTTTACCGAGGCGCCTATTGGTGAGGCAGTGCCAGATGGTGCTATCGTCGGGATGGTGGAGGGTGGCAGATCTATAGCATAGTTCTTAAGGTTTCGTGGCTGATTATTGACACATTGGCTGTGGTGTGGCTGTTCAAGAATCACTAGGTCAAAGTCATGTAGTGTATCGGCTAAAGTGTGCTCACCTTTATGCACAACATCCATGTCACCTTTAGGTTCAATATTAACGTTCAGAGTTTTGACCACATCATTCGAAGGATCAAAGATCGGTGGTGTTGAGGAATTCTCTACCATAGTAGATGATGGTAGGTCATGAAAGCAAGTGGAAAAGTGGTCTCCAGAAAGATGACGTCATGGCATATCACTTTCTTGTGGGTGGTGAGATCACATGCAATGTATCCTTTCTTCCCTTGTGGGTACTTGAGAAAAGCACAAGCTCTACCATGTTCAACTATTTTATCGTTGCAAACTACATATCATGCATATTCGAGACACCCAAAAACCCTCATAAGACCATACCTAGGTTTTCTCTCGAGTAGTACTTCATAAGGTATCTTGCCGTTGAGAATCTATGAAGGCAAACGATTGATTATATATGCAGCGATCAACACACAATCACCCCATAACTACATCAACAAGTGTGCTTCAAAATATAAGGCTCGCGCCACTTCCATGATGTGAGATGCTTCCTTTCACTACACCTTCCTATTGTGGTGTATGCACACATGTGGTCTATAATATGATGCATCGATCTACATAAATTTTTTCATCACACTAGAATTGAATTCCGACTCATTGTTTGCCCCGATTTGTTTCACCCTTCGATCATACTGAGTCTCCATCATAATGATAAATGATTATAGATAATGGCTCACATCTAACTTGTTTTTCATTAAATACACCCAAACACTTCTACTATAATCATCAACAATTTTCAAGAAATAAATTATCACCCGAAAGTGATGTTGTTTTTTATCCACCTCAAATATCACAATGAATTTACTCAAAACAAGAATTAGATCTTATTGAACTGGTGCTAAAAGGCAAACGAGTCTACTTAGCTCATATACAAGAATCACAATGATGTTTAGTCACTTTATTAAATAATGAGAACAAAGAGGTATTTGCTTCAACTTATTTGAGGATGCATGACCCAATCTTGAATTCCATAGATCCCGTGCCTCACTATTTTGCACTGTCAATGTCGTTTATCCTTGCTACAATAGTGTGAGATAATACAATCCATCTTTGTACTCACCTTTCTCAATCAGAATCCTTGAATTCAAGTCCTAAATCACACAAAAATTAGCCAAAAAGATTATTGCACAATTGAAATCCTTAGTAAATTGACTAACTGAAAACAAGGAGTATTTAAAATCTCACATATAAAGGATGTCATCAATTTTCATTTTTGGACAAAGTATAATGCTTCCAATGCCTTTCACTGGAACTGTTTGCCCATTTGCGGTTTTAACTTGCGGTGAATTTGAGCTCCTCATGTTGATAAGGTTTATTCTATTATGGGTTATGTGAACTATTATCCACCAGCTAGCATCCTAGTAGTTGCTTGATGTATTCGCTGTAGGAATTGGTCTTGTGGCTTTGCTAATCTGATCATGATGACCGTTCTAGACTTGGAAAACTGTGGCCTCTGGTACTTGTTTGTAGTTGGGCAACATCACATTGATAGTTTTTGATACAGATCCATTGGCTCAAACACCTAAGCTTCCTTTTTTGACTTTATGGATCAATTTGTGGTCGAGGCTCAAACACCTAAGCTCTCTGATTTAACTTTGTGGATCTTTGCTCTGATACCATGTAAAATCTAGAAGAGCCAAAATTGTGTATTTTATTCATGGGTATACATGGAAAATATAGATAATTGTGATATCTTCTAGCAACTGAATGTCCAACAAACTTCTAATCAAATCTTAACAACAATTCAAATATTCAAATCTTAATAATAATAATAATAATAATAATAATAATATATTATTTATTATTTTATTATTATTATTATTATTATTATTATTATTATTTCGGTTGGATTCTAACATACATCTCTAGACCTCACCTAGTGGCTGCACCTTTTTATCTTTATATACATTTATATATTAAGTTTGCCTTTTTGTTAAAATAGTTTAAGCCTTAATAAAACATACCTTCAATTCATTGTGCAATTAGTCATTATTATGTAGGGACTTTTTAATATATTTTGACCCCTGGCTTAAAAGGGACTATAATGATGAGGAGTGGGCTGATTGTTCAATGAAGTTGATGATATAATAATCAATAAATGTGGCAGATGGCGGATGACAATCCATACGTGATACCAGAAATGGATGCAACACTGAGAAAACAAATTCAAAACTGTAATTGGCAGGTCGCCAACGTCACTACTCCTGCTAATTTCTTCCACCTTCTTCGACGCCAGGTCATTCAATTCATTATTTTATATATATAATAATTTAATTTCCTTTTAGTTATCGGAGAAATCAAACACATATATTTATTGTTGTTTTCGCTGCAGATACACAGAGACTTCAGGAAACCACTGATAGTAATGTCACCAAAGAACTTGCTTAGACACAAAGATTGCAAATCCAACTTATCGGAGTTGGATGATGTTGAGGGACACCCTGGTTTTGATAAACAAGGCACCAGATTCAAGCGTCTTATTAAAGACAGCCACGACCACTCCGACCACGAGCCCGGCATTCGGCGGCTCGTCCTCTGCTCCGGCAAGGTCTGTCTCACTTTCATTTCAATCAATTATACCTCCTCGCGGAGTTATATTTTCATTTCATTTTACCTGTGGATTAATGTCTTTTTTATTTAAATACTCGTACTGCTTTTTTAAAATTATAGTAGTAAAAAAATATGGATTAAGATTAAAATTTGCTCCGGAAGTTTCTGGGGAGGGGCAATATTACCCTAGGAGCTTTTTCAAATTCAATGTCACCCCGGAAATTACAAAACATAGCAATATTACCCCCACCTTTAAAAAACTAATGTTAACCGTTAAAAAATTGATATTGACCGTTAACTTTTTAATAGAAAGGGGCAACATTGCTTCATTTTAACATTTCAAGGTAACATTGAACCTAGAAAGACTTCTGGGTAATATTGCTCCTCACTGAAAACTTCTGGAAAAAATTTGCACCTAACCCTATGAATATTGTTCTTTCTTTTAAGGGCAAATGCCAAAAAAATACTTTGAAAAATGGGAAAAGACAATTCAGTGCTATGAAATTAGAAAAGGACAAGTCAGTTTGCTGTCAGACGGGAGAAGGAATCTGAGATTTTGAAATCTCGGCGAAAAGACGAAAATGGCCTTCAGCTCTCCCTCTCTCCACTTCGGAATAACAACACTGGCCTTTTAATTAACAACACCGTATTCTACATTAACAACACCAAAATCCCACAAAGAGTTTGTACTTCCATGTGCTTCACCTTCGTTCTGATAACAACACCTTTGTTCTACATTAACAACTCCACTTTCTTCTTTCACAATTAACAAGTTTCAGGGCCAATAACAACACCTCTCTCTTTACTAACAACATCATATTCTACATTAACAACTCCATTTTCTTCTTTCACAATTAACAAATTTCAGGGCCAATAACAACTGCTTTCTCTTTATTAACAACACCGTATTCTACATTAACAACTCCACTTTTAACAATTAACAAATTTCAAAGCCAATAACAACTCCTTTCTCTTTATTAATAACACCGTATTCTACATTAACAACTCCACTTTCTTCTTTCACATTTAACAAGTTTAGGGCCAATACAGTGTTATTAATAAAGAGAAAGAAGTTGTTATTGACCCTGAAACTTGTTAGCGGTGAAAGAAAAAAGTGAAGTTGTTAATATAAAATACGGTGTTGTTAATAAAGAGAGAGGTATTGTTATTAGCCCTCAACATGTTAAGTGTGAAAGAAGAAAATGGAGTTATTAATGTAGAATACGGTGTTGTTAAAAAGAGAGAGGTGTTGTTATTGCCCCTAAAACTTGTTAATTGTGAAAGAAGAAAGTGAAGTTATTAATATAGAACGAAGGTGTTGTTAATGTAGAACGAAGGTGTTGTTAATGTAGAACAAAGGTGTTATTATCAGAACGAAGGTGAAGCACATGGAAGTATGGACTCTTTGTGGGATTTTGGTGTTGTTAATTTAGAATACAGTGTTGTTAATTAAGAAGCTAGTGTTGTTATTCCGAAGTGGAGAGAGAAAGGGCTAAAGAGCATTTTCGTCTTTCCGCTGAGAATTTAAAATCTCAGATTCATCCTCCCGTCTGACAGCGAACTGACTCATCCTTTCCCAATTTCAAAACACTGAATCATCCTTTCCCATTTTCCAAAGTTTTTTTATTTTTTGGAATTTTCCCTTCTTTTAATTAAATTATATTATTTTAATCATAGGGTTGGATTGGCCCTAATTCAACCACGATTAAACCACTGACTTGTGAACAACCGTAATATTTACACTCATTTTCCTAGGCTTGCTATATTATATTATTATTGATGTATTCATATATTGATATGTCTATTTCACTCAGTAAAAGAATGCAGATGCATATCTATATATGGTGGATCTTAATTACAAATATGACATGTCACATGGCATATTCCTAATCAGATGCTGATTAATTAAGACTCAATATATATCTAACCTTTTGAATAATACAGATATATTATGAACTTGATGAAGAAAGAAAGAAGGCAGATGCAAGAGATGTTGCAATTTGTAGGTTGGAACAGCTTTGTCCTTTCCCTTTTAACCTTGTCAAACGAGAGCTCAAACGTTATTCCAGTAAGTACTACGGAGTATTTTCATTAACACATCATGCAACACATTTTTTTGGGCATCTAAATGCCTTCTGATTTTTTTTAATTATCCCTTAATTTCCAAATTGAACAGAACATTAATTTTCTTGTTAGTGTTATTACCTGCAAGGAAATGTGACCCTGATGATCAGATTGAACAATCTCTTAAAACAGTAGGATCATGTATATATTTATGTATTTTTGAAAAACAATATCACGAATTGGATTGAGGCTTATTAAGAGAAGATTTTATGTGTCAAATAACATTTACCGACATACTTGTACATTATTTACCAATAAGGACTTCATCACATAATAATAAATGTAAAGGGGCCATTATTGTGTATAAAAAAATAAATATCCTCATATTTAGATATGTACTTATTATTATCACATGTCCAAAATAAAACTCATTTCAAACAACTAACCTATTAGCTAGGTATCTTGAGTCCCTTAAATTTATAAACCGCACTTCACTTATAACGTAAAACTCAAAATAGCACACCCGTTTGAAACTAGCTATGACTCCACTTTTTTCCTTTCTATGTTTCTCTAAACATACTCTCTTTTAAGTGTATTTTGTGAATGTAGAGGAATATTGTAATGAAGTGAAACTTGTTAGATAAAAACAAGGACATTTATTAATTAGTACAACATATGTTATTATGTCTCTGCTGCTAGATGCTGAGGTTGTTTGGTGTCAAGAAGAGCCAATGAACATGGGTGCTTACAACTACATTCTGCCCCGTCTTGTAACTGCCATGAAGGCCGATGGCCGGGGAGGGTACGAGGAAGTCAAATATGTCGGCCGTATGCCATCGGCAGCCACGGCCACCGGGTTCTACTCAGTCCATCTGAAGGAGCAAGCTGAGATTGTTCAGAAAGCCGTTCAGCCTGAACCCATCAACTTCCCACCATGTTGAAGAAAGCTCTCTTTATATATAAAAACATCTTCGTTTCAATAATAATCATTCATAAATGAAGCAATTAATACTTTTTCATGAGCCAATTATAAGTGATAACGTTTTGGTAAGCTGAATATGAATTATCTTAGTGTACACTTTTGCCTAGGGCTTTTCTTTTGGCAAAGAGGTACTTATAATAGTTAGGCTGATATGATGATGATGATGAAATTATTGAATGTGTTGGTTTTTACAATAAACTCTTTTAGGTGAACATTTTCAATAAATCGTTGACAAGTAATAATATGGATGGATAATGTATTGCCAAAAAGAATATGTATGAATAGTAGTAAACAAATATGTCATATTTATTCTACTTTCGTCGTTACTTGATAGAAGTAATATATTTTTATTATCATTATGTGTCTGTTTATCTCTTCTTCTTTTTTCAAATAGGAATCCTAAGTAACATGATATCCGTGTATTAGGCATGATGATATGAGGAAACTAATCAACACATTTTATTAGCTTCTTTAGAGACATGTGATTAAAAATAATTATTTAGTTACTCATACATGATTAAAAATAATTATTGAGTTTACACGTTATTTGAAATGCGCTTTGAGAGTACTCCAAATCTAAAAAAAAAAAAGAGAGAGATTGTAATCATCAAATGGTTGTGAAAGATTAAAGCCCTATTTAATTAGAATTAATTATAAGGACCACAACTCACTACAAAAAAAAGCACTTTCAGCGGCGACATTTGGCGGCGACTTTTAATGTCGCCGCTGAAAGTGAGACTTTCAGCGGCGACTATTAAAAGTCGCCGCTGAAAGTGAGTTTCAGCGGCGACTTTAGTGTCGCCGCTGAAAGTCTAGTTCGAAATCTTAAAAAAAAAAAAATTTGTATACTTTCAGCGGCGACTTTAGGGTCGCCGCTGAAAGTCTAGTCCCAAATTTAAAAAAAAAAAAAAATTTTGTACACTTTCAGCGGCGACTATTAAAAGTCGCCGCTGAAAGTGAGTTTCAGCAGCGACTTTAGGGTCGCCGCTGAAAGTCTAGTCCCAAATTTAAAAAAAAAAAAAATTTTGTACACTTTCAGCGGCGACTATTAAAAGTCGCCGCTGAAAGTGAGTTTCAGCGGCGACTTTAGTGTCGCCGCTGAAAGTCTAGTTCGAAATCTAAAAAAAAAAAAAAAATTTTGTACACTTTCAGCGGCGACTATTAAAAGTCGCCGCTGAAAGTGAGTTTCAGCGGCGACTTTTAATAGTCGCCGCTGAAAGTCTATTTCATAATTTTTTATTAATATTTTTCAAAAATAATATTTATAAAATTTAATTATTAATTATTAAATAATTCTATTTAACCTTAATTATTAAAATTATATTATTATTTATTAATATTATATTTATAATTTTATATTAAAAATAATATTTATGATATTAAATTATTATTTATTAAGTAATTTTAAATTAAAAAAAATTTTAATTTAAATATATAAATATTTTTTTCGTTTTTATTTTATTTTTCATTATTTTTAATAATATTATATTTAATTAATAATTAATTATATGTATATAATTAATTAATTATATGTATGTATGTTTATATATATGATAATAGTATATATATAATAATATGTAATAATATGACATAGGTTCATTTCGGCGCAACTGGTAGAGACTCGCGCGCGAAGGCATCAGCTCCCTGAGGTCGCGGGTTCGAACTGGAGGAGAGTCACTTGGAGGAATTATGAGGAGGCGACACGTGGCAGCACGGCGAGGCGACACGTGGCAGCACGAGGAGGCGACGCGTGGCACCACAGGGAGGAGACATGTGGCAGCACGAGGAGGCAACGCGTGGCAGCACGGGGCGGAGACGCGTGGCAATTGTAAATTAAATTTTTTAAAAAAAAAATCGAATTTTTTTAATAAAAAATTTAATTTTTCAAATTTTTTTTTTAAAAAATTAACACTTTCAGCGGCGATAAAAAAGTCGCCGCTGAAAGTCACCTTCAGCGGCGACAAAAGTCGCCGCTGAAAGTATACTTTCAGCGGCGACATTAAAAGTCGCCGCCAAAACTTTCAGCGACAGTCGCATAGGCGGCGACTTTTTGTCGCCGCTGAAAGACTTTCAGCGGCGACTTTTAGACTTTCAGCGGCGACAAAAGTCGCCGCCGAAAGTCTTTTTTTTTGTAGTGACTGCTACCTCAAAATCATAAAAAACCTTGATCATTTAAAGTGGAGAGAAGGGTTTCAATAATATAAGATTATTGAAGATTTCATGTGACTAATTTCAAATTAGTTGCATGAACCACTACATTTAGTGGCAAATGAGGATGTGCTTTGCTCACTTTTCACTTAAGCTGAAATTTGAAGATAAGTTAAATTTTATGAGTGTAATGTGGAGATATTGTTGTAGATAAGTTCAAGCGTGCACACATGCACCCACACATATATAATCACTCACATCCACACACACACACACACTCCACCCATCCTTATGGGGGCATGCGCAATTGCGCACAATATTGAAGAAATAAAGAGAAAATAAATTGATTGAGACAAATTATTATGTTTAGAATGTTGGAAGAAATTATGGGAAAATGGGTGCGATCGTACGAACACTAATATACTGAATGAGACCTAATTATGGAGATTTATATGCTTCAATGGGATTGGGGTGTGGAACCTCAAGTGATCAATCGCGATCAGAAGAGAACTGTTGATTTATACTTGCTATAAAAGAGATTGATGGAGCTTATGCCTTGCCTGAGTTTTTAAATTATTCCATAGGTTTATAGTTTCCTTTTCTTTTTAGTAGTTTATTTTCAGTGTATTAAAAAAAATAAGAAGACAATTAGGTTATTCGTTTCTCACACTGTCGAGTCTTCTCTTTGAACAATTCACAAAATATGAAATCTATAAACAGATATCAACACATCTCACTAGGCAGAGTTTACTCAACAAATCATGCAGCTATCAATAATCAAATTTTTGAACAAATTGTTAATTAAAAAGTCTTATCCAATAACTTTATTAAATTATTAAATTTTTTCTTCAGTCTTCTTCTATCCTTATTTAGAAGAATCTATACTACCGTATCTATCCTCCTCACTAATGCTTTCCTCACTTTCCACACTGATACTTTTATCGGCCTTCTTTATATATGTCTAAACAAACTCAAATGATTTCCTGTCATTTTGTCTTAAACAAATGCATCTTTAACTCTTCTTGATATATGTTCATCACATATCTTAATTATTTTTTTTTATGTGACCACACATCCATCTTAATATTCTTGTCTCAGCTACCCCATTATATACTTTTGTTGTTCAACATTTACTACCATATAACATTGGCAATCAGTCAACAGTGCGATAAAACTTCATGTTTGCAACTGAGAGATGAACCAGCAAGTATGAGCAAACTGCTAACCAAAACAAAACTACTGAAAAGGCACAAATTTTAAAAGCATGTGTTCAGAATCATTTTGAAATGGAACGATTAAACTATTAGAACTCACTCATTTGACTCTTCACTACTGATTGAAAGTTTCAAAGCTCCTCAAAGAACCAAAACTAATTGGGGAAAATCACAACACAGGTAATGCAGCTGCTTTGCACCCGGGAAAAAGCAACAAGAGATCTACAAATGAAGGACAAAGATGTAACAAAAACCTTAGAGATCTTCATTACCATAAATAGAAAGTAAAATCCTACAAGAATGCATCAGCTTAAACTTGAAAATTTTCATGTAGATATAGCCAAAATAACCGCTAAGTTTCTGTGCACTATGAACAGATCACATAACTGCCATTGTTCTGAACTTTTTGAGTAGCAGGAACCAAATTTAAGTTGGGATGACGACTTCATCTTTCCCATATATACGCTGAAGTTCCCGAGTAGCAGCTTGGTATGACGCTGAAAAGAGAAAGCAAATATAGGAACGTGAGAACATTATTAAAGCAAAGATTTGGAGTTGATCATAGTATTCTAAACCCAAAAGCAAACTAAAAAATCTCAACCTTTCCAGGCTCGGAAATTCTTTTGGTTGATGGTAGATCCAGTGACAGTTTGAATTGCATCAAAAAGCATCTCCTGAGGAGTGTTCTTCAGCTCTTGAACAGCAGCATAGATGGTTTTCCCATTCTCAAAGTAAATGTGGTTGTTTGGGTGTTTGGTCTTGGCACCCGCATGACGCTCAAACTCGTATGCGTTAAGAGCCTGGATGACATAGACCAATTAATGACAACATTATTTGGATCAAGTGGAGTAAACATTAAAATGATCTTCAGAAGCTAACCTTGGACTCCTTGCATTCATTGCAGGAGCACAAATACCCAGTACCTTTTATGACTCCTTTAAGATGTTTCTACCATGCAGAATATGAAACAAAGTTAGAGTACAAATGCTTTACAGAAACAATAGCGGCACAGAAATGAAGATAAAAACTAAAAGGCTGTTTACCTCCCGTGACCAAGAAACATACTTTACAGGAACACCATCGAAAATTCCAGTTGATAACAGACTTTTGACATTTGAAGGGAAGTTATTAGAAGGAACCTTCCTTGTCTTCGATTCCTTACTTTTAGGAACATTATCAGTTTTAGAATTGGATTTTGGATTGCTATTTACAACTGGTTCAGAGTTTGACTCAACTAGGTCCTTCTGGCCATCCAAACCATGAGCTAAGTTCTGGTTGCCGATCAACAAATCATAGCCACTAATGATCCCACCTGAGGAATTTGGCTCCGGATCATTATTAAAGCCTCCAAAAGATATGGTACAGCCCTCATTCTTATTGTAGTTGTGACCCAAGTTGGAATCTCCTTTATCATATGAAGGGTTGGTTGATACGATGTTCGAATCCACCTTGTCATACGTAGGACCCACTGACATGATATGATCAGTTCCCTTGTCATAGGAAGGAGCAATTGAAATGAAATTTTCTCCCGATTTACTATAGGCTGGGCCCATTGGCATAAAGTTGTCATGCCCCTTGTTGTATGAGTTGCCCAGGGATATCAAGTTGCCATCTTCCTTTTCATATGATTGACCTATTGATATGAAATTGCCATCTCCCCTGTCAAAGGGCTGACCCATAGATAAGACGCTTTCATCTCCCTTGCCGTAAGGGTGGCCCATCAGCATAAAACTTCCATCTCCTTTATTGAATGCATGACCCATTGAACCAAGATTCTCATCAGCCTTAGTTATTGCAGTACCCGCAGAGACGATATTCTTATTGTAGCCAGCAACCATCGGAATTCCATTATTATCTGCCCTACTATAGGAGTGCCCCATGGATGCAGGCATGCAATTGTTAGCATCTCTAACTTGATTAACTTTAACTTTTCTGATGCCACCAAAATTGAGACAAGATGAAGGGTCCTCAATGGCGTGAGATATTGACAGCCCTACTGCTGGATCATTTCCATAATCATTCTCAAAATTCTTCCTTCCCATATTCAGATTTCCACTTCCCATTGAAGGCATGTTCTTATCAACCAAATTGAAAGTCCTTGCGGGCTCAGATCCAAAGAGACGTTCAGAAAATTGACCTGTAACTGAGTGAAACCCAGAGTTGGTGTCCCAATGAGATACATCCAAATGTGAAACCCCCGAAACTGGCCTTCCATCAACAGTTTCAATAGCTTGCTTCTTGTTGTTGCTGATAATTTCTGGTTCACCTGTTTCCAAAAACCATTGATGACCACGCTTTGGTTCAATTCTGGAAGAATTCTCATAACCCATATTTTCATCAGCTAGGCATCCTGCATCCCGTGGCATCCAAAAGCTTTTATGCTGGAAAGACTGTAAAACCATATAACATAATATTTATCTCCTTGACAAAACATGTAAATATTTAAACCCCAAAAAAAAAAAAGGACAAACGTAGTAAAGAATTAGAATTAAAACATGACAGGTCCAGTTGATAGCAAAGCCAACAAACCAATACTGAAATACTTCCCAACAATGTCAAAGCCAAACTACAGCAGTCCACCTGGTAAAATTCAACAACTCTAACAAAAAATAGTGCGTCCAGGTGGTTGTATTGAAAACCAAAAAAATATATATATATTCACACGGTAACATTACTGTCCAAACAACACATGATGGCACACGGTGGCTTCACTCCCTAAAGGGGGGGGGGGGACGATAAAACAAACAAAAAAACAAAAAAAAATTAAAATTTCCTTGCAATCTACTTTCCCCTTTAATATAACTTCCCATTTCATCCTTCATTCCTCCTTCCCAAAGTTACCCCCTTTCATTCTACTTTCCCTCTTTCATAAAGAAATTGCTCAAAGATTGAAACTGTTCATAGTTCAAGGGTTGCTAGCTCATTAAACAGATGGCAGTTTTTTTTCCCAGCTAGATATGTGTTTCATGATGCTATATCAATCATAGCAGTACGCAAGGATTCAATAGGCAGATTTTTGTACGTCTGCAAATTCTTGTCTGTATATGCAAAGCTTTAATGTCTGCAACCTCTCAGTCAAACTCCCCACCACTTGTGATGCCTATACAAGAAGAGGGGCAAGAATCAAAGGAGACAACCGCTGATTGAGAGGTTAAGTGAATTGCGGGTTTAAGAATTTTCTTCTTCAATTTAGCAGGATTTTGTCAGAAATAGGGATAAACAAAAGAAAACTTTTATTATGATTGGAATTCACATGTCAGATTGTAGTCTAGTATTATATCCATGCAGCCAACCTCACTCAGTGAATAGGGCTTGTTGTTGTTGTAGTATTATTTAACCATTACATTTTGTTTGGTCTCTTCTAGATCCAGATAAAAAATAACACGCTGAAAGGTATTATGAATTTAGTGTCTCAATAGATGGGGAAATAGTTACTTCTACTGCACACGAAGAGAGGGGAATATTATCATAGTGGTTGTATAAATAGATACTGAAAAACACGTTACACACAACAAAGTGTAGAATCAGAAAACAAAAACGACAATTATCTGAAAACAAAACATGTTCCTGTATAATCAATGTCAATAATAGAAAGGTGGATAAAACAATGACCTGGAAATCATATACCCAGGCACATAGGCAGCAAAAGCTCAGCATAACCCAAACAAAAATTAAAAAAAAAATCAAAGTAAATGATTATCCAGTTGGCGCATTGACTAACATGCTTGGATACCAGTTTGGTGTAAAACAGGAATAAATTGAAAGGGACAAAACTTAAAATGTCAATTGCTAACATGATCATTGTAAATAATTCAAAGGTAAGTAAATAAACAAATGACTAAGCAACTCAATATGCAGGATACAAAAGTTCACCATAACTAAACATTTAAACCAAAAAGCATAAGACTTCCAAGGAATAATTAAACCCTTATTAATACCATCCATAAATTATTTACTAGAAAAGCACCTTGATAAAAAGAGCACTGAATCTTGCAAACATAGAATTTGTTTGATCTCTTACCTTGCTTTTCTCCTTAACTTTTTCCTCACAACTTTCTAAAAACATCTAGACCTAGGCTACAATACAACACTCAATAAAGGACACTTTTTTGCATGAAGCAAATCAATGACTCCCCTTTCAAGAACATAGCTAATAAAACTAAAGAAAACTTAAAGCTCGCCCATATTATTTATGCAGATTCTAATTCAACTGAGTCAATTGCCAGAGACTTCAACAATATTTATGAATATGAGGATTTCATGGACATACAGAAACATTCTTTATTACAAAATCTAACAATAGGACTGAAAATTTTAATAATTTGGATAACCTTGATTGCTATCAAATTATTTCCCAATATGACCAGGTATCTAAAGAAAGCAGAGTGTGCAATAAAAAATTAAATTGCCAAGCCAACCATGATAAATTACTACATCGATGAAAAACAATAAATTATGAACAAGATCATTCAATGGACAACTACTTACTCTTTGTAGTCTCTTATGATAATTAAAAAAGCCAAAAAGCCCTTCTATTTCACTGAAAATTGAAGGCAAGGTCCTTTGAAAAAATTATGCACAGCAATAAAAGAGAGATTATATTGTTTTCACTAAAGGAATGATTAGGTAGACCTTGGATATGATGCAAAATATATAATAGGAATGAGAGTTATAGTTAGGATTATTAGGCTGTTTACAAGCCATTATAGGCTGTTAGAGACACTCCCACTACCTGTCAAGACTATAAAACGGGTAAACATGCCATTTGATGGAGAGTTCTAGGGCTTTTCTCATATGGGTCAATATATGTGCCCTTTACTGTTCTGTCGTCGTCGTCGTCAGAAAGATTATATTACGAATATCTCTTAGATTTTTCAGTTATTCTGTTTCCTATTTTGTCTTGCGGGATTGAGCATCCAATGTCTTATTGCTGCCCTCCCGATATATGCTTTTATGCACAACAAATGAAATAGAGAACAGAAATTCTGGAATTCACAGAATTTTGCCGGTATTAGTTGAACAAAGAAGTCTTCAAACTGGGAATTATGCACCAAGCAGTATCAAAGCTGGTGTGATTCCACAGGATGCAATATTCGGGGGAGTTCCAAACAAAAGAGCTGGATAAGCACAAGACCAAAACATATTCAACATTAAAATAATAGATTGTCTCGTAATGTCACATGCTGCCCATGCAACAAGCAAAACCAATAACTAATTTCTTTCATAATGGAACACATATCTAAACATCTGGAGAGGTTTGAGTTTTCCAACGGCAAAGTACAGCATTGTTATAAAGTGGATTCTGGCTGGAAACATAAAGACTCCTTTGACATCTCTGTAGCTGGCCAGACATGCAGTACAAACTGCCTTTGGTCTGCAAGGATGGGTTGGTTTAACTAGAGGCAATTATGTACTTAGCTGGCAGGAAATGAGACCTTTGGTAATTGAGCGGCCATACAAATACATGGATCAAATATATTCTTCCCACGTCAAACAAAATACTAGAGGAAAGCACAACTGGAAGTTCTGCAAATTGGAAATTTTGAAAAATATAAATTTGGCTTATGTAGTTTACTAGTGTACCATTTAATTTCTCAAAGTTCCACATCTTGGAGGAAAAGATGTTTTGATTTCCCTTTTCTTTTTTTGTTTTTGTTTTTTGAGGTAGTTGATATGATACAAAATGTATAATAGAAAAGGGAGGGAATTCCTACTACAACAAGCTTGGATTCATGGTAAGTCTAGCAATAGGATCCTTAACACATGGTTAAAACGATGCAACAGAAACATACAGGTTTGCTTCTGTCACACTCTCAGAGAAGGTAATTCCGTAGCAGATTGGATGGCAAATAATAGTTATACTTGTAATAATGACGTAGTTTATGTTGATAATTCCCCCAGTAGGTGTGCTGCCATATCTGTATAGTGATCAAGTGGGGGTTGTTTACCCATGAGGTAGTTTTAGTTGAGTTATGTAATTAGCGGCATGCTGTCCAATTTTTACCAAAAAAAGAAAAAAGAAAAGGGAGGGAATTATAGTTAGGGCTGTTAGACTGTTAGAGACACTCCCACTACCTCTTGAGCCTATAAACAGGGCGGAAATGCTATCGTGCTGGTGTGAATTGAATAAGAGAGTCTTTGGACAGGGAATTTCGCACCAATCATGGACTACAACCATTCCAGCTCCTATTCTGTAGTCTCTCATTTGTGGATTGACTAATGCACTCCATTCACTATAACCTCATAGATTGATATAATATTGGCCAACACAACATCAATGAACTACCATAACAACACTGTGAAATCCACCACTTTTGTGCTACTCTACCCTGAGGATTTGTTATTATTCTGTGTCTTGAAGCACCACATCCCATTCCCTATTGGCATGATCCATGCTCTTCCATGTTTTATTGTCTTCAAATGGTCATCATGCATGGTAAAACATTAAAAACAAAGAGTACCAAGAAAATAGTAAAATAACATCCAACATATCCACCATGATAACAAAACTAGATCACACAAAAGATAAGGTCCAGTTGGTATCATTGAGAAACATTATCAAAGTGAAACTCCTAAATAATTAGAAGTATGTGATTATCTTGAGTCTTGGAGACATTAAAAATACCTTTAAGTTCTCAGTCCTTAAAATTAATCCCCAGATGGTGTATTCAGAAGACACAGAACAAATAGCAGGATTTGGCGTCTAGGAGGAAGATTGGCAGTGCTAAACCCAGGTGGCATTCCCAACTAGAATAGAAGTGTTCAAAATCACATGTAGCACGTGATTACATATTGCCAATAACATTTGGTACATGGGAATTATCAAGCTTTAATGCCATTACTTGTTTCCTAACTGCAAGGCTTTAATGCCATTCTCAGTTACCTTATTTTGCCAGTTCGGTCAACATTGGATTTCATTTTTATTCTTTTTACTTAATTGTAATCATACCTTAGCTCTTTTATTACACTTTATTTTTTTCCTCTCATGGAAAGTGTGAATGCATTTGTTCTTCTCTACATTTTGTGCCTTTGTTTAGACTTGGATAATAAGAGAATCAAAGCATTGATCCATAAACTCCTAAGCAGATTAATGATATAAAGAGAAAAGATGATAGAGAGAAGGAAACACTTCTAGAAAAGAATGACTCCCTAATTAAATGTCATCCAAAAACATGATAAAATAAACATCATCCTTACCCCAATGAAACAGCTACCTTCCAAGAATCAATAAATAACACTTTTGAGGAATATTTAAGGAAGTTTAACTTGTATTTTTTGCTGACATCCTAGCATATAGCCATTGCTTAAAAAGGCCACGTAAATAACCTAAGAAAGGGGCTTGATAAGTAAGAGACCAGCAGTATTTCATGAAGGCCTTAAATGTTCTTCCGCAACAATTGAAGCAGGGCATTTGAGTCATCTTGTGAGTACCAGCAAAGATCACAGCAGATCCTTTCTTTGTACCAGGTATTACAAAGATTTATTCAAGGCTATGGAAGAATAAATAATCCCATTATTGAGCTGCTCAAAACGAATATCTTTCAATGGACAGAACAAGCCATATGAGCTTTTCAGAAATTGAAAGAAGCATTGACACTCCAATGCTAGCATTACCAGAATTCTCCAAGCCTTTTATTTCTGAGACAGATGCCTCCAGTCAAGGAGTTGGCATCGTACTCAAGACAACAGGCCTATAGCTTCCCACTCCAAGACTTATCCCCAATCATGGCAGATGACACGCAATTAAGGGCAGCCAGTCATTTCTCATTTAACTCAAAAAGGTGACCAGCAAACAAAAAACTCAACGGATGGCAATACATTGAGAAGAAAAGGAAAAGTAGTTGTCAGGGATGATGATCTTCTGTGTTAAACACTACTTTCATGGATGCATTGTCACCACACCCATTCAAGTGTTGGAACCACTCACCACAGAAGTAAGGGTCTCTTTCAGTTGACAGAAAGGGGAAAGTGATAGAGAGAATAAAGACATTTGTTAAACAATTTGAAGTGCGTGCAAGATGTAAAGGAGAAATCATTTGTAATCCATATATCCTAAACCCTTAACAATCCCTCCGCAAGAATGAGTGAGCTTAGAAATGAGTTTTATAGAAGGGTTGTCAAAGTTTGAGTTGAAGGACGCCGTATTGGAAGCAATTTACCCAATGAGTAAATATGTTCATTTTTATCGCACAAGCCTTCATAGCAGCTCAAGTGGTTCAACAGTTTATCGACAATATAAGTGAAACATCATAAACATCGCAAGATTTTGTCAAAAACAAGTCGCCGCTGCTCAAACGATCGGGAGAAAGAAGGCCTTCTCCCCCATTTACGTTAACCCGGAAATCCAAAAATGCATAAGTGAAGAGGGGTACCATATATTGCGCTAACCCACAAAGACTACATAAATTTAAATCATGGTTTTGATTGATAGAATATCATTTAAATAGAAAAAGAGAAAGAAAAAGAAAAAGACAAGGAGATGCTAAACGTCATAAGCGCAAAAAAGATAAAACCCCTAAAATACGGACCCAGCATTTGCATGCCAAAAGTTTACCAAGTTCCAAACCTACCATGTCCTCGATGATATTCCAACTTGACTAAGGATAGCTGTTTGAATCCGCACAGTCACTGCGAAGGAGTGTAGTCACTGAGTAATGCAAAAAGTCACCTTTAACCCGATACTCCCAAACCCACCACCTTCTACTCCACCGCTTGCCTCAGAAAAACCATTGCTGAAGATCACTATCAAATCGCCTCAAAATCAAACTCGAACTCGACAAAGTAATCTGCAAAATGGTAAGAATCGACACCTGAAAACCTAAAATGAGAAACCCAGAATCTAGCAATCCAGCTTCGATCATGACGAAGATTCCACCAACGATTCATATGGAAATAACAAGACCCTCTTTGAGAAAGAAAAAAACATGGACGTATACAGAGAATATAAAATCTAATCCAAACCTTATGCAAACATGCCCGCATGACTCGTATGATTCACAAGATGAGAGTAAACCCTAATGCGTCGAACGACGAAGGTTCATAACACCACGCCGCCGGAGCGGCCGCCGGAGATTTTTCCCGGCGAAGATACGCTGAAGATGGGGACACTTCAAAACGCATGAAAATGACCGCCCAGTAGCTCACACACTCGTGAGATGACGAAATAAGGCCAACCCAATTAAAAAACGCAAAGCCTGGTTTTGAGAGGGAGCAAGACGAAGTTATAGTGCGGCGCTCCACAGAATTAACTTTTACGCCTGCCTCATATTTTAGAACACGTGTCCCACTCAGCAGCTGATTGGCTTTTTTAGCCTTTGGTTTTATAGACCGAACATCGTGACCGTTGAACGTTTCGCCCAAGATGGTGCAGAAAAGCGAGCGCAGAAGCATGGGACATGCCACGTGGCATCATTTTCTGGGTAAATGGCGTGGTCACGTGACGATGTTCGTGATCTCCGGTGCTGATTTGCTGACGAGCTGATATGGAAATCAGCTGAAGGGAGATTAATTGAGGGCCCCGAAAATGGTATTTAATTTATGTCATTAATATACTCCTCAGTTCTATAATATATTTTCTTTGATCCTAATTATAAAATAAAGTTAACATTTTTAGAAAAATTAAGGAAATTAATTAAATTAATTTAGAGTATTTTTATTTTTATTTTTTCCTTCAAACTAATTAATTTGACTAATAAACTAATATATAATCTAAGGATACTAAAAATATAAACACTCTAAAGTAATTTAATTGGCTTCCTTAATTTCTCAAAAAAAGTCAAATTTATCTTATAATTAGGACATGAGGGAGTAGAACATTCCAACTAATGTATTAAAACAAATAAATAAATAAATTATTAAATATATCTTAAATTAAAAATTTTTTCTATTTTAGTTATATTAAATTAGGTCCAAAATGAAAAAGAACATATAAAAAGTCACATTTAAACATTAACTACATATACAAAATTAATAAATAAACATTAATTATTCTTTAAATTATTTATATTGTTGATCAAGGTATTGTTCTAGAAGTAATGTATATTATGAATCGGATAAAGTATTTCTCTATCTCAATAAGATACCAACTACTCATTCTTAAATATATATACCCCTCTAATTTCTATTATAAATTCGGTTTAATGAAATCTCCCATAGCAAAACAATGGAAAATGATTATTAATGACTCTTATGATAGACTTTATTGAGGATTAGAAATTGTTAACTGACTCGGCTTATAGTAAGAATATTCTCATTAATTCATTAAATTTTTCATGAATGGATACATTTTTGTTCATTTCAACCGCTTTAGAATATGTAACTTAGGACAGCGCCATTAGGCCGCATGGTCACTAGAGTGCACTTAGGCACTCCCTTCCCCCCTCTCCTATCGGGTTCGAACCCGCCTGTTGTAATAAAAAAAAAAAGAATATGTAACTTAATTTTTCTAATTTTAAACTTCAAATAATAAAGATAAAGTAGGGGGAAAAGTAATTAAAACGTGGTTGGTGCATTAATATTTGGGACCAAAAATTACTTCTTATGATAAGGAGAAGAAAGTGCACTTTTTTACTTTTGTTCTTATTAAAAAAAAAGTTACTCTCTCCCTATCTTTTTAAAAGATATTACAAAATAATAAGTTAAAAACTTAGTTAAAATTGATTGAATGTAATATTTATATATGTAACTTATTTTTTGGAGAAAAAAAAAAACAGCGGGCTGAGCAGGGGGAGTACCTTAGATACTATGCCCCGACGACAAATAAACAATCAATATAGTTGTGTTTATTTTCTTCTTCAGTCAACCAGCGAATGAGGAAACCCCTTATGGATACAATAAGACAAATAAATATTTCATCCATCCGTTCATAATTATAAGATAAAGTTAATTATTTTTAGAGAAGTTAAGGAAATTAATTAAATTACTTTAGAGTATTTTTATTTTTATTTTTTATTTAAAACAATTAATTTGACTAATAAATTAATATATAATCAAGGATATATAACATATGATATAATTAAGTAATTTATTTAATTTCCTTAATTTCTCCAAAAAAAATCAAATTTATCTTATAATTAGGACCGGATATAATAATCAATATTGTTATGAAAATGGGAATAATACAAGAGAGCTTTGGGCTAAGAGGGATGAGCAAGACGAGAGAATTGAGAGAATAAAGAGGGAGTGATTCTTATTTCATTGCTTATCACAAATATGTGTACACGCCTCTATTTATAAGACCCCAATATTGAAAACTAATGCTATGAGTTAATGGTCCTGAAGTACCATTAGATGACAATTAAGTAAGGTTATTAAACTCAGACCGGCTACTGAACCGGTTTGAGTAGTGGGTCAATGGTCAATGGGTTAGATTGAAGTCATATCGGAACTAAACTATGGCTAAACCAGTGAAGAAGTGAACTTGAATGATAATATTTTTTTTAAAGTAGTTTTAGAATATATTTGATAATTTTTAGGATCAAATGATAATATTTTTTAATGATTCTTTTTGTATTAGAAAGTAGACATCTCAAGCATTCCATAGAGTTCTAATTTGTAATTTTTAGAAATATGTAGAATTAAATATGAATTTTTGAAATAAAAAAATTTTAATAATTATTAAACCAATTGGACCGGACCGATTAGATGACCGGTTCGATGGTTCATGTGGTCAAACCTGTCGGTCCGGTCCGGTTTCAATAAATCTACAATTAAGAGATATAGTTGTACCATTAGATGTTAAAAGAATAAAGGTTAGAAACTCTTCAATTTGGAGGTTACAAGCGACAATGTCATTCAATATGGAAGGGAGGTGAAGAGCTATGGATACCCATACAATTATAATATTCATAGCACTCCTCCTAGATGTCCATAAACAAATATTAGGCATCATTAAAATCTTACTAGAAAGAGCCCATTGGAACAAACCTAATGAAAGAAAAAGAGTATACAATACATATTTAAACTACTTCGTTAAAAACTTTATAGGAAAAACCTTGTCAAACAAAACCTTAGTTAATTAAGTAAAAGAGTACAGCATGTTATAAACTCCCCTTGTTGGTGATAATATCAACTTTACTTTTTTAAAGTACAATATCATTTTATTTTTGGACCATTAAATTCATTTACAATTTTGTAAGCAAAATCATCACAGCAAAAATATGTGATTTTAAAATCATTAAAGTATTTAATATCTCGATCTATAAGTCAAGTAAAATATAAAATTGCATGTCAACACCCGTTTCCATTTCGATAATCGAAGAGTAATAAAGACAGAATTTCATGGGCATACAGAAAAGTACAATTATACTGATAAAAATATTCGTTTACGATCCCAACGTCATTCGTTTACAATTCCGATATTGTTCATCGACGGAAACAGAAAATACAACGGAAGTTTTAATATTTACAAATTATCCAAAATATTAAGGCATAGACTAAGGCATAACCACGTTCATATCCTCACCTCGAGACACGTGCCACTCACTTTTCGGCGTCAACATCTTTGCCCTTTGGCCCACTGGTACCCGTTGAGGTGTTTATTTAAAAATAGGGTGAGATTCCGAAGAATCTCCGTAGAGACATAATATCGTTCATAAAAAATGCGAAAAGTAAATATGCCAAGCGCCAAGGTATGCACAAATTAATGAATAATATAAACTCATCATCATCATCATCATCATGTATATATGAGTAGGGCCCAGCCCCATAATCTACACCGGTTGGACTTCTACCAACTCCCAGTGTAAGTGCACCTCTGGCACTAACAGCCTCTCTCTAGGCAAATCATGTTATTAATAAAGTGCATTTACAAAACAATGGCATCCACACAATCACATAACTTATGGCATAGTGTATGAAGGATAATGTCCCTACCTCAAAGCTTTATAATCCTCTTTTAAATGTGCCTCGAAGAACGTATCGTATCCGGCCTCCAAATCGGTCCTAAAATATTAAATGTACCAGAAATAGGTCATAACCTATCCAAGTATCATTTTATACTCTTCCATAGTGTTTATTGTGGTTAGTCTATGGTGAAAATTTACAAAAATGCCCCCGGGAACCCTGTCCGGCCCCGCCGTACCCCGCCTGATGGCACGTTTTCCCAAAATTTTGACTAAGGCTATTCTGACTTATTTTCGCCCAAGGAATCCATTTCCGGGCTCGAAATTACCAAATTCACTGTCAAATTACGAAAATACCCTTGACAGCCCCTATTTAGTGATTTCAGTGGCGTTTTCGTAAATATGCTTTTTCGGCCTCTACCGAAAAAGTGTCCAACTGTAACCCCACCTATTTTTGCCCACTGAGTCCAATGGAACCATTTATTTTATGAAAATCCAACTCCTTCCCTCAGATATGTGCTGGCCGAAATATTGGTCAAAAATTGGAAAAATGGAGTTTTGTGTTTTAGCTTCCAAAACTTGTACTTTTCCACTTTTAATCCTTGATTAATTCATTAAAAAACTTCATAATCATGATTTAAAGAATTTTGGGCAGCATAACCCCTTAGGATTATGGCTTTTCCAATTTTACAACTTAACCAAAAATCACATAAATCAAACAACAATCACCAACAACAACTTCAATACACAAAGAAGTTGAGATTTTGGAGATTACCTCTTGCTCCTTGGTGTTTCTCTCTCTAGAACGTCCTCTCTCTCTTCTCCTTGAGCTAAGAATGAGTCTTCAAGATCATAGATTCATGAAGAAACATGTTTTAGAGAAGGATCTAGGGGAAATGTTACAAGGAAAGCTTAAGAATCAACTCTTACCTTAAGATT